>CM061751.1:38898221-39513943 GCA_030979885.1 Lolium multiflorum | reverse complement strand
TTCCATACCTTTCTTGAGAGGAAATTGATATTTAATATTACCTTCCCTCATATCAATAACAGCAACAGTTCGAAGAAAAGGTCTTCCCAACACAATAGGACAAGATGCATTGCATTCGATATCCAAGACAACAAAATCAACGGGGACAAGGTTATTGTTAACCGTAATATGCACATTATCAATCCTCCCCAAAGGTTTCTTTTTAACATTATCGGCAAGATTAACATCCAAATAACAATTCTTCAATGGTGGCAAGTCAAGCATATCATAAATCTTTTTAGGCATAACAGAAATACTTGCACCAAGATCACATAAAGCATTACATTCAAAGTCATTGAATTTCATTTTAATGATGGGCTCCCAACCATCTTCTAGCTTTCTAGGAATAGAAGTTTCAATTTTTGTTTCTCTTCTCTAGCTTTTATGAGAGCATTTGTAATATGTTTTGTAAAGGCTAAATTTATAGCACTAGCATTTGGACTTTTAGCAAGTTTTTGTAAGAACTTTATAACTTCAGAGATGTGGCAATCATCAAAATCTAAATCATTATGAGCTACAGCAATGGGATCATTGTTCCCAAGGTTGGAAAAAATTTCAGCAGTTTTATCACAAGCAGTTTCAGCAGTTTTAGCAATTTCAAGGTTTTACAATGGCTCTGATACCAACTTGTCAACACCCGGATTTTTAAGTCCGGATGCCTATTATGTCATTCATCGCAATCCCAGGAATATTGTTGTTGCGAGACATAACAGTTGATATCATAAGTCATCATTCATTACAAACCATCATTGTCTTACAAAAGGGGATCACATGATCCAATATTACACAAATAGTTGATCTATTGATCAACGAACATCACAGTAGCGGAAGCGTAATAAGAGTGGACTATCTATTCCACAGGCCAACGCTTGACGTCAGGCGACTCCTAGTTGTTGTAGACATCCTGCTGACCGTCATCCTCATACTGCTGCTCTTCTTCATATTCTGGCCATTTGAATAGCCAGGGACACAGCCGTGAGTACTTTAAAGTACTCGCAAACTAATACCAAAGTAATCACTAACTACTTAAAGAGGGGGTACTAAGCTCTAGTTTCATTTGCATAAAGCCAGTTTTAGTTCATACTCATTGCATATTGATCATTCATAAATTTAACTAACTCAAGTGGGAACATTAGTGTCATTCCCACAATTCAGTTGTGATTCACCATAATTCATCATTCACCATCCATATCCAAATTCTAATACTGGAAACTAGATGGCCTTTCCAACCGTCCGTAACCGTGGACACGGCTATTCGAATAGGTTTACACTCTGCAGAGGTTGCACACTTGTGCCACAACATTTGATTCCATCCGTCGGGATTTCCCCGAATCATCGTATCACAGTACGCGGATCATCAACCATAACCTTTCATTTACTAACCCTAGTATGAGCACCTCTCCCCATGAGCTTGGCCTCCCAGTGAAGACCAACTGTCAACCTGGGAACTGCACAGGGCTTGGCCGGACAGTTCACCTTTCTTCACATCATTTATCAACAACGGAGGCAGCCTCGGCATAACCCCTATGATGTGTGTTTAGAGGGAACCCATACTAAGATACATAAACTTCTAGTTAAGCCTTACCCATAATCAGGTATTGTGGGGGTACTCAATATTGGAAAGGTATCGCATCCAAACCAACATTAGTTTTTAATCAAAAATCACTATCTTCTCTTGGTCTTATTCACCTTCAAAATTCCTTTCATAATTTCACCATCATCATCTTATATCACCATGTTCCCATCTAGAGTAGTCAATTTTAGGCATTTAGCACTAGCCACTAATCATGAGGGGTGCTATCTTAGCTTGATGGACATAGACTAACTTAGATGATATTGTCCTACTCTAGATTAAGTGAATCATGAATCAAAAGTACTTTGACAAAGTAAAGTAGTAAAACTTGAAAGTAAAGCTTGTAATAAAACTGGGATAGGCTTAATAAAGATAAAACAAATGGTGAGGTGCTTTGCCCTTGAGAGCTTTGCACTTTGCAAGTGTATTAGCTTGCCTTGATTGTTGTACTGATCAAAGTGGTCCTCCTCTCCTTGAGTGTACACCTCCTCCTCCTCGGCGTACTCCTCGGTACTAGCGTCTAAATACGAGTATGATACACACAATCACCACACAACTCAAATACTAAGCTAAGCACACATATGAATCACTCTTACTAAGCTATCATAACACATGCTTATTATGTGAGTTGATTATTATTCTTAAGAAAATAATTTCCTCTCATTATAAATATTAATTTAGTTTTCTTTTTATTTCTTGGGAGAAAATAATTTCCTCTCATTAAGTCTTATTAAGATTTAATTTCCTCAATTAATATCATATGACCTAGGTTGACCAAGGTCAACCTCTTCATAATTATTATTTGGGAAAAGATTTAAATGAGGTTCATCACCTCATGCTTTTTAATAACTCATGGTTAATGATTTAATATCATCAACTAATTTAATATAAATCTAACCTGACCATAGTGTCTTTCTCATAGTAACTTAGTGTAGACAAGATTTAAATGAGAGAGATGCTCTCATACACATTAATAAGAAATATGCTCCTTTACAAAGTACTTTAAATAGCCATAGGGCCAATTTTTAGACAAGGACATGATCCTGCAAACAATGATACAATATTTTTACATATTCTGATAGCTATGTTGAAATGTGATTTTTGAGAGTTGGTTTCATCTTAAAAGCATTTTTATTCAATTTTTAATAATTAATTGAAGTGGAAAAAGGCCCTGCCTTGTTTATTTTCTCAGATTAATTCGACAAATAATCTAGGTTTGGGGCCAGTGTAGTTTTGTAGATATTTTCACAAGGTTTCCAAATATATAAAATTTGTCAAATTTGGTTGGGTAGATTTTATTCTATTAATTTTTGAAAACAGCATCAGAAGCTAATTAATTAAATTCGAAAATCTCAGTTTGAATCCTTGGGCCTAGGCGGGAAACTAAACGGGCTGCACAGCGGAAGAGGAAAATGGGCCGGCCCAGCAGCGCGTCCACGCAGCGGGCCGCCTGACAGCGTGGGGTCCACGCGTCAGTGGGTTTAAAACCCCGAATCGGTACAGAGAGAGATGAGCCGTAGGATTAGGGGGGGATCGGACGGACGACAGACGTCGTCGTCTCCGGCGAGAAGCGGCCACTGGCGCGGCGAGGCTAGGGGGTCGACGGCTCACCGGCGGCGCGGCGAGGCTCGGCGACGTGCGGCGGCGACGTTGTCGAGGTAGAGGAAGCAGAGGGAAGCAGTGGCGCGGGCTGAGGTGGTCTCCTTCTCCGGCGATCTTCTCAGCACCGCCGCGGGCTCCGAGCTTCAAATTCCGGCGAGGGAGTGGCCAATGTGGAGGGGGAAGGGGCTAGAACTGCTCAAGGGTGAGAGGGAAGAGTGTTGGTGTGGTGGATTTGAAGAGAGGAGGTCCCCTTTTATAGCGGCGAGGGGTGCTGCGGCTCTGGCGGTGACCTCATCGTCGGCGACGCGGCTACAGCGGCGCAGGGGCACTGGCGATGACGCTCGTGTGTGGGCGACGTCAGTGCGGTCACGCTGGGCCTGATTGCGGTGAAAACGAGGGCGAGACGAGCTCGTGCGCATGACGGGAGCTTGCAGTACCGCGGACGTCGTCGGCGTGGGCGTGGCGCACGGCGTTCCCGCGGGCCAATGGCGGTGTCTGGGCGTCTCACCGTCGCGTCGTGAAGTGCTTGGCGCTGGAGGCAGGGGCTGGGGTCAACGGAGCAGCTCGGGCGTCGACGTGGCCGGCGCGTCTGGGGCGCACGCCATGCACGCTCTGTCGTGCGCGTGCACGACCTGGGCGTGTCTGGGCGCCACGGGTTTGGCTCGTCTGGTGCACCAGCATGTCGACGGCGATGTCTAGCTGACTCAGGTGAGTGTGGGGAACACGGCTGACAAGGTTTGACACGTTGGAAAGGGCCAGAGAGAGAGGGAGTATGTCCATGTCCATGCCATGCCACGGCATGGATGATCTTGGTCAGATGGTGACGATTTCGTGTACCCCTTTTTGTCCATTCTGCTTGGCAAAGCTTGGTGAGTACAGAGAGGTACTGGGGATGACTTAGGGGTGAGGGTGGAGGCCAAAATCTGCTGGGTTTTGCAATGGAGGGAGTTGGCAGATTCATGCACTCAAGGTGCTCGACCAAATGGCCGCAAGAGAGAAAGTTTGGAATTTTTGAATGAAATTTGCAGGGTTTGATTTATATAATATTTGCAATAGAGTGGTGGTGGTGGTGATCAAAATGAAGTTTGTTTGCAAAAATCCAAATTGGGTATGATCTTCACATTAATATAAAGTCCTCACTTGTCACCTTTATTCTGGTCAACCTAGTCAACTCTAGCCATGGTGGTCAACATGAAAGTTCATCACTTTGACATGGTCTTGGATGACATGGCTTTGGTTCATCAAGTTTAGTGTAAGAAATGATTTAACCAGAGGGGTAAAGAGGGGATCATGTTATAAAGTGCACAATTGACCATCATCATATGTGAGATGGTTTTGAGTTTAAATTTGATTCAATTTTGGTTTCTTTGATGCAATTAGGTTTGTTTGAGTTATATAATCATTTTAGAAACAAAAGATCAAGCCATGGTGGCCTTTGGTGATGGTTTGCATTTTTGCCCTATGTGTATGTGAGGGTTTGGCTCACACTTGGCATTTTTCTTTTATTTCCTCAAAGTGGTTTATTATGATCATATGTTAGGGTTTATTAGCAAAGGATAATCATATCAACACTTATCATGGCAAATGCACCAAAGATAATCACTCATATGCATGCACTTGTATGTGACACACTATGCATATAAAAAGTTTTTGTTTGTTGCAAATTTTGAGTACTTGATCCTTGACTTTATTCTTGTTAAAACTTGGGATGTTACAAACCCTTCCCCCTTACAAAAGATCTCGTCCCGAGATCTTAAAGAAAACTAGGTGCTAAAGAGATCTGGGTATTCCTTCTTCATATCTTCCTCTCGCTCCCAGGTGGCTTCGTCTTCAGTGTGATTGCTCCACTGAATCTTCAGGAACTTAATACTCCTGGTGCGGGTGGTTCTGTATGCTTCTTCCAAGATACGAATGGGCACTTCTCGATACGTCAAATCTGAGTTGATGTCCACTGATCTGTGATCAATATTCTTGAACACTTCAGTCTTCTCCGGTACTTCAAGGCACTTCCGGAGCAATGAGATGTGAAACACATTGTGCACAGCCGCCATTTCTTCCGGTAGTTCCAGTTGATAAGATACTTCTCCGCGGCGGCTCAGAACCTTGAAGGGTCCGACATATCGGGGCGCGAGCTTTCCTTTCACCTGGAATCTCTGCATTCCTTTGAGGGGTGACACCTTGAGGTAAACAAAATCTCCAATTTCAAATGTCATCTCTCGGCGTCTCTTGTCGGCGTAGCTCTTCTGTCTTGATTGCGCCGTCTTGAGGTACTCGCGAATCTTGTGCACCTTCTCTTCGGCTTCTCGAAGAACATCCGGTCCAAAGACTTGGCTTTCTCCGACTTCTGACCAATTCAGAGGGGTACGGCACTTCCTTCCATACAGGGCTTCAAAGGGGGCCATCTGTAAGCTGGCTTGATAACTATTGTTGTACGAGAATTCTGCGTAAGGCAAACAGTCTTCCCACTTGGATCCATATTCCAGTACACAAGCTCTCAACATGTCCTCAAGTATCTGGTTGACTCTCTCAGTCTGTCCGTCAGTCTGGGGGTGATAAGCGGTGCTGAAATTCAGCCGGGTTCCAAGTCCTTCATGTACTTTCTGCCAGAATCTTGAGGTGAACTGCGATCCTCTATCTGACACTATTGACTTGGGGTTCCGTGCAGGGCTACTATTCTGGAGATATACAGCTCTGCTAGCTTTGGGCCTTGATAAGTGGTTTTGACGGGGATAAAATGGGCTACTTTGGTTAATCTGTCTACCACTACCCAAATAGAATCATTTCCCCGGCTAGATTTGGGCAGTCCTGTGATAAAGTCCATTCCGACTGAGTCCCACTTCCATTCCGGAATCTGTAAGGGTTGCAACAGTCCGGCGGGTCGTTGATGTTCTGCCTTGACTCTCTGACAGATATCACACTTAGCTATGTAGCTCCCGATTTCTCGCTTCATCCCATGCCACCAAAATTGTTCCTTCAAATCTTGGTACATCTTGGTACCTCCGGGGTGGATAGAGTATAAGGTGTCATGGGCTTCCTGCAGTATGACTTGCTTCAATTCTGAGTCTGACGGCACACATAGGCGACCGTCGTACCAAAGTACTCCTTCTTCATCTTCCGTGAATCCCGGTGCCTTTCCTGCTGCCATTTGACTCTTGATTCCGGCAATGCTTGCATTTCCCTTCTGGGCTTCCTTGATTTGACCAATCAAAGTAGGTTGCAGCTCTATGCTGGCTAGGTACCCTTCACTAACTAGCTCCAACCTAAACCGTTCAAACTCTTCATGCAGGCTAGGTTGTTCTGCTGCGATCATGGAGTTCAGCTGACACGGCTGTCTACTCAAAGCATCTGCTACCACGTTGGCCTTGCCGGGGTGGTAGTGGATTTCCATATCATAGTCCTTTATCAGTTCCAACCATCTCCTTTGCCTCATATTTAGCTCTTTCTGGGTGAAGATATACTTTAGGCTCTTGTGATCTGAATAGATCTCGCATCGATTACCCATGAGGTAATGACGCCAAACTTTCAATGCTAACACTACGGCTGCAAGTTCGAGGTCATGGGTTGGGTAGTTTTGCTCATGCTGTTTCAACTGCCGGGACAGATAAGATATCACCTTTCCTTCTTGCATCAACACACATCCAAGACCAATCTTAGATGCGTCACAATAGACGTCAAAGGGCTTGGTGATGTCCGGCATGATTAGGATGGGGGCTGTGGTTAGTCTGGTTTTAAGTTGCTGGAAGCTGGCTTCACATTTATCAGTCCATTCAAACTTCTTGTCTTTCTTCAACAGTTGTGTCATTGGCCGGGCAATGCTTGAGAATCCTTCAACAAATCTGCGGTAATATCCGGCTAATCCAAGAAATGCACGGACCTCGGTCTGTGTGGTTGGGGTTTTCCATTCTTCAACGGTTTTGATTTTGGCTGGGTCTACAGCAATTCCTCCTGCAGACAAGATGTGTCCCAGGAATCCAACTTCTTTCAACCAAAACTCGCACTTGCTGAACTTGGCGTACAACTTGTGCTGCCTAAGGGTTTCTAGGATAACCTCCAAATGTTGCTCGTGTTCCTCTTCGGTTTTGGAGTAGATAAGGATGTCGTCGATGAAGACAACGACAAACTTATCCAGGAAGTTCATGAAAATCTTATTCATGAGGTTCATGAAATAGGCAGGGGCATTGGTTAATCCAAATGACATGACATTGTATTCATACAACCCATATCTGGTGGTAAAGGCAGTCTTGGGGATATCCGATGCACGGATCTTCAGCTGATGGTAACCAGTCCTAAGATCAATCTTAGAGAACACTGTGGCACCGGTCAACTGGTCAAACAGGTCTTCTATCTTTGGCAAGGGGTATTTATTTTTGATGGTGACATCATTAAGTTTACGGTAATCCGTACATAACCGGTTGGCACCATCTTTCTTGTCCACAAACAACACAGGTGATCTCCAAGGCGACGCACTTGGTCGAATCAGACCTTTGAACAACATATCATCCAGTTGCTTCTTCAGCTCGACTAACTCTGCTGGGTTCATGCTATAAGCTCTTTGGGCTATAGGTCCGGTTCCAGGAATTAACTCGATGATAAACTCGATATCCCGATCCGGGGGCATACCGGGTAGATCATCCGGAAACACATCAGCGTATCGACATACGACCCTGATCTGATCCAGAGTTGGCTTGGCTTCACTTTGGTTGCAGGTGAAATTTCTGGGTAGTTTTTCAGAAACATGTTCTATGGTTATTCCGGTGCTACTAGTCATGGTGATGGCCTTCTTGGCGCAGTCTATCAATCCATGATGTTTCGCCATCCAATCCATACCCAGTACTACCTCCAATCCTTTTGTTCCCAGAACAATCAAATTTGCGAAAAACATTATTTCTTGAATTCTTATGGGTACTTCTTTGCAAAATTTTCTAGCTTTAGTGGTTGATCCAGGTATTTGAACTATCATGACATGTTTCAGGCTGATGGGTTGAATCTTACTAGTGCTCACAAAATCTTCAGTAACAAATGAATGCGATGCTCCTGAATCAAACAACACTCTTGCTGGTATTGAGTTAACAGAGAACATACCCAGCACCACATCTGGTGCTTCCTGGGCTTCTTCGGCGTTCATGTGGTAGAGGCGACCTCCGCGGTTGTGCGGGTTGTTGGGGGCGAACTTCTTGCCGGTGGAGACACGGCGCTGCTGCTGAGCTGGTGCAGAGGGGTTGCCTGCGAGCTTGGCCAGCCTTTGGGGGCACTCCCTGGAGATGTGTCCCACAACTCCACATTCATAGCAGGTGATTGTGGACTTGTCCTTGGTTGCGACAGGGATAGCATTGCTTCCTGTCCTGGGTGCAGTGTTGGTGTTGTTGTTGTTCTGGTTGTGGTTGGGGGCTCGCGGCGGTGCGCGGTTGAAGTTGCTGTTGTGGTGTACATAGTTATTGTTGTGGTGGGGGCCTCCTGGCCTTGGGTTTCCTCCGCTCCGGTTCTGAAAACCGGGGCGCGACATCTGGTTTTGGGGCTTGGTGTTGCGGGGGTTGAAACCACTGTTTGAGCTGGGGCGAAAACGGGGTGTATTGCTGGGCCCACTTTGATTCATCATGCGGCGTTTGCGGTTTTCATTTGCCTGGTGCAGTTTGCCTTCCATCTGGATGGCAGAGTCCACGAGGGCTTCTAGGTCAGCGAAGGGGATGTTGACTAAGACTGTCTGCATCTCATCGTGCAGACCGTTGAGGAATCTCTCTTTTCTTTTCTCTGTGGTGTCTGTTTCATCGGGGGCATACCTTGACAGGGTGAGGAACCTGTCGCGGTATTCTACCACCGACATTCTTCCTTGTTTCAGCTCCCTAAACTCATCCCTCATTTTCTTGATTAAACCTGGTGGCACATGATACTTGCTAAACTTGAGCTTGAAATCAGCCCAAGTCATCATCTGTCCGGCATTTAATGCACGGGCGCTTGTCCACCAAGCTCTGGCTGGTCCGGCTAGATAGTGCGTAGCAAACAACACCTTCTCATTTTCCTCTACTCCGGCTACCTCCAAATTGTTTTCCATGGTTTGCAGCCAATCATCTGCATCTAGGGGTTCTTCCGTCTTACTGAAGACAGGTGGGTTGGTGTTTTGGAAATTCTTAAGTTTAGATCCAGGATGATCATGGTTTCCGTGACCCTGATTGGCGATCTGCTGCAGTGCTGCTATGTTGGCTTGTCTTTCAGCCCTTTCATCTTCTCGGTCAGCCAACAGAGTTTGCAGTAGTTGCAGCATTGCATCTTGGTTGCGGTTCGGAGGGGCCATCTGAACAGGTAGATAGATAATGAGATGAGAGGGAATTTCTATGGCTTATTTTGAGTTAAGTTTAAACTTAAAACTTGAAATATTTTTATGATGCACATAACACACATTTTATTTATTCACACAACATTACACATTACAGCTTAACACACTAAGGGTTTTAAGAACCCTTCTTCCACAAACTACGATACATGGTGCGGGATATAACTCACACCTACGTAAGTGAAGCTAGTGAAACTACTACTCCTCGTTCTCATCAACATCGATGGGGATGATCCCATCCTCCTCAGACTCCAGAAACGCGTAGTCCTCCTCATCAGTGAACTCATCATCTTCAAAGTCGTTGTCATCACTCAGGAAGTCATCGCCTCCCTGAATGTCATCTCCCTCATCCTCCATCTCCTGGATCTGGTCCTGCTGGGTCCGGACAGTCACCTCCAGAGTGCGGATCTTCTCGCGAAGGCGGCGGATAGTGGCGTCCTTCTTGGCGCGCTGCAGGCGGAGTGACTTGCGGTCCTTGGCGAGCATCCGGATAGCTTCGGCATGGTGAGCCAAAGTCATCTGGGCACGGTGGTTGTGCACACGCGTCAGCTCCAGTTCCTTCCGGGGAAGCATGAGGTCCAAATGCTGCACATGGATCATGAGCACCGGGTGCGAAGAGGGTGCCATGGGTTCTCCCATGGTGTCGTGCCTGGCGAAGTAGGCGAAGCGGCTTCCCCGGAGTGCGGCGATGTGCTGTCCGCACACCCGAGCAAGTCCCTCCTGAAGAGCGTGAGCAAGCCCGTCCGGCCAGTTGCATGCCTTGAAGGAGAAAAGGATCCTCTCCGAGATGGGAGGCTCCGAACTTCCCTTCAAGTCAGCGGTGATCATCCACTGCTGTTCCCCGGTGGGGGTGTCGTGGATCCGGACTCCATGGAACTTGGGAGGTGGGCGTTCGAGCCTCTCGGACACCAGGTACAAGTCGCGCTCGAACACCAGACTTCCTCCGTTCTCCAAGTCGTACGTCTCCGTCTGGACGTAGGGCTCCATCTGAAAGTGAAATGGATGAGTAAGTTAGAGAGGTGACTAAGTGTGACAATATTTTTAGATGAATTTAGAAGAAGGGGCATGGCTCATCATTTTCGAAAAGATCTGTAGAAGAGAACATAAGTAAGTTTTTCACAGATATTCATTTTCTTGGTTTTATAAACTAGATTTTTCAGAACGTCCATTCTAAACTAGGGTCTCCTAAGGTCAAACAATGGCTCTGATACCAACTTGTCAACACCCGGATTTTTAAGTCCGGATGCCTATTATGTCATTCATCGCAATCCCAGGAATATTGTTGTTGCGAGACATAACAGTTGATATCATAAGTCATCATTCATTACAAACCATCATTGTCTTACAAAAGGGGATCACATGATCCAATATTACACAAATAGTTGATCTATTGATCAACGAACATCACAGTAGCGGAAGCGTAATAAGAGTGGACTATCTATTCCACAGGCCAACGCTTGACGTCAGGCGACTCCTAGTTGTTGTAGACGTCCTGCTGACCGTCATCCTCATACTGCTGCTCTTCTTCATATTCTGGCCATTTGAATAGCCAGGGACACAGCCGTGAGTACTTTAAAGTACTCGCAAACTAATACCAAAGTAATCACTAACTACTTAAAGAGGGGGTACTAAGCTCTAGTTTCATTTGCATAAAGCCAGTTTTAGTTCATACTCATTGCATATTGATCATTCATAAATTTAACTAACTCAAGTGGGAACATTAGTGTCATTCCCACAACTCAGTTGTGATTCACCATAATTCATCATTCACCATCCATATCCAAATTCTAATACTGGAAACTAGATGGCCTTTCCAACCGTCCGTAACCGTGGACACGGCTATTCGAATAGGTTTACACTCTGCAGAGGTTGCACACTTGTGCCACAACATTTGATTCCATCCGTCGGGATTTCCCCGAATCATCGTATCACAGTACGCGGATCATCAACCATAACCTTTCATTTACTAACCCTAGTATGAGCACCTCTCCCCATGAGCTTGGCCTCCCAGTGAAGACCAACTGTCAACCTGGGAACTGCACAGGGCTTGGCCGGACAGTTCACCTTACTTCACATCATTTATCAACAACGGAGGCAGCCTCGGCATAACCCCTATGATGTGTGTTTAGAGGGAACCCATACTAAGATACATAAACTTCTAGTTAAGCCTTACCCATAATCAGGTATTGTGGGGGTACTCAATATTGGAAAGGTATCGCATCCAAACCAACATTAGTTTTTAATCAAAAATCACTATCTTCTCTTGGTCTTATTCACCTTCAAAATTCCTTTCATAATTTCACCATCATCATCTTATATCACCATGTTCCCATCTAGAGTAGTCAATTTTAGGCATTTAGCACTAGCCACTAATCATGAGGGGTGCTATCTTAGCTTGATGGACATAGACTAACTTAGATGATATTGTCCTACTCTAGATTAAGTGAATCATGAATCAAAAAGTACTTTGACAAAGTAAAGTAGTAAAACTTGAAAGTAAAGCTTGTAATAAAACTGGGATAGGCTTAATAAAGATAAAACAAATGGTGAGGTGCTTTGCCCTTGAGAGCTTTGCACTTTGCAAGTGTATTAGCTTGCCTTGATTGTTGTACTGATCAAAGTGGTCCTCCTCTCCTTGAGTGTACACCTCCTCCTCCTCGGCGTACTCCTCGGTACTAGCGTCTAAATACGAGTATGATACACACAATCACCACACAACTCAAATACTAAGCTAAGCACACATATGAATCACTCTTACTAAGCTATCATAACACATGCTTATTATGTGAGTTGATTATTATTCTTAAGAAAATAATTTCCTCTCATTATAAATATTAATTTAGTTTTCTTTTTATTTCTTGGGAGAAAATAATTTCCTCTCATTAAGTCTTATTAAGATTTAATTTCCTCAATTAATATCATATGACCTAGGTTGACCAAGGTCAACCTCTTCATAATTATTATTTGGGAAAAGATTTAAATGAGGTTCATCACCTCATGCTTTTTAATAACTCATGGTTAATGATTTAATATCATCAACTAATTTAATATAAATCTAACCTGACCATAGTGTCTTTCTCATAGTAACTTAGTGTAGACAAGATTTAAATGAGAGAGATGCTCTCATACACATTAATAAGAAATATGCTCCTTTACAAAGTACTTTAAATAGCCATAGGGCCAATTTTTAGACAAGGACATGATCATGCAAGCAATGATACAATATTTTTACATATTCTGATAGCTATGTTGAAATGTGATTTTTGAGAGTTGGTTTCATCTTAAAAGCATTTTTATTCAATTTTTAATAATTAATTGAAGTGGAAAAAGGCCCTGCCTTGTTTATTTTCTCAGATTAATTCGACAAATAATCTAGGTTTGGGGCCAGTGTAGTTTTGTAGATATTTTCACAAGGTTTCCAAATATATAAAATTTGTCAAATTTGGTTGGGTAGATTTTATTCTATTAATTTTTGAAAACAGCATCAGAAGCTAATTAATTAAATTCGAAAATCTCAGTTTGAATCCTTGGGCCTAGGCGGGAAACTAAACGGGCTGCACAGCGGAAAAGGAAAATGGGCCGGCCCAGCAGCGCGTCCACGCAGCGGGCCGCCTGACAGCGTGGGGTCCACGCGTCAGTGGGTTTAAAACCCCGAATCGGTACAGAGAGAGATGAGCCGTAGGATTAGGGGGGGATCGGACGGACGACAGACGTCGTCGTCTCCGGCGAGAAGCGGCCACTGGCGCGGCGAGGCTAGGGGGTCGACGGCTCACCGGCGGCGCGGCGAGGCTCGGCGACGTGCGGCGGCGACGTTGTCGAGGTAGAGGAAGCAGAGGGAAGCAGTGGCGCGGGCTGAGGTGGTCTCCTTCTCCGGCGATCTTCTCAGCACCGCCGCGGGCTCCGAGCTTCAAATTCCGGCGAGGGAGTGGCCAATGTGGAGGGGGAAGGGGCTAGAACTGCTCAAGGGTGAGAGGGAAGAGTGTTGGTGTGGTGGATTTGAAGAGAGGAGGTCCCCTTTTATAGCGGCGAGGGGTGCTGCGGCTCTGGCGGTGACCTCATCGTCGGCGACGCGGCTACAGCGGCGCAGGGGCACTGGCGATGACGCTCGTGTGTGGGCGACGTCAGTGCGGTCACGCTGGGCCTGATTGCGGTGAAAACGAGGGCGAGACGAGCTCGTGCGCATGACGGGAGCTTGCAGTACCGCGGCGGACGTCGTCGGCGTGGGCGTGGCGCACGGCGTTCCCGCGGGCCAATGGCGGTGTCTGGGCGTCTCACCGTCGCGTCGTGAAGCGCTTGGCGCTGGAGGCAGGGGCTGGGGTCAACGGAGCAGCTCGGGCGTCGACGTGGCCGGCGCGTCTGGGGCGCACGCCATGCACGCTCTGTCGTGCGCGTGCACGACCTGGGCGTGTCTGGGCGCCACGGGTTTGGCTCGTCTGGTGCACCAGCATGTCGACGGCGATGTCTAGCTGACTCAGGTGAGTGTGGGGAACACGGCTGACAAGGTTTGACACGTTGGAAAGGGCCAGAGAGAGAGGGAGTATGTCCATGTCCATGCCATGCCACGGCATGGATGATCTTGGTCAGATGGTGACGATTTCGTGTACCCCTTTTTGTCCATTCTGCTTGGCAAAGCTTGGTGAGTACAGAGAGGTACTGGGGATGACTTAGGGGTGAGGGTGGAGGCCAAAATCTGCTGGGTTTTGCAATGGAGGGAGTTGGCAGATTCATGCACTCAAGGTGCTCGACCAAATGGCCGCAAGAGAGAAAGTTTGGAATTTTTGAATGAAATTTGCAGGGTTTGATTTATATAATATTTGCAATAGAGTGGTGGTGGTGGTGATCAAAATGAAGTTTGTTTGCAAAAATCCAAATTGGGTATGATCTTCACATTAATATAAAGTCCTCACTTGTCACCTTTATTCTGGTCAACCTAGTCAACTCTAGCCATGGTGGTCAACATGAAAGTTCATCACTTTGACATGGTCTTGGATGACATGGCTTTGGTTCATCAAGTTTAGTGTAAGAAATGATTTAACCAGAGGGGTAAAGAGGGGATCATGTTATAAAGTGCACAATTGACCATCATCATATGTGAGATGGTTTTGAGTTTAAATTTGATTCAATTTTGGTTTCTTTGATGCAATTAGGTTTGTTTGAGTTATATAATCATTTTAGAAACAAAAGATCAAGCCATGGTGGCCTTTGGTGATGGTTTGCATTTTTGCCCTATGTGTATGTGAGGGTTTGGCTCACACTTGGCATTTTTCTTTTATTTCCTCAAAGTGGTTTATTATGATCATATGTTAGGGTTTATTAGCAAAGGATAATCATATCAACACTTATCATGGCAAATGCACCAAAGATAATCACTCATATGCATGCACTTGTATGTGACACACTATGCATATAAAAAGTTTTTGTTTGTTGCAAATTTTGAGTACTTGATCCTTGACTTTATTCTTGTTAAAACTTGGGATGTTACAAACATTGCCAACACCAATTATATTACCATTGATAGTAGGAGGTGCAGCAACATGTGAAGAATTAGCATTACTAGTGGTGGTAATAGTCCAAACTTTAGCTACATTATTCTCTTTAGCTAGTTTTTCATTTTCTTCTCTATCCCACCTAGCACGCAACTCAGCCATTAATCTTATATTCTCATTAATTCTAACTTGGATGGCATTTGCTGTAGTAGTAATCTTATTATCAATATCATTATTAGGCATAACTTTCAATTTTAAAAGATTAACATCAGAGGCAAGTCTATCAACTCTAGAAGCAATAGTATCAATTTTATCAAGCTTTTCCTCAACAGATTTGTTAAAAGCAGTTTGTGTACTAATAAATTCTTTAAGCATAGCTTCAAGACCAGGGGGTACACTCCTATTATTATTGTAAGAATTCCCATAAGAATTACCATAACCATTACCATTAGCAGAAGGATATGGCCTATAGTTATTACCAGAGTTGTTCCTATAAGCATTGTTGTTGAAATTATTATTTTTAATGAAATTCACATCAACATTTTCTTCTTGAGCAACCAATGAAGCTAAAGGAACATTATTTGGATCAACATTAGATCTACCATTCACAAGCATAGACATAATCACATCAATCTTATCACTCAAGGAAGAGGTTTCTTCAACAGAATTTACCTTCTTACCTTGTGGAGCTCTTTCCGTGTGCCATTCAGAGTAATTTATCATCATATCATCAAGAAGTTTTGTAGCCGCCCCCAATGTGATGGACATAAAGGTACCTCCAGCAGCTGAATCCAATAAATTCCACGAAGAAAAATTTAGTCCTGCATAGAAGGTTTGGATGATCATCCAAGTAGTCAGTCCATGGGTTGGGCAATTCTTTACCAAAGTTTTCATTCTTTCCCATGCTTGAGCAACATGTTCAGTATCTAATTGCTTAAAATTCATTATGCTACTTCTCAAAGATATAATTTTAGCGGGAGGATAATATCTACCAATAAAAGCATCCTTGCATTTAGTCCATGAATCAATACTATTCTTAGGCAAAGATAGCAACCAATCTTTAGCTCTTCCTCTTAATGAGAAAGGAAACACTTTCAATTTAATAATATCACCATCTACATCTTTATACTTTTGCATTTCACAAAGTTCAACAAAATTATTGAGATGGGCAGCAGCATCATCAGAACTAACACCAGAAAATTGATCTCTCATAACCAAGTTCAGTAAAGCAGGTTTAATTTCAAAGAATTCTGCTGTAGTAGCAGGTGGAGCAATAGGTGTGCATAGGAAATCATTATTATTTGCATTTGTGAAGTCACACAACTTAGTATTTTCAGGGGTATTCATTTTAGCAACAGTAGATAAAACAAACTAGATAAAGTAAATGCAAGTAACTAATTTTTTTGTGTTTTCGATATAGAGAGCAAGACAGTAAATAAAGTAAAACTAGCAACTAATTTTTGTGTGTTTTTTTAGGTGCAGCAAACAAAGTAGTAAATAAAATAAAGCAAGACAAAAACAAAGTAAAGAGATTGAGAAGTGGAGACTCCCCTTGCAGCGTGTCTTGATCTCCCCGGCAACGGCGCCAGAAAAAGAGCTTGATGGCGTGTAACTCACACGTTCGTTGGGAACCCCAAGAGGAAGGTATGATGCGCACAGTAGCAAGTTTTCCCTCAGAAAGAAACCAAGGTTTAATCGAACCAGTAGGAGCCAAGAAGCACGTTGAAGGTTGATGGTCGCGAAATGTGATGCGGCGCAACACCAGGGATTCCGGCGCCAACGTGGAACCTGCACAACACAACCCAAGTACTTTGTCCCAACGAAACAGTGAGGTTGTCAATCTCACCGGCTTGCTGTAACAAAGGATTAAGCGTATCGAGTGGAAGATGTTTGCAAAAAAAACAGTAAACACAATTGCAGTAAATTGTATGCTATGTAAAGAATAGGACCGGGTCCACAGTTCACTAGAGGTGTCTCTCCCATAAGATAAAAGCATGTTGGGTGAACAAATTACAGTCGGGCAATTGACAAATAGAGAAAGGCATAACAATGCATATACATGATATGATAAATATAGTGAGATTTAATCCGGGCATTACGACAAAGTACATAGACCGCCATCCAACTGCATCTATGCCTAAAAAGTCCACCTTCAGGTTATCATCCGAACCCCATTCAGTATTAAGTTGCTAAGCAACAGACAATTGCATTAAGTATGGTGCGTAATGTAATCAACAACTACATCCTTAGACATAGCATCAATGTTTTATCCCTAGTGGCAACAACACATCCACAACCTTAGAACTTTCTGTCACTGTCCCAGATTTAATGGAGGCATGAACCCACTATCGAGCATAAATACTCCCTCTTGGAGTTAAGAGTAAAAACTTGGCCAGAGCCTCTACTAATAACGGAGAGCATGCAAGATCATAAACAACACATAAACAATAGATTGATAATCACCATAATCATAGTACTCTCTATCCATCGGATCCCGACAAACACAACATATAGTATTACAGATAGATGATCTTGATCATGTTAGGCAGCTCACAAGATCCAACAATGAAGCACAACAAGGAGAAGACGACCATCTAGCTACTGCTATGGACCCATGGTCCAGGGTGAACTACTCACTCATCACTCCGGAGGCGACCATGGCGGTGTAGAGTCCTCCGGGAGATGAATCCCCTCTCGGCAGGGTGCCGGAGGCGATCTCCTGAATCCCCGAGATGGGATTCGCGGCGGCGGCGTCTCTGGAAGGTTTTCGTATCGTGGCTCTCGGTGCGGGGTTCGCGCGGAGACTTTAAGTAGGCGGAAGGTCAACGGGGGCCACACGAGGAGCCGGGGGTAGTCGGCGCGGCCGGGGCTTGGGCCGCACCGCCCTAGCCTCCGGCTGCCTCGTGGCCCCACTTCGTTATCTCTTCGGTCTTCGGAAGCTTCGTGCAAAATAGGACCCTGGGCGAAAGTTTCGTCCAATTCCGAGAATATTTCTTTACTAGGATTTCTGAAACCAAAAACAGAAGAAAACAAATGGCTCTTCGGCATCTTGTTAATAGGTTAGTTCCAGAAAATGCATAAATATGACATATAATGTGCATAAAACATGTAGGTATCATCAATAAAGTAGCATGGAACATAAGAAATTATCGATACGTTGGAGACGTATCACGGCTCTTCTCCGATCAAGTGCAATTTTTTGTTTTTCAAGTTCTCATCCAGCACAGGAGAGTTTATATTGGTATGCTTGCAGCTCTTCAGCCGTGGCTGTGGTAGTCATCGGCTCCATGCCATCCATGGCTCTTGACGCTCTGTCCCAGGCTGTTTGTGGAAGTTGCAACTTGCGAGGATCGGTCCCGATATATTTGGTTCCCAATCCTCGCGTAAGATCAGTGGGATCGATGTATGGATTTTCCAGATCATCGAAAGCCTCTGAAGTTTCATCCTCTTGGCGACTTGAATATCCAATTGCGCAGACTTGATGATATATTGGAATTTTATCTTCCTCTTCAGAGTCGGTGACACTATCGTATACATCGGCGAAGACCTCCTGAATAGAAGTGGATCTGTCGATGAAGTCAAAGCTTTCGACGTTCTCCGAGTCGCTGCTTATATCTGAGTCCGCAGGTGACCCAAAGGACATGCTGCCGAAGATATCGGCGAGTTTTCCGCTTGAAGCGCGCTTGGTGAAGCTTGACGGCGAGATCTCTTCGTCGCCTGACTCAAACAATGATGATGATCCCGAAAAATCGGAATCGACCGCTGACGATCTCGATGAATTCGGTATCACGAGACGATGTGATCCTTCTTTACCGAAGCGGAAGTGGAAGCTCCCGAACGTCATCTCCATGGGCTACTCCAAATACGCATATGCATCCACAAAGGGGGGAGGGAGGGGGGGGGGCGGGTGAGGAACAACATCGACGAGACCAGTTTTGATCTGTTTACCTCCGTCCATCGCGTTGCTTGCTGATGTCTACGTGTGCTTCTATTCTTGTAGACAATGTTGGGCCTCCAAGAGCAGAGGTTTGTGGAACAGCAGCAAGTTTCCCTTAAGTGAATCACCCAAGATTTATCGAACTCAGGGAGGTAGAGGTCAAAGATAGTCCTCTCAAGCAACCCTGCAATTAAGATACAAGAAGTCTCTTGTGTCCCCAACACACCTAATACACTTGTCAGATGTATAGGTGCACTAGTTCGGCGAAGAGATAGTAAAACACAGGTGGTATGGATGGTTGTAAGTAACAATTGCAATCTGAAATAGATATTGCAGCAAGCGAACATGTAGCAGAACTTGTTGGAAATGGTGTTTCAATGCTTAGAAACAAGGCCTAGGGATCATACTTTCACTAGTGGACACTCTCAACAATGCAATCATAATTGAATATAAATATAAGCACTTCACTATGCTATTCTGAATTACTCTCTGGCTGGATAACGAACACTAATTCACCATGTAGGATGCAAAAGCAAACCTTAAAGATGCATTCCCAAGTACTAATAAACACCCCACGCTGTCACTTTGAGCATTCATAGGAGGTACTAACACACCACAATTTCATAGAGACATCCAACTCAAATCATAACCCAGTGAACAAGTATTCTGTGAAATATAGCCTAAGAGACCCACACGGTGCACACACTGTCACCTTTACACACGTGGGACAAGGAGTCTCCGGAGATCACATAAGTAAAATCCACTTGAATAACATAACTACATCTAGATTACAAAGCTCATCATATGGATCTCAATCATGCAAGGCAATTCATGAGATCATTGTATTGAAGTACGAGAGAGAGATTAACCACATAGCTACCGGTATAGCCCTTAGCCAAGTGGGAGACTGTTGGAGATATGCCCAAGAGGCAATAATAAAATGGTTATTATATATCTTTGTGTTTATGATAAATGTTTATATACCATGCTATAATTGTATTAACCGAAACATTGATACATGTGTGTTATGTAAACAACAAGGAGTCCCTAGTAAGCCTCTTGTATAACTAGCTTGTTGATTAATAGATGATCATAGTTTCGTGATCATGAACATTGGATGTTATTAATAACAAGGTTATATCATTATGTGAATGATGTAATGGACACACCCAATTAAGCATAGCATAAGATCACGTCATTAAGTTCATTTGCTATAAGCTTTCGATTCATAGTTACCTAGTCCTTTCGACCATGAGATCATATAAATCACTTATGCCGGAAGGGTACTTTGATTACATCAAACGCCACTGCGTAAATGGGTGGTTATAAAGGTGGGATTAAGTATTCGGAAAGTATGAGTTGAGGCATATGGATCAACAGTGGGATTTGTCCATCCCGATGACGGATAGATATACTCTGGGCCCTCTCGGTGGAATGTCGTCTAATTAGCTTGCAAGCATATGAATGGTTCATAAGAGATGACATACCACGGTACGAGTAAAGAGTACTTGTTGGAGACGAGGTTGAACAAGGTATAGAGATACCGATGATCAAACTTCGGACAAGTAAAATATCGCGTGACAAAGGGAATCGGTACCGTATGTATATGGTTCATTCGATCACTTAGTTCATCGTTGAATATGTAGGAGTCATTACGGATCTCCAGGTCCCGCTGATGATTATTGATCGGAGAGGCGTCTCGGTCATGTCTGCACATTCTCGAACCGTAGGGTGACACACTTAAGGTTGCGATGTTGCTAGGGGTAGTTTCGGGATTAAAGAAATAGTTTTGGAGAGTTACGGAATTGTTCCGGGAAGATGATTAATGATTTATTAATTAATTGAATTAGTAAATATTAATATTAATATTAATTTATTTAGTAGAAATAAATGTGGGACTAAAAGTAGTCTATGAAAAGTTTTGCTAATGGGCCAATTAAGTAGCTCATGTAGACAAACTATCAAAAGAAAGGAGGCAAAGGAAAGAAAAAAAAGGCAAGGCCGGCCCGCCCAAGGCCAAGGGCCAACTAGTGCTTACGCGGGGCAGGCCAGTTGGGCCGATCGGCCGGCCACGCACATGCCCAGGGAGTGCTCACGGCCATGGGATGGCATGTGTTGCACTCGTGCACGGCAAGGAAAGGCAATGCGTTTGCCTTACGGATCGATCGATCCGATCGATTTTTTGGCGTGGCTTCCACGCTGATATCCACCGCCTTGCACGCCTATAAAAAGTAGACAAGCACGGCGCAAAAGAAATTAGACGCGGTCGTTTGCTCCGTTTGCTCCAACTTTTGCCTAGTTTCTTCCACCCAACGCGTACAGGCGAAGCCCTGTCCGTGCAAACTCTCCACCACCACCACGCCGTCGTGCTGCTGGACTAGATCCCATCTACCACATCTCCCCGCTTGCTGGAACAAGGAGGAGGTGTCTTCATCGAGCTGTACGTGTGACCGAGTACGGAGGTGCTGCCCGATTGTGGCACCGTCAAGATCAAGATCTTCTACGCGCTTTTGCAAGCGGCAAGTGATCGACTACATCCACCCCGAGATCTAATCTCGTTAAGCTTTGCGAATCTTCGAGGGTTAGTCTCTTCATCTCCTCGTTGCTACCGTCTACTAGATTAGATCTTGGCTTGGTTTTCGTTCTTGCGGTAGGAAAATTTTTGTTTTCTATGCTACGAATCCCTACTCCCTCCTCATCATGGGAGACAGCAGCGTTGATGGAGATGGCGGTGGTGTCGATGGAGATGCCTTCCGGGGGCAATTCCCCGTCCCGGCGGCGTGCCGGAACAGAGACTTATGTCCCCCGAATCTTGGCTTCGCAATGGCGGCGGCTCTGGAACTTTTCTCGTATCGTGGCTTATCTTTTTAGGGTTTTCGAGGCAGAGGCTTTATATAGGCGGAAGGGCAGCCTCGGGGGAGCCTTGGTGAGGCCACACCATAGGGGGCGCCCCCCCTTGGCCGCGCCGCCTTGTGGGGTGGGGCCCCCTGGCTCCCCTCTGGCCCCTCTTCGGTGCTCTGGAAGCTTCCGGGAAAAATAAGATCTTGGGCGTTGATTTCGTCCAATTCCAAGAATATTTCCTTTGTAGGATTTCTGGAACCAAACACAGCAGAAAAAAGGAACTGGCGCTTCGGCATCTTGTTAATAGGTTAGTTCCAGAAAATGCATCAAAACATCATAAAGTGTGAACAAAACATGTAGGTATTGTCATAAAACTAGCATGGAACATCAGAAATTATAGATACGTTGGAGACGTATCAAGCATCCCCAAGCTTAGTTCCTACTCCCTCGAGTAGGTAAACGATAACAACAAATAATTTCTGAAGTGACATGCTACCAACATAATCTTCATCAACATTATTGTAAAGCATATGAGATGAATGGAGTGATCTGAAGCAATAGATTGCTAACAAAGAGATAATGACTAAACAAATGAATCATATAGCAAAACTTTTCATGAATAGTACTTTCAAGACAAGTATCAACAAGACTTGCATAAGAGCTAACTCATAAAGCAATAGATTCAAAGTAAAAGGCATTGAAGCAACACAAAGGATGATTAAGTTTCAGCAATTGCTTTCAACTTGTAACATGTATATCTCATGGATAATTGTCAACATAGAGTAATATAACAAGTGCAATATGCAAGTATGTAAGAATCAATGCACAGTTGACACAAGTGTTTGCTTCTAAGATGGAAAGAAGTAGGTAAACTGACTCAACATAAAGTAAAAGAATGGCCCTTCGCAGAGGGAAGCATGGATTACTATTTTTGTGCTAGAGCTTTTGTTTTGAAAACATAGAAACAATTTTGTCAACGGTAGTAATAATTCATATGTGTTATGCATAATACTTCCTACAAGTTGCAAGCCTCATGCATAGAATACCAATAGTGCCCGCACCTTGTCCTAATTAGCTTGGATTTACATGGATTATCATTGCATAACATATGTTTCAACCAAGTGTCACAAAGGGGTACCTCTATGCCGCCTGTACAAAGGTCCAAGGAGATCAATTGCATTTGATTTCTCGTTTTTAATAGATCTCAACTTAAGACATCCATACCGGGACAACATAGACAACAGATAATGGACTCCTCTTTAATGCTTAAGCATTCAACAACAGATAATATTCTCATAAGAGAGTGAGGATGTATGTCCAAACTGAAAACTTCCACCATGATACATGGCTTTGGCTAGCGGCCTGATGCGCGTAGATGTACACGTCCGTTGGGAACCCCAAGAGGAAGGTATGATGCGCACAGTGACAAGTTTTCCCTCAGAAAGAAACCAAGGTTATCGAACCAGTAGGAGCCAAGAAGCACGTGAAGGTTGTTGGTAGAGGAATGTAGTGCGGCGCAACACCAGTGAAACCGGCGCCAACGTGGAACTGCACAACACAATCAAAGTACTTTGCCCCAACGTAAGTGAGGTTGTCAATCTCACCGGCTTGCTGAAAACAAAGGATTAAGCGTATCGAGTGGAAGATGGTGTTTGTTTGCAAAGAACAGTAAAAGCAGTAGAATGTATTCAGATGTAAAAGAATGGACCGGGGTCCACAGTTCACTAGAGGTGTCTCTCCAATAAGATAACTAACATGCTGGGTGAACAAATTACAGGCGGGCAATTGACAAATAAAGATTCAATACATATCAATGATGATTACTATGTGATTTAATCAGGGCATTACGACAAAGTACATAGACCGCTATCCAGCATGCATCTATGCCTAAATAATCCACCTTCAGGTTATCATCCGAACCCCTTCCGGTATTAAGTTGTAAACAACAGATAATTGCATTAAGTATGGTGCGTAATGTAATCAACACAAATATCCTTAGATAAAGCATCAATGTTTTATCCCTAGTAGCAACAGCACATCCACAACCTTAGAACTTTCTGTCACTGTCCCAGATTAAATGGAGGCATGAACCCACTATCGAGCATAAATACTCCCTCTTGGAGTTACAAGTATCAACTTGGCCAGAGCCTCTACTAGCAACGGAGAGCATGCAAGAACATAAACAACACATATATGATAGATTGATAATCAACTTAACATAATATTCTATATTCATCGGATCCCACCAAACACAACATGTAGCATTACAAATAGATGATCTTGATCATGTTAGGCATCTCACAAGATCTAAACAATGATAGCACAAGCAGAGAAGACAACCATCTAGCTACTGCTATGGACCCATAGTCCAAGGATGAACTACTCACGCATCAATCCGGAGGCGGGCATGATGATGTAGAGCCCCTCCGGTGATGATTCCCCTCTCCGGCAGGGTGCCGGAGGCGATCTCCTGAATCCCCCGAGATGGGATTCGCGATGGCGGCGTCTCTGGAAGGTTTTCCGTATCGTGGCTCTCGGTACAGGGGGTTTCGCGACGGAGGCTTTAAGTAGGCGGAAGGGTAGGTCGGGGGCGACGCGAGGGGACACAACAGGGGGCGCGGCCAGGGAGGCCGCGCCGCCCTAGCGTGTCGTCGCCTCGTGGCCCCACTTCGTTTACTCTTCGGACTTGGAAGCTTCGTGTAAAAATAGGCCCGGGCGTTGATTTCGTCAATTCCGAGAATATTTCCTTACTAGGATTTCTGAAACCAAAAACAGGAAAACAAGTGACACTTCGGCATCTTGTTAATAGGTTAGTGCCGGAAAATGTATAATAATGCTGTAAAGTATGTATAAAACATTCAAGTATTGTAATAAAAGTAGCATGGAACATAAGAAATTATAGATACGTTTGCGACGTATCAAGCATCCCCAAGCTTAGTTCCTACTCGTCCTCGAGTAGGTAAACGATAACAAAAATAATTTCTGAAGTGACATGCTACCAACATTATTGTAAAGCATATGAGATGAATGGAGTGATCTGAACAAAAGATTGCTAACAAAGATAATGACTAAACAAATGAATCATATAGCAAAACTTTTCATGAATAGTACTTTCAAACAAGTATCAATAAGACTTGCATAAGAGCTAACTCATAAGCAATAAATTCTAAGTAGAATGCATTGAAGCAACACAAAGGATGATTAAGTTTCAGCAATTGCTTTCAACTTGTAACATGTATATCTCATGGATATTTGTCAACATAGAGTAATATAACAAGTGCAATAAGTAAACATGTAAGAATCAATGCACACAGTTAACACAAGTGTTTGCTTCTAAGATAGAAAGAAGTGGGTAAACTGACTCAACAATAAAGTAAAAGATTGGCCCTTCGCAGAGGGAAGCATGGATTACTATTTTTGTGCTAGAGCTTTTGTTTTGAAAACATAGAAACAATTTTGTCAACGGTAGTAATAATTCATATGTGCTATGCATAATACTTCCTACAAGTTGCATGTCTCATGCATAGAGTACTAATAGTGCTCACACCTTGTCCTACTTAGCTCGGAAACACGGATTATCATCACATGACATATGCTTCAACCAAGTGTCACAAAGGGGTACCTCTATGCCGCCTGTACAAGTGTCTAAGGAGAAAGCACGCATTGGATTTATCGCTTTTGATTATTCTCAACTTAGACATCCATACCGGGACAACATAGACAACAGATAATGGACTCCTCTTTTTAATGCTTAAGCATTCAACAGTTAATATTCTCATAAGAGATTGAGGTTGTATGTCCAAACTGAAACTTCCACCATGATACATGGCTTTAGTTAGCGGCCCAATGTTCTTCTCTAACATATGCATACTCAAACCATTTGATCATGAAGTCCACTTACTTCAGACAAGATGAACATGCATAGCATCTCACATGATATCCAACAAAGATAAAGTTGATGGCGTCCCCAGAAAACATGGTTACCGCTCAACAAGCAACTTATAAGAATTAAGACACATAACTACATATTCATCACCACAATAGTTTTTAAGCTATTTGTCCCATGAGCTATATATTGTAAAGGTAGAGGAATGAAATTTTAAAGGTAGCACTCAAGTAATTTACTTTGGAATGGCAGAAAAATACCACATAGTAGGTAGATATGGTGGACACAAATGGCATGGGTTTTGGCTCAAGGTGTTTGGATGCACGAGAAGCATTTCCTCTCAGTACAAGGTTTGGGCTAGCAAGGTTGTTTGAAGCAAACACAAGTATGAACAGGTACAGCAAAACTCACACAAGAACATATTGCAAGCATTATAAGGCTCTACACTGTCTTCCTTGTTGTTCAAACACTTTACCCGAAAATATCTAGACTTAGAGAGAACAATCATGCAAACCAAATTAAACAAGCTCTACAGTAGTTCTTCATTAATAGATTAAACTACATGATGCAAGAGCTTAAACATGATCTATGAGAGCTCAAACAATTGCCAAATTGCCAAACCATATGCAGCATTTTCCGATTCCAACCAAATAGCAATTTAACGAAGCAATTAGCCTTCGCCATGAACATTAAAGCACAAATAAGAACACAAGTGTTCCATAAGAAAAAGCGGAGCGTAATATCTCCAATATAAGAATGGCGGGATCCAACTTTATTCAAAACAAAACAAAAATAAAAACAAACCGACGCTCCAAGTAAAGAACATAGGATGTGATGGAATAAAAATATAGTTTCACTAGAAGTGACCTGATAATGTTGTCGATGAAGAAGGGGATGCCTTGGGCATCCCCAAGCTTAGATGCTTGAGTCTTCTTAAAATATGCAGGGATGAACCACCGGGGCATCCCTGCTTAAACCCACCGGCGGGCAATGGTTAAGCAACACGAAGAGCCGGGAGGCTCCCAAGGCCGCTTAGTGGACCCTGGCACCTCGCGTCGTCCCGCAAGTCTTCCAGCCACGTCCTGGCGGTTGCTAGGGCGTGCCACCTGACCTAGACCCGATCAGGAAGGTGTTAGAGTGCTTCGATTGTTCCTGCATGGTAGACACGTAAACATTAAATACGAGCCCTATCGGCTCTCAGGTTGCCCTGTGGATCGGCTCAAAGAGCCGATCGCCCCATGGTTCATGTTGGATTTTCAATGACATGGGGATCCTGCTTGGTCAAAACAAAGCTAAACCGATCTACGACAGTTTAGGGTTTTCACCGCATAACCGGAACGTCCTACGTGTGACCGGGCCTAGCAGATACGAGTGACGAGGGATCACCTCGGCAATGCCTACGTATTGTAGACTAGGGTTTTCGGGAAGAGCGACGATGGAGATTCCGGGGACGAGATTAGGCACACGACGTACCCAGCTTCGGGTCCCCTCGGTGGAGGATCCCTACGTGCTGCTAGCAATCTACTATATGATCATAGATGTGTTTACAGGGTGCCGCCATAGGCGGAGCTATGTTGTCTATCTGCTATCTATCTGTTGTTCTCCCTTCTTTCGGGTGCCCTGGCTAGCTTTATATATGCAACCAGCCTAGGGTTTTACAAGAGTCCTAGTCGACTACTTCTTCGGGTTGCCTTGTTGGGCCTTCTCCATATTGGGTCTTCTCCATATTGGGCCGAGCCGGGTATACTAATAATGGGTACCCGAAGGGTATGCCCATGTCAGTAGCCCCCGAGTTTATAGGGAAGTCGAAGACTTGCGTAGAAACTCCAAGCATAACCATCTCCGAAGTCGAAGAAATACAAGGCGAGGTCCATGTCGTAGATCATGTGTAGCGTAGATGATGTCGACGATTCTTGAAATTATCGGGTGCGCGGCAGCGCTCCCGATGGGAGTAGCCCCCGAGTCTATGGGCAAGTGCTTGCACTTGGGCATAGACTCAAGTTGTACTACTCGATGAAGAACTTAACTATATTTCTGGAGGACTTGATGAAATCCATGGGCTCCCGATGGGAGTAGGCTCCACTCGAATCGTAGAATCGAGTTGAGTCTACAAAGCTTGATTGTCGTAGATGCTGTCGAAGTTATTTTTCTATCGGGTGCGCGACCAGCGCTCCCGATGGGAGTAGCCCCCGAGGCTACAGCCAAGTGTTTGCACTTGGGTGTAGGCTCAACTTGCTTTTAATCGACACCACAATTTTTCCTCTTTCTTGTATCTTATCGGGAGGGTGAACAATACTCTCGATAAGAGTAGCCCCCGAGCCTATGGGCAGGTGCTTGCACCTAGGCATAGGCTCAAGTTGTACTACTCGATAAAGAACTTGGCGCAGCCCCTCTTTTTATCGACTCCAGGCCGTTGCTATTTTTATTTGACATCCATATCTATATTGTACAGGGATAATGGTAATTGGGGCTAGTTCATCTGACGGATCAGGTACTAGTTAACTGCTCTAGTGGCAATCCGCAAAAACCTACTTCAAGATCACGTCCCTGGACATGATCCCGGGATACTGGTGTTAACTCGACAGGTGCCGCTTAAGGTCTTACCATTCTGTCGAGTCCCAGTCATGTTTATCGGGTACCTAACGCGTCCGTTAGGATTTTTCTTCGTATCTGTTGATACGGATAAAAGTAGCAGAGCGCAGTCTTTGGCGATGCCACGCCCAGCAGAACGGATCTGGGGTCTTACCTTCGCAAATTTGCGGCATTCAGAAATTGATCGCAACTTTGGCGTTCTGAGAATATATTGTCGAGTGCCTTGTTCGGCTGATGCAATGACCCATTTTGCGGGTTCTTCTATATTTTTCTCTTGGGCTTGATGAGTCAGCCGAATATATTGCGTTCTTCTATATTGTCGTCAGGCATATCACCGATGTTCTTGATCGGAACAAATGACGAGTCAATGGACCCGAAGATTTGTCCTTCTTTTTTTTTTTTTTTTTTTTTTCCTCCTTGATGAAAATTTCGTCGAGTTCCTCCTTCAGGAAAATTTCTTCGGGTCCTCTTTGAGGACAATTCTTCGGGTCCTCCCTGAGGACAATTCTTCGGGTCCTCTTTGAAGACAATTCTTCGGGTCCTCCCTGAGGACAATTCTTCGGGTCCTCCCTGAGGACAATTCTTCGGCACCTCCTTGAAGATAATTTTTCGACACCTCCTTGAAGATAATTTTTCGACACCTCCTTGAAGATAATTCTTCGACACCTCCTTGAAGATAATTTTTCGGGTCCTCCTTGAGGCAAAATTCGTCGGGTCCTTCTTCGGGCAAATTCTGCGGGTCCTTCTTGAATAAGATTTCGTCGGGTTCTCTCTGGAAGATAATTTTGTCGGGTTTTCTCTTGATTTCGTCGGGTTCCTCCCTGAAGAAGATTTCGTCGGGTCCTGTCCTTTCTTGAAGACAATTTCGTCGAGTTCTCCCTGTAGAAGATTTCGTCGGGTTCTCTTTTATATATTTTGAAATTTTCTTTCTCCTGCACAAATGAACAAACTTTTTCTATATTTTCCTTGACTCTCTTTTTCGCATGCGGTGTCAGATGCTCAAATTCAATGATATGTAAAGTGAATATATGCCGCGCAGCCCCCGAGCATCGGGTGCGGCAAAAGTAGATGACAATCAACTTTGTGTAAGATAAAGGAACACTTAGCTTTATTGGGTACAACGAGTCGGCGCGATGAAATCTTCGAGTATGAAGATCGAGCCGAAGTAGAAACCACCAAATAGAGATAATAGATGCCACCAAATTGTTGATGAAGAAATAGCCGAGCCCCCGAGCGCTGCTGGGTGATGTTATGATTATTACTTAGATGTTGTGTCGCAGTTGCGACCGGCGAAGTCATGGTCGAGCCCGAGTGTTAGGCATGATGTCGAAAGAAGTTGACGGAGTCGCGTCATATAAGGTGAAGCCATTTAGGATGAAGCCATAGACAATAATATACGAAGATGAATCCCAGATGAAGTATTTGAGATGAATCCATATTGAAGATTACGCCATTAAATATAGAGCATATATTGAAGATAAATCCGTCGATATCATAGAGGATGAATTCATTGGCCCGAAGAATCCAGTAATAATCATAGAAAATGAATCCGCTGATATCATAGAGGATGAATCCATTGACCCGAAGAAAATAATTCCAGTAATAACCATAGAAGATGAATCCGTTGACCCGGAAACTCATCGGGTAGTATTGTATAAGAGACCAATGATAACCTTATAAGATGAATCCGACGAAGACAAAATCCAGTAAGTGAAGAAGATGAATCAAGCGAAGAATATAATTTCACTAAGCCGAAGAAAATAAATCCACTGAGTCGAAGAGAATAATTCCACTGAACCGGAGAAAATAATTCCACTGAACCGGAGAAGATATATCCAGAGCCGAAGAAAAGAAGTTCACCAAGTAACCAAGTAACCAAGTAATTCCACTGAGCCGAAGAAAATAATTTCACTGAGCCGGAGAAGATATATCCAGAGCCGAAGAAAAGAAATTCACCAAGTAACCAAGTATATTTGTGGTAACGAAGTAATGGCGCATCCCCCAGTGTTTGGATGAATTTGTTGTAGTAATGCAATGGCGCACCCCCCGAGTATTTGGGTGTGGTGAAAGTAAATGATAATCAACCCTTGGAAGAGGTACACTTAGCTTTTTATCGGATGCGGCGGAGCCGACATGGAGGCAGGTCATGTGGCGACGCGATCGATGTAGCCACGACGCCTGGCTGGGAGTAGTCGATGAAGAGGACGCAGTCGATGTAATGGATCCTCGATGTGCGAGCCCCCGAGTATGTTGAGTCCGCGATGGAGAATAGGGTCATCGAAGCAAAGTAGTCGAGACGTTTAATCCGATCTGCAGTGATATTACGGCGCAAAATTTCTGCGAGCAAGTAACATACAAGCCGAAAAAATATTTGGCAAAATAATTTTTGCGAGTAGTAATTAATTGGAAATATAACACCTGGTCCTTGTGTCGGATGACACCGCGACGACGACTGACTCAAATTTTATTCGGCTGGCGGCCGAGTCGCTTCACTTTTGTGCTTTTCTCGACTGATTTGTGACACAAGCGTTTACGTGCAAATACTGAAGTAGTAATCATGGCTAGATAGCACTAGTGAACGGGTAATAGAGCAAAACAATACGTGTAGGATGTAGTAATACTTAGCTTTGCTTTTTTGCTTCACGGTGAAGAATACGAGCTAATAAATTCAATTTGTCAGCTAGGGTACGTCGTCGTGTTTTGTCGTGTACCAGCTGGTTTCCGATTCTTTCCGGCGTAGCAACACTTTCTATTGCCTCCTTTTCCAGCTTGCGATCCCCTGGACATGTCGACAATGTAGATCCAAGGAAGGCTGATCCATGTAGCTGCTGGTTTGGTCTCTCCATGTGACTTGCACGATTAGATCTGAAATTCTGAATAGATAAATCAACTAGGTGAGTAATCGATGAGAGAGAGAAAAAAAAATCTTTGGACTTTGATCCGGCCGGTGCCCAACTTCTGATTGGCATACTAGTCCAATCCAGCCGGCGGCTTGAAGACATCGGGTTGCCCTTGAAACAAATGTCGTGCATCGTGGTGATTGCAGCATCCCGACGAATCCGGATGCGCTGTGAAGTCGCGGATGAGGCTGATCACGTCGAAGAAAACGAACAAACTAGATGCGATCTGGCCATCCTTGTTGTTGATGAGGGATCCCGCCCGGATGACAAAATCCAATCGCCGCTATCCCCACGGTCGGCGCCAATTGACGAGGGATCACCTCGGCAATGCCTACGTATTGTAGACTAGGGTTTTCGGGAAGAGCGACGATGGAGATTCCGGGGACGAGATTAGGCACACGACGTACCCAGCTTCGGGTCCCCTCGGTGGAGGATCCCTACGTGCTGCTAGCAATCTACTATATGATCATAGATGTGTTTACAGGGTGCCGCCATAGGCGGAGCTATGTTGTCTATATTCTATCTATCTGTTGGCCTCCTTATTTCGGGTGCCCTGGCTAGCTTTATATATGCAACCAGCCTAGGGTTTTACAAGAGTCCTAGTCGACTACTTCTTCGGGTTGCCTTGTTGGGCCTTCTCCATATTGGGTCTTCTCCATATTGGGCCGAGCCAGGTATACTAATAATGGGTACCCGAAGGGTATGCCCATGTCAGTAGCCCCCGAGTTTATAGGGAAGTCGAAGACTTGCGTAGAAACTCCAAGCATAACCATCTCCGAAGTCGAAGAAATACAAGGCGAGGTCCATGTCGTAGATCATGTGTAGCGTAGATGATGTCGACGATTCTTGAAATTATCGGGTGCGCGGCAGCGCTCCCGATGGGAGTAGCCCCCGAGTCTATGGGCAAGTGCTTGCACTTGGGCATAGACTCAAGTTGTACTACTCGATGAAGAACTTAACTATATTTCGGAGGACTGATGAAATCCATGGGCTACCCCTACGAGTAGGCCTCCAAACGAATCGTTGAATCCCTTGAGGCAACAACACCTAACGCACTACCGGATCGTCCGACCCCAGCATAAGGCCTAACTATGCAGATATTAAACTAATCCCTGCGGAGCAAGGAGCAACTATAACAGATCGGATCTACTAAGTAACGAACAAGCAAGATGCTGCCCTTACACCCATATAGGTGTAAGGGCAGCTAGGTGTCGAGGGACGGCATTGCCACGCATGTATGCACGAGAAAGCACCAATGCAAGCCCCTAAACACCTAAGGATAAATAGTGCTGCTCGCCATCAACAACGCTTCAGCACGAGCAGCACAAGGTAGACGAATAAACGCGTACTGCCTAGATCGCAAGATGCGATCTAGGCAGCATGATGCTTACCCGGAAGAGAACCCTCGAAGGAAGGGGTGGCGATGCGCCTGATTTGTGTTTGTTGTGAACGTGATTGTCCTCCTTTTCCGATAACCCTAGATACATATTTATAGTCCAAGGGACTTTCTAATTGAGGCGTGCACCTAACCGTGCACGGGCCAGACTCTATCTGTTAATTCTAAACACGATACGATCTACTATATTACAGATACACGGGCAATTTAGCCCAAACTCTTAGCGCAAGGCCGCTTCAAAGATGCTCCACGTGTAATCTTCAAAGCCCATCTTCACTTACGGCCCATCTCTTGATTTGGCCAAAATCGGGTGATAACACATGCCCCCCTGGTTTTGATAATGATAATTGCAAAACCATCTGTCTTCTTCGAAGGGTCATGTCGTGGCAGAGCAGAACCGTCGCAGTATTTTCTCATCATGACGACTTGCCTTCCCAACTTCTCTGCACGATTTGACAGTTTTGGCACCATGTCCTCGAAAACTGCTCGACAATTAAATTTCCATCTCCTTTTATTTAACCGCATCGAACAGTTCTCCTCTTCATCCCCTTGCACTAGCACTCCCAAAAACCCTCCTCGGCTATCATGTCTTCTTCCTCTTCTTCTCCCTCATCGGGTCTTTCCACCCAATCCTCCCCCTCCCGCGAGCCGACGCCGGAGTGGGACCCGCAGGAGGCCCACGCGGCCAACATCCGCCGCGCCATAGCCGACGGGGACGAGTCGAGCCACGACTCCTCCGTCTGGTCTGAAGATGACCAGTCCTTAACGGACGGGGAGAGCGACCTTCGCTTCCTCGCCATTGGGGAATCGGAGGAGGAAAGCGACGACGACGGCTTCTCCTGGGATGGTTTCTCCTCCGAGGAGGTGAAGGAGGAGGAAGAGGAGGAGGACGACGCCTCCTCTGACGAGCCGCCGGCCAAGCGTCTCTGCCCTTGGCCGGGCAACATGAGCGACTTCGACAGCGACGATGCCGACGACGCGACGAAGAAGACGAGGACAATGAAGGTCCCGCCGGAGGTCGCTACAGCAGCGACGACGAGCCGGCCGGGAGCAGCGCCGACAGCGGCGACGGCGACGATGAGGGCAGCAGCGGCCCTTAGATAGGATAGAGCTAGGAGTAATAGATGAGGGCAATGTATCCCCCAGCAGTTCCTTTTGAGAGCAATCGGCTCCTTCTATGTAAGAAACTGATTATCAATGAAGGAATTTCCCCAATTTGATTGTCGATTTCTTCCATATTGATCTAGCCGATTTTCCCCTACTGATTTTGCCGATTGTCACCTTGATCGATGTTCAGTGAGCCGATGGCAATGCATCAGCTCTTATAATAAATTGCAAGACCGATCAATCTAATCACCTCCTCAGATGGTAACTTGCAATCCTTGAAATTCAGATCAAAACTCCCAATCGAACACGTCCAGCCCACAGCTTTGAGACCCTAGATCTTTGGACTTCAAAATCATCCGATCGTGATGTTGGTCCTGACGGCAAAACTCCTGGGTTAATGCTCCCAGGAAAGCTTCTTAGCCCGTTGCTGACAACCTTGATGTTGAAGCTGATACTCTTGTAAACAGGTGCTATTTGTTCACAGCTTCCCCTGTGATGTTGTTCATATGCAAACCAGAACCTTGAGGGCGAGCTGCCCCCCGAGCCTCGTCAAGGCGAGGATAAAAGTGTATCCACCGAATGGGCCATCATCGGCTTCCCAATTGTGCAGCATCAGCCGATTCTAACCAAATCGGCTTTCAAAAGCAGAGAACCTTCAAAGTGAGCTGCCCCCCGAGCTTCTTCAGTCCAATGAGGCAACCTCTGGTGAGAATGCAGTTCAGTCCAACTGGACGATCGTCGGTTGTTCTCATGATCCTAGCCTGATCTGCACGTCCATGCTGTTCTTGCTGTTGGCCAGGGCTGCGATCCTCAAACTTGCCGGCAAATACCAACAGCTTAAATGAGAAAAAGGGCCGTCTTGGACGCCCAAACTGATGCTTCTGCTGGTGCTGCCGAGCTTGAAGTCTTGCAGAAGGAGTTGGAAGTCCTTGAAGAGAGGGCCTGAGTCACCAAGCAATCCCAATGAGGGGTTCCTCCAGTAGAGCCTCGCCACGTAACTTGATGACTGCTCCATTAGGCTTCCGCTTGTAACAGTTGTATCCCTTGAGTCGATGGCCGTGCATCGGCTTTGAATTCTTAAGTCGATGTCTACGCATCGGCTGTGCCCAAAAATTTCTGTATTTTCGTTTTTTATTGGCCGATTGCATCGGCCCCCCATACTTGAGCTGTTCTGCTGGGCATTTGACATCCACTCCAAGCTTTGTATCCTCGTGTCTCATCCATCTATGTGCCCCCCGAGCCGATTCTGTCAAGTACTTGATGGTATCGGCTCTTCAGGCATCTGTCGGATCAATGCTGAACATAGACAAAACGTGTGTCGAGGATAATTTTGGCCGATTGCGGGAATCGGCCTCCCTTTTCATTGCAATGCTTGACGATGGTTTGCAACTTCTCGGATTTCCACTGTAGCTACGTGGCATGCTGGAGATAAGATCCTTTGCTTTTCATTTTTTGAGGGCCGATCTCAGGGATCGGCCTTGCCACGTACGTCCAATGTCTTGGACCTGCTACTCCGTCCGGATCACGGATACCATGTTTGTATCAGCCGATGCCTCTGCATCGGCATCAGCCGATGCCTGTGCATCGGCTTTCGTCTGTTTAGGGCGCCATACTTTCTTTGGCGGGCGCGCCTTTGTCTCCATTGTTTGCTGAATTTTCGCGGCCAGATCGGGCCGCGCTTTTCGCAACGTGTACAGGTACTGTGCTTTCCAAGTTCCGCAGCCGCTGCACCCTACGCTTCTGAGAATGGCTGAGTCCATCAGGGCACCACCTTGGTCGGTGATACCTATCTTCTTCTCCATCTGACTCCTCAAAGTCTTCTTCTTGAGATGACTCAGCTCGCTTGTTATGAGGTGGGAGAGGTCCTAGACGCTCGAACACTGAGACTTCATTTGTCCTCCTCCTTTGCTGCTTGCATTCTGGGCAGTTCTCGATTGTTGGCAATCGGCTCATTCCTGAGTCCCAGCAATGTTTGAAGAAAGGACAGTCCCAGTGCTTATCCACGTCATCTTGCTCCCTTGACCTCCCTCTAGCGTGAAGCTCGTACCCGTCGTTGCTTCTGTCGTGCTGACGATACCTCCTGTCTGCATCAGACCGACGATATCTTTCGTCGTCTTCGTCGTAGCGCCGACGTCGGTCATACTGCTGCTCATATTTGTTGAGGAGATGCACGGATAGTGGGCGTTGATACCGTATGCTTCTCACCTCCTCCTCGGTTAGGTATCGTCTGTCATCATCCTGGGGCCGGTCGCGTGGAACGGCCTCCTCTTTATCTTTGCCACGAGAGTGGCTGCTCTCTGCTTTATCTTTGCCATGGCGGAGTGGGCACGCTCTCTGGTTTATCTTTGCCACGGGAGTGGCTGCTCTCTGCTTTATCTTTGCCATGGCGGCCCACAAGCCCTGCCATTGACATCGAAAGAGAACCCTGGCTCCCTTATGGAGTGGCTTAGATCCACCATGTTGACGTCCGGAAACGGACGCATGTCTACCTTCATGGCAAACTGTCCGAAAGTTAATCGGCCTGATTCTATCGCCATCTGAATTTGTGCGCGCAATACTTTGCAGTCGTTGGTGGCGTGCGTGAACGTATGATGCCATTTGCAGTATGGCCTTTTGTTCATCTCTTGTGCCGTAGGGATCTTGTGGCCTTCAGGTAGCTTCAACTGTTTCTCTTTCAGTAGCAGATCGAAGATCTGTTCAGCTTTGCTCACGTCGAAGTCAAACCCTCTTGGAGGCCCTGGTGGGTTCACCCATTTGCAGGACACAGGTACTGCCGTCCGAGTCCATTCGGCTACTGCGACTTCCTGATCTTCCGCAGAATCTTCATCCTCATCAGCATTGACCAGGCTTATCGCGCGCTTGAACTTGTCTTGGTACAGTTCTGGATGGCGCTGTTCATATAAGGTCAGTCTCTGGACCATGTGCGCCAGCGAGTTGTACTCCACTTGGAACGTCAGATCCTTGAATGACGCTGCAAGGCCTGCCACGGCCAGCTCGACTGCTTCTTTCTCAGTTAAGTGAACCGAATAACATCGGTTCTTGACAGTTCTGAAACGCTGAACGTATTCAGACACTGTCTCTCCTCGCTTTTGCCGAACCTGTGCTAGTTCGGCAATGCCAGCTTCAGTAGCTTCTGAATGATATTGCGTGTGAAACTGTTCCTCTAGCTGCTTCCATGATCGCACTGAATTTGGCTGCAACGAGGTGTACCATCCAAAAGCTGGACCGGTGAGGGATTGCGAAAAGAACCTCACCCGCAGCTGATCCGATGCCGAAACCATGCCCAACTGGGCCAAATATCGGCTCACGTGCTCGATTGACACTACAAGAAAAGTTCTGATAGACAACGTCCCAAAATCGTCAACTAAGGGGCATTTTTCGTCGCCTATGGGCCTAACCCGACGATATGGGTTCCGTTGTCGAAACTGCGTCAGGCAAAGTCCAACGACGATTTTTTCGGTCCGTCGCGCTTGGGCGCCCTTCCGCCACGGAAAATCGGACCGTTGCGGAAGTGTTTTCGGGAGCCCGTTGACTGCTGACGTCATGCAAACTGACACGTGGCAGACGCCGTTAACTGCCAGTTAACGGCGTTAACCGGCTGAAACCCCGTGGTAGATGGTAGGCCCACACGAGGCCTGCCACGTCTTAAGCGGGCCGGGCCAGATGACATAGTTTGACCGGTCAACTATATAGCTGGGCTGGTCCATTAGTTACGTGGGCCGGGCCTAACCTCTAAGGTTGACTGGTCAAAACTTAAATGGGCCGGCCCATTTAACATGTGGGGTCCACCTTACAGCAACGGGCCGCCCAAGAAGCAAGTGGGCCGGGCCAAAAACACGGGTGGGTCCCACTTTCTGTTAAGGCCGGCCCATTTAGTGGGTGGGGTCCACCGTATAGCAAGTGGGCGGCCCAACAAGCTAGTGGGCCGGGCCAAAAACACAGGTGGGTCCCACTTTCCAGTTAAAGGGTCGGCCCATTTAGTATGTGGGGTCCACCATATAGCAAGTGGTGGCCCAACAAGATAGTGGGCCGGGCCAAAAACACGTGTGGTCCCCTTCTGTTTAAGGGCCGGCCCATTTAGTATGTGGGGCCCACCATATAGCAAGTGGGTGGCCCACCAAGCTAGTGGGCGGGCCAAAAACACGGTGGGTCCCACATTCTGTTAATGGGCCGCCCATTTGGTATGTGGGGTCCACCATATAGAAAGTGGGCGGCCCAACAAGATAGTGGGTGGGCCAAAAACACAGTGGGTCCCACCTTCCTATTAAAGGGCCGGCCCGTTTACCATGTGGGACCACCATATAGCAAATGGGCTGGCCCAACAACATAGTGGGCCGGCCCAAAAACACGGTGGGCCCCACTTTCCTGTTGAAGGGCCGGCCCAATTAGTATGTGGGGTCCACCATGTAGCAGGTGGGCCGGCCCAACAAGATAGTGGGCCGGGCCAAAAATCAGTGGGTCCCACTTTCCTCTTAAAGGGCCGGCCCATTTAGTATGTGGGGTCCACCACAAAAGCAAATGGGCTGGCCCAACTATTTAGTGGGCCGGCCCAGTAGTATGTGGGGTCCACCTTAATGCAAGTGGGCCAGCCCAATTAGAGTGTGGGGTCCACGGTAAATCAAATGGGCTGGCCCAAGAAGTAAGTGGGCCAGCCCGTTTAGTTGCTGTTTATATGCCGGCATAATATGCGCTTTAGGATTTTGCGGGCAGGCACATATGTGATTTTGCTTAATTGGGCCGTTTAAGGGATGGGAATTCGTGATTTAGATACTGAGAATATTTACGCAGCATTGATTTCTGTCGAATAGCCTCACTTACCACAAGCACCAAAGAAAAAATGCGCGAAAGAACTATAAAAACTAACTAAATATTACATCAGCTGCAAGGCATTGAAAAAATATTACAGAACCCAGAGAAATTGAATGGTAATTAAACCTAGCAATACAATGAAGCGATCCGGCAATCTTTTAAGTTGTCCATGCAGCACCTATATCTGAAACAAAGACATTACAAGTTAAGACAACAACAATGGAAAGGCAAAGACACTACAATATTGTTTGCCAAAGAATTTGGAACTCATCATTTCGTCGTTATAACAAGATCATTGTAATGCGCACAATAAGCAAACAAAGAGTGCATGCCGCATACCAACAGCCAATATAACAGAGCATGTTAGAATGAAACAGCAGACTTACTACTGTCGAGTCCCATGCAAACCAACATGTTCAGGGAGTACAAAATTGGCATGAACAACATAGTAGCAGGCTATAAATTTTGTAACGACGACTGAGCAAGATACATAATATAGTGGGATCACCTGTGAACTTGTATAAGAGGGAATGCAAACCAATATGTTCAGCATTCCATATGTGAGCGTCATGCCAAGTCAGAGAAACAAGTCGATAATGCAGCTTTTGAAGAACAAGATGGCACACAAAATTATTATCTAGTAATATGACAAGTTTATTTGTACTACAGGCTTAGATAGCAGAGTGATAGCATGCCAAACTAAGTCCTTACTTTGTTAGCTTACAATGAACTAGATACAAAACAATGGCATCACCTGTAGTACAGGGAATGCAAGCCAACATGTTCATGGAGTAAAAAATTGGCACAAACAACATAGTAGCAGGCCATAATTTTTGAAACAACATCTGAGCAAGATAAAGTTATGATGGCTAGATCTACAGAGCAGGGAATGTAAACCAAATATAGAAGTTACGATGCCAAAAGCTATAGAGCAGGGAATGCGAACCAACATGTGCAATTACTTAAAATTGGCCATGAACTAAATAATAGCAGGATGTTACTATAATAGCTAGGAATAAAACAGATAGGAGTTATAATGGCATCACTGATAAACTTGTAGATAAGGGAAAAAAATCAATTTGTTTCGGGATATAAAGTTGTAATGAGCAACACATAGAGGATAGTTAATGCTACGGCTTAGGATGGACCAGAAACGGAATATAGTGGGATCTGAACTTGTAGAAAAGGGAATGCACACCAATATGTTCACAATTCTATATGTGAGCGCCATGCCAATTAAGAGAAACAAGTTAATATTGCAGCTTTTGAAGAATCAGATGGCAGACAAAATTATGATGGAAGTTGCTGCTGTGACGAGTTCAAATAAATTTGTACTGCAGGATGGCAGAGCGATAGCATGCAGGAACTAATAGCAGGCAGTTAATTTGTACTGCAGGATGGCAGAGCGATAGCATGCAGGAACTAATAGCAGGCAGTTAGCTTACGACGAAGTAGATAGAAATAACAATGGCATCACCGTAGTACAGGGAATGCAAACCAACATGTTCAGGGAGAACAAGATTGGCATGAACAACGAATGAGCAAGATAGAAGTTATGATGGCTACATCTACAGAGCAGGGAATGCAAACCAAAATGTTCAATCGCTTGAAGTTAGCAATGAACTAGAAAATGGCAAGGTGTTACGGTCATAACTAGGAATGAACTAAAAGAGCTTCAGACAAACAGGCATCTGAACCCAGAACATGGCGCTAAAACAAGGGACTTACATTAGGAGAAGCACTCTGTGGGAATCACAGCAGATCTTCCTGGGGTTGATAGATCCGGTGATGAAGTACACTACATGTGCTCCTTGGGGTTGGAGAGACGGCCATTAAACTTCATGGTTACTCATCTAATCTGCAAAGACGTAACGGCGCGTCGTTAGCACAAACAGGTTCCCCCAAGATTAAACAAGAACTTGCAGGCAAGCAATAGAAAAGCGACAGTAGAAGAGTTTAGATCATGGACGGCGCCGGTGAAGCAGATTCGGTTCATGCACATCGGTGTCGGTGAGCAAGATCCGATGCGGTGGACGATGCCGCAGCTGAAGCGACTGCGGTAGGCTGCTGGATGAGCATATGGTTTCGAGGTTCGGCGGGGATGATCCGGTCCGGTTGATGACGGCGTCGATGAAGCGGCTCCGGCAGGCAGCCGGATGACGAGGATCGCGAGGGCTCGGGTAGGCCAGGGAAGTCCGGCGGGGATGTTCCGGTGCGGTGGTCGTGGAGGTGGTAGAGAGAGGGACTTGGGAAGTTCCGGTGGGTGGTCTGAGGGAAATGAATTTTTTTGGGAGGGTTTCCGGGGCTAGGGAGGTGGTGATCCAAAAAATGACGGGCAGACCCCCCCACCAACCGACTTTGCTGTCATCTCCACAAGGGTAGAATGGGAATTTGAAAGCGTGTGAATTTTTTGTATTTTGTGGGCGGGAAGTTTTGCCGCTATGAGATTTTGAATTTGGCTAAGGTCCAAGTATAATGATAAAAAATTGTGAGACCGTACTAGTACCTCTGTTCAAGGCCGAGTGCAAAATCAAATCATCATCACCTTGAATATCGGTTACTATCATCGTGTTCTATCTTCTTATCCCATTCAAAAACACGCCTGAAATATTTCTAGATTGGCGGGAGATTTTGCCGCCCGACTGAGATTTGATTTTGAATATGGCTATGGTCAAGTAATATAATATAATACTAATATAAAGACGGTACACCTGGTTAAGTACTAATTGCTCTGCTTCGGCAGTTAAGGCCAGCAGCCACATCAAGCCATCATCATTACAAACAAAATCAGTCAAATCTAGAAGCTAGTATAGGATAAATTCACAGCAGCATAATAAATCCAGAAAACTAAGTATAATACTACATAAACTGCATACAAGAGCCAAAAGCAGCCAATAACAATGTTAATGTTCACGACAAACTAATCTGAAAATAATACAAGACACAATGTATGGCCAACATGAAGATTAGGATACCCCAGGATGAACGAATATGTTCTTCATTCAGCATATATTTCTTCGTCACTCCATTGAAGGAAATTTTCATTGAACTCCTTCCGTCTGCAGTGTGCAGCCAATACATCCTCCAAACGGTATGGCCTTTGTTCATTTCTCATACCGTAGTTTCCTAATCTATTCACATGTATTGGCCACTCATCCCAGGCCTTTATATCATCAAAGTACTCTCTGATATAACCAAAATCTGTGTAGTAGATGCAGCCAGGTCGAAGTGTCGGGTGCACTCTGGTGTCGACGGAGATACACCGGATATAATGGACGAAGAAGGCACGACTGCCAATGTTATTGACGGCATGGAGAGAGCGGCTCTCAGTGTCCACACGGTACACCAATGGTTGACCTTCCTCCAAATGCTTGTTGTCCAACAACACAAGCAGCAGAGCACCATCCGACTCCACAAGGTAGAACTTGTTATTTCCAAGTTCTGGAAATGAAAATAGTGTATCCATTTTGACAGTGCTCGCACGCTGCTCCAACTGGACATTGTTGGTGCACACTAATTTTCCGAACTCAAAATTGTTCACAGCTATTGCATACAATTCACCATTGAACGGGGTAATGCAACGCAGACAATGGTGCTCGATCGAAAATCTTCCTTCTCCCCAATCTTCATCTATACCCTTAGTTGGAGTGCTCTCATCGACCCAAGCAATTTCCGCCGGGTAATCTTTGGAAACGAAGACCATAGTCGGGGACTTCATCACAGCGACTGACTTCAGAATAACGTTTGGCATATGCGCCTCAAACATAGTATTCAATGTCTTTGTGAGTGGGTTCAGAAGCCGTATCTTGTGCGGCTGGTTCTTCTGGGCAAGCACGATGACGCCACGGCAAAAGCCGACAAAGTAGTATCTAAAATATATTGATGAAGATAACATTCAGCACTAAGATGTTTACGATTGAAAATAAAAATAGATTAACTCTATAGATATGGAGGAATTTGAACCTTGCATGAACTTCCGTTAGATCGATGGTGACGTAGCGGGATGTGCGGAGGTGGAGGAAGGTGAAATCAGCAGCGCGTGGAAGGCCGTGGTCTAGCATGATCCATTCGTGCAGGTGCACGTCGGGCTCAGGTAAACCTGAGCGCCAATTTCTACAGACTTGCCTCATAGCAGAGTAGGTGTCAGCGTACTGCTCGTTCGCCAGTAAGCATTCGCCGATCTTGTGAAGTGGTCCATCAGCCGAGAGAGAGGCCCAGTTCACGGAGGCGACGGCCGCCGGCGCATTCTTCTTGTCCATCGCCGGCAGGGAGCGCGCGTGGGCGGTTGGTGTTTTTTCCTTCGATTTGGAGAAGTTGATGGGACGTGAGAGGCGTGGTTGCGTGCGTGAGTGAGAATGAGACTGTGTGCAGAGGGAGGGAGAGAGGGGGCTCTGGCAACGTGACGGTTGGTCTCGGCAGTTTCTCAAAAAAGCTAGACGTTTGGTCTCAACACGCGCACCGCCTAACCGCTGTGCACCGCGACACGCGTCCGTGGTACTGCACGTCTGCACCGTTACGTGTACTCAGTTAGCCTTACACTGGAAAAATATCTGCACTCAGTTTTCCCCTCGAGTACTAATACTGGCTAGTGCATTACCTCATAAAAAAAATACTGGCTAGTGCAATATACTCAGTTTTACCCTCAAGTGGCTGATCAACAGAGAGTCAACAAATGGGATTAAGCTATCTAATTGAGTAATTTCATGCGCAAAAAAAAATCATAGTGCCTCCTACTCATGGAGTCTTGTTAAGAAGAGGAGGTCTAATACGTGGAAAACAGAATAGCACACCACAGGTCCGAAATGATGGAAAGGGCTAGGCAATCCACTTATTATAGAACTCAACAAAAACCACATGGAACTATATTAAACTTATGCAGTAGCCAACGCAACCAAAAGTCAGAAGTGCAGGCTGAATCCCAAAGGCACAACACAAAAAGGAAACTTGCAACCTTATATAAAAGGGGCTATGCAACCCACTTATATACACATTAACAGCCATCCTCGTGTGTGACAAGAGAAATTCAACACTGGATTCGGAGGTAGGCACATGAAGCTTTACAAGGGCCAATGGGGCACCAACAATTTAAGGATGAATTGAACCACACCGTCAACAATTCAAACTCGAGACCTTGGCTCTAATACCATTTAAGTTCGAACGGATTGAAAAGGCTAGGCAACCAATTTCTAAAACATCCACAGGAACAACTACCAAGTTGATCCCAGCCGTAGATAAATGCATCCACCAACAAAATAGGAACAGTGCCTCAGTCTCAGTAAACATTTCACAATACCAAGGTACTCACATGTCAATGTCAGTGTTTTCATCTCCAATTATCTATGGCATTTTATTAGTCTTTTGAGAGATTATAACAAACTTGATTGGCCTCCTGCAGTAGGGCATCACATGCTTCTGATCTCGATCTCAACATGTCAACTTGGTTTCTTAACACATCTGCTGCAGCTCGTTCTATTTGGATTTGTTCCTCCAGAACTTGTGCAGAGAAAGACTTGGACTTGGACTTGGACTTGGACTGCAAAAACCCAGCATTTCGCAGGAAAGTGTTTTTGGTGATATCTTTATTTTTAAGTACCATGGTAAATGTCTCCATACATTCTTCTAGAGTTTTTTCCATACCATCTTTCCCGGGTTTTGCCATCTCCAATTTCATATTTGCCTGAAAAGTTTTGAGTCGTGTAAAAATAAAAGTTATTACAGAGAAACATGCAGACGGTAGATTTAATGTGTATGAACTACTTCTAATCCTACAAGTTGGTATGCCTGATTACACATCAAATGCATTTTCACAAAAACGCCTACAAGATCATATTGACATATTGCTCCTACAAATTGGCAAGTGTGTAGTTAAAAAATTTAAATCATAAAGAAGACTTACAATAACACTTTCTGCAAGTTCTCCTATCACATTATGTTTGTTCTTCTGGCATGCCTCGAACTGCTCTGCCAGAGTCATCTCTTTGTCTGGTTGCATGTTGTTTGCATGATCTACTTTCTGCATTTTTGTACAATCATATGGAGATCAAATAACGTGGTTGAAATGGAGGATGGAAATATAACATGCACACGGAGTTCTACACAATTTACGAGTAACATATGTAGCAGTACAGACCAGCGGGGCATTACTTTTTGCCAGAGATGCCCAACCAAGTGACGAGATCCTGTACGGCTTGGTAAACGTTGTTTCAAGCGGTTAGCCTGGTTCCTTTTAGACAACGTCTGCAAAAGGAGACTAGTGAGACACTGGCGCAAAATAAGTATTCGGAATTTAATCTGGTTTCACGGTCCTCATAAGCCATACCACATTCTTTGGATCAGACCAATGCTTGACAAGATCTCCCCACTGCTCGTCAGTCATACAGGGTGCAGGAGACTTTGTTCGAACATTGGCAGTAATCTGGCCAGTGAAGTATGTCGCCTTAAGCTTATAGCGGTGCTGGCGCAACAATTCTTTGAATATGGAAGCGATGACAAACTTTACATCCTCATTATCCTCATCGAATTCAAACCTTAACTGCTCACAACGGTGGAATGATTGGTGAGTTATATAGCATAGAAACAACAGTAAGCTACAAGAAATGGGACAGATCAATGTGGAATAATTTATCATTACCAGGAGAAGCATGACTTACGTGTAAATTATGCACTAAACTCTCGAACTGTGAAGGGGTGTCAACGTGCTGCTTCCACAATGGGAAGGTAGGAAGTTCATTCCTGATAAAATGGCCAACCTGTGATACAAGATATGAAGATTCATGCGGATGAAGTGGCCTTCTGCCACCTACAATAGATGTGATGCGAAATCTTGAACCCATTCCGGAAATCTTAGCTGCAAGTTTTTTTCCTACCGTTGGCCCCCTCGTTTTTATTGATCGTGGCGAACCTACCAAGTTAAGCATTACATCAAGCTATCATGGTATATAGATACATAAGGGAGCATTAAACTACAAGTCTTGAAAAAAGTATTACCTTTTTTGGCGTGGGTCTCATCATCGGGAGAGGAGTTGTCTTTCGCAGGACTAAGGGTCGGAGGGAGATCATCACCAGTTTGCTGGTGTTGTGGCAGCACTGTTTGGACATTTGAGGCTGTATCATCTGGGACTAGCATCATGTGTCCTTGGCCATTATTACCTACCACCACTCCTGATGGTGCCAATTCTTGGCTAGAATTTGCTGTGGAAACTGGTTCTGTTGGCAATTGTTGCTGAGAAACAGTATTGGCAACTGGTGGTTGTGGAATGTGTGGGCTGGTACATGCTGGGGCTACTTCTGTCTGATTCGATGGTTTGTGGTTTTTACGAGACCTTTTACTGTTATCATTCTTGGCCTGTTCGCCACCTCGTGTCAGTCTCTTGTTAGACCTTGTAATAGGAGGAGCAGCACGAGCATCAGGCTTAACTCTTTTTTTATTACGCACTGTCACCCATCCTCCGGTATCAGCCTGAGGTTCCTGTTGAGTGTTCTTCCTCCTATTCGTTCTTGAAAAGTTCTTTCCCGAATCTGCAGATGCCTGTCACACATAAATGATATTTCAATGTACAATATTATATGATGATGATATGCAGATGGAATGGAAAAACAGTCAGGCAACATATGCCAAAACATATATGAGGCGTTAACTAAGCAGGAAAAATTGTAGTAATGAGATTGAACATGGCATGGGTAACATATTTGGTAGGACTGGGATACAACAAATGGAAGTTGGGACAAATAATTCGATGACAGGACAGAGAAAACTCACCTTGTTGTGTTGCAGACGATAGTCGACCAGGGCATCTTCCTGAGTCAGCTCGCCATCACAATCAGCAGGATCAAATTCTGAATCAGAGGAATGTTCCGTATCCTTTGTGAGGGAGGTGGGTGGCGTTTTTGCACTAGACCTTGTAGAAGGATGTAGTGTTAGGCCCAACGAGGCTGCAACTCGGCTATTATGCAGAATAGTTTGCCTCCGTTGCTCTTCGTACTCATTCTCGAGTGGAAGACCTAACATGCATTGGCGAGAAATGCAGATGAGATTTATCATGGAACTGTGCATATAAGAACAAATTAATAGTAGCAGTGAGACTGCTCAAAAGGTGTAATGACAAACAAACTATGGCTCAAAAATAATTGATGTTCATATTGTCAAGCTTCATGCACTAGCCAACGCAACCGGAAGTCCGGACTGATGGAAAGGGCAAACAAATTATGGCTCAAAAATAATTTATGTTGGGCAACAAAGGGCAGCAGCAACAATTTTTAGGATAAGTATGATGTCAAGCTTCATGCAGTAGCCAACGCAACCAAAAGTCCGAACTGATGGAAAGGGCTAAGCAATCCACATATAGACTCAAACACATATAAGTGTCATTTTCATGCCAATGGTTAACCATATGGAATGGCGTGTGCTTAATATAATTGCCTAGGGTCTTCCAAATTCCAACAGATCGATCTATTGGATGAACTTGCTAGAGCATGCAATTCGAAATGGTATCAGACCTACAAGGTCCTGAGTTCAAATCCTAGCAAGTAGCAACGCAGTATTCAAAATAAATATTTGCAGCCTTCCTAAAAAAATATCTAATGATACATGCCTAAGGCTCGGTCTATTGAATGAGTGGTTTTATCACTTAGCACCACAAGTTGGGGATTTTTAATCACAAAACACCAACATTTGGGGAAATTATTTCACATAACACATTATTTGTCATTAGTCGGCTTGACAAGAGCATGACCCTACAGCGTGACACCAATTTACAGTACGTGAGCATGTTTGCTACAAACAAATGAATTTTGGTGTGAAATTTTGTAGACACTCTGTGGAAATGAGAATATGAGTCACACTTGTTACATATGCTACACACAAATGAATTACCATATGACAAATATCCACAAGAAATTATAACCACACAAGAACATGAGATTTGGGTAATATATTCTGTACCAGCATAAGGTTTTGATAATGTTTACCAATACAACTACCCTGGACATAAGATTTTATTTTGAACTGTCTGGACTTAAGATTTAACAACTAGTGTTGACAAACAGCTTTGTATTTGCGTTTAACAGCAAATACCACAAAATAAAGTCTAATTGTCTTTCTCCTGCGGTCACTCTTAAACTGACGGTGGCCGGAGGTCACTAATGGGCTATCAAACAGAGATCATGTATTCTGCGAAACAATTACCCCAAATGTTAGTGTTTTGTGATACAAATTTCTAGGGTTGTGGTTCTGTGATAAAAAAAATCCTGAACTTCTGGTGTTAAGTGATAAAACCTCATTGGATGAACTGGCTAGAGCATGCAATTCCACATGGCGCACACAGAGTTGCAAATAGAAAAAAATACAGGCAGTTTAATACTATCAATAAATTGCTCTCCTAGCTTGACTGCTATCATAACCTTTGTAATACGTACTACCACCATCCCGAAGTTTTTATCAAAAATCATTAACATGCAAAATACAAATTTAATATCATTAAATAGATAACGAATATATTTTCGTACGGTATCTACAAAATATTATATTTCTTGATAGATTGTTCTGAAAGTTTGGTCAAACTTTACTTGGTTTGACTTTTATAAATAAGCCTTCAGGTTTGGGGTGGAGGTAGTAATGTAGTATACTTCAAACCCCAAAAAAGTACCGCACAGAAGTGATATTTGGAAAAGAAATGCGTAACGAAAGCGGACATAAGCTCTGCCTCTCCATCAGCAGATGTAAGGTTACGATCAGCAGAGTTCCGAGATAAAAAAAAATACAGGCAGTTTAATACTATCAACAAATTGCTCTGCTAGCTTGACTGCTATCATAACCTTTGTAAAATGCATACTTCAAACCCCCAAAACATATCACACAGAAGTGATTCTCGGAAAAGAAATGCATAACGAAAGCGGACATAACCTCGATCTTCCTCTCGATCAGCAGATGTAAGGTTAAGATCTCATATAGCTACGCGGCAAACAACTATCTACACTGATCTAATATCAGCAAGAATGCATTGCAAGAAAGCAACGAAAACTAGTGTAAGAAATCAAATGCATATAACAAAAGCGGACATGTAAAGTATTCATCAACCTTCGTCTGAGGCCCGGGCGGATTTACTCTTTGGTTGGGGGTGGTCGACTTTGGGGCCGCGTTTTTTGCCCATCTCGATCTCCGGTGAGGTGGACTACAGAGTCGGGGAAGCAGATCCGGAGGAGATATGGCGCGGTGAACGTCGGCGTCGAGGAAGCTAATCCGGCTTGCTAGGCAGCAAGGGAGCCGGTAAAACGTGGTCGGTCACTACGGTGGCCGGTGAGAAGGCAGTGATGGTGAGGAGGGGCGGTGGGGCACGGCCGTCGTCGTGGGAGTGTGCCTGGTAGAAGCATGAGAAAGATGTGGTGTTCGAATTGTGCTCTACAGGGAAATATCCTCTGTGGACCGATGTTTATAGGCCGACGGGCAAACCGCAGGTTTTGGGGTAGCTTGAAAATGGGACGCGCCAACAATTTCGGCGCGTGTTTTGCGGCAGAGATGAAAGTCACCCATAAGAAACTTTCCTCATGGATGCTTGTTGCTTGGTCGTGTGGACAACATATATAGTGGGAGATGCCCATAGCTAGCTAGGCCATTCATATCAAACTCGAGTGATTATCACTAAGTTTACAATGAATATATTTCATGACACTTGATATTGGCCGGATAGTAGAAAATATATTTCATGACTATCGATCCCATATTAGTTAATTTATATTATTTCAATTGCTAAAATATTTTCATATTCTTTTAGAGTTCTAAAAACACACTACACAATGACAATGGATATCACTACCTTCTAGGTCCCGGTCATCAGATTTAGAGTAAAGTAGCTTAGCGACAGATTTAGACCTTTGTGCAACAAATACATGAGTTGGTGATATGTGCAAAAGAACAGGTTAAGTGAGTGTTTTGTGCAACAATGACAACAATAAGTGGAGTTTCGATCGTGCAAAGGATAAAAGGTGGAAGAGGGATCACACGGAAGGAGAAAGAGAAAGGGAGAGCAGTGCCTCACGGGGCCGCTGTTATTTATGGTGAAAAGAAATGCTTCACTTTTTTCGGTGAGTGATGTTGACTGGCACACAGGGTTTCAGTTATGTAGACCTGCAGTGCAGGCTACGCGCCCGTCTAATATTCATTTTTTTCAGCGACAAAAGGGAGAGAGAGAGAGAGAGAGAGGACGACGCGTCTTTACTTAACAAAGAAGATTGCTGGGAGTTTGCCTACCTACCGCACGTGACTTGTGCTCACTGATGTGTGGGACCTACACGCATGGGACCACACGTAAGTGACCGACCTACTTTATTCTAGGGGTGCCCCTCAAGCTAATACATAGTCTGCAACATGAAACTATATTCGCTTATAAAATCTGAACTTTGAAATCCAATTTAATTTAAGTCTATTATTGGTCATATCAACTATCAAGTCTAAAATTACATTCTGAAACTTGTTCAACGCTTTCTCATGAATTATTATGGTAGTTTTTTAAAATCAAATGCTAATTGATTTGAGATAATAAAAAACATATATTATTGCACAACAATGGGATATTAAAATATCTATTTGTAAATAAAAATAAGAAGTCAATGTTGTGGTAAGTTAGGAGGTTCAAAGGGTAAACCAAATATAACGTTTTGTTCAATCTCATAGTTCATATTACCAAGTTTGATTATCCCTGGACAACATTGTTTGTTATAGTGTTCCCTAATTGGGCATGGTGGTGCATCTTGCCATTTCTAACAATGTTGATGACTAGACTTTTCAAGTTTTCGGTATAAAAAATCGTTTTTCATTTTCTAGATGATAAAATATGTTTTTTTGTGCATGGGGTAGAAAAGATATGGGTCAAAATGGCGCATCTACATTTTTTAAATAAATTACGCCATATTTTAATGACAAATCCCAAATTTACGGTTTTTAGTGCTTTCTAGCTAGTTTCGCACATTTAAATGACTTTATGCTGATTTATTGAAAGTAATTCAAATTTGAATTGTAGATATGTTATAACTTGGTCCTACAAGTCCCCATAAATAATTTTTATATACATATTACTTACTATATATAGAAACCAGCGATAGTACTGAAATATTCAACCCCTTTGCAGGATAATCATGTAAAACATTTTGACCTGGTTTTGAAATAAATAAATGAAACTGAAGAAAACCTGAAAAATGAAACCCTTCTACATGGAGTGTGCTTGTATGTGTTAGTTGACAGGGAAAATAAGAAACATGTGATAGGGTAGTGAAAAACAAAATGTCTTCACAAAGCGGACTATCGTGTATGAAGATTCATGGTTTGCAAGCCAAATGATATAGTTATGGCCATATTTGTGGCACAGTTTGTTACAATGTGCCCAAATTGGGCATGGTGGTGCATCTTGCCATTCCCAACAATGTTAATGACTAGACTTTTCAACTTTTCGGTATAAAAAATATTTTTTTCATTTTCTAGATGACAAAATATGTTTATTTTGTGAATGGTGTACATATAAGATACGGGTCAAACTGGCAACTCTACATTTTTTAGATAAATTACGCCATATTTTAGTGCCAATTCCCAACTTTTACGGTTTTAGTACTTTCAAGATAGTTTCGCACATTTAAACGACTTTATGCTGATTTACTGAAAGTAATTCCAATGTGAAATGTGGGGGTGTTATAACTTCGTCAAAGAAATCCCCCAAAAACATAGTTTAGGGTTGGGGGTAGATACGGAGTACATGATTTGTATGTTTTGAATATGTCTAGACCTTGTTTATCAACCTGAATGCTTAATTACTATATATATGACGTAAGAAGGCTATGTGCTTTGGGTTTTCATTTTTTTTGATTTTTTCTGAATTTTTATGCTCATTTGAATCTTGGTCAAATCCTAGGTTTGACTAGGATTTAAACAAACTTAAAACATGAAAATGAAAAGGTAAGCCTGGATCCTTCCTAGTCACTCTAAAATTAAGCTTTTGGGAAGTTTTAGAAATTTCCATGTTTGAAACCCGAAACCACTTCTCTTCATGCTTGACTTCATAAGACAAAGTTAAGGGTTAGGGGTAGATACATGCCTTTTCTGTTTTGAATATGTCTAGACCTTGTTCATCAACTTGAATGCTTACTATATATATATATGACATAAGAAGGCTATATATATATGTGCTTTGGTTTTTGGTTTTTGTTTTTTCTGAATGTTTATATATGCCCATTTGAATCTTGGTCAAATCCTAGGTTTGACCAAGATTTAAACAAGTTTAAAACATGAAAGTGAAAAGGTAAGCATGGATCCTTCTTAGTCATTCTAAAATGAAGCTTTTGGGGGGTTCTTGAAATCTCAATGTTTGAAACCCAAAACCACTTCTCTTCATGGTTGACTTCATAAGACAGATGAGTTTAGGGTTATGGGGTAGATACATGATTTGTCGGGTTTGAATATGTCTAGACATGCTTGTTTATCAACTTGAATGCTTACTATATGACCTAAGAAGACTATGCATGTGCATTGGTTTTTCATTTTTTGTTCTTTCTGAATGTTTATGCCCATTTGAATCTTGGCCAAATCCTAGGGTTTGACCAAGATTTAAACAAGTTTAAAACATTAAAATGAAAAGGTAATCATGGATCCTTCTTAGTCACTCTAAGATGAAGTTTTTGGGAGGTTTTCGAAATTTCCATGCATGTTTGAAACCCAAAACCACTTCTCTTCATGTTTGACTTCATAAGACAGAGTTTAGGGTTAGGGCTAGGGGTAGATACATGATTTTCTAGTTTGAATATGTCTAGACCATGTTTATCAACTTGAATCTTGGCCAAATCCTAGGTTTGACCAAGATTTAAACAAGTTTAAAACATGAAAATGAAAAGGTAAGCCTGGATCCTTCTTAGTCACTCTAAAATGAAGCTTTTGGGAGGTTTTTGAAATCTCAATGTTTGAAACCCAAAACCATTTCTCATCATGCTTGACTTCATTAGATATAGTTTAGGGTTAGGTGTAGATACACGATTTGTCTGGTTTGAATATGTCTAGACCTTGTTTATCAACTTCAATTCTTACTATATGACATAAGAAGACTATATGTGCTTTGGTTTTTGATTTTTTAATTTTTTCTGAATGTTTATGCCCATTTGAATCTTGGTCAAATCCTAGGTTTGACCAAGATTTAAACAAGTCTATAACATGAAAATGAAAAGGTAAGCCTGGATCCTTCTTAGTCATTCTAAAATGAAGCTTTTGGGGGGTTCTTGAAATCTCAATGTTTGAAACCCAAAACCATTTCTCATCATGCTTGACTTCATTAGATATAGTTTAGGGTTAGGTGTAGATACACGATTTGTCTGGTTTGAATATGTCTAGACCTTGTTTATCAACTTCAATTCTTACTATATGACATAAGAAGACTATATGTGCTTTGGTTTTTGATTTTTTGTTTTTTTCTGAATGTTTATGCCCATTTGAATCAAGATCAAATCCTAGTTTTGACCAGGATTTAAATAATTTTAAAACATGAAAATGAAAAGGTAAGCCTGGATCCTTCTTAGTCACTCTAAAATGAAGCTTTTGGGAGGTTTTTGAAATTTCCATGTTTGAAACCCAAAACCATTTCTCATCATGCTTGACTTCATTAGATATAGTTTAGGGTTAGGTGTAGATACACGATTTGTCTGGTTTGAATATGTCTAGACCTTGTTTATCAACTTCAATTCTTACTATATGACATAAGAAGACTATATGTGCTTTGGTTTTTGATTTTTTGATTTTTTCTGAATGTTTATGCCCATTTGAATCTTGGTCAAATCCTAGGTTTGACCAATATTTAAACAAGCTTAAAACATGAAAATGAAAAGGTAAGCTTGGATCCTACCGTTGAATCCATAGGAAACTTTGTTCTAATGCACTATAATAATCAACCGAGTTTTTACACCAACAGGTCTGTCACTTACGTGTGGTGCCCATGCGTGAGGTCCCACACTTCAGTGAGCACAAGTCAAGTGCAGTAGGTACGCAAACTCCAAGCCATCTTCTTTGTCAAGAGAAGACGCATCAGGATGCGTTTTGGAAGTCTGTGGGTCCTTCTGGATCCTTCGGTTGTCCCTCTCACAAAAAAAAACAAATCTCTCTCATTCTCGGCCTCGCTCGACTCGCTCGCTCGCTCGCTCGCTCGCACCTCCTGCTCACTGACAAACCCTGCACAAAAGTCAACATCATCACCCGAAAAAGGGGAGACACCATAATGCTCTCCCTTCTTCTCTCCTTCCGAGTGATCCCTCTTCCTCCGAGTTTCACTCGACGGGCAAACACACATGTGCTGCATAGTAATAATAATAAAAAGGTAGAAAAATCAACCTACGAATCTATAATTAAATACGTTAAACTAGGGTTTTGCCCAGTACTACAGATCAAGTTCATAAAAAATCCAACTACGGGGTTCGAACAACCCCATTTCTAATCCAAGATTTTTTCGACCTCATCCAAATGGCCTCAAACTATAGGGTTAATTAGCATCTAGTGCAGTATGTGTGAACATGTATGCACTATGTGTGCTATAACTTGTATGTCTTTCAAATTTGAACCAAATTTGAAATATATGAAATGGGGCTTTTGGCTTAAACGTTTGAAACCCAAAACGACTTCTCTTCATGCTAGGCATCATAAGACCGAGTTTAGGGTTAGGGGGTAGATACAGGATTTGTCTGTTTTGAATATGTCTATACCTTGTTTATCTACTTGAATATGCTTACTATAGATATATATGACGTAAGAAGACTATGTGCTTTGGTTTTTATTTTTTTTATTTTTCCAGAATTTTTATGCCCATTTGAATCTTGGTCAAATCCTAGGCTTGACCAATATTTAAACAAGCTTAAAACATGAAAATGAAAAGGTAAGCTTGGATCCTTCTTTGTCACTCTAAGATGAAGTTTTTGGGAGGTTTTCAAAATTTCCATGTCTGAAACCCAAAACCACTTCTCTTCATGCTTGACTTCATAAGACAGAGTTTAGGGTTAGGTGTAGATACACGATTTGTCTGGTTTGAATATGTCTAGACCTTGTTTATCAGCTTCAATTCTTACTATATGACATAAGAAGACTACATGTGCTTTGGTTTTTGATTTTTTTGATTTTTCTGAATGTTTATGCCCATTTGAATCTTGGTCAAATCCTAGGTTTGACCAAGATTTAAACAAGTCTATAACATGAAAATGAAAAGGTAAGCCTGGATCCTTCTTAGTCATTCTAAAATGAAGCTTTTGGGGGGTTCTTGAAATCTCAATGTTTGAAACCCAAAACCATTTCTCATCATGCTTGACTTCATTAGATATAGTTTAGGGTTAGGTGTAGATACACGATTTGTCTGGTTTGAATATGTCTAGACCTTGTTTATCAACTTCAATTCTTACTATGTGACATAAGAAGACTATATGTGCTTTGGTTTTTGATTTTTTGATTTTTTCTGAATGTTTATGCCCATTTGAATCTTGGTCAAATCCTAGGTTTGACCAAGATTTAAACAAGTCTATAACATGAAAATGAAAAGGTAAGCCTGGATCCTTCTTAGTCATTCTAAAATGAAGCTTTTGGGGGGTTCTTGAAATCTCAATGTTTGAAACCCAAAACCACTTCTCTTCATGGTTGACTTCATAAGACATGCAGAGTTTAGGGTTAGGGGTAGATACATGATTTGTCGGGGTTGAATATGTCTAGACATGCTTGTTTATCAACTTGAATGCTTACTATATGACATAAGAAGGCTATGTGCTTTGGTTTTTCATTTTTCCGGTTTTTTGAATTTTATGCCCATTTGAAGATTTTGGGAGGTTCTTGAAATTTTCATGTTTGAAACCAATACGACTTCTCTTCATGCTAGACTTCATAAGATCGACCGAGTTTATGGTTAGGGGGTAGATACATGATTTGTCTAGTTTGAACATGTCTAAACCTTGTTTATCAACTTGAAAGCTTACTATATGACATATATAAGAAGACTATGTGCTTTTGTTTTTCATTCTTCTATTTTTTTTATTTTATGCCCATTTGAATCTTGGTCAAATCCTATGTTTGACCTGGATTTAAACAAGTATAAAATATGAAAACGAAAAGGTAAGCCTGGATCCTTCTTAGTCACTCTAAAATGAAGCGGCTTTTGGGATGTTCTTGAAATTTTCATGTTTGAAACCCAAAACCACTTCTCTTCATGATTGACTTCATAAGACAGAGTTTAAGGTTAGGGGCAGATATATACATGATTTTCTAGTTTGAATATGTCTAGACCTTATTTATCAACTTGAATGCTTACTATATGACATAAGAATGCTATGTGCTTTGGTTTATCAATCTTTTGGTTTTTTCCTGAATTTTTATGCCCATTTGAATCTTGGTCAAATCCTAGGTTTCACAAAGATTTAAACAAGTTTAAAATCTGAAAATTAAAAGGTAAGCATGGATCCTTCTTAGTCACTCTAAAATGAAGCTTTTGGGAGGTTTTTGACATTTCCATGTTTGAAACCCAAAACCACTTCTCTTCATGCCTTACTTCATAAGACGGAGTTTAGGGTCGTTAGGGAGTAGATACATGATTTGCCTGGTTTGAATATGTCTAGACCTTGTTTATCATCTTGAATGCTTACTATATATGACAGAAGAAGACTATGTGCATTGGTATTTCATTTTTTTTTGAATTTTCATGCCCATTTCAATCTTGGTGAAATCCTAGGTTTGAGCAAGATTTAAACAAATTTAACACGTGAAAACGAATAAGCATGGATCCTTCTTAGTCACTCCAAAATGTACCAATTGATAGATGTGTTAACTTTGCTTCATGGAAAAATTAATGTCATGTAAATGAGTTAACTTGGATTTCCTACCGTTGAATCCATAGGAAACTTTGTTCTAATGCACTATAATAATCAACCGAGTTTTTACACCAACAGGTCTGTCACTTACGTGTGGTGCCCATGCGTGAGGTCCCACACTTCAGTGAGCACAAGTCAAGTGCAGTAGGTACGCAAACTCCAAGCCATCTTCTTTGTCAAGAGAAGACGCATCAGGATGCGTATTGGAAGTCTGTGGGTCCTTCTGGATCCTTCGGTTGTCCCTCTCACAAAAAAAACAAATCTCTCTCATTCTCGGCCTCGCTCGACTCGCTCGCTCGCTCGCACCTCCTGCTCACTGACAAACCCTGCACAAAAGTCAACATCATCACCCGAAAAAGGGGAGACACCATAATGCTCTCCCTTCTTCTCTCCTTCCGAGTGATCCCTCTTCCTCCGAGTTTCACTCGACGGGCAAACACACATGTGCTGCATAGTAATAATAATAAAAAGGTAGAAAAATCAACCTACGAATCTATAATTAAATACGTTAAACTAGGGTTTTGCCCAGTACTACAGATCAAGTTCATAAAAAATCCAACTACGGGGTTCGAACAACCCCATTTCTAATCCAAGATTTTTTCGACCTCATCCAAATGGCCTCAAACTATAGGGTTAATTAGCATCTAGTGCAGTATGTGTGAACATGTATGCACTATGTGTGCTATAACTTGTATGTCTTTCAAATTTGAACCAAATTTGAAATATATGAAATGGGGCTTTTGGCTTAAACGTTTGAAACCCAAAACGACTTCTCTTCATGCTAGGCATCATAAGACCGAGTTTAGGGTTAGGGGGTAGATACAGGATTTGTCTGTTTTGAATATGTCTATACCTTGTTTATCTACTTGAATATGCTTACTATAGATATATATGACGTAAGAAGACTATGTGCTTTGGTTTTTTTTTTTTTTTCCAGAATTTTTATGCCCATTTGAATCTTGGTCAAATCCTAGGCTTGACCAATATTTAAACAAGCTTAAAACATGAAAATGAAAAGGTAAGCTTGGATCCTTCTTTGTCACTCTAAGATGAAGTTTTTGGGAGGTTTTCAAAATTTCCATGTCTGAAACCCAAAAACACTTCTCTTCATGCTTGACTTCATAAGACAAAGCTAGTTTAGGGCTTTAGGGGGTAGATACATGATTTGTCTAGTTTGAATATGTCTAGACCTTGTTTATCAACTTCAATTCTTACTATATGACATAAGAAGACTATATGTGCTTTGGTTTTTGATTTTTTGATTTTTTTGAATGTTTATGCCCATTTGAATCTTGGTCAAATCCTAGGTTTGACCAAGATTTAAACAAGTTTAAAACATGAAAATGAAAAGGTAAGCCTGGATCCTTCCTAGCTAGTCATTCTAAAATGAAGCTTTTGGGGGGTTCTTGAAATCTCAATGTTTGAAACCCAAAAACCACTTCTCTTCATGGTTGACTTCATAAGACATGCAGAGTTTAGGGTTAGGGGTAGATACATGATTTGTCGGGTTTGAATATGTCTAGACATGCTTGTTTATCAACTTGAATGCTTACTATATGACATAAGAAGGCTATATATGTGCTTTGGTTTTTCATTTTTCTAGTTTTTTGAATGTTATATGCCCATTTGAAGATTTTGGGTGGTTCTTGAAATTTTCATGTTTGAAACCAATACGACTTCTCTTCATGCTAGATCGACTTCATAAGATCGACCGAGTTTATGGTTAGGGGCTAGATACATGATTTGTCTGGTTTGAACATGTCTAAACCTTGTTTATCAACTTGCAAGGCTTACTATATGACATAAGAAGACTATGTGCTTTTGTTTTTCATTCTTCTATTTTTTTTATTTTATGCCCATTTGAATCTTGGTCAAATCCTATGTTTGACCTGGATTTAAACAAGTATAAAATATGAAAACGAAAAGGTAAGCCTGGATCCTTCTTAGTCACTCTAAAATGAAGCGACTTTTGGGATGTTCTTGAAATTTTCATGTTTGAAACCCAAAACCACTTCTCTTCATGATTGCTTCATAAGACAGAGTTTAAGGTTAGGAATAGATATATACATGATTTTCTAGTTTGAATATGTCTAGACCTTGTTAATCAACTTGAATGCTTACTCTATGACATAAGAATGCTATGTGCTTTGGTTTATCATTCTTTTGGTTTTTTCCTGAATTTTTATGCCCATTTGAATCTTTGGTCAAATCCTAGGTTTCACAAAGATTTAAACAAGTTTAAAATCTGAAAATTAAAAGGTAAGCATGGATCCTTCTTAGTCACTCTAAAATGAAGCTTTTGGGAGGTTTTTGAAATTTCCATGTTTGAAACCCAAAACCACTTCTCTTCATGCTTGACTTCATCAGACAGAGTTTAGAGTGTTAGGGGTAGATACATGATTTGTCTAGTTTGAATATGTCTAGACCTTGTTTATCAATTCTTACTATATGACATAAGAAGGCTATGTGCTTTGGTTTTCCATTTTTTTTTTTTTTTTGAATTTTATGCCCATTTGAAGATTTTGGGTGGTTCTTGAAATTTTCATGTTTGAAACCAATGCGCGTAGATGTCACGTCCGTTGGGAACCCCAAGAGGAAGGTATGATGCGCACGGGCAAGTTTTCTCTCGAGAAGAAACCAAGGTTTAATCGAACCAGTAGGAGCCAAGAAGCACGTTGAAGGTTGATGGTCGCGAAATGTGATGCGGCGCAACACCAGGGATTCCGGCGCCAACGTGGAACCTGCACAACAAAACCAAAGTACTTTGCCCCAACGAAACAGTGAGGTTGTCAATCTCACCGGCTTGCTGTAACAAAGGATTAAACGTATCGAGTGGAAGATGTTTGCAAAGAAAACAGTAAACACAAGTATTGCAGTAGATTGTATGCTATGTAAAGAATAGGACCGGGGTCCACAGTTCACTAGAGGTGTCTCTCCCATAAGATAAAAGCATGTTGGGTGAACAAATTACAGTCGGGCAATTGACAAAATAGAGAAAGGCATAACAATGCATATACATGATATGATAAATATAGTGAGATTTAATTGGGCATTACGACAAAGTACATAGACCGCCATCCAACTGCATCTATGCCTAAAAAGTCCACCTTCAGGTTATCATCCGAACCCCCTCCAGTATTAAGTTGCAAAGCAACAGACAATTGCATTAAGTATGGTGCGTAATGTAATCAACAACTACATCCTTAGACATAGCATCAATGTTTTATCCCTAGTGGCAACAGCACATCCACAACCTTAGAACTTTCTGTCACTCCCCAGATTCAATGGAGGCATGAACCCACTATCGAGCATAAATACTCCCTCTTGGAGTTAAGAGTAAAAACTTGGCCAGAGCCTCTACTAATAACGGAGAGCATGCAAGATCATAAACAACACATAAACAATAGATTGATAATCACCATAATCATAGTACTCTCTATCCATCGGATCCCGACAAACACAACATATAGAATTACAGATAGATGATCTTGATCATGTTAGGCAGCTCACAAGATCCAACAATGAAGCACAACAAGGAGAAGACGACCATCTAGCTACTGCTATGGACCCATGGTCCAGGGGTGAACTACTCACTCATCACTCCGGAGGCGACCATGGCGGTGTAGAGTCCTCCGGGAGATGAATCCCCTCTCCGGCAGGGTGCCGAGGCGATCTCGAATCCCCGAGATGGGATTCGCGGCGGCGACGTCTCGGTAAGGTTTTCCGTATCGTGGCTCTCGCTGGGGTTTCGCGACGGAGGCTTTAAGTAGGCGGAGGGTCAACGCGAGGGCCACACGAGGGGCCCGGGGGGGTCGGCGCGGCCGGGGCTTGGGCCGCCGGCCACCCCTGGCTGCCTCGTGGCCCTACTTCGTTATCTCTTCGGTCTTCTGGAAGCTTCGTGCAAAAATAGGACCCTGGGAAAGTTTCGTCAATTCCGAGAATATTTCTTTACTAGGATTTCTGAAACCAAAAACAGCGAAAACAGCTGGCTCTTCGGCATCTTGTTAATAGGTTAGTTCAGAAAATGCATAAATATGACATATAATGTGCATAAAACATGTAGGTATCATCAATAAAGTAGCATGGAACATAAGAAATTATCGATACGTTGGAGACGTATCAGCATCCCCAAGCTTAGTTCTGCTCGTCCCGAGCAGGTAAAACGATAACAAAGATAATTTCTGAAGTGACATGCCATCATAATCTTGATCATACTATTTGTAAACATATGTAATGAATGCAGCGATCAAAGCAAAGGTAATGACATGAGTAAACAACTGAATCATAAAGCAAAGACTTTTCATAAATAGTACTTCAAGACAAGCATCAATAAGTCTTGCATAAGAGTTAACTCATAAAGCAATAAATCAAAGTAAAGGTGTTGAAGCAACACAAAGGAAGATTAAGTTTCAGCGGTTGCTTTCAACTTATAACATGTATATCTCATGGATATTGTCAACATAAAGTAATATAACAAGTGCAATATGCAAGTATGTAGGAATCAATGCACAGTTCACACAAGTGTTTGCTTCTTAAGGTGGAAGGAGATAGGTAAACTGACTCAACAATAAAAGTAAAAGAATGGTCCTTCAAAGGAAAGCATCGATTGCTGTATTTGTGCTAGAGCTTTTATTTTGGAAACATGAAACAATTTTGTCAACGGTAGTAATAAAGCATATGAGTTATGTAAATTATATCTTACAAGTTGCAAGCCTCATGCATAGTATACTAATAGTGCCCGCACCTCGTCCTACTTAGCTTGGACTACCGGATCTTTGCATGCCATGTTTCAACCAAGTGTCACAAAGGGGTACCTCCATGCCGCCTGTACAAAGGTCTAAGGAGAAAGCTCGCATTTTGGATTTCTCGCTTTTGATTATTCTCAACTTAGACATCCATACCGGGACAACATGGACAACAGATAATGGACTCCTCTTAAATGCATAAGCATGTAGCAACAATTATTATTCTCATATGAGATTGAGGATATATGTCCAAAACTGAAACTTCAACCATGATTCATGGCTTTAGTTAGCGGCCCAATGTTCTTCTCTAACAATTTTGCATGCTCCAACCACTAAAATGATAGATCCTTCAGACAAGACGGACATGCATAGCAACTCACATGATATTCAACAATAGTTGATGGCGTTCCCCAGAAGCATGGTTATCGCACAACAAGCAACTTAATAAAAGATAAAGTGCATAAGTACATATTCAATACTACGATAGTTTTTAAGGCTATTTTGTCCCATGAGCTATATATTGCAAAGGTAAATGATGGAATTTTAAAGGTAGCACTCAAGCAATTTACTTTGGAATGGCGGAGAAATACCATGTAGTAGGTAGGTATGGTGGACACAAATGGCATAGTTTGGCTCAAGGATTTTGGATGCATGAGAAGTATTCCCTCTCGATACAAGGTTTAGGCTAGCAAGGTTATTTGAAGCAAACTCAAGGATGAACAAGTGCAGCAAAACTCACATAAAAGACATATTGTAAACATTATAAGACTCTACACCGTCTTCCTTGTTGTTCAAAACTCAATACTAGATATTATCTAGACCTTAGAGAAACCAAATATGCAAATCAAATTTTAGCAAGCTCTATGTATTTCTTCATTAATGGGTGCAAAGCATATGATGCAAGAGCTTAAACATGAGCACAACAATTGCCAAGTATCACATTATCCAAGACATTTTAGAATTACTACATGTAGCATTTTCCAATTCCAACCATATAACAATTTAACGAAGAAGAAACTTCGCCATGAACATTATGAGTAAAGCCTAAGGACACATGTGTCCATATGCAACAGCGGAGCGTGTCTCTCTCCCACAAAGTGAATGCTAGGATCCATTTTATTCAAACAAAAACAAAAACAAAAACAAACCGACGCTCCAAGTAAAGAACACAAGATGTGATTGAATAAAAATATAGTTTCAGGGGAGGAACCTGATGATGTTGTCGATGAAGAAGGGGATGCCTTGGGCATCCCCAAGCTTAGACGAGTCTTCTTAAAATATGCAGGGATGAACCACGGGGGCATCCCCAAGCTTAGAGCTTTCACTCCTCTTGATCATAGTATATCATTCTCCTCTCTTGACCCTTGAAAACTTCCTTCACACCAAACTTCAAGCAAACTCATTAGAGGGTTAGTGCACAATTAATAATTCACTCATTCAGAGGTGACACAATCATTATTTTCACTTCTGGACATTGCATAATGCTACTGGACATTAGTGGATCAAAGAAATAAATCCAACATAGCAAAAGAGGCAATGCGAAATAAAAGGCAGAATCTGTCAAAAACAGAACAGTCCGTAAAGACGAATTTAGAGATGGCACCAGACTTGCTCAAATGGAAAAACTCAAAACTAATGAAAGTTGAGTACATATCTGAGGATCACGCTCGTAAATTGGCAGATTTTTTCGAATTTTCTACAGAGAACTGTGCCCAGATTCGTGACAGACAGCAATGCTGTTTCTGCGCAGCAATCCCAAATATAACATCAACTTTGACATAGAAACTTTACTTGGCACAAAAACATGATAAGGAGAGGTTGCTACAGTAGTAAACAACTTCCAAGACTCAACAAAACAAAAAATTGCTGTAGGTAAAAACATGGGTTGTCTCCCATAAGCGCTTTTCTTTAACGCCTTTCAGCTAGGCGCAGAAAGTGCAAATCAAGTAACATCGAGAGTAGAATCAACATCATAGCTTGTTCTAATAATAGAATCAAAAGGCAACTTCATTCTCTTTCTAGGGAAGTGTTCCATACCTTTCTTGAGAGGAAATTGATATTTAATATTACCTTCCCTCATATCAATAACAGCACCAACGGTTCGAAGAAAAGGTCTTCCCAACACAATAGGACAAGATGCATTGCATTCGATATCCAAGACAACAAAATCAACGGGGACAAGGTTATTGTTAACCGTAATATGCACATTATCAATCCTCCCCAAAGGTTTATTTTTAACATTATCGGCAAGATTAACATCCAAATAACAATTCTTCAATGGTGGCAAGTCAAGCATATCATAAATCTTTTTAGGCATAACAGAAATACTTGCACCAAGATCACATAAAGCATTACATTCAAAGTCATTGAATTTCATTTTAATGATGGGCTCCCAACCATCTTCTAACTTTCTAGGAATAGAAGTTTCAAGTTTTAGTTTCTCTTCTCTAGCTTTTATGAGAGCATTTGTAATATGTTTTGTAAAGGCTAAATTTATAGCACTAGCATTAGGACTTTTAGCAAGTTTTTGTAAGAACTTTATAACTTCAGAGATGTGGCAATCATCAAAATCTAAATCATTATGAGCTACAGCAATGGGATCATTGTTCCCAAGGTTGGAAAAAATTTCAGCAGTTTTATCACAAGCAGTTTCAGCAGTTTTAGCAATTTCAGGCAGTTTTGTACGCTTTGCACTAGGAGTAGAAACATTGCCAACACCAATTATTTTACCATTGATAGTAGGAGGTGCAGCAACATGTGGAGAATTAGCATTACTAGTGGTGGTAATAGTCCAAACTTTAGCTACATTATTCTCTTTAGCTAGTTTTTCATTTTCTTCTCTATCCCACCTAGCACGCAGTTCAGCCATTAATCTTATATTCTCATTAATTCTAACTTGGATGGCATTTGCTGTAGTAGTAATCTTATTATCAATATCATTATTAGGCATAACTTTCAATTTTAAAAGATTAACATCAGAGGCAAGTCTATCAACTCTAGAAGCAATAGTATCAATTTTATCAAGCTTTTCCTCAACAGATTTGTTAAAAGTAGTTTGTGTACTAATAAATTCTTTAAGCATGGCTTCAAGACCAGAGGGTACATTCCTATTATTGTTGTAAGAATTCCCATAAGAATTACCATAACCATTACCATTAGCAGAAGGATATGGCCTATAGTTATTACCAGAGTTGTTCCTATAAGCATTGTTGTTGAAATTATTATTTTTAATGAAATTCACATCAACATTTTCTTCTTGAGAAACCAATGAAGCTAAAGGAACATTATTTGGATCAACATTAGATCTACCATTCACAAGCATAGACATAATCACATCAATCTTATCACTCAAGGAAGAGGTTTCTTCAACAGAATTTACCTTCTTACCTTGTGGAGCTCTTTCCGTGTGCCATTCAGAGTAATTTATCATCATATCATCAAGAAGTTTTGTAGCCGCCCCCAATGTGATGGACATAAAGGTACCTCCAGCAGCTGAATCCAATAAATTCCGCGAAGAAAAATTTAGTCCTGCATAGAAGGTTTGGATGATCATCCAAGTAGTCAGTCCATGGGTTGGGCAATTCTTTACCAAAGTTTTCATTCTCTCCCATGCTTGAGCAACATGTTCAGTATCTAATTGCTTAAAATTCATTATGCTACTTCTCAAAGATATAATTTTAGCGGGAGGATAATATCTACCAATAAAAGCATCCTTGCATTTAGTCCATGAATCAATACTATTCTTAGGCAAAGATAGCAACCAATCTTTAGCTCTTCCTCTTAATGAGAAAGGAAACACTTTCAATTTAATAATATCACCATCTACATCCTTATACTTTTGCATTTCACAAAGTTCAACAAAATTATTGAGATGGGCAGCAGCATCATCAGAACTAACACCAGAAAATTGATCTCTCATAACCAAATTCAGTAAAGCAGGTTTAATTTCAAAGAATTCTGCTGTAGTAGCAGGTGGAGCAATAGGTGTGCATAGGAAATCATTATTATTTGCATTTGTGAAGTCACACAACTTAGTATTTTCAGGGGTATTCATTTTAGCAATAGTAAATAAAGCAAACTAGATAAAGTAAATGCAAGTAACTAATTTTTTTGTGTTTTTGATATAGAGAGCAAGACAGTAAATAAAGTAAAACTAGCAACTAATTTTTTTGTATTTTGTTTAGGTGCAGCAAACAAAGTAGTAAATAAAATAAAGCAAGACAAAAACAAAGTAAAGAGATTGAGAAGTGGAGACTCCCCTTGCAGCGTGTCTTGATCTCCCGGCAACGGCGCCAGAAAAAGTGCTTGATGCGCGTAGATGTACACGTCCGTTGGGAACCCCAAGAGGAAGGTATGATGCGCACAGTGGCAAGTTTTCCCTCAGAAAGAAACCAAGGTTTAATCGAACCAGTAGGAGCCAAGAAGCACGTTGAAGGTTGATGGTCGCGAAATGTGATGCGGCGCAACACCAGGGATTCCGGCGCCAACGCGGAACCTGCACAACAAAACCAAAGTACTTTGCCCCAACGAAACAGTGAGGTTGTCAATCTCACCGGCTTGCTGTAACAAAGGATTAAACGTATCGAGTGGAAGATGTTTGCAAAGAAAACAGTAAACACAAGTATTGCAGTAGATTGTATGCTATGTAAAGAATAGGACCGGGGTCCACAGTTCACTAGAGGTGTCTCTCCCATAAGATAAAAGCATGTTGGGTGAACAAATTACAGTCGGGCAATTGACAAAATAGAGAAAGGCATAACAATGCATATACATGATATGATAAATATAGTGAGATTTAATTGGGCATTACGACAAAGTACATAGACCGCCATCCAACTGCATCTATGCCTAAAAAGTCCACCTTCAGGTTATCATCCGAACCCCCTCCAGTATTAAGTTGCAAAGCAACAGACAATTGCATTAAGTATGGTGCGTAATGTAATCAACAACTACATCCTTAGACATAGCATCAATGTTTTATCCCTAGTGGCAACAGCACATCCACAACCTTAGAACTTTCTGTCACTGTCCCAGATTCAATGGAGGCATGAACCCACTATCGAGCATAAATACTCCCTCTTGGAGTTAAGAGTAAAAACTTGGCCAGAGCCTCTACTAGTAACGGAGAGCATGCAAGATCATAAACAACACATAAACAATAGATTGATAATCACCATAATCATAGTACTCTCTATCCATCGGATCCCGACAAACACAACATATAGAATTACAGATAGATGATCTTGATCATGTTAGGCAGCTCACAAGATCCAACAATGAAGCACAACAAGGAGAAGACGACCATCTAGCTACTGCTATGGACCCATGGTCCAGGGGTGAACTACTCACTCATCACTCCGGAGGCGACCATGGCGGTGTAGAGTCCTCCGGGAGATGAATCCCCTCTCCGGCAGGGTGCCGGAGGCGATCTCCAGAATCCCCCGAGATGGGATTCGCGGCGGCGGCGTCTCTAAGGTTTTCCGTATCGTGGCTCTCGGTACTGGGGGTTTCGCGACGGAGGCTTTAAGTAGGCGGAGGGTCAACGCGAGGGGCCACACGAGGGGCCCAGGGGGTAGGTCGGCGCGGCCAGGGCTTGGGCCGCGCCGGCCACCCCTCTGGCTGCCTCGTGGCCCCACTTCGTTATCTCTTCGGTCTTCTGGAAGCTTCGTGCAAAAATAGGACCCTGGGCGAAAGTTTCGTCCAATTCCGAGAATATTTCTTTACTAGGATTTCTGAAACCAAAAACAGCAGAAAACACAACTGGCTCTTCGGCATCTTGTTAATAGGTTAGTTCAGAAAATGCATAAATATGACATATAATGTGCATAAAACATGTAGGTATCATCAATAAAGTAGCATGTAACATAAGAAATTATCGATACGTTGGAGACGTATCAGAAACCAATACGGCTTCTCTTCATGCTAGACTTCATAAGATCGATCGAGTTTATGGTTAGGGGGTAGATACATGATTTGTCTGGTTTGAACATGTCTAAACCTTGTTTATCAACTTGAAAGCTTACTATATGACATACGAAGACTATGTGCTTTTGTTTTTCATTCTTCTATTTTTTTATTTTATGCCCATTTGAATCTTGGTCAAATCCTATGTTTGACCTGGATTTAAACAAGTATATAATATGAAAACGAAAAGGTAAGCATGGATCCTTCTTAGTCACTCTAAAATGAAGCGGCTTTTGGGATGTTCTTGAAATTTTCATGTTTGAAACCCAAAACCACTTCTCTTCATGATTGACTTCATAAGACAGAGTTTAGGGTTAGGGGCAGATATATACATGATTTTCTAGTTTGAATATGTCTAGACCTTGTTTATCAACTTGAATGCTTACTGTATGACATAAGAATGCTATGTGCTTTGGTTTATCAATCTTTTGGTTTTTTCCTGAATTTTTATGCCCATTTGAATCTTGGTCAAATCCTAGGTTTCACAAAGATTTAAACAAGTTTAAAATCTGAAAATTAAAAGGTAAGCATGGATCCTTCTTAGTCACTCTAAAATGAAGCTTTTGGGAGGTTTTTGAAATTTCCATGTTTGAAACCCAAAACCACTTCTCTTCATGCTTAATTGACTTCATAAGACAGAGTTTAGAGTGTAAGGGGTAGATACATGATTTTTCTAGTTTGAATATGTCTAGACCTTGTTTATCAACTTGAATTCTTACTATATGACATAAGAAGGCTATGTGCTTTGGTTTTTCATTTTTCTGATTTTTTTTGAATTTTATGCCCATTTGAATATTGGTCAAATACTAGCTAGGTTTGACCAAGATTTAAACAAGTTTAAAACATGAAAATGAAAAGGTAAGCCTCGATCCTTCTTAGTCACTCTAAAATGAAGCTTTTGGGAGGTTTTTGAAATTTGCATGTTTGAAACCCAAAACCACTTCTCTTCATGCCTTACTTCATAAGACGGAGTTTAGGGTCGTTAGGGAGTAGATACATGATTTGCCTGGTTTGAATATGTCTAGACCTTGTTTATCATCTTGAATGCTTACTATATATGACAGAAGAAGACTATGTGCATTGGTATTTCATTTTTTTTTGAATTTTCATGCCCATTTCAATCTTGGTGAAATCCTAGGTTTGAGCAAGATTTAAACAAATTTAACACGTGAAAACGAATAAGCATGGATCCTTCTTAGTCACTCCAAAATGTACCAATTGATAGATGTGTTAACTTTGCTTCATGGAAAAATTAATGTCATGTAAATGAGTTAAGGCTCCTTTGATTCAAAGGATTTGCATAGGAAGTGTGAAGGATTTGGTTCCTATGGGAAAATTTCCTATACATGTTGTTTGATTCATAGGAACATATCCTATAGGAAAAATTCCTATAGGAATCTTGTAGTGTAATTCCTATAGGAAATAAGCATTAGCTCATAGCTCATGAAAAAATTCCTTTGCTACAATCAAACACACTTCATCTTCCTATAGGATTCAAGTAGACATGCCATTCCAATCCTATACATTTCCTATTCCTATGCTTTTCCTATCCTTTAAATCAAAGGAGCCCTTAATTTCATTGAATTCATAGGAAACTTTGTTCTAATGCACTATAATAATCAACCGAGTTTTTACACCAACAGGTCTGTCACTTACGTGTGGTGCCCATGCGTGAGGTCCCACACTTCAGTGAGCACAAGTCAAGTGCAGTAGGTACGCAAACTCCAAGCCATCTTCTTTGTCAAGAGAAGACGCATCAGGATGCGTATTGGAAGTCTGTGGGTCCTTCTGGATCCTTCGGTTGTCCCTCTCACAAAAAAACAAATCTCTCTCATTCTCGGCCTCGCTCGACTCGCTCGCTCGCTCGCTCGCACCTCCTGCTCACTGACAAACCCTGCACAAAAGTCAACATCATCACCCGAAAAAGGGGAGACACCATAATGCTCTCCCTTCTTCTCTCCTTCCGAGTGATCCCTCTTCCTCCGAGTTTCACTCGACGGGCAAACACACATGTGCTGCATAGTAATAATAATAAAAAGGTAGAAAAATCAACCTACGAATCTATAATTAAATACGTTAAACTAGGGTTTTGCCCAGTACTACAGATCAAGTTCATAAAAAATCCAACTACGGGGTTCGAACAACCCCATTTCTAATCCAAGATTTTTTCGACCTCATCCAAATGGCCTCAAACTATAGGGTTAATTAGCATCTAGTGCAGTATGTGTGAACATGTATGCACTATGTGTGCTATAACTTGTATGTCTTTCAAATTTGAACCAAATTTGAAATATATGAAATGGGGCTTTTGGCTTAAACGTTTGAAACCCAAAACGACTTCTCTTCATGCTAGGCATCATAAGACCGAGTTTAGGGTTAGGGGGTAGATACAGGATTTGTCTGTTTTGAATATGTCTATACCTTGTTTATCTACTTGAATATGCTTACTATAGATATATATGACGTAAGAAGACTATGTGCTTTGGTTTTTATTTTTTTTTTTTCCAGAATTTTTATGCCCATTTGAATCTTGGTCAAATCCTAGGCTTGACCAATATTTAAACAAGCTTAAAACATGAAAATGAAAAGGTAAGCTTGGATCCTTCTTTGTCACTCTAAGATGAAGTTTTTGGGAGGTTTTCAAAATTTCCATGTCTGAAACCCAAAAACACTTCTCTTCATGCTTGACTTCATAAGACAAAGCTAGTTTAGGGCTTTAGGGGGTAGATACATGATTTGTCTAGTTTGAATATGTCTAGACCTTGTTTATCAACTTCAATTCTTACTATATGACATAAGAAGACTATATGTGCTTTGGTTTTTGATTTTTTGATTTTTTTGAATGTTTATGCCCATTTGAATCTTGGTCAAATCCTAGGTTTGACCAAGATTTAAACAAGTCTATAACATGAAAATGAAAAGGTAAGCCTGGATCCTTCCTAGCTAGTCATTCTAAAATGAAGCTTTTGGGGGGTTCTTGAAATCTCAATGTTTGAAACCCAAAAACCACTTCTCTTCATGGTTGACTTCATAAGACATGCAGAGTTTAGGGTTAGGGGGTAGATACATGATTTGTCGGGTTTGAATATGTCTAGACATGCTTGTTTATCAACTTGAATGCTTACTATATGACATAAGAAGGCTATATATGTGCTTTGGTTTTTCATTTTTCTAGTTTTTTGAATGTTATATGCCCATTTGAAGATTTTGGGTGGTTCTTGAAATTTTCATGTTTGAAACCAATACGACTTCTCTTCATGCTAGATCGACTTCATAAGATCGACCGAGTTTATGGTTAGGGGCTAGATACATGATTTGTCTGGTTTGAACATGTCTAAACCTTGTTTATCAACTTGCAAGGCTTACTATATGACATAAGAAGACTATGTGCTTTTGTTTTTCATTCTTCTATTTTTTTAATTTTATGCCCATTTGAATCTTGGTCAAATCCTATGTTTGACCTGGATTTAAACAAGTATAAAATATGAAAACGAAAAGGTAAGCCTGGATCCTTCTTAGTCACTCTAAAATGAAGCGACTTTTGGGATGTTCTTGAAATTTTCATGTTTGAAACCCAAAACCACTTCTCTTCATGATTGCTTCATAAGACAGAGTTTAAGGTTAGGAATAGATATATACATGATTTTCTAGTTTGAATATGTCTAGACCTTGTTAATCAACTTGAATGCTTACTCTATGACATAAGAATGCTATGTGCTTTGGTTTATCATTCTTTTGGTTTTTTCCTGAATTTTTATGCCCATTTGAATCTTGGTCAAATCCTAGGTTTCACAAAGATTTAAACAAGTTTAAAATCTGAAAATTAAAAGGTAAGCATGGATCCTTCTTAGTCACTCTAAAATGAAGCTTTTGGGAGGTTTTTGAAATTTCCATGTTTGAAACCCAAAAACCACTTCTCTTCATGCTTGACTTCATAAGACAGAGTTTAGAGTGTTAGGGGTAGATACATGATTTGTCTAGTTTGAATATGTCTAGACCTTGTTTATCAACTTGAATTCTTACTATATGACATAAGAAGGCTATGTGCTTTGGTTTTCCATTTTTCTGGTTTTTTTGAATTTTATGCCCATTTGAAGATTTTGGGTGGTTCTTGAAATTTTCATGTTTGAAACCAATACGACTTCTCTTCATGCTAGACTTCATAAGATCGACCGAGTTTATGGTTAGGGGTAGATACATGATTTGTCTGGTTTGAACATGTCTAAACCTTGTTTATCAACTTGAAAGCTTACTATATGACATACGAAGACTATGTGCTTTTGTTTTTCATTCTTCTATTTTTTTATTTTATGCCCATTTGAATCTTGGTCAAATCCTATGTTTGACCTGGATTTAAACAAGTATAAAATATGAAAACGAAAAGGTAAGCATGGATCCTTCTTAGTCACTCTAAAATGAAGCGGCTTTTGGGATGTTCTTGAAATTTTCATGTTTGAAACCCAAAACCACTTCTCTTCATGATTGACTTCATAAGACAGAGTTTAGGGTTAGGGGCAGATATATACATGATTTTCTAGTTTGAATATGTCTAGACCTTATTTATCAACTTGAATGCTTACTATATGACATAAGAATGCTATGTGCTTTGGTTTATCAATCTTTTGGTTTTTTCCTGAATTTTTATGCCCATTTGAATCTTGGTCAAATCCTAGGTTTCACAAAGATTTAAACAAGTTTAAAATCTGAAAATTAAAAGGTAAGCATGGATCCTTCTTAGTCACTCTAAAATGAAGCTTTTGGGAGGTTTTTGAAATTTCCATGTTTGAAACCCAAAACCACTTCTCTTCATGCTTAATTGACTTCATAAGACAGAGTTTAGAGTGTTAGGGGTAGATACATGATTTGTCTAGTTTGAATACGTCTAGACCTTGTTTATCAACTTGAATTCTTACTATATGACATAAGAAGGCTATGTGCTTTGGTTTTTCATTTTTCTGATTTTTTTGAATTTTATGCCCATTTGAATCTTGGTCAAATACTAGCTAGGTTTGACCAAGATTTAAACAAGTTTAAAACATGAAAATGAAAAGGTAAGCCTCGATCCTTCTTAGTCACTCTAAAATGAAGCTTTTGGGAGGTTTTTGAAATTTGCATGTTTGAAACCCAAAACCACTTCTCTTCATGCCTTACTTCATAAGACGGAGTTTAGGGTCGTTAGGGAGTAGATACATGATTTGCCTGGTTTGAATATGTCTAGACCTTGTTTATCATCTTGAATGCTTACTATATGACAGAAGAAGACTATGTGCATTGGTATTTCATTTTTTTTTGAATTTTCATGCCCATTTCAATCTTGGTGAAATCCTAGGTTTGAGCAAGATTTAAACAAATTTAACACGTGAAAACGAATAAGCATGGATCCTTCTTAGTCACTCCAAAATGTACCAATTGATAGATGTGTTAACTTTGCTTCATGGAAAAATTAATGTCATGTAAATGAGTTAACTTGGATTTCCTGCCGTTGAATCCATAGGAAACTTTGTTCTAATGCACTATAATAATCAACCGAGTTTTTACACCAACATTGCCAACAGGTCTGTCACTTACGTGTGGTGCCCATGCGTGAGGTCCCACACTTCAGTGAGCACAAGTCAAGTGCAGTAGGTACGCAAACTCCAAGCCATCTTCTTTGTCAAGAGAAGACGCATCAGGATGCGTTTTGGAAATCTGTGGGTCCTTCTGGATCCTTCGGTTGTCCCTCTCACAAAAAAAAACAAATCTCTCTCATTCTCGGCCTCGCTCGACTCGCTCGCTCGCTCGCTCGCACCTCCTGCTCACTGACAAACCCTGCACAAAAGTCAACATCATCACCCGAAAAAGGGGACCCCCTTCTTCTCTCCTTCCGAGTGATCCCTCTTCCTCCGAGTTTCACTCGACGGGCAAACACACATGTGCTGCATAGTAATAATAATAAAAAGGTAGAAAAATCAACCTACGAATCTATAATTAAATACGTTAAACTAGGGTTTTGCCCAGTACTACAGATCAAGTTCATAAAAAATCCAACTACGGGGTTCGAACAACCCCATTTCTAATCCAAGATTTTTTTCGACCTCATCCAAATGGCCTCAAACTATAGGGTTAATTAGCATCTAGTGCAGTATGTGTGAACATGTATGCACTATGTGTGCTATAACTTGTATGTCTTTCAAATTTGAACCAAATTTGAAATATATGAAATGGGGCTTTTGGCTTAAACGTTTGAAACCCAAAACGACTTCTCTTCATGCTAGGCATCATAAGACCGAGTTTAGGGTTAGGGGGTAGATACAGGATTTGTCTGTTTTGAATATGTCTATACCTTGTTTATCTACTTGAATATGCTTACTATAGATATATATGACGTAAGAAGACTATGTGCTTTGGTTTTTATTTTTTTATTTTTCCAGAATTTTTATGCCCATTTGAATCTTGGTCAAATCCTAGGCTTGACCAATATTTAAACAAGCTTAAAACATGAAAATGAAAAGGTAAGCTTGGATCCTTCTTTGTCACTCTAAGATGAAGTTTTTGGGAGGTTTTCAAAATTTCCATGTCTGAAACCCAAAAACACTTCTCTTCATGCTTGACTTCATAAGACAAAGCTAGTTTAGGGCTTTAGGGGGTAGATACATGATTTGTCTAGTTTGAATATGTCTAGACCTTGTTTATCAACTTCAATTCTTACTATATGACATAAGAAGACTATATGTGCTTTGGTTTTTGATTTTTTGATTTTTTTGAATGTTTATGCCCATTTGAATCTTGGTCAAATCCTAGGTTTGACCAAGATTTAAACAAGTCTATAACATGAAAATGAAAAGGTAAGCCTGGATCCTTCCTAGCTAGTCATTCTAAAATGAAGCTTTTGGGGGGTTCTTGAAATCTCAATGTTTGAAACCCAAAAACCACTTCTCTTCATGGTTGACTTCATAAGACATGCAGAGTTTAGGGTTAGGGGGTAGATACATGATTTGTCGGGTTTGAATATGTCTAGACATGCTTGTTTATCAACTTGAATGCTTACTATATGACATAAGAAGGCTATATATGTGCTTTGGTTTTTCATTTTTCTGGTTTTTTGAATGTTATATGCCCATTTGAAGATTTTGGGTGGTTCTTGAAATTTTCATGTTTGAAACCAATACGACTTCTCTTCATGCTAGACTTCATAAGATCGACCGAGTTTATGGTTAGGGGCTAGATACATGATTTGTCTGGTTTGAACATGTCTAAACCTTGTTTATCAACTTGCAAGGCTTACTATATGACATAAGAAGACTATGTGCTTTTGTTTTTCATTCTTCTATTTTTTTATTTTATGCCCATTTGAATCTTGGTCAAATCCTATGTTTGACCTGGATTTAAACAAGTATAAAATATGAAAACGAAAAGGTAAGCCTGGATCCTTCTTAGTCACTCTAAAATGAAGCGACTTTTGGGATGTTCTTGAAATTTTCATGTTTGAAACCCAAAACCACTTCTCTTCATGATTGCTTCATAAGACAGAGTTTAAGGTTAGGAATAGATATATACATGATTTTCTAGTTTGAATATGTCTAGACCTTGTTAATCAACTTGAATGCTTACTCTATGACATAAGAATGCTATGTGCTTTAGTTTATCATTCTTTTGGTTTTTTCCTGAATTTTTATGCCCATTTGAATCTTGGTCAAATCCTAGGTTTCACAAAGATTTAAACAAGTTTAAAATCTGAAAATTAAAAGGTAAGCATGGATCCTTCTTAGTCACTCTAAAATGAAGCTTTTGGGAGGTTTTTGAAATTTCCATGTTTGAAACCCAAAACCACTTCTCTTCATGCTTGACTTCATAAGACAGAGTTTAGAGTGTTAGGGGTAGATACATGATTTGTCTAGTTTGAATATGTCTAGACCTTGTTTATCAACTTGAATTCTTACTATATGACATAAGAAGGCTATGTGCTTTGGTTTTCCATTTTTCTGGTTTTTTTGAATTTTATGCCCATTTGAAGATTTTGGGAGGTTCTTGAAATTTTCATGTTTGAAACCAATACGACTTCTCTTCATGCTAGACTTCATAAGATCGACCGAGTTTATGGTTAGGGGGTAGATACATGATTTGTCTGGTTTGAACATGTCTAAACCTTGTTTATCAACTTGAAAGCTTACTATATGACATACGAAGACTATGTGCTTTTGTTTTTCATTCTTCTATTTTTTTATTTTATGCCCATTTGAATCTTGGTCAAATCCTATGTTTGACCTGGATTTAAACAAGTATAAAATATGAAAACGAAAAGGTAAGCCTGGATCCTTCTTAGTCACTCTAAAATGAAGCGGCTTTTGGGATGTTCTTGAAATTTTCATGTTTGAAACCCAAAACCACTTCTCTTCATGATTGACTTCATAAGACAGAGTTTAGGGTTAGGGGTAGATATATACATGATTTTCTAGTTTGAATATGTCTAGACCTTGTTAATCAACTTGAATGCTTACTGTATGACATAAGAATGCTATGTGCTTTGGTTTATCATTCTTTTGGCTTTTTCCTGATTTTTTATGCCCATTTGAATCTTGGTCAAATCCTAGGTTTCACAAAGATTTAAACAAGTTTAAAATCTAAAAATTAAAAGGTAAGCATGGATCCTTCTTAGTCACTCTAAAATGAAGCTTTTGGGAGGTTTTTGAAATTTCCATGTTTGAAACCCAAAACCACTTCTCTTCATGCTTGACTTCATAAGACAGAGTTTAGAGTGTTAGGGGTAGATACATGATTTTTCTAGTTTGAATATGTCTAGACCTTGTTTATCAACTTGAATTCTTACTATATGACATAAGAAGGCTATGTGCTTTGGTTTTTCATTTTTCTGTTTTTTTTTGAATTTTATGCCCATTTGAATCTTGGTCAAATACTAGCTAGGTTTAAAACATGAAATTTAGCCCCCAAAAATTGTACATATATGGATTCACTTTGAGATAATTCATGAAACTTTGGAAATGGCCATCTCGTGTCATGTTTCCCCACAAATGAGAATTGGATTAATTGGTGGCAGACAAGTAAACACACATTTATGTGCGACAACCCAAAATGCACAAGCAAAGTTGCCATGGCCGACGAAGTTGAAGTCGCGCCGTGGTTGCTGGTGTACCATGGCCGACGATTTTGGTCCCTCCGTGGTGCATGTCAAAACTTTTTTTTTCTCGTTTTTGAGGCCACCTAGCCCGACGAAAGCGGCCAAAACGTGGCGTATGGTGGCCCGGGACGTGGTGCATCTCGAAATCTCGGGTTCGCCGGCCGAGTCAACGCAAATCCGCACCGCCGAGGGATGTAGGGCCCAGATGGCAGCCTCTCTGGCATTGTTTTTTTTCTACATCGCGCCATCTCGTTCAACGTTCTCCGATCGAGCCGTTTACGATGCAGGATCATGGGTCCCGCATGTCATCCTCTATGAACCAAAATTCTTTCTATTCTTGGATTTTTTTGACCCCCTGATTTCTGGCTACTTCCTTTTTCTTTTGATCCCTTGCCGCCTTGGAAACGTTGAGACCGCTGCTGCTAAATGGGACCCGCATGTCATCCTCTATGTGCAATCAACTTTCTTTTCTTGGAGTTTTTTTGGCACCTCAAATTTGGTCACTTGCCTTTTTCTTTCGATCCCCTGCCGCCTCTCAAACGGTGATACCGCTGCTGCTAACTGGGACCCGCATGTCATCCTCTATGTACTATAAAACTTTCTTTTCATGGATTATTTTTGGCACCTCAAATTTGGTCACTTGCCTTTTTCTTTCGATCCCTGCCGCCTCTCAAACGGTGATACCGCTGCTGACCCGCATGTCATCCTCTATGTACTATAAAACTTTCTTTTCTGGATTATTTTTGGCACCTCAAATTTGGTCACTTGCCTTTTCTTTCGATCCCTGCCGCCTCTCAAACGGTGATACCGCTGCTGCTAACTGGGACCCGCATGTCATCCTCTATGTACTATAAAACTTTCTTTTCTTGAATTATTTTTGGCACCTCATATTTGGTCACTTACCTTTTTCTTTCGATCACCTGCCGCCTCTCAAACGGTGATACCGCTGCTGCTAAATGGGACCCGCATGTCATCCTCTATGTACTATAAAACTTTCTTTTCTTGGATTTTTTTGGCACCTCATATTTGGTCACTTGACTTTTTCTTTCGATCCCTGCTGCCTCTCAAACAGTGATACCGCTGCTGCTAACGGGACCCGCATGTCATCCTCTATGTACTATAAAACTTTCTTTTCTTGGATTTTTTGGCACCTCATATTTCGTCACTTGACTTTTTCTTTCGATCCCCTGCTGCCTCTCAAACGGTGATACCGCTGCTGCTAAATGGGACCCGCATGTCATCCTCTATGTACTATAAAACTTTCTTTTCTTAAATTATTTTTGGCTCCTGATATTTTTTCACTTGCCTTTTTCTTTCGATCTCATGCCACGTTTGAAACGTTGAGGAACCTGCAGGCTCATGGGACCCGCATGTCATCCTCTATGTACTATAAAAGTTCTTTTTCTAGGTTTTTTTTCACCATCTGATTTTTGGCAATTTCTTTTTTTCTTTTGATCCCCTGCCACCTCTCAAACGCTGATACCGCTGCTGCTAAATGGGACCCGCATGTCATCCTCTATGTACTATAAAACTTTCTTTTCTTGAATTATTTTTGGCTCCTGATATTTTTTCACTTGCCTTTTTCTTTCGATCTCATGCCACGTTTGAAACGTTGAGGAACCTGCAGGCTCATGGGACCCGCATGTCATCCTCTATGTACTATAAAAGTTCTTTTTCTTGGTTTTTTTTCACCATCTGATTTTTGGCAATTTCTTTTTTCTTTTGATCCCCTGCCACCTCTCAAACGCTGATACCGCTTGCTAAATGGGACCCGCATGTCATCCTCTATGTACTATAAAACTTTCTTTTCTTGAATTATTTTTGGCTCCTCATATTTGGGCACTTGCCTTTTTCTTTCGATCTCATGCCACGTTTGAAACGTTGAGGAACCTGCTGGCTCATGGGACCCGCATGTCATCCTCTATGTGCTATAAAAGTTTCCTTTGTTGGATTTTTTTCACCCTCTGATTTTTGGCTTGCCTTTTTCTTTTGATCCCCTGCCCCCTTTGAAACGTTGAGTAAGCTGTTGGCTCAAGGGACCCGCATGTCATCCTCTATGTCCATCAACTTTCCTTTCTTGGATTTTTTTTCACCCCCTAATTACTAGCTACTTTCTTTTTCTTTTGATCTCAAGCCGCATTACAAACATTGAGACCGCTGCTGCAAAATGGGACCCACATGTCATCCTCTATGTACAATAAAGTTTCTTTTCTTGGATTATCTTTTGCTCCTGATATTTTGTCACTTGCCTTTTTCTTTCGATCTCATGCCGCCTTTGAAACGTTGAGTAAGCTGCTGGCTCATGGGTCCCGCATGTCATCCTCTACGAACAATAAAAGTTTCCTTTCTTGGAGTTATTTTTGACCCCTAATTTCTGGCTATTTGCCTTTTTCTTTGGATCTCCTGCCCCTTTGAAACGATGAGGACGCTGTTGGCAGGTCGGTCCCACAAGTCATCCTCTATGAACAATAAAAGTTTCCTTTGATGGATTTTTTTGAACCCCTAATTAATTTCTGGATATTTCCTTTTTTTTTTTGATCCCCTGCCGCCTTGGAATCGTTGAGGATGCTGCTGCCTCATGGGTCCCGCATGTCATCCTCTCAGAACGGTAAATGTTTCTTTTCTTGGATATTGTTTACCAAATGATTTTTGGCTTATTTTTTCTTTCGATATCCTTCCGCCTTTAAAACGTTGAGGACGCTGCTGGCTCACGGGTCCCACATGTCAGCCTCTATGAACAATAAGCGCTGAGGACGCTGCTGCCTCATGGGTCCCGCATGTCATCCTCTCAGAACGAAAATGTTTCTTTTCTTGGATTTTTTACCAACAGATTTTTGGTTTATTTTTTCTTTCCATCCCCTGCCGCCTTTAAAACGACGCTGCTGGCTCATGGGTCCACGATGTCAGCCTCCCCGTACAAGAAACATGTGATATCTTGATTATTTTGCAGACAATAAACAGTGTATTGCGCTCTGAGCTATTGCAAACGGATAAATTAAATCTTTATTTTTACAACATATATCTTGAATCTCCTTGTTTTTTGTTTTGGCGAAGCATAGGACTTTCCTGTTTTTTTTTTGAGAAAAATCCGAACTATCATGTTCTGGAGTGGGCTGAAATTGTACGTGTCCAAAGGCCCAGAAGGATAGTTCGAAGGCCCAGATGTCTAGATGTAGCCCAATTGAAATCTTTCTTTTCTTGGATTTTTTTCACCCCCTGATTTCTGGCTACTTCATTTTTCTTTTGGTCCTGTGCCGCCTTGGAAACGTTGAGACCGCTGCTGCAAAATGGGACCCGCATGTCATCCTCTATGTACAATAAAGTTTCTTTTCTTGGATTATTTTTGGCTCCTGATATTTGGTCACTTGCCTTTTTCTTTCGATCTCATGCCACGTTTGAAACGTTGAGGAATCTGCTGGCTCATGGGACCCGCATGTCATCCTCTATGTACAATAAAAGTTTGATTTCTTGGATTTTTTTCACCCTCTGATTTTTGGCTATTTCCTTTTTCTTTTGATCCCCTGCCGCCTTTGAAACGTTAGTAAGCTGCTGGCTCATAGGTCCCACATGTCAGCCTGTATGAACGATAAAGCTTTCCTTTCTTGGAGTTTTTTTTGACCCCCTAATTTCTGGCTACTTTCTTTTTCTTTTGATCTCAAGCCGCATTTGAAACGTTGGGACCGCTGCTGCAAAATGGGACCCGCATGTCATCCTCTATGTACAATAAAGTTTCTTTTCTTGGATTATTTTTGGCTCCTGATATTTGGTCACTTGCCTTTTTCCTTCGATCCCATGCCACGTTTGAAACGTTGAGGAACCTGCTGGCTCATGGGACCCGCATGTCATCCTCTATGTACTACAAAAGTTTATTTTCTTGGGTTTTTTTTCACTCTCTGATTTTTGGCTATTTCCTTTTTCTTTTGATCCCCTGCCGCCTTGGAAACGTTGAGTAAGCTGCAAACTCGTGGGACCCGCATGTCATCCTCTATGTACAATCAATCTTTTTCTTTTGATCTCAAACCGCATTTGAAACGTTGGGACAGCATGTCATCCTCTATGTACAATAAAAGTTTCTTTTTTTGGATTATTTTTCACCCTCTGATTTTTGGTCACTTGCCTTTTTCTTTCGATCTCATGCCGCCCTTGAAAACGTTGAGGAACCTGCTGGCCCATGGGACCCACATGTCATCCTCTATGTACTATAAAAGTTTCTTTTCTTTGATTTTTTTCACCCTCTGATCTTTGGCTATTTCCTTTTTCTTTTCATCCCCTGCCGCCTTGGAAACGTTAGTAAGCTGCTGACTGGTGGGACCCGCATGTCATCCTCTATGTACAATCAAGTCTCTTTTCTTGGATTTTTTTTTACCCCCTTATTTTTGGTCACTTGCCTTTTTCTTTCGATCTCATGCAGCCTCTGAAACGTTGAGAAGCTGCTGGCTCATGGGACCCACATGTCATCCTCGATACTATAAAAGTTTCTTTTCTTGGATTTTTTCACCCTCTTATTTTTGGCTGTTTCCTTTTTCTTTTGATCCCCTGCCGCCTTGGAAACATTGATTAAGCTGCTGACACAAGGGGCCCGCATGTCATCCTCTATGTACAATCAACTTGCAAGATCTTGGGGCGGAAGAGCTTGTATAAGTGGGACCCATATGTCATCCTCTATGTACAATAAAAGTTTCTTTTTCTTGGATTATTTTTTGCTCCTGGTATTTGGTCTCTTTCCTTTTTCTTTCGATCTCATGCCGCCTCTGAAACGTTGAGTAAGGTGCTGGGTCATGGGACCCGCATGCCATCCTCTATGTACAATCAACTTTCTTTTCTGGGAGTTTTTTTACCCCTAATTTCTGGCTACTCTTTTTCTTTTGATCTCAAGCCGCATTTGAAACGTTGACACCGCTGCTGCAAAATGGGACCCGCATGTCATCTTTTATGTACAATAAAGTTTCTTTTCTTGGATTATTTTTGGCTCCTGATATTTGGTCACTTGTCTTTTTCTTTCGATCTCATGCCCCCTTTGAAACGTTGAGGAAGCTGCTAGCGCATGGGTCCCGCATGTCATACTCTATGAACAATAAAAGTTTCCTTCCTTGGAGTTATTGTTTACCGCTAATTTCTGGCTACTTCCTTTTTTCTTTTGATCCCCTGCCGCCTTGGAAACGTTGAGTAAGATGCTGACACAAGGGGCCCGCATGTCATCCTCTATGTACAATCAACTTGCAAGATCTTGGAGCGAAAGAGCTTGTATAAGTGGGACCCATATGTCATCATCTATGTACAATAAAAGTTTCTTTTCTTGGATTATTTTTTGCTCCTGATATTTGGTCACTTTCCTTTTTCTTTCTATCTCATGCCGCCACTGAAACGTTGAGTAAGGTGCTGGCTCATGGGACTGTACAATAAAGTTTCATTTCTTAGATTTTTTTTACCCAGTGATTTTTGCTAACTTGCCTTTTTCTTTTCGATCATATGCCGCCTTTGAAATTCAGGTCGCCGCTGGCTCATGAGTCCCACAAGTCAGCCTCTATGAACAATAAACCTTTCCTTTGTTGTATTTTTTTTACCCCTAATTTCTGGCTATTTGCCTTTTTCTTTTGATCCCCTGCGGCCTTTGAAACGATGAGGACGCTGCTGGCAGGTCGGTCCCACATGTCATCCTCTATGAAGAATATAAGTTTCCTTTTTGGATTTATTTTTGACCCCTAATTTCTGGCTATTTGCCTTTTTCTTCTGATCCCTGCCGACTTCGAAATGATGAGGATGCAGCTGGCAGATCGGTCCCACATGTCAGCCTCTATGAACAATAAATGTTTCCTTTGTAGGATTTATTTTTTACCCCTATTTTCGGGCTACTTGCCTTTTTCTTTGAAACGTTGAGGACGCTACTGTCTCATGGGTCCCACATGGCATCCTCTCTGAACGATAAACCTTCATTTCTTGTTAACGACAGGTTTATCAGTATTATTTTCGCAGACTAATACAAGCTCTTTGGCTCCAAGATCTTGCAAGTTGATAGATTAAATCAAGGAATTATTAGGATATGTTTTAAATTTCAAATCCACTTTATGAATTTTTAAAAATACCGTTATCCATGTGGGTATGGAGCGATCAAGGATTTTCATATTGGGCATGAGCAGTTTCAAAAATTGGAACCCTATAATTCAAAATAAATAAAAACAACTTTTATGTAGAATCTCCGTGTATTTTTTTTTTGCCAATCATAGGATCTGTGTTTCATTAGAAAAGGGCCGAAATTGCATGAGCAGAAAGGCCCATTTGTAGTTATTGGGCTTCGACGGCCGGAGCAAGTAGGCCGAGAGCAATTACCATGTAGATGGCCGTTGGCAACCCAAAGTGAAATATTGGGCCCAACAGGGGAATGCTGAACAGTACTATTTTCTAATTGGAAGGTGGTACATGGCGTAATCCTGCCAAAAAAAAAGATGGACACGGGTTGCTGAAATTTGCCCATCTGCGCCTAATATCGCCGCCGCGGCTCCGCTTCCGCCGCCGCCGCCGCCGCCATGCCTCGTCTCGCGTCGAGCTCGCGGTACTGCCGCGTCTCGGGCACGGGGTACCGCGGCGTCCGCGCGCGCCCCAAAGGTACGTATTACGCGGAGATACGTGACGGCGGCGAGCGCATCGGCCTCGGCACCTACGAGACCGCGCACGAGGCCGCGCGCGCGTACGACGCCGTGGCGTGGCGGCTCGGGCGCCCGCGATCGTCGATGAATTTCCATGACGTGTGGACGCGCCAGCAGGCCGAGGATCTCGCGCCGCCGCCGTACATCGTTAGACAGGAGGAACAGCACCGCCGCCGCGAGACGGAGCGCCGTTTGCGCATCGCCGAGCGGGACGAGCGCGCGGCGCGCGAGTGGGCGGCCCGCTTCCCCGAGGACGTTGCCGCCGAGAACGAGCACTTCCGCAGACGGAGGGCGGAGAAGGCGACGAGGCGGGCAGCGAAGAAGGAGGACCGCGCACGACGGAGGGCGGAGAAGGCGACGAAGCGGGCCTTCATCGAAGCGCAGCTCGCCGGGCCGACCACCATTGGCGAGGACGACCCCCGTTGGATTGACCTCTTCTCGTCGGATCCGGTGTCGGGCACGACACCGGACTCGTCAGATGTCGAGTTTTAGTTTAGTTTTATCGCACTACTTTGTACAAATATGAACTACGGAGTATCTATCAAGCTAATTTTATCCTATTTTATGTCTATTTCTAGTCTTTGTTTGATCTTCTGTTTTACTGCACTCTATTTTTCATTATATTCTGTTTTTGGCGCTGCATTTATAGCGCCTCTGAAAATACGCTGTTTCAGCCCTGCATTTGGCCGCCACAGTTTGCAGCTTCCGGTGAAGCTATTGCCGGCTCCATGCGCAGCATCAGCCATTCAGCCCACAGCGCCTAAATATAGAGCCACTGCTGGAGTTGCTGTAATATGTTTGTCAGCAGGAGCTTACCTAATTAGTTAAAAAAAAGATGTTCAGCGTGGGATTCGAAAAAAAGATCTTCATGTTTTTTTCCTAGCTATCCTAGTTCGGACTTTTCATTGTGTTGGCTAGTGCATGAAGCTTGACACCTGTATTATGTGATCCTGATATGAGGATAAGAACACCTTCAGGTTGCATTGCTAATGGTGTCTACTGCAGCAGTGGCGTACCTTCAATGGAGACTGATGCAAGAGAGTTGGTACTGGTGAACCTGCACCTGACATCATCGTGCCACCTGAAGTAGGTTGTGTATTGGGATTAGACTGATAAGCATAGCACCTTGCAAAGAACAAGATGCTGCTAGTGTTGGTTAACGTGATTTTACGACAAAAGTCATGTATGCTCAACAGGTGCCGTACCTAGTTTGGATATTGTGTTGTTACCCTTTTGTGGTTTGGTGTTTGTCCAACAGAGAAAGCTACTCTTTTCCCGTGTAAGTGTTATTATGTGAACAAAAGTTGTATGTACATATATATCGGTCAGAGAACCAAGATTGCATATTCTTGCCTGGTTATAACACATAAGTCATAATAACAATTAAAGAGAAAAGGAACATTTGCCTTTGCAATGTGATTGTGCCAAGTAGATTAGACAACCAACCACAAACATTACAGGTCAACAGCCAAACGCATGCGAAAGTCCTAAGGTAAGCTCCATAATACATGTTGAAACCAAAAGCCTAGAAACCATAAGAAAGGTAGCTCGACATCACAGTTCCACGACAGCAGCATACTGATCATAAAACATATATCAAGTCAGGACAGCTGCACCACTGGGTAAGCATCCATGGGGTCTGGCTCAAGAGCGAAGACTGTGTGAATGCTGCAAAATGTGGCTCTTGCCTCACCCCACCCATACATCTTATCATGGAACCTTACCAAATCAGCATGAATCATCTTGACATAAACATAGCTCCTCTCTCCATGCTGATGGGATTGAACAATGCGCCAGTTGCAGTGCTTCAGCTTGTCAAACAGTATGCAGGAGATAACGAAGCATGCTGGCTGGTCTTTTGTAGTGACAATGGCTTGGAGTAGCTGGTCCTGTGAACCACCCAACTGGATCTTTAGAGCTTGAAGGACAGTCCGTGCCATATAAGCTACCGTTGCTGACTTCAGCTCGGGTTCAGGTGAATGACAGCTGACATCTTGTCCTCGAGATGCAGATCCTTCTTGATCAGATTCAGCGGAATCATCACCACTACTTACAGGTGCATCAGGTTCTACAGAAGGCACATCAGGTACATGCTCAAGTTCATAGGAGTTGGGTGGGACAGCACTGTTTGCTGAAATCTCTACAATACCAGCTCCAGGTAGACCACCAGTATCTACAGAGGGTAAACCACCAATATCCACTTCAGAGGATTCTCGTGGCACGACACCTTTCGCTAGAGGCTCTACCATACCAGCTCCAGGTCCACCACCAGTCAGTACTGTGGGCATAGTCATGACGGGTTCTACCAATACAAAACCTCCTTCGGGTGGCGTGGCAACTTCGGGTGCAGGATCATCAGATGCAGATCCTTCTTGATCATCACCACTACTTACAGGTGCGTCAGGTTCAACAGAAGGCACATCAGGTACATGCTCCGGTTCATAGGAGTCGGTAGCACGGTAGAACCTAAAGGGATAGTAGGACCAGATATGTTCTCGGACAGGACCGCTTGCTGAAATCTCTACAATACCAGAGGGTAAACCACCAATATCCACTTCAGTTAGAGGCTCTACCCTACCAGCTCCAGGTCCACCACCAGTCAGTACTCTGGGCAGGACGGGTTTTAACAATGCAAAACATACTTCAGGTGCAGGATCATCAGTAGCAACTCCAGCATCAGCACCAGTTATATCGGTCTTGACAATAGGTAAACCGTTTTGCTCCAGTTCAGAGAATTCCCGTGGCACGACACCGTTCACTAGAGGCTCTACACTAGCAGCTCCAGCTGCACCACCAGTTTCTACAGCAGGGGGTAAACCCAATCCACAACCTTCTTCATGTGACACGATGATGCCAGGTATAGGCTCATCAGTACCAGGTCCAGCTGCATCAGTCTCCATAGACAGTAAACAAGGTGGCGTCGGAGGTTTAAAAGACTGGCATGCCATTTCACCTTTGTCATCAGACAATATAGAGTTTTCTTCAACTCTATGTTTCTGCAATAATAAGCACATGAACAGAAATTAGACCAGAGCATCTAGCCATCTAACAGGGGCAGCGGCAAAACAAGCGTCGGTCCATATGTTTACCTTGTCATCTGGGATATCAGAACACACAGATTTAGAAGTCATTTCACATAGCATCCGCTTTTTCGTTCCTTCCCCTACGTCCATCTGGAATAAGTAATACTATTGATCACATAAAACTAATTAATCAAATATATGCATATGTTGAGAAGTTTGCACGGCAAATTGTGGATTCTGCTTTTATCACCTACGAATCGTCGTTCTATATATTTACCTTGTTATCTGGGATATCAGAAGTCAAAGAATGAGAAGTCATCTCACTAAGTATCGGTTTTTTCGCTCTTTCCCCTCCATCCATCTGCAATAAGAAGTACTATTGATCACATAAAGCCAATTCATTGAATATATGCATATGTTGAGAAGTTTGCACAACAAATTGTGGATTCTACTTCCAATCACCAAGTAATCTCGTGAGAAATGCATGATCAAGATATGTTTCTCCCTCTTGATCGACATCTGCATCTCCATTAAGACTAATCATCGTGCGATGGTGCTAGCGCATACACTTCCAATCACCAGACAAGCAAAAAATTGTTGATTCTAGTAATGCTTAATCAGCAGTGGCCATGGAACGACCACAGATCGACCAAGCAAAAAAATAAATCATCAGCCTACTGACCACCAGGCAAAACAAACTAGGCCCATACATGGCCTCACAAATCATCATCAAACGTCGATCAAACTAGCAAGTTTGAACATGGATTACTAATTTATTTTCTGATAAAGTGAGTATATTAATATCGAAAGATATTGATTACACTGAGCCTCTGCAACAACGCAATACCTTACTGGTAGTACGGATGCACATGGATTCCTAATACTCCCTCTGTTCGGTTTTAATTAGTCGACGAGAGGGAGAGAAGAAAATGAACTGTCGATGCTTTCAACTAGAGTCAATTAAATACGAACGGAAGAAGTACGTAGTAGTATTGACAAATATCCGGATCTAGTCTAAAAACAAATTGGCATGTAAATCCTAGTAGTCTACTAAACTAGGATCAATACCCTAGATTAGGGTTGCAAGCGGCGTCCGCGAATCGTCCCGCAAAGCAGAAAATTAGAGCAAATAGTGGTTGAGATTAGAGCAGATTTAAAGCACTCGCACTGAAACTAGCTAGCCCGCTACCCACCCCGCTTGACACCCTGCCCTAGATGTGAATCTACACCAAATATTCAAACAAGGATGAGCAACCGCCAATAAAATTTTATCCGCACATCATCATCTCTACCATACAAAAGGGTATGGTGATTTCACATACAGCCATTGTTGCCGCGGGACGAGGATGAGTGATGCGCCGCGGAGAAGGTGCCTCACGCCTCTGTCGCCGCCGCCGTCGAAGATGAAGTCGAAGCCGCGCGATTGTGGTCCGTCGCCGATATGGAGGTGGAGCTACTAGGGAAGAGATGGAGGTGGAGGTGGAGAGGGAGTGATGGTTTGTACTAGTGGCGGCCGGTGAGATAGTTATAAATACAGCCTCTCTCTCTTTTTTGGCAAGGAATGCAGCTTCTCTTGGAAGGCAACGAGGCAACGCACTCCAGATTATTATAATAATATGGACGGAGAAATTTGGTCGCATCTGTGTTGTCTTGTCAAATGAATCACCAGGATTTGCTTTTAGTACTCCAGATTTGGGCGACCCAAGGAAGTAGAGATAGTAATGTACGCCATCTAGCTGCACGCTATCAAATCAAATAAATGGTCATGCCATTTACTTTTAAGATGGTGCAGCAGTTATTCTGACCAAAGAAACATGCACGTCTGCTGATTATTTCTGATGGGTATACATTTACCGTCCGCTAGCAAAGATTGTTTGGCACATTGTTCTTATGGCTTTCAACATCACACCCCTTAATAATATTATTAATCAATGTTTGGGCAATCAATTGAGTGTGTTAATAAAAAATTAAAACCCACAAATCCAACTGTACTATTTTTAGGACCATATGAAAGACAAGGAATGATTTTAAATGCCATATAGAGTACCTCCAACCATGTGAAATATGGTTCTGTCATGCAGGTGATACCCATGGCTTCGCATTGGATCTGTATGTTGTCCTACATACAGTCAACTATGAAGTACCACGATTTGGTTTTTGGGTGCAACCGGCTAGAGAATGATGCACGGGTTTGTACAGCCAGTACAATTCACATTAAGATTTTCTGATAGGATGTTGATGTGTATATGTAAGAATCATACACTAGAATGTCTTCTATGTTTAGATGGTTGATCTACGTTTATACTTTCTGTGAACCATGAGGTTAAGACCTTTGTACTGTAATAAAGATTGCTAAATAACAGTATATATGTATGCCTCTAGGGACACTGAAACAGCCAAACAGCCATGCATGTGTATAGACCGTATTTGATCAAATTAAAAGAAGCGCCTGGGTTCATGCAAATAGCATAAATTTATCACCTAAGTACATTAGCTATAAATAGTTAAATAGGAGTCAAGACCAACTGAGCTAGCTAGTAGTATGATCCTACTATTACATAAATATCCCTAACTCTGATTGTCTTTGTTCCAGTCCAGCGCGTTGGTGTAGCTTGGGATGAACCAAAACCCCGTATGCCAGTTGGCCCCTGGACCGCTGCTTGAGAAAGATATGCTTTGGTGGTCTTCGCCATTTAGACTGAAGCGGAAAATTTCTTGATGTGATGTGTCAAACTGAGAGCCAATGGCCTGAGGCGTGGTGTAGATGCAGTTTCTTCTTGTCAAATATCCTGGGGGAAATGTTGCACCACCCACTGGCATGAAAATCGGATAGTTCAACCCAAGGAACATAGAATAGTCTCCAAGATTAGTAACCCTTTCCCACGGGTTGGCTGGAAGTAACCGACTAGTGTCATTCGAGAATACAATGCAGGTATACCCCGAATAGCTGTGAACAGCGCGACCGCAATGGACAGAAGGGGTACTATCATAATGAGTTGGAGCACCGTCAGCGTCAAAATCCATTACGCCACGTGCATAGACCAGGAGAAGTCTAGAACGATCTTGAGATCTTGCCAGCCACCACGTACGACTATTAGAGTCAAAATCATCATCGTCATCAAATCCAGCCGTCCACGGAATGAATGGAGCAGGGAGCACTATAGGACCTTGAAAAAGGAAAGAACACGTCACATGAAAATATATTTCATGATTTATCTACTAGTGATATTGATTTGATATTGGGATGCCAATACTAGTACTTTATAAAATCATGGTCGAACATAAGATGGTTTGAAATATATTTCGAACATCTTGGTAAAACTTCATGTGGATTTAAAACATGTTCCCGAAAATATTGGTCCAAATTTTAGATGGTTTGAATATAAACAAATGAAAGTCTTTATCAATATTGCATGGCACCTTTATTGATTCTATTTCTACTCTACCTTAAATTTTCTAGGGAGTAATAATAAAGAAACTTAATTACTAGGGGGCCTTTTTCCTAAGGAACAACATGCACATTAGACCATACTAAAATTCCTATAGATGTTAAATTCTATATATGTCCATACCACAAGAGGGTTATGGTGTGCGCCTATGGAATTCCTTTAAGCCAAAAGATGCCAAGACAGTTCAACAAATAAGAGGTGAAATACTATATAAGTTACGTATATAAAAAAGATAGGGAGGAAATGTTACCAAATTGATTAGGATCCCATGCATAAACATTTCCAAGCTCAGTAACGGCGAACACAAGTCCGTTATGTATAATTGCATCGCAGTATATGGCGCCGTACTGAAACTGGTTTTCAAGAAATATCCATTCACGAGGATATTCGCCATGGAGGTAGGCAATTGCAAAGTCGAAGATTGCGACAAGGGAGAAATCTTGATACCCCCTAGCAGCTGTAGGAACTTGGCAAATAGCTATCTTCTGCAGTTGAATAGCAGAACGCTGATACTCGAATATAAGTGGATTGTGTGTGGTTTCCAACTTGTTCCTCAAAGATGGAAGCTTAATCTTGCGATGAGTGTACACATTGAGGAGGTTCCACTTGCCTTCGGGGCCAACCATGGCGATCCAATCTCCATTGGCGCCTGCCCGCTCCTCATCCTTACCGTGTGGCATTAGGCCATCATAGGAGAACCTGTCCAGCGGCAGTAGTTTGCACTTGCTGTGCACCGGCAAATCCTCCTTGAACACCGCCCATGGTTTATCCGCCGGGTCACAACAGAGAACACACGGAAGGCCAAACGGCTGAGAAGCAGGCAGAGTGGCACTGTATTTGGCTGACTGAAGAATACTTTTGGAGGAACCGACTAGGGACGCGGCGGTGATGGCGTCGCACTGGCTGATGAGCACTTCAAGGGGGCCTTCCGTAAACACCTTGTGAAACAGCCCAGATCCACAGACCCTGCTCGATTTCGCCATCACAATGAGGCAGGTGGTACAATGGGGTTGGTATTTTCTTGGGCGATCTACTGATTCGAACTTTGGGAGAGAGATGGCGATCAATGGCGGCAGGTGGGGGTTTGAGTTGGAGAACAGAGGCTCTCAAACTGGGCACTGCTGGATAGGATGCGAAACGCAGGCGCGTGCTATGGAAGATGGGCGGAGTGGGGATAGACGACGGAGGTGAACCGAGACGCTCATATACTGCCTACTGCAGTTTCGAGGAGAGTGTGAATGTGTTCAAAAAAAGAGGAGAGTGTGAATGTGTTCAAAAAAAGAGGAGAGTGTGAATGTGACCCGACACCCGAGTAGGAGCCGAGCAGACGGACTATAGGAGTAGCCCCATCATTACAGAACATTAATCGTGCTTCCTACAATAAATAAGTGAAACATCCCAGGCTTGTGTTGTCTAATCAAATCGATGGCCATGTCAGTATTATGGTGAACAAATAAAACAAATACACACCAACCTTGTTCTTTTTGCAACGTACACCAACCTAGCAAGGCATCAACCTTCTCGCCATCAACTACGACTCCGTGGCTCCGTCCCACCAAAGTTGTCTCAACTTTGTAAAAAAAATACATCTATCCATCTAAATTTTAACAAAGGTGAGACACTTTTGGTGGGACCGAGGGAGTACAAAAAAACTTCACTACTCCATGCTAGTATCGGCCACTAATTCAAATTTCAACTGAAGGCGTGCTATTTTATGGTCCTGAAAATTGCCAAAAAAAATACAACCCAAAAATGCAACAGATCCATGTTAAGGGGGTACACCCTACGCAATATACATTAAGAAACTTTGAAACTTCAGCGACCTTGTAAGAATGCCCATGACAGTGCAGTTTTGCCAAATTAGGAAGAGACGAAATATGAATTCAACCAAAGAAATCTAAACGAATCCTTAGACAATAGCATAGTTAACACGTTCAGAAAAAAATGATGACTCCAAAAGAACAACATTAGCAAGAAATAGTCCATTTTAGTTTGAATTTGCAGTCACATACATAACTAGTAGTACTGCCAAAATACTATAATACTCCGAGCTGCATTCTAGCACTCCAACTAGCTAGTAATAGTTCTGGAGTAGTAGTACTACTACTATACAAGTCCAAAATACATCCGAACGAACCCTACTTCGAACTAAACTACTCCCTCCGATCTTCGAGTAACTACATTGCAGTATGACTAAACGAAGATTATTGTATAACCTTCTTGTTGATGCAAACGCAGATAGGCAACACACGCTGCCCTCCATTCTGCTTCGCGTAACGGGGCGGCACCGCCAGGAAAGAAGTGAGCTGCTGCAACATGATCGAGCTAGGCGTCGGGGAGCTCGTCGGCTCGATTACCGCCATCAAGGTGTCCGTCGAGAGGTCACTGGTCCCAGCCGTCGCCGGCGCCGGCGGACCAATCACCAACAGCTGCGCCTTGTACATCGGAAACAAGCACGCGGCCGACCTGATGCACACACAGGACACAATGGTGGTCGGGCCGAGCGCTCCAACGGTGATGGCGAACACGCTACCGTCTTCTTCCCCACTGCCGATGAACAGGTGTCCCCGCGGTTGTACCGGAAGACGAACTATGCACCAGGCGGGTATGCCATACTGGAACGTAAACACTGGGATGGAGTGGGATGCTTGGAGGTGTACCAGGAGCTCCCGCGGCGGGCCGGTGAAGCTGCAGCCGGTATTGATGGCCTCTGTGCAGCCGCACGGACCATGCGGGCACGCGATATAGTGCTTGTAGGACTCCGTGGAGGCGACCAAGCTCTGGCAGCCGACGCACTTGACCATTGCCCCAGATCGATTCGACGGCGGCAATCTTGGCCCAGATCGATTCGACGGCGGCAACCACGCCGGCTGCTCGCACTTCTTGCACGGGTTCGGCGCAAGCTCGCCGACGCAGCGCCGACAGCCCATATGACCGCCCTTGCACTGCACGGAACAACGTACGTGGCATCAGTTGTCATTGACATTTCTCACAGGTGAACCTAAGAATGAAATCGGAAGGGAGCGACCTTGGATATGGGGGGTTTGAAGGGCAGCAGGCAGAGGGGGCACAAGAAGAGGGCCTCCTCCATCTTCAGAGAAGAGTGATCGGGAAAACGAGAACGGGATGGGTTCTTTTTTTTATACATGCCTTGGAGTGGAGTATGGATACTACTACTACTTATAGGAAGAACTTCCTTGCTAAGAATCGGCGTCGGCCGTACGCAAGCATAGATGCACCAGCGGCTCTGCAGTTTGTCAAAATAAAAGGACAGAGCTGCAGTGACTTGAAGTCTCCAAATCTCATTGTGACTTGGTGCCACCATCTACCAACCATTTGAGATCCAACGTTCCAAACTAATCTCTTATTTCGAACCTAAAAACAAAAATTACGAAAAAAATCCAGTAAAATGTAGATGCCTTGTTCTAAAATCTGTGAATATTTCATCCCACTCGGACGATTAGCTTGTGATTAAAGAGCTTTTTACGTATACGAGCACTAGTTTAAACTAAATACTCCCTCTGATTCATATTAAGGGCTCCTTTGATTTAAAGGATAGGAAAAGCATAGGAATAGGAAAGGTATAGGATTGGAATGACATGTCTACTTGAAACCTATAGGAAGATGAAGTTTGTTTGATTGTAGCAAAGGAATTTTTCCATGAGGTATGAGCTAATGCTTTTTTCCTATAGGAATTACACTACAAGATTCCTATAGGAATTTTTCCTATAGGATATGTTCCTATGAATCAAACAACATGTATAGGAATTTTTCCCATAGGAACCAAATCCTACACAATTCCTATGCAAATCCTTTGAATCAAAGGAGCCCTAATTGACTTCAATATGGATGTATCTAGAACTAAAATGTGTCTAGTACATCCATATTAGAGTCAATTAATATGAACCGGAGGGAGTATATATTTGCTCACAAACCTTTGATTCAAATCGAATGAAACTTCACCAAAATATAAATCGAAATATGCACGATTAACTGGAAGTTCTTGAAATATTTCTGAGCAATTATAATAATTATTTAGTTTAAATTCTAAGTCGATCGCATACATTGGATCTGAGATGGATGGTGGATGGTGGCACCAAGTCACTGTGAAACTTGGAAGTATCAAGTCAGTGAAGCTCTATCCCAAAATAAAAGCTTCGTGAAGGGGGCAGTTTGGTTCAAAAAAGAAGACAGTGCCAAGCAGTTGTCAAACAATACCCATATAGTCAAATGTACTCCCTCTGATTCAAATGAATTGACTCAACTTTGTCTAGATATATGGATGTATCAAGTCACTGAAGCTAAAATAAAAGCTTCATGAAGGGGGAAGTTTGGTTCGAAAAAAAATACAGTGCCAAGCAGCTGTCAAATAGTACCATAACGTCAAATGTACTCCCTCCGATTCAAACGAAATGACTCAACTTTGTATTTTGCATGTTAAAGGTTTTTCGTAAAACTTGGCCAATCTTAACATAGTTTGCCTTTCTAAAAAAAGATATAAGCCCTAAGGCTCCTTTGATTCATAGGATGGGAAAACCATAGAAATATGGAAAACATAGGATTGAGATTTAATGGCTAGTTGAATCATATAGGAAGATGAGTTGTGTTTGATTGTGCCAAAGGAAATTTTCCATGAGGTATGACCTAATGTTTTATTCTTATAGGATTTGCACTGCAAGATTCCTATAGGATATGTTCCTATGAATCAAACAACTAGTGTGGGGAAAATTCACATGTGATCTAAATCCTACATAATTCCTATACAAATCCTATATATGAATTTTAGTTGTTAGGTCACTTAAAATGACTTCACTTGAAGAGTTACATTTTTGTTTTTTTCTGAATTAGTAGTGATGCCTAACCATATATATACCTAAACCAAGAGAATCAGCATAAACTTATGTATATTAATAGTAAGCGCATATATGAATGTTTTTTATCTACAAACCCAGGGTCATATATATGTACATAGAAACATGCATATATACTAGTTTTTGTACCTTGGTGTGTTCCTCTTTTGGGCTATCTCTTTTTTGTTCACCGATTCACAACCAACGCCCTAGATTAATTTGGCACTTAAAAAATAACATTTTGTTTTTGGCGCACTAACACAAATAGTAGTAGCACGGTCAACACTGTAGAGAAGTACAAAATAAATGTGTGTGGGAAAAAATGACTTAAAGTGACCATTACATTGAGAAAAAGGGTAGAACCAAGCATTGCACAGGGAAAAAGCAGTGTAGTGCCCAGAAGAAAAAAACAAGTTGGGTTATACTCCCTCCATCCTGAAATAATGGGTGTAGAGTTAAAATTTGTCCATAAAAGAGTGTACTTCTCGTTTTGCAATGCACTTCAAAATTTGTCCACAAAAGAGTGGTAGTAAAAAATATTTCTTTCTCATCACGAGGGATATAGTTTCTTCACGACTAGTACGTACTACCTCCATCACAAAGCTTAAGTCTTTTTTTAAGAGTCAAAGCAAGTAAAGGTTGACGAAAATTTAGAACAATCTATCAACTAATATAATATTTTGTAGATACCATACCAAAAAAAATCGTTGTCTATGTATTGATATTAATTTTGTATTTTGCATGATAATGATTTTTGGTAAAATCTTAGTTTACCTTGACATAGTTTGAGCTTCTAAAAATAATATAAGCCTTACGCTTTGGGATGGAGGTAGTAGTATTTAGCATAATATGGTTTTCTTATTTACTACATGCATTTAGATCATTGGAGGTGGAAAAGTTGAAGAGGAAAGTGATGGTCGATGACAGTTTCCCAATGTAATAATAAAATCCTTAATATGCCTTGAAAACCCACACGTACGCTCTTTCTAGGACAGAGGCAGTATGAGGTAATGCACCCACGCGCTGTCATCTGCCGGTTCGTGCTATGTCTCCCAAATCTTGAAATATCGTCAGTTATCCATTTCACGTCCACACTTCTCCCTCTCTCCACGGACTAGGAAAAAACCCTCTCTTCACTTCCCCTTCCCATTCCACCGATGGAGAGCCCAACCGACGCCGTCAACGCAGCGAAAGCGAAAGCCGCGCGGCTGGCCTTAGCCGCAGAGGAGGCGTGCAGAGCCGCGACCGCAGCACGCATGGCCGCAACGGCGGCGATCATTGCCGCAGCGGATGCCAAAGACGAAGCGGAGGCCATTGCCGAAGGTCGGGCCATCGGTCGCTCATCGGCATCTGATGCTGTTGGTAGATGGGTCCACTCTCTTGGGAAGCATCCCCTAGATGACGAGGACGAGGTTGAACTCATCTTTGAACCGCCGCCGCCGACCTTCGACGAGAATATCGTCGACGAGGGGGAGGAAGTATGTTCCGATTCACCTCTCTCCCTTATTCAACATAGCCCTGTATCGATTTGCGCTATGGTCTCTCCCTCTTTTTTTGCGCTATAGCGTTTTGAATTAGCGTCAGAATCTTTTTAGATTCATATTCAGTATTAGTTGCAACTGCTACATATTTGCTTCACATCCGATTCACCTCTCTCCCTTATTTAACATAGCCCTGTATCGATTTGCTCTATGGTCTCTCCCTCTTTTTTTTGCGCTATAGGGTTTTGAATTAGCGTCAGAATCTTTTTAGATTCATATTCATTATTAGTTGCAACTGCTACATATTTGCTTCACCTGTTTATTTGGCATGTATCAGGTTGCTACTGATGAGGTTGACAGCGATGTCGAGTCGCGTCATAGGAAGGCCAGGGCCACTCTCAACAAGCTTAAGGCGGGGAAGTTCGACAAGTATTGGAGTGAACCCTGGACTGGTGCCAGGAACAGCTGCCCCTTCTGCACAAAGAGCATAAAGGTTGACTTTCGAAGCGTCCTGCAGCATGCCGAAGCCGGTGGGTCCGGCTGTCTCAAAGTTGGGGAAACTGTTAACCGATCCGGCTTCATAGCCAACCACATGGCATATGGGCTATTCCTAAGGAAGAAATTGAACCAAGCTATCGAGACCGGTCGTGTGCCTCCTCCCAAGCCCAAGCCACCAAAGATTAAAGGTATGGGCAGCAAGAAGCAGAAGAAGCGGGACCAGGAAGAAGATGGTAAATATACTCCGTAACTGTTGTGCATGTTTGTCTCTCCTACTGCTTCAAAAGCAGCATCTTTTGTTGAACTCTGTTTATGTTTGCTGCTCAGCAGCGTTTGTGGTGAACCTATTAGCTTAATTAGGGGTTGTTGAACTATGTCTGTGTTGAACCTTGCTTAATTAGGTTGTGTTGAACTCTGTTTGTGTTGGCGTGGGAAGGGGGGCATGATGCTACCCTGAATTTGCGGGACCCCCAAAAAACTTGCAAATACGAGTGATGCATCCAAAAGGAACAAACTTCTTACATGGTAGACCCCAGTCTGAAAGCAAGAAATGCGATCGGGTCCTTAACAGCCACCGCCCGGATTGATCGGGTATTTTGCCTGCCTACCGCATGTGACTTGTGCTCACTGAAGTTTGGGACCTCACGCATGGGCACCACACGTAAGTGACAGACCTGTTGGTGTAAAAACTCGAGTGATTATTATACTGCATTAGTACAAAGTTTCCTATGGATTCAAGGGTTGGAAAGCCAAGTTAACTCATTTTCATGACTAAGAAGGAGCCAGGCTTACTTTTTCATTTTCATGTTTTAACTTGTTTAAATCTTGGTCAAACAAAGGATCTGACCAGGATTCAAGTGGGCATAAAAATTCAAAAAAGAAATCAAAAAAAAAACCAAAGCACATAAGCTTCTTATGTCATATAGTAAGCATTACAGTTGATCAACGAAGTCTAGACATATTCAAACCAGAAAAATATTGTATATACCCCCTAACCCTAAACTCTGTCTTATGAAGTCAAGCATGAAGAAAAGTGGTTTTGGGTTTCAAACATTGGAAATTGAAAAAACTCCCAAAAGCTTCATTTTGGAGTGACTAAGAAGAATCCAGGCTTTCATTTTCATTTTCATGTTTTAAATTGGTTTAAATCTTGGTCAAACCTAGGATTTGACCAAGATTCAAATGGACATAACAAATTCAAAAAAATCAAAACCAAACACATAGTCTTTTGATGTCATATAGTAAGCATTCAAGTTGATAAACAAAGTCTAGACATATTTAAACAAGAAAAATCATGTATATACTTGGCCCCTAACCCTAAACTCTGTCTTATGAAGTCAAGCATTAAGAGGAGTGGTTTTGGGTTTCAAACATGGAAATTTAAAAAACCTCCCAAAAGCTTCATTTTGGAGGGACTAAGAAGAATCCAGGCTTACTTTTCATTTTCATGTTTTAAACTGGTTTAAATCTTGGTCAAACCTAGGATTTGACCAAGATTCAAATGGGCATAACAAATTCAAAAAAAAACTAAACACATAGTCTTTTGATGTCACATAATAAGCATTCAAGTTGATAAACAAGGTCTAGACATATTCAAACCAGAAAAATCATGTATCTACCCCCTACCCCTAAACTTTGTCTTATGAAGTAAAGCACGGAGAGATATCATTTTGGGTTTCGAACATGGAAAATTTAAAAAAACCTCCCAAAAGCTTCATTTTGGAGTGAATAAGAAGGATCCACACTTACTTTTCATTTTCATGTTTTAAACTTGTTTAAATATTGGTCAAACCTGCAAGGATTTGACCAAGATTCAAATGGGCATAAAAATTCAAAAAAAAAACGAAAACCACTTCTCTTCGTCCTTGACTTCATTAGACAGAGTTTAGGGTTGGGGTATATACATGATTTGTAATGTTTAAATATGTATAGACTCTCTTGATCAACATGAATGCTTACTATAACTTAAGAAGCTTAATTATGTGCTTTGGTTTTTCATTTTTTGAATTCTTTATTGAATTTTTATGCCTATTTGAATCTTGGTCAAATCCTAGGTTTGACCAAGAATTAAACAAGTCAGTAACATGAAAATGAAAAAGTAAGCCTGGATCCTTCTTATTCACTCAAAAAATGAAGCTTTTGGGAGGGTTTTTGAATTTTCCATGTTTGAAACCCAAAACCATTCCTCTTATATGCTTGACTTCATATATATCACAGAGTTTAGCCTTAGGGGGTATATACATGATTTTTCTAGTTTGAATATGTCTAAACCTTGTTTATCAACTTGAATGCTTACTATAAACCAAAAATTCATGTATCTACACCTAACCCTAAACTATGCATGAAGAGAAGTGGTTTTGGGTTTCAAACCTGGATATCTCAAAAACCCTCCCAAAAGCTTCATTTTGGAGTGAATAAGAAGGATCAAGGCTTAATTTTTCATTTTCATGTTTTAATCTTGTTTAAATCTTGCTCAAACCTAGGATTTGACCAAGATTCAAATGGGCATAATTTAAAAAAATGAAAAATCAAGGCACATAGTCTTCTTATATATGTCATATAGTAAGCATTCAATTAAGTTGATAAACAAGCTATGGACATATTCAACCCAGAAAAATCATGATGAATCTACCCCCTATATATCCCTAAACCCTAACTTATGAAGTCAAGCATGAAGAGAAGTGGTTTTTGGTATAAATCATGGAAATTTCATATTCATGTTTATTAAACTTGTTTAAATCATGGTCAAACCTAGGATTTGACCAAGATTCAAATGGGCATAAATATTCAGAAAAAACAAAAAATGGAAAATCAAGGCACATGTTTTAAACTTGTTTAAATCTTGGTCAAACCAAGGATTTGACCAAGATTCAAATGGGCCTAAAAATTTAGAAAAAAATCAAAAAGAGAATGAAAAACCAAAGCACATAGCATTCTTATGTCATATGTATAGTAAGCATTCAAGTTGATAAACAAGGTCTAGACATATTCAAACCAAAAAATCATGTATATATCTACCCCTAACCCTAAACTGATCTGTCGATCTTATGGAAGTCAATCATGAAGAGAAGTGGTTTTGGGTTTCAAACATGGAAATTTCAAGAACATCCCAAAAGCTTCATTTTAGAGTGACTAAGAAGGATCCATGCTTACTTACTCGTTTGCACGTGTTAAACTTGTCTAAATCTTGGTGAAACCTAGGATTTGACCAAGATATGATTCAAATGCGCAGAAAATTAAAAAAGTCAGAAAAATTAAAAACCAAAGTACATAGTCTTCTTATGTCATATAGTAAGCATATTCAAGTTGATAAACAAGGTTTGGACATATTCAAACCATACAAATCATGTATCTATACCCCCTAACCCTAAACTTTTTCTTATGAAGTCAAGCATGAAGAGAAGTGGTTTTGGGTTTCAAAGATGGAAATTTCAAAAACCTCCAAAAACTTCATTTTAGAGTGACTGAGAAGTTAGCATTAAAGTTGATAAACAAGGTTTAGACATATTCAAACCAGACAAATCATGTATCTACCCCTAACCCTAAACTCGGTCTTATGAAGTCTAGCATGAAGAGAATCGTTTTGAGTTTCAAACGTTTAAGCCAAAAGCCCCATTTCAAATATTTCAAACTTATTCAAAGTTGGTTCAAATTTGAAAGACATACAAGTTATAGCACACATAGTGCATACATTTTCACACATACTGCACTAGATGCTAACCCTATAGTTTGAGGCCACTTGGATGAGGTCGAAAAAGTTCTTGGATTAGAATCGTGTTGTTCGAACCCCGTAGTTGGATTTTTTGAACCTTGATCTGTAGTACTGGGCAAAACCCTAGTTTAACCTATTTAATTATAGATTCGTATATCGATTTTTCTACCTTTTTATTATTACTATGCTGCAGATGTGCGTTTGCCCGTCGAGTGAAACTCGGAGGAAGAGGGATCACTCGGAAGGAGAGAAAAAAGGCAGAGCATTATGGTGTCTTCCCTTTTTCGGGTGATGATGATGATGTTGACTGTTGTGCAGGGTTTGTCAGTGCGCAGGAGGTGCGAGCGAGCGAGCGAGCGAGCGAGTCGAGCGAGGCCGAGAATGAGAGAGATTTGTTTTTTTTGTGAGAGGGACAACCGAAGGATCCAGAAGGACCCACAGACTTCCAATACGCATCCTGATGCGTCTTCTCTTGACAAAGAAGATGGCTGGGAGTTGGCGTACCTATTGCACGTGACTTGTGCTCACTCAAGTGTGGGACCTCACGCGTGGGCACCACACGTAAGTGACAGACCTGTTGGTGTAAAAACTCGGTTGATTATAATAGTGCATTAGAACAAAGTTTCCTATGGATTCAAGGGTAGGAAATCCAAGTTAACTCATTTACATGACATTATTTTTTCCATGAAGCAAAGTTAACACTATCAATTGGTACATTTTGGAGTGACTAAGAAGGATCAATGCTTACTTATTCGTTTAATTTCACGTGTTAAACTTGTCTAAATCTTGTTCAAACCTAGGATTTGACCAAGATTCAAATGGGCAGAAAAATAATTAAAAAACAGAAAAATGAAAAACCAAATCACATAGTCTTCTTATGTCATATAGTAAGCATTCAAGTTGATAAACAAGGTCTAGACATATTCAAACCAGACAAATCATGTATCTATACCCCTAACCCCTAAACTCTGTCTTATGAAGTCAAGCGTGTGAAGAGAAGTGGTTTTGGGTTTCAAACATCGAAATTTCAAAAACCTCCCAAAAGCTTCATTTTAGAGTGACTAAGAAGGATACATGCTTCCCTTTACATTTTCATGTTTTAAACTTGTTTAAATTATCTTGGTCAAACCTAGGATTTGACGAAGATACAAATGGGTGGGCACAAAATTCAAAAAAATCAGAAAAATGAAAAACCAAATCACATAGTCTTCTTATGTCATATCGTAAGCAATCAAGTTGATAAACAAGGTCTAGATATATCCAAACCAGACAAATCATGTATCTACCCCCTGTCGATCTTATGAAGTCTAGCATGAAGGGAAGTCGTTTTGGGTTTCAAACATTGAAATTTAAAGAACATCCCAAAAGCTTCATTTTAGAGTGACTAAGAAGGATACAGACTTCCCTTTTCATTTTCATGTTTTAAATTTGTTTAAATCTTGGTCAAACCAAGGATTTGACCAAGATTCAAATGGCCCTAAAAATTCAGAAAAAAATGAAAAGAATGAAAAACCAAAGCACATAACATTCTTATGTCATATGTATAGTAAGCATTCAAGTTGATATACAAGGTCTAGACATATATATTCAAACCTAGGATTTGACTAGCTAAGATTCAAATGGGCATAACAAATTCAAAAAACAAAAACCAAACACATAGTCTTCTGATGTCATATAGCAAGCATTCAAGTTGATAAACAAACTTGTTTAAATCATGGTCAAACCTAGGATTTGACCAAGATTCAAATGGGCATAATTTTAAAAAAAATGTAAAATCAAGGCACATAGTCTTCTTATGTCATATAGTAAGCATTCAATTAAGTTGATAAACAAGGTCTAGACATATCAAACCAGAAAATTCAGGTGTCTAGCTAGCTACCCCTAACCCTAAACTCTGCACGAAGAGAAGTGGTTTTGGGTTTCAAACATGGATATTTCAAAAACCCTCCCAAAAACCTTCATTTTGGAGTTAATAAGAAGGATCAAGGCTTACTTTTTCATTTTCATGTTTTAATCTTTTTTAAATCTTTGTCAAACCTAGGTTTTGACCAATATTCAAAAGGGCATAATTAAAAAAAATGAAATATCAAGGCACATAGTCTTCTTATGTCATATAGTAAGCATTCAATTAAGTTGATAAACAAGCTCTAGACATATTCAAACCAGAAAAATCATGATGTATCTACCCCCTATATATCCCTAAACCCTAACTTATGAAGTCAAGCACGAAGAGAAGTGGTTTTTGGTTTAAATCATGGAAATTTCAAAAACCCTCCCAAGAGCTTCATTTTGGAGTGACTAATTAAGAAGCATACATGCTTACCTTTTCATATTCATGTTTTAAACTTGTTCAAATCTAGGTCAACAAACCTAGGATTTGATGAAGAATCAAATGGGTATAAAAAATTTAAAAACAAGCTCTAGATAAGCTCAAGTTGAAAAACAAGTTCTAGACATATTCCAACCAGAAAAATCATGCATGTACCCCCTATATATATATATATCCCTAAACCCTGACTTATGAAGTCAAGCATGAAGAGAAGTGGTTTTTGGTTTCAATCATGGAAATTTCAAAAACCCTCCCAAGAGCTTCATTTTGGAGTGGCTAAGAAGGATAGATACTTAATTTTTCATATTTATGTTTTAAACTAGTTTAAATCATGGTCAAACCTAGGATTTGACCAAGATTCAAATGGGCATAAAAATTCAAAATAAATGAAAATAAATGAAAAACCAAGGCACGTAGTCTTCTTATGTCATATAGTAAGCATTCAATTAAGTTGATAAACAAGGTCTAGACATATTCAAACCAGAAACATCATGTATCTAGCTACCCTAGCCCTAAACTCTGTCTTATGAAGTCAAGCATGCATGAAGAGAAGTACGTGGTTTTTTGGTTTCAAACATGGAAATTTCAAAAACCCTCTCAAGAGCTTCATTTTGGAGTGACTACGAAGGATACATGCTTAATTTTCATATTCATGTTTTAAACTTGTTTAAATCATGGTCAAACCTAGGATTTGACCAAGATTCAAATGGGCATAATTTAAAAAAATGTAAAATCAAGGCACATAGTCTTCTTATGTCATATAGTAAGCATTCAATTAAGTTGATAAACAAGGTCTAGACATATCAAACCAGAAAAATCATGTATCTACCCCTATATATCCCCAAAAACTCTGTCTTTATGAAGTCAAGCATGAAGAGAAGTGGTTTTTTGGTTTCAAGCATGGAAATTTCAAAAACCTCCCCAAACTTCATTTTAGAGTGACTAAGAAGGATACAAGCTTGCCTTTTCATTTTCATGTTTTAAACTTGTTTAAATTATCTTGGTCAAATCTAGGATTTGACAAGATTCAAATGGGCAAACATATGATAAGTGATGCAAATATCATTTCTAAGTGCGGGCAAACCAGAGATATGTGGTTTTTGGTTTCAAACATATTCAAACGAGAGAAATCATGTATCTACCCCCTAACACTAAACTCTGTCTCATGAAGTCAAGCGCATGCATGAAGATATGTGGTTTTTGGTTTCAAACATGGAAATTTCAAAAACCCTCCCAAGAGCTTCATTTCGAAGTGATTAATTAAGAAGCATACATGCATGCTTACTTTTTCATATTCATGTTTTAAACTTATTCAAATCTTGGTGAAACCTAGGATTTGACCAAGATTCAAATGGGTATAAAAATTTAAAAAATACAAAAAAGGTCTTCTTATGTTATATAGTAGGCATTCAATTAAGTTGATAAACAAGTTCTAGACATATTCAAACAAGAAAAATCATGCATGTATCTACCCATAACCCTAAACTTTGTTTCATGAAGTCAAGCATTGTGGTTTTTGGTTTCGAACATGGAAATTCAAAAACCCTCCCAAGAGCTTCATTTTGAAGTGACTAAGAAGCATACATGCTTACTTTTTCATATTCATGTTTTTAACTTATTCAAATCTTGGTGGAACCAAGGATTTGACAAAGATTCGAATGGGTATAAAAATTCAAAAAAAACAAGGTCTTCTCTTATGTTATATAGTAAGCATTCAATTAATTTGATAAACAAGGTCTAAACATATTCAAACCAGGAAAATCATGTATCTACCACCTAACCCTAAACTCTGTCTTATGAAGTCAAGCATGCATGAAGAGAAGTGGTTTTTGGTTTCAAGCATGGAAATTTCCATGTTTGAAACCCAAAACCACTTCTCTTCATATGCTTGACTTCATATGACAGAGTTTAGCGTTAGGGGGTAGATACATGATTTTTTGGTTTGAATATGTCCAGACCTTGTTTATCAACTTAAATGCTAACTATATGACATCAGAATGGGCATAAAAATTTAAAAAAATTAAAAATGTAAAACCAAAATTTAATTGGGAGGAAAGGGTACATGAATTACAATTAAAAAACAAGGTAACTTAAATACTTGGATGCCCCAAGATGTGTGGAAGCCCAAAACAATGGCAAAACATATCATGTGCGCATGCTGCATCCAATTCAAGTAGAACACATAGTAGGCACCGATAGTTTGACCTAAATTTGAAATCAAAGAGAAGGTGGTTAGAAAAAATCAAAATTGGCAAAGCAAAGCATGAAATCAAAAAATTGTGATGCACTCTAGCTATGAAAATTATCAAACAATGCAAACCAAAATGATTTTTTAGAGGAATACTAGTTCAACTTATTTAATTTTTTATTTGTAGGCCAAAATCAAACCCCGTAGTTGGATTTTTTTTTCAACTTGATCTGTAGTACTGGGGAAAACCCTAGTTTATAACCTATTTAATAATAGATTCGTAGTCGATTCTTTTACTTTTTTATTATTACTATGCAGCACATGTGTGTTTGCCCGTCGAGTGAAACTCGGAGGAAGAGGAATCACTCGGAAGGAGAAGAAGGGAGAGCAGTCACGGGGCCCCTCTTATTGATGGTGTATATTCTTTTTCTGGTGATGTTGACTGTTGTGCAGGGTTTGTCAGTGCGCAGGAGGTGCGAGCGAGCGAGCGAGCGAGTCGAGCGAGGCCGAGAATGAGAGAGATTTGTTTTTTTTGTGTGAGAGGGACAACCGAAGGATCCAGAAGGACCCACAGACTTCCAATACGCATCCTGATGCGTCTTCTCTTGACAAAGAAGATGGCTGGGAGTTGGCGTACCTATTGCACGTGACTTGTGCTCACTCAAGTGTGGGACCTCACGCGTGGGCACCACACGTAAGTGACAGACCTGTTGGTGTAAAAACTCGGTTGATTATTATAGTGCATTAGAACAAAGTTTCCTATGGATTCAAGGGTAGGAAATCCAAGTTAACTCATTTACATGACATTATTTTTTCCATGAAGCAAAGTTAACACTATCAATTGGTACATTTTGGAGTGACTAAGAAGGATCAATGCTTACTTATTCGTTTAATTTCACGTGTTAAACTTGTCTAAATCTTGTTCAAACCTAGGATTTGACCAAGATTCAAATGGGCAGAAAAATAATTAAAAAACAGAAAAATGAAAAACCAAATCACATAGTAAGCATTCAAGTTGATAAACAAGGTCTAGACATATTCAAACCAGACAAATCATGTATCTATACCCCTAACCCCTAAACTCTGTCTTATGAAGTCAAGCATGTGAAGAGAAGTGGTTTTGGGTTTGGGGGTATATATACATGATTTTTATTGTTTAAATATATATAGACTTTGTTGATCAACATGAATGCTTAATTACTATATGACATAAGAAGTTTATGTGCTTTGGTGTTTCATTTTTTTGATTTCTTTTTTGAATTTTTATGCCCATTTGAATCTTGGTCAAATCCTAGGTTTGACAAAGATTTAAACAAGTTTGAAACATGAAAATGAAAAAGTAAGCTTGGATCCTTCTTAGTCACTCCAAAATGAAGCTTTTGGGTGGGTTTTTGAAATTTCCATGTTTGAAACCCAAAACCACTTCTTCTCTTCATGCTTGACTTCATAAGACAACGTTTAGGGTTAGGGGGTAGATACATGATTTTTCTGGTTTGAATATGTCTAGACTTCGTTGATCAACTTGAATGCTTAGTATATTACATAAGAAGACTATGTGGTTTGGTTTTTGATTTTCTTGATTTTGTTTGATTTTTTATGACCATTTGAATCTTGGTCAAATCCTAGGTTTGACCAAGATTTAAACAAGTTTAAAACATGAAAATGAAAAAGTAAGCATGGATCCTTCTTAGTCATGACAATGAGTTAACTTGGCTTTACTACCCTTGATGAATCCATAGGAAACTTTTTGTACTAATGCAGTATAATATTCTGGTTTGAATATGTCTAGACCTTGTTTATCAACTTAATTTGAAAGACATACAAGTTATAGCACACATAGTGCATACATTTTCACACATACTGCACTAGATGCTAACCCTATAGTTTGAGGCCATTTGGATGAGGTCGAAAAAATTCTTGGATTAGAATCGTGTTGTTCGAACCCCGTAGTTGGATTTTTTTGAACCCTTGATCTTTAGAACTGGGCAAAACCCAAGTTTAACCATGCAAGATTCAAATGGCCCTAAAAATTCAGAAAAAAATCAAAAGAATGAAAAACCAAAGCACATATATAGCATTCTTATGTCATATGTATAGTAAGCATGCATTCAAGTTGATAAACAAGGTCTAGACATATATATTCAAACCAGAAAAATCATGTATATATCTACCCCTAAAACTCTAATTAAACTATGTCTTATGAAGTCAATCATGTAGAGAAGTGGTTTTGGGTTTCAAATATGGAAATTTCAAGAACCTCCCAAAAGCTTCATTTTAGAGTGACTAAGAAGGATCCAGGCTTATCTTTTCATTTCATGTTTTAAACTTGTTTAAATCCTGGTCAAACCTAGGATTTGACCAAGATTTATGGGCATAAAATTCAAAAAAATCAGAAAAATAAAAAACCAAAGCACATAAGCATATTCAAGTTGATAAACAAGGTTTGGACATATTCAACCCATACACAAATCATGTATCTACCCCTAACCCTAAACTCTGTCTTATGAAGTCAAGCATGAAGAGAAGTGGTTTCGGGTTTCAAACATGGAAATATCAAAAACCTCCCAAAAACTTCATTTTAGAGTGACTGAGAAGGTTGCATGCTTCCCTTTTCATTTTCATGTTTTAAACTTGTTTAAATCTTGGTCAAACCTAGAATTTGACAAGATTCAAATGGGCATCAAAATTCAAAAAAATCAGAAAAAGAAAAACCAAAGCAATAGTTTTCTTATGTCATATAGTAAGCATTAAAGTTGATAAACAAGGTCTAGACATATTCAACCAGACAAATCATGTATCTATACCCCTAACCCCTAAACTCTGTCTTATGAAGTCAAGCATGTGAAGAGAAGTGGTTTTGGGTTTCAAACATCGAAATTTCAAAAACCTCCCAAAAGCTTCATTTTAGAGTGACTAAGAAGGATACATGCTTCCCTTTTCATTTTCATGTTTTAAACTTGTTTAAATTATCTTGGTCAAACCTAGGATTCGACATGATTCAAATGGGCATCAAAATAAATAAAAAACAGAAAAAGGAAAAACCAAAGCAATAGTTTTCTTATATATGTCATATAGTAAGCATTAAAGTTGATAAACAAGGTCTAGATATATCCAAACCAGACAAATCATGTATCTACCCCCGGCCTGTCGATCTTATGAAGCTAGTCTACTAGCATGTGAAGGGAACTCGTTTTCGGTTTCAAACATAGAAATTACAAGAACATCCCAAAAGCTTCTCCATTTTAGAGTGACTACGAAGGATACTGACTTCCCTTTTCATTTTCATGTTTTAAACTTGTTTAAATCTTGGTCAAACCAAGGATTTGACCAAGATTCAAATGGGCCTAAAAATTTAGAAAAAAATCAAAAAGAGAATGAAAAACCAAAGCACACATAGCATTCTTATGTCATATGTATAGTAAGCATTCAAGTTGATAAACAAGGTCTAGACATATTCAAACCAAAAAATCATGTATATATCTACCCCTAACCCTCTGATCTGTCGATCTTATGTCAATCATGAAGAGAAGTGGTTTTGGGTTTCAAACATGGAAATTTCAAGAACATCCCAAAAGCTTCATTTTAGAGTGACTAAGAAGGATCCATGCTTACTTACTCGTTTTCACGTGTTAAACTTGTCTAAATCTTGGTGAAACCTAGGATTTGACCAAGATATGATTCAAATGCGCAGAAAATTAAAAAAGTCAGAAAATTTAAAAACCAAAGTACATAGTCTTCTTATGTCATATAGTAAGCATATTCAAGTTGATAAACAAGGTTTGGACATATTCAAACCATACAAATCATGTATCTATACCCCCTAACCCTAAACTTTTTCTTATGAAGTCAAGCATGAAGAGAAGTGGTTTTGGGTTTCAAAGATGGAAATTTCAAAAACCTCCAAAAACTTCATTTTAGAGTGACTGAGAAGTTAGCATTAAAGTTGATAAACAAGGTTTAGACATATTCAAACCAGACAAATCATGTATCTACCCCTAACCCTAAACTCGGTCTTATGAAGTCTAGCATGAAGAGAATCGTTTTGAGTTTCAAACGTTTAAGCCAAAAGCCCCATTTCAAATATTTCAAACTTATTCAAAGTTGGTTCAAATTTGAAAGACATACAAGTTATAGCACACATAGTGCATACATTTTCACACATACTGCACTAGATGCTAACCCTATAGTTTGAGGCCACTTGGATGAGGTCGAAAAAGTTCTTGGATTAGAATCGTGTTGTTCGAACCCCGTAGTTGGATTTTTTGAACCTTGATCTGTAGTACAGGGCAAAACCCTAGTTTAACCTATTTAATTATAGATTCGTATATCGATTTTTCTACCTTTTTATTATTACTATGCTGCAGATGTGCGTTTGCCCGTCGAGTGAAACTCGGAGGAAGAGGGATCACTCGGAAGGAGAGAAAAAAGGCAGAGCATTATGGTGTCTTCCCTTTTTCGGGTGATGATGATGATGTTGACTGTTGTGCAGGGTTTGTCAGTGCGCAGGAGGTGCGAGCGAGCGAGCGAGCGAGCGAGGCCGAGAATGAGAGAGATTTGTTTTTTTTTGTGTGAGAGGGACAACCGAAGGATCCAGAAGGACCCACAGACTTCCAATACGCATCCTGATGCGTCTTCTCTTGACAAAGAAGATGGCTGGGAGTTGGCGTACCTATTGCACGTGACTTGTGCTCACTCAAGTGTGGGACCTCACGCGTGGGCACCACACGTAAGTGACAGACCTGTTGGTGTAAAAACTCGGTTGATTATAATAGTGCATTAGAACAAAGTTTCCTATGGATTCAAGGGTAGGAAATCCAAGTTAACTCATTTACATGACATTATTTTTTCCATGAAGCAAAGTTAACACTATCAATTGGTACATTTTGGAGTGACTAAGAAGGATCAATGCTTACTTATTCGTTTAATTTCACGTGTTAAACTTGTCTAAATCTTGTTCAAACCTAGGATTTGACCAAGATTCAAATGGGCAGAAAAATAATTAAAAAACAGAAAAATGAAAAACCAAATCACATAGTCTTCTTATGTCATATAGTAAGCATTCAAGTTGATAAACAAGGTCTAGACATATTCAAACCAGACAAATCATGTATCTATACCCCTAACCCCTAAACTCTGTCTTATGAAGTCAAGCGTGTGAAGAGAAGTGGTTTTGGGTTTCAAACATCGAAATTTCAAAAACCTCCCAAAAGCTTCATTTTAGAGTGACTAAGAAGGATACATGCTTCCCTTTACATTTTCATGTTTTAAACTTGTTTAAATTATCTTGGTCAAACCTAGGATTTGACGAAGATACAAATGGGTGGGCACAAAATTCAAAAAAATCAGAAAAATGAAAAACCAAATCACATAGTCTTCTTATGTCATATCGTAAGCAATCAAGTTGATAAACAAGGTCTAGATATATCCAAACCAGACAAATCATGTATCTACCCCCTGTCGATCTTATGAAGTCTAGCATGAAGGGAAGTCGTTTTGGGTTTCAAACATTGAAATTTAAAGAACATCCCAAAAGCTTCATTTTAGAGTGACTAAGAAGGATACAGACTTCCCTTTTCATTTTCATGTTTTAAATTTGTTTAAATCTTGGTCAAACCAAGGATTTGACCAAGATTCAAATGGCCCTAAAAATTCAGAAAAAAATGAAAAGAATGAAAAACCAAAGCACATAACATTCTTATGTCATATGTATAGTAAGCATTCAAGTTGATATACAAGGTCTAGACATATATATTCAAACCTAGGATTTGACTAGCTAAGATTCAAATGGGCATAACAAATTCAAAAAACAAAAACCAAACACATAGTCTTCTGATGTCATATAGCAAGCATTCAAGTTGATAAACAAACTTGTTTAAATCATGGTCAAACCTAGGATTTGACCAAGATTCAAATGGGCATAATTTTAAAAAAATGTAAAATCAAGGCACATAGTCTTCTTATGTCATATAGTAAGCATTCAATTAAGTTGATAAACAAGGTCTAGACATATCAAACCAGAAAATTCAGGTGTCTAGCTAGCTACCCCTAACCCTAAACTCTGCACGAAGAGAAGTGGTTTTGGGTTTCAAACATGGATATTTCAAAAACCCTCCCAAAAACCTTCATTTTGGAGTTAATAAGAAGGATCAAGGCTTACTTTTTCATTTTCATGTTTTAATCTTTTTTAAATCTTTGTCAAACCTAGGTTTTGACCAATATTCAAAAGGGCATAATTAAAAAAAATGAAATATCAAGGCACATAGTCTTCTTATGTCATATAGTAAGCATTCAATTAAGTTGATAAACAAGCTCTAGACATATTCAAACCAGAAAAATCATGATGTATCTACCCCCTATATATCCCTAAACCCTAACTTATGAAGTCAAGCACGAAGAGAAGTGGTTTTTGGTTTAAATCATGGAAATTTCAAAAACCCTCCCAAGAGCTTCATTTTGGAGTGACTAATTAAGAAGCATACATGCTTACCTTTTCATATTCATGTTTTAAACTTGTTCAAATCTAGGTCAACAAACCTAGGATTTGATGAAGAATCAAATGGGTATAAAAAATTTAAAAACAAGCTCTAGATAAGCTCAAGTTGAAAAACAAGTTCTAGACATATTCCAACCAGAAAAATCATGCATGTACCCCCTATATATATATATATCCCTAAACCCTGACTTATGAAGTCAAGCATGAAGAGAAGTGGTTTTTGGTTTCAATCATGGAAATTTCAAAAACCCTCCCAAGAGCTTCATTTTGGAGTGGCTAAGAAGGATAGATACTTAATTTTTCATATTTATGTTTTAAACTAGTTTAAATCATGGTCAAACCTAGGATTTGACCAAGATTCAAATGGGCATAAAAATTCAAAATAAATGAAAATAAATGAAAAACCAAGGCACGTAGTCTTCTTATGTCATATAGTAAGCATTCAATTAAGTTGATAAACAAGGTCTAGACATATTCAAACCAGAAACATCATGTATCTAGCTACCCTAGCCCTAAACTCTGTCTTATGAAGTCAAGCATGCATGAAGAGAAGTACGTGGTTTTTTGGTTTCAAACATGGAAATTTCAAAAACCCTCTCAAGAGCTTCATTTTGGAGTGACTACGAAGGATACATGCTTAATTTTCATATTCATGTTTTAAACTTGTTTAAATCATGGTCAAACCTAGGATTTGACCAAGATTCAAATGGGCATAATTTAAAAAAATGTAAAATCAAGGCACATAGTCTTCTTATGTCATATAGTAAGCATTCAATTAAGTTGATAAACAAGGTCTAGACATATCAAACCAGAAAAATCATGTATCTACCCCTATATATCCCCAAAAACTCTGTCTTTATGAAGTCAAGCATGAAGAGAAGTGGTTTTTTGGTTTCAAGCATGGAAATTTCAAAAACCTCCCCAAACTTCATTTTAGAGTGACTAAGAAGGATACAAGCTTGCCTTTTCATTTTCATGTTTTAAACTTGTTTAAATTATCTTGGTCAAATCTAGGATTTGACAAGATTCAAATGGGCAAACATATGATAAGTGATGCAAATATCATTTCTAAGTGCGGGCAAACCAGAGATATGTGGTTTTTGGTTTCAAACATATTCAAACGAGAGAAATCATGTATCTACCCCCTAACACTAAACTCTGTCTCATGAAGTCAAGCGCATGCATGAAGATATGTGGTTTTTGGTTTCAAACATGGAAATTTCAAAAACCCTCCCAAGAGCTTCATTTCGAAGTGATTAATTAAGAAGCATACATGCATGCTTACTTTTTCATATTCATGTTTTAAACTTATTCAAATCTTGGTGAAACCTAGGATTTGACCAAGATTCAAATGGGTATAAAAATTTAAAAAATACAAAAAAGGTCTTCTTATGTTATATAGTAGGCATTCAATTAAGTTGATAAACAAGTTCTAGACATATTCAAACAAGAAAAATCATGCATGTATCTACCCATAACCCTAAACTTTGTTTCATGAAGTCAAGCATTGTGGTTTTTGGTTTCGAACATGGAAATTCAAAAACCCTCCCAAGAGCTTCATTTTGAAGTGACTAAGAAGCATACATGCTTACTTTTTCATATTCATGTTTTTAACTTATTCAAATCTTGGTGGAACCAAGGATTTGACAAAGATTCGAATGGGTATAAAAATTCAAAAAAAACAAGGTCTTCTCTTATGTTATATAGTAAGCATTCAATTAATTTGATAAACAAGGTCTAAACATATTCAAACCAGGAAAATCATGTATCTACCACCTAACCCTAAACTCTGTCTTATGAAGTCAAGCATGCATGAAGAGAAGTGGTTTTTGGTTTCAAGCATGGAAATTTCCATGTTTGAAACCCAAAACCACTTCTCTTCATATGCTTGACTTCATATGACAGAGTTTAGCGTTAGGGGGTAGATACATGATTTTTTGGTTTGAATATGTCCAGACCTTGTTTATCAACTTAAATGCTAACTATATGACATCAGAATGGGCATAAAAATTTAAAAAAATTAAAAATGTAAAACCAAAATTTAATTGGGAGGAAAGGGTACATGAATTACAATTAAAAAACAAGGTAACTTAAATACTTGGATGCCCCAAGATGTGTGGAAGCCCAAAACAATGGCAAAACATATCATGTGCGCATGCTGCATCCAATTCAAGTAGAACACATAGTAGGCATCGATAGTTTGACCTAAATTTGAAATCAAAGAGAAGGTGGTTAGAAAAAATCAAAATTGGCAAAGCAAAGCATGAAATCAAAAAATTGTGATGCACTCTAGCTATGAAAATTATCAAACAATGCAAACCAAAATGATTTTTTAGAGGAATACTAGTTCAACTTATTTAATTTTTTATTTGTAGGCCAAAATCAAACCCCGTAGTTGGATTTTTTTTTCAACTTGATCTGTAGTACTGGGGAAAACCCTAGTTTATAACCTATTTAATAATAGATTCGTAGTCGATTCTTTTACTTTTTTATTATTACTATGCAGCACATGTGTGTTTGCCCGTCGAGTGAAACTCGGAGGAAGAGGAATCACTCGGAAGGAGAAGAAGGGAGAGCAGTCACGGGGCCCCTCTTATTGATGGTGTATATTCTTTTTCTGGTGATGTTGACTGTTGTGCAGGGTTTGTCAGTGCGCAGGAGGTGCGAGCGAGCGAGCGAGCGAGCGAGGCCGAGAATGAGAGAGATTTGTTTTTTTTGTGAGAGGGACAACCGAAGGATCCAGAAGGACCCACAGACTTCCAATACGCATCCTGATGCGTCTTCTCTTGACAAAGAAGATGGCTGGGAGTTGGCGTACCTATTGCACGTGACTTGTGCTCACTCAAGTGTGGGACCTCACGCGTGGGCACCACACGTAAGTGACAGACCTGTTGGTGTAAAAACTCGGTTGATTATATAGTGCATTAGAACAAAGTTTCCTATGGATTCAAGGGTAGGAAATCCAAGTTAACTCATTTACATGACATTATTTTTTCCATGAAGCAAAGTTAACACTATCAATTGGTACATTTTGGAGTGACTAAGAAGGATCAATGCTTACTTATTCGTTTAATTTCACGTGTTAAACTTGTCTAAATCTTGTTCAAACCTAGGATTTGACCAAGATTCAAATGGGCAGAAAAATAATTAAAAAACAGAAAAATGAAAAACCAAATCACATAGTAAGCATTCAAGTTGATAAACAAGGTCTAGACATATTCAAACCAGACAAATCATGTATCTATACCCCTAACCCCTAAACTCTGTCTTATGAAGTCAAGCATGTGAAGAGAAGTGGTTTTGGGTTTGGGGGTATATATACATGATTTTTATTGTTTAAATATATATAGACTTTGTTGATCAACATGAATGCTTAATTACTATATGACATAAGAAGTTTATGTGCTTTGGTGTTTCATTTTTTTGATTTCTTTTTTGAATTTTTATGCCCATTTGAATCTTGGTCAAATCCTAGGTTTGACAAAGATTTAAACAAGTTTGAAACATGAAAATGAAAAAGTAAGCTTGGATCCTTCTTAGTCACTCCAAAATGAAGCTTTTGGGTGGGTTTTTGAAATTTCCATGTTTGAAACCCAAAACCACTTCTTCTCTTCATGCTTGACTTCATAAGACAACGTTTAGGGTTAGGGGGTAGATACATGATTTTTCTGGTTTGAATATGTCTAGACTTCGTTGATCAACTTGAATGCTTAGTATATTACATAAGAAGACTATGTGGTTTGGTTTTTGATTTTCTTGATTTTGTTTGATTTTTTATGACCATTTGAATCTTGGTCAAATCCTAGGTTTGACCAAGATTTAAACAAGTTTAAAACATGAAAATGAAAAAGTAAGCATGGATCCTTCTTAGTCATGACAATGAGTTAACTTGGCTTTACTACCCTTGATGAATCCATAGGAAACTTTTTGTACTAATGCAGTATAATATTCTGGTTTGAATATGTCTAGACCTTGTTTATCAACTTAATTTGAAAGACATACAAGTTATAGCACACATAGTGCATACATTTTCACACATACTGCACTAGATGCTAACCCTATAGTTTGAGGCCATTTGGATGAGGTCGAAAAAATTCTTGGATTAGAATCGTGTTGTTCGAACCCCGTAGTTGGATTTTTTTGAACCCTTGATCTTTAGAACTGGGCAAAACCCAAGTTTAACCATGCAAGATTCAAATGGCCCTAAAAATTCAGAAAAAAATCAAAAGAATGAAAAACCAAAGCACATATATAGCATTCTTATGTCATATGTATAGTAAGCATGCATTCAAGTTGATAAACAAGGTCTAGACATATATATTCAAACCAGAAAAATCATGTATATATCTACCCCTAAAACTCTAATTAAACTATGTCTTATGAAGTCAATCATGTAGAGAAGTGGTTTTGGGTTTCAAATATGGAAATTTCAAGAACCTCCCAAAAGCTTCATTTTAGAGTGACTAAGAAGGATCCAGGCTTATCTTTTCATTTCATGTTTTAAACTTGTTTAAATCCTGGTCAAACCTAGGATTTGACCAAGATTTATGGGCATAAAATTCAAAAAAATCAGAAAAATAAAAAACCAAAGCACATAAGCATATTCAAGTTGATAAACAAGGTTTGGACATATTCAACCCATACACAAATCATGTATCTACCCCTAACCCTAAACTCTGTCTTATGAAGTCAAGCATGAAGAGAAGTGGTTTCGGGTTTCAAACATGGAAATATCAAAAACCTCCCAAAAACTTCATTTTAGAGTGACTGAGAAGGTTGCATGCTTCCCTTTTCATTTTCATGTTTTAAACTTGTTTAAATCTTGGTCAAACCTAGAATTTGACAAGATTCAAATGGGCATCAAAATTCAAAAAAATCAGAAAAAGAAAAACCAAAGCAATAGTTTTCTTATGTCATATAGTAAGCATTAAAGTTGATAAACAAGGTCTAGACATATTCAACCAGACAAATCATGTATCTATACCCCTAACCCCTAAACTCTGTCTTATGAAGTCAAGCATGTGAAGAGAAGTGGTTTTGGGTTTCAAACATCGAAATTTCAAAAACCTCCCAAAAGCTTCATTTTAGAGTGACTAAGAAGGATACATGCTTCCCTTTTCATTTTCATGTTTTAAACTTGTTTAAATTATCTTGGTCAAACCTAGGATTCGACATGATTCAAATGGGCATCAAAATAAATAAAAAACAGAAAAAGGAAAAACCAAAGCAATAGTTTTCTTATATATGTCATATAGTAAGCATTAAAGTTGATAAACAAGGTCTAGATATATCCAAACCAGACAAATCATGTATCTACCCCCGGCCTGTCGATCTTATGAAGCTAGTCTACTAGCATGTGAAGGGAACTCGTTTTCGGTTTCAAACATAGAAATTACAAGAACATCCCAAAAGCTTCTCCATTTTAGAGTGACTACGAAGGATACTGACTTCCCTTTTCATTTTCATGTTTTAAACTTGTTTAAATCTTGGTCAAACCAAGGATTTGACCAAGATTCAAATGGGCCTAAAAATTTAGAAAAAAATCAAAAAGAGAATGAAAAACCAAAGCACACATAGCATTCTTATGTCATATGTATAGTAAGCATTCAAGTTGATAAACAAGGTCTAGACATATTCAAACCAAAAAATCATGTATATATCTACCCCTAACCCTAAACTGATCTGTCGATCTTATGGAAGTCAATCATGAAGAGAAGTGGTTTTGGGTTTCAAACATGGAAATTTCAAGAACATCCCAAAAGCTTCATTTTAGAGTGACTAAGAAGGATCCATGCTTACTTACTCGTTTTCACGTGTTAAACTTGTCTAAATCTTGGTGAAACCTAGGATTTGACCAAGATATGATTCAAATGCGCAGAAAATTAAAAAAGTCAGAAAATTTAAAAACCAAAGTACATAGTCTTCTTATGTCATATAGTAAGCATATTCAAGTTGATAAACAAGGTTTGGACATATTCAAACCATACAAATCATGTATCTATACCCCCTAACCCTAAACTTTTTCTTATGAAGTCAAGCATGAAGAGAAGTGGTTTTGGGTTTCAAAGATGGAAATTTCAAAAACCTCCAAAAACTTCATTTTAGAGTGACTGAGAAGTTAGCATTAAAGTTGATAAACAAGGTTTAGACATATTCAAACCAGACAAATCATGTATCTACCCCTAACCCTAAACTCGGTCTTATGAAGTCTAGCATGAAGAGAATCGTTTTGAGTTTCAAACGTTTAAGCCAAAAGCCCCATTTCAAATATTTCAAACTTATTCAAAGTTGGTTCAAATTTGAAAGACATACAAGTTATAGCACACATAGTGCATACATTTTCACACATACTGCACTAGATGCTAACCCTATAGTTTGAGGCCACTTGGATGAGGTCGAAAAAGTTCTTGGATTAGAATCGTGTTGTTCGAACCCCGTAGTTGGATTTTTTTGAACCTTGATCTGTAGTACTGGGCAAAACCCTAGTTTAACCTATTTAATTATAGATTCGTATATCGATTTTTCTACCTTTTTATTATTACTATGCTGCAGATGTGCGTTTGCCCGTCGAGTGAAACTCGGAGGAAGAGGGATCACTCGGAAGGAGAGAAAAAAGGCAGAGCATTATGGTGTCTTCCCTTTTTCGGGTGATGATGATGATGTTGACTGTTGTGCAGGGTTTGTCAGTGCGCAGGAGGTGCGAGCGAGCGAGCGAGCGAGCGAGGCGAGAATGAGAGAGATTTGTTTTTTTTTGTGTGAGAGGGACAACCGAAGGATCCAGAAGGACCCACAGACTTCCAATACGCATCCTGATGCGTCTTCTCTTGACAAAGAAGATGGCTGGGAGTTGGCGTACCTATTGCACGTGACTTGTGCTCACTCAAGTGTGGGACCTCACGCGTGGGCACCACACGTAAGTGACAGACCTGTTGGTGTAAAAACTCGGTTGATTATAATAGTGCATTAGAACAAAGTTTCCTATGGATTCAAGGGTAGGAAATCCAAGTTAACTCATTTACATGACATTATTTTTTCCATGAAGCAAAGTTAACACTATCAATTGGTACATTTTGGAGTGACTAAGAAGGATCAATGCTTACTTATTCGTTTAATTTCACGTGTTAAACTTGTCTAAATCTTGTTCAAACCTAGGATTTGACCAAGATTCAAATGGGCAGAAAAATAATTAAAAAACAGAAAAATGAAAAACCAAATCACATAGTCTTCTTATGTCATATAGTAAGCATTCAAGTTGATAAACAAGGTCTAGACATATTCAAACCAGACAAATCATGTATCTATACCCCTAACCCCTAAACTCTGTCTTATGAAGTCAAGCGTGTGAAGAGAAGTGGTTTTGGGTTTCAAACATCGAAATTTCAAAAACCTCCCAAAAGCTTCATTTTAGAGTGACTAAGAAGGATACATGCTTCCCTTTACATTTTCATGTTTTAAACTTGTTTAAATTATCTTGGTCAAACCTAGGATTTGACGAAGATACAAATGGGTGGGCACAAAATTCAAAAAAATCAGAAAAATGAAAAACCAAATCACATAGTCTTCTTATGTCATATCGTAAGCAATCAAGTTGATAAACAAGGTCTAGATATATCCAAACCAGACAAATCATGTATCTACCCCCTGTCGATCTTATGAAGTCTAGCATGAAGGGAAGTCGTTTTGGGTTTCAAACATTGAAATTTAAAGAACATCCCAAAAGCTTCATTTTAGAGTGACTAAGAAGGATACAGACTTCCCTTTTCATTTTCATGTTTTAAATTTGTTTAAATCTTGGTCAAACCAAGGATTTGACCAAGATTCAAATGGCCCTAAAAATTCAGAAAAAAATGAAAAGAATGAAAAACCAAAGCACATAACATTCTTATGTCATATGTATAGTAAGCATTCAAGTTGATATACAAGGTCTAGACATATATATTCAAACCTAGGATTTGACTAGCTAAGATTCAAATGGGCATAACAAATTCAAAAAACAAAAACCAAACACATAGTCTTCTGATGTCATATAGCAAGCATTCAAGTTGATAAACAAACTTGTTTAAATCATGGTCAAACCTAGGATTTGACCAAGATTCAAATGGGCATAATTTTTAAAAAAATGTAAAATCAAGGCACATAGTCTTCTTATGTCATATAGTAAGCATTCAATTAAGTTGATAAACAAGGTCTAGACATATCAAACCAGAAAATTCAGGTGTCTAGCTAGCTACCCCTAACCCTAAACTCTGCACGAAGAGAAGTGGTTTTGGGTTTCAAACATGGATATTTCAAAAACCCTCCCAAAAACCTTCATTTTGGAGTTAATAAGAAGGATCAAGGCTTACTTTTTCATTTTCATGTTTTAATCTTTTTTAAATCTTTGTCAAACCTAGGTTTTGACCAATATTCAAAAGGGCATAATTAAAAAAAATGAAATATCAAGGCACATAGTCTTCTTATGTCATATAGTAAGCATTCAATTAAGTTGATAAACAAGCTCTAGACATATTCAAACCAGAAAAATCATGATGTATCTACCCCCTATATATCCCTAAACCCTAACTTATGAAGTCAAGCACGAAGAGAAGTGGTTTTTGGTTTAAATCATGGAAATTTCAAAAACCCTCCCAAGAGCTTCATTTTGGAGTGACTAATTAAGAAGCATACATGCTTACCTTTTCATATTCATGTTTTAAACTTGTTCAAATCTAGGTCAACAAACCTAGGATTTGATGAAGAATCAAATGGGTATAAAAAATTTAAAAACAAGCTCTAGATAAGCTCAAGTTGAAAAACAAGTTCTAGACATATTCCAACCAGAAAAATCATGCATGTACCCCCTATATATATATATATCCCTAAACCCTGACTTATGAAGTCAAGCATGAAGAGAAGTGGTTTTTGGTTTCAATCATGGAAATTTCAAAAACCCTCCCAAGAGCTTCATTTTGGAGTGGCTAAGAAGGATAGATACTTAATTTTTCATATTTATGTTTTAAACTAGTTTAAATCATGGTCAAACCTAGGATTTGACCAAGATTCAAATGGGCATAAAAATTCAAAATAAATGAAAATAAATGAAAAACCAAGGCACGTAGTCTTCTTATGTCATATAGTAAGCATTCAATTAAGTTGATAAACAAGGTCTAGACATATTCAAACCAGAAACATCATGTATCTAGCTACCCTAGCCCTCAACTCTGTCTTATGAAGTCAAGCATGCATGAAGAGAAGTACGTGGTTTTTTGGTTTCAAACATGGAAATTTCAAAAACCCTCTCAAGAGCTTCATTTTGGAGTGACTACGAAGGATACATGCTTAATTTTCATATTCATGTTTTAAACTTGTTTAAATCATGGTCAAACCTAGGATTTGACCAAGATTCAAATGGGCATATATGAATCTTTAGCAGGTGCGTTTTTTTACTAATCCATATGGAATATTTTGATAAAACCCTTTTAGAAGGCTTTGTTAAGGCCTCAAGGACAATGAGTTGGGAGGAGGCCAGGTAGACTGTAGCTAGGCATTGATTCGGAATTTATGATGCTTGCGACTTGCTTGCGCGGCTTGTTGATTTCCCAGGTGACGCAGCTTTTTTTGACTGCCCAGCCATGGATAGGTCATAGGAGTGCAGAGCTGTAGGCGGTGCGGATAAGTACGCGGGGCATTGATGATGTAGGTGTGTTCGGTTGCCCACGCGAGTGCAGAGCTGTAGGGTTATGCGAGTAGGCCTTTAAACTGGGAGGTGGCACAAGAAGATTTTAGTAAGGAATGGTTCCTTTCCAGAGGAATGGAATGGTTCCATCCCCGCGTTCGGTTTGGACAAAAAGGAGGTACAGAATGGTACTGTTTTTTGTTCGGTTGGAGGAATTGGAGAGCAGAACGGAATGTGGTTAAACTAAACTTTTGTCTAAGAATCGTAATTAACAATGGCAAATAGCCTTTTAAATCTTAAAATCGTAATTAACAACGCCTAATGGCCTTTTTAATCTTAAAATCGTAATTAATGTTATTTTTTGTATGGTCGGGGAATTTGGAGAGTAGAACGGAATGAAGTTAAAGTTTAATCTTTTGTCTAAATATCGTAATTAATAGTGGCCTTTTTAATCTCAAAATCATAATTAACAACAACTAATAATTTTTTTGGTTGGATTAGTGAAGTGCTTTGTAATTAATAGCGGCTAAGTAACAGCCGTTCCACCACATTCCACCGATTCGGTGGAATGGGTGCATTCTGCATATGGGGAGAATATTCCCTTTCGAGGAACCACTCGGTTCCGTTCCATTCCACAACCGAACACAAGAATGGGCTCTAGGTGCGGAACGGTTCCATTCCATTCCACTTGGTTCTGGAACCGAACACACCCTAAATGCGTTGCAATGGAAAATGACAGTGTGTGGTGGCCTGATGGTGAAGAAGAAAGGTCGGGCGAAGAGTTGTTGGCTAGAGTCGGTTTTATACGAATCGACGAGGTGCGGGATAGTTTGATTTTAAGGGCTCCTTTCATTCACAGGATAGGGAAATCATAGGAGTAGGAATGTAGGATTGGGATTTGGGATGACATGTGTAGTTAAATCCTATAATAAGATGAGTTGCGTTTGATTGCGCCAAATGAATTTTTCCATGAGGTAGGACCAAATATTTAATCCTATACTAGGATTTGCACTACTTGATGATTCCTATAGGATTATTTCCTATTGGATATGTTCATATGAATCAAACTACTAGTGTAGGAAATATTCCTATAAGATCTAAATCCTATTATCTTATACCAACCTAATATGAATCAAAGAAGCCCTAAAGGATTTTCGAAGGAATCATGTACGAAGTATGATTTTTCTAAGTCACCCAACATATATACTAGGAATAGAACTAAGTAGTACCATATACTTAGGCCCGCATGCACAAATATTAAGTGTGGATTGAGGAAGTCGATAACTTGGGAAAAAACTTTCGCAACTGCACACCTATGTTACCACCCTTGCGACGCTAATTGTCGTAGAGCTGACCTAGAACGAACTCTTGTCTCGGTTAACATGAGAGAGATAAGGGATAAATACAATTGTGATACACTTTCCTAATATTTTGTTGAATGAGATAATCTTGTGTTTTCCTAATAGGGTTAATTAAGTACACATTTGGCAGCTCGTGTGTTGCATACGTTGGTGAACTTTAGACCCCAACTATATATTATTATTTGAACTCACCTCTAACACTTAATTATGTATAATAAGGTCCCTAACTAACCTCAAACACAATTAGGTATAACAGCGGTCCATAACTAACCTCAAACACTTAATTAGGTCTTACATTGCCCCCTTAGACTACCCCTTACCCTCAGCGACGTACGCAACATGGTGTTTGGGTTGAATGGCCCACCCTATTTTAAAATGTTTTAGTTAATTAATTATGTAAAAAATTATCACATATAAAGTGGAAAAAAGAAAATTAGTAAGGTGTGCCCACCTGGCCTACGGTTGTTTTGTGCGTCCTCCACTGCGTACTCCTCTTGATCTGTGACGATGAACATAGTTCTTTAGAACACATGCAACACTTACAGTTGATAGGCCGTTGCAAAGCTAATCAATGATAAAACCTGCTTTCATAATCCATTGTACTTTGATTTAATTAGTCCCTCTAATGGACCCCAACTATGTGTGCTTGAGATTTAGCAAAATGCTTTGCCGCCGTGCCACATAACAAATAATAAACAGACCAATCAAGTTTTTATCATTGCTAGACCTAACTAAGTGTTCAAGTGCTCAATTTTGACCACATTAGAGTTGAGGGGCCAAACATAATTCTTAAATACGTGAGGGACCGAACATATACTTCTAAACACCCGAGGGACAAGACAAATTTGAGTACTATTGTTATTATTAGACTAGTCACAATGGGGAGTATCATATAATAGTATCATACATATGATACTAATGTACAATATTATTTTCACAGTCCATATTATCATCATGTAGTAGTATAATATGTTACATGTATTTAGGGATTTGTAGAATCTCAATACAAAAGTGTGTACAAGATTTGTTTGGCAGTAATTTTTCTAGTTCTACATGATATGATACGATATCTACCTATGATACCACTATCGTCTCTTTCATCATTAACTGATATGACACATCAACATTTTGCATGCATGTAGTGCATGATACTACTTATGATATTGCCATTGCGAGTAGTCTCCCTTTGTCCTAGAGTACAATGCCAATTTGTTTTCAGAGGCAAACTTAGACTAATACTTGGGCCCGCCAATTATGAGTTGCATGTCATTCAAAACTATATCATCGGATGCTTGTTTCGATGAACTTTCCAATGGTATATTTTGCGGATGTCATAAAATTAGGCTGGTCATACTATTTCTATAGTGGGTAGTATCATGGAGTAGTATCATAGTAATGCTACATTTATTATTTTTTAGAATCTCAATGCAAATTTGTGTACAAGATTTGTTTAGCATTAAGTTTTCTCGTTGTTTGCGCTATGATACAGTATCTACCTATGTTACACTAATCTCCTCTCTCCTACTTAATTAGCTGCCAGATCAACATTTTTGTGGGACCAATGTGTATGATACTAGCTATGATACTAGCACTATCATGTGGGTACCTAAATCTCGAGTCAAAGTTTGACACGAAACCGATGTGGACTTTATTCATGGTGGAAGGGAGTAACAATCATAAGCACATTATTATTATTGTTTGAACAACATTTTATTTGATGTGCCATAAGAAGTTTAGAAACTCCTAGCCTGCGGAGGTGGCGTTTTGGCACACGCGTGCATATGCACCAATTATAGAAAATGATTAAAAAAATTATATAAATGTTAATTTTTTTGGTATACATTGTGACATCATATGTTCGTTCACAAGTTTTCGTGGAAAAACGACATTTTGTGTGGCGTGTAAAAAAAGGCAAAAAATATACTGTACGTAGTCGTGTTACAACATCAAAATTTGTCTTTTTTATAGGAGCCACATAATTTTTTTGTGAGAAAACTTGTGTACCAACATAAAATGTCTAGATATACATGTAAAATTTTAGTTTAGAATTTTTTGACACTTTGAAATATGGATTCACATAATGGGAGCATATGCTCCTATGAGGCAAAGTGCATTTCCGCTAGCCCCCGCCATTTCTTATATCTCTATATTGTCTATATATCTATACCTCTACCTCTACCCCCTTGGATTCCTGAACAGACGTACAGTACTAGTAGGGCCTACTATTTATTATTATTACATACTCTAAAAAAAAACCTACTGCAGCCAAAATTTAATATCATCGAGCGGTAAAATTCCCCGCCAACGCCCAAATATCTCGCGCCGCAAAGTTTCAGATCTGCGAATATTTTTTTCCTCAAAAGAAGGACTGCGAAATTCCCTTCTACTCCTCTATCGCCCAGCTTCGCCCTAGTTTCGCCCGCAAGCCCTCAGAGAAACCGCCCCTCTTGCCTACCTCCAGATCTTCCCGGCCGCCGCACTTCGCCGTTCAAGCTGCCACGGCTTCAAACCCCGAGGCTGCCCTATCCGCACCTACTCCGGCGTCCACCGCACCGTATCTCGTTCGCCGACTCTATCGACCACCGCACCTGACCAGCTTCGCCGACACCGACGCCACCGTGCACTGCACATCATCTGCTTCACCGACCTTCTAGTTCGGCCGGCGCGCTGAACACTTCATCGACCGCCCAGCATGTCCTTCTCCGACCCCCCAAGATCTGCTTCCCCGGCACCCACCGCAACAGCAGTCCCCTCGCCGACCTCCACGTCACCCGTAAGAACGCGGAACACGTCTAAACGCCGCCCAGAAATAGGTAACCAGACATCCCTGCGCGTTTTGTTCTGTTAGGAGTATTGCAGCTGACTGTATTTCTGAATTCGTGCTATATTTCTAACTTACAAGTGCTTTCGTTGATAACCACCTCATCCTTTAGGTTTAAACACGACGCATAAGTATGTTTTTCCGTGACCAAACCCACCCATTCGCTGAAACTCTACATGGTATCAGAGCCTAGGTTTCCTTCCTGCTAGCCGCCACAAACAGTACCAAACAAGTTCTTCCTTTGATCACAAAACCCACCGTTGAGATGTAGAAATCCAGGCGGCGGGAGGCCGCATCAGGTGCTCTGCGTCGGTTGCGGCTATCACACACAGCGATGTGAGCTGTGTGAGATCGGCGGCTGCTCGCGCGGGGAGAAAGAAGAGGGTGAAGATCGTTTTGGTTTAGAAAGGAGAGAAGAGGAAGTGAATCCGTGGCAGAGAGATCTGGATCCGTGTGAGGGGCAGAAGTTGGAGGCGTGCGGAGTGGGGCGAGCCTTTGAGCGCAGGGCGGAGCCGGAGGTTGGTGCTGGACGTTGACCAGCGCGAGCCGGTCGATGTGGCCAGGTGCCGTACGCCAGGTTGGCCAGGGCGCGCAGACGAGGCGCCATCCGAGTGGAAGTGAGGAGAAAATGGAGATGTGAGGCTGTGAGGATATGTGGTGATGGAGTTGATGAGGCTGCGGTTGAGTCGTGATGGAGTTGATGAGGCTGCGGTTTAGTGGTGATGGTGATGGTTGTGGATATGTCCAGGGGAAAGGCATGCGTGCCTGAGGTGAGACTGGTTGAGGCCTGACCGGGGGATAGGCATGGGTGCTTGAGGAGTGGATGGTTGAGGCAGGAGTTGGCTGGGGGTTTGTGGGAGAGACGGAAGAGGTGGCCGGGCAGAGTGGAGAAGAGAGGCTGAGGACATTGAGGCGAGTGTGGATGGTTCTGCGGAACTTGTGTGGTGAGGCAGCCGGGGTTGTTGAGGACGTGTATGGTTAGGAGTTGTGCGTATCCCAGATGGTTGAAGCTGGATATCTTCGCTGCTGATGAAGAGATGAATCGAGATGACAAGATGATGGAAAGTGCAATGCTGTCATGTATCCTAGGAGTTATGCTGAATGTTCATTACTGGTAGTTGTCATATGTGTCATGTTGTTGTTGCAAGATGGCCATGGTTGTTTACCCATGATCATCTTGAGGGGGTGTGTTACCATGAGTGAGTTTAGTAGTAGCGCTGTAGTAATATTGTATCCAGTGTGAGGCCCATAGAGGCCCATGTCCAGTAGTATTGTAACCCTAACTCAGATGATATAAATACAGTGTGGTGGTCTGAGTAACCTAACCCACCCATTCGCTGAAACTCTACAAAATATGAGCCACCAATCATGAGCCGTTGAATGCTCTACATGTCCACGATTGACAACAACAACAACAACAAAGCCTTTATTCCCAAACAAGTTGGGGTAGGCTATACAAGTCCACAATTGACACGATTACAATTTCTCACTATTTGGCCGTAGGCTACTGCTCTAGTTACATCATGTTTGATATCTTTCTGCGATCCTGTATTACATGTTTATGCACGTCATAATGCTTCTACCAAGGTTCAAAAAAGCGCTAGGCGCTAAGCGAGCGGTGAGGCACTGCTTAGAGGAACTGCTGCTTAAGCGAGCTTAAGCGCCGCTTAAGCGCTCAGGCTAAAATCGTACGAACATGAAACAGGGAAGTCAAGATGGGCACATATACCCCTATAATATGCTGTAAATTTGTATCCTAAGCATGTAATGCTACATTTCTGAGGAATACGGGGATTAATACCTTGGTTAGCCTCGGTTTTGCTCCAATTTCTTATAAACACACAAGCAGCTAAGCAAACAATGTAACAAACACAAACAAGCAGCTAAGCTTTACTGGAGTAGCAAGCAGCTAAGCAGTAGAGGAGTAGCAAGCAGCTAAGCCAGACCTAATCACCATCAATGCATCGAGCAAGGAGCAGAGCAACACAGGCAACACACCAACACTCGCATAGAGGAGATTCTAGCACAAAACACGACCAGATTCCCTGTCTCGCTTAATCGAACGCTTAGGCCAAAAGCGAAGCGGAAGACAACCGCTCAGCGCTTAAGCGCGCTTAAGCGTACCTAGGCGTACGCTTTTTTGAACCATGGCTTCTACTACTATTTGGTGTCAATTTAATTATAGCAAAGCCGTGACTCGTAACTGTTTGTTATTATTACACGTGCAGCAGGCACATCTTACACTCATAAACGTAGAGTAAAGCTCGCCTATAATCATGTAAGTACCTGCTGTTTTTTGTATATTGCTTAATGCAAACTTCTATATCTTGGACCTGTTTCTGTTTACAATTGGCCTCTCCTTCATGCAGAGGAGAAACAGTGAGGCACCAGGTTCTTCTGTCCAAGTACCCGATGAGGTCCGTGTGACTCAAAAAAAAGCTCACGTAAGTTCCCTGTTTTTTTTGGAATGTTAATTTACCTCCTGTGCATAGTTCAATTGCATCATTTTCTGTATGTTGCACTACCTAAGTTGCCTAATGGAATCTAATAAAATATAAACAATGACCATATGGAACATTGCACACTGCCTTTGACCCATCTGGCATCCGGCATGCCTGGGTATAAGTTACATGATTTGGCTATGTTAATACAAGTCCTGAAATTCTATTATGTTAATTTTTTGCCTGTTGCTTCATTGAGTTTGCCTGTTGTTCCATGGCTAGTGCATGAAGTTTGATAGAAATGATCCTAGCTGAAATGATGCACTTTGTGTTTTTTTATTGCTTTATTCCTAACCTAGCTTCCTATTCTACTTGAAACATGATTGCTTTATTCCTAACCTAGCTTCCTATTCTACTTGAAACATGGTGAAAAAATAGTTATATTACTTGTTTAAATGTCTAGCTTTGTTTTTCTGAGTCCCATTGACATGATGTGGTATATCCATATTCAAATGATCTGGCTGTTTATATAATACGCTCCATGTTCAATTGCTTCATTCAGTTTCTAGTAATCTATTATACATGATGCACATGGTGCTACTTGTTATATGCCCTTTTTTGTTTGAGTTTGATCATGAATTCAAGATTAAGCATTGCCTAAACGTTGACCAACGTAGGAAGATTCCCTCCCTTGTCTATACGTTGTGAGATAGATGATGAGACCTCTCTAGCAGCGAATTTATACGCGCTAGATAACACCCCGTTTAATTCGGTCCTGTTGGGACTCGAACCCGGGTGGGCTGGCTGCGCACTCGCAAGCCTTGCCACTGAGCTAGCACTCAGTTCTCAGATTAAGCAATGCCTCGTTATGCTTAATTTAAATGTTATGGCACTTCATACAAGCCATACAATTAATTGTTGCATTGACCTTCTGCGATGTCGAAGGCACTATCTGAGTCATGCTTAAATCAATCATACATTATTTTCCTAATAGTATCAAATCCAACATGCACATCTTTTGACTGTATTTGGCTATTTGCTAGATTTCTTCTGTGCAGTGACCTGGCTTCGTTATTGGGCACATGATGTCTAGTTGCTTGGTTCATTGTATACATCATCGCCATGATCTAGTTTGGTTTGTTCTAAGAGGCATGTGGCTTAACTGGTTTCTTTGTTGTATCTGCCCATGGTTCTTTCAAAATTATGTCAACAATGCTGTTTGTTTGCCTTGTATTGTATTGCATTTTAACTTGTTTTGTCTTAGTTTCAGCCTGCAAACAAAGCTGTAATGTCAGTAGGGACAACCCATTTATCAAGTGTTGCGGTCATTTCACAGAGCAACAGTGACAGTGGCACGTGCTCTCATTGGTCCACTGAGTCCGGTACACCAACCATTCCAGAAGAAATAGATGTACGAGGCTCTATTTTTGATTGCTTGTTGTGTTATATCAGCTCAATGATGTTCTTGAAATTGGAGGTCTTTTATTGCATCATATGATGTTGTAACTTGTTTTATCTAAATTTCAGGCTTCAAATAAAGCTACAATGCCAGAAGCAAGGGCCAATGCCTCAAGTATTGATGTTTCACAAAGCAGCAGTGAGAGTGCATATTGCTCGCATAGGCCCATGGTATCTATTGGTCAACTTAATCCGGCACAAAGAGATTTCGGGGATGCACTCCAAGAGGCAGTTGATATATTTGGGCGGGAAAACAAAGATGCTGATGAATTAATTGCCAAGACACGCCAAGAGATACATGAATTGAAAAATAGGCAAACTTTGACAGAAAATGTTCTAAAGAATCTCCTATGCACTTGTCATGGTAAGCCAGTTGTGATGTGTCTGGGAATTGAAGGTGTCTAAATAAACTTTGATTCTGTTGTTCAGTCAAGTGGACTGCTGATGCCAATGCTGTAACTAATTACTGCTCAAAATTTCGTTCAAAATTTCGTGGTCTGTAATAATTGCAAATTTTGTTGTTGTACTAAAATTAGATATGTTCCATGTGGCTGCTGTATTTTGTGTGAAATAATTTCCTGATGTGTACTTCAATTAAACCATAAATCGACTGCATGCTGAAAATTTGAATCTGAGCGCACGTGTGAACTATTTTCTGCTCGTAATGCAATAACGGCTGTTTCTTGGAAGGACTACGTACATGGGTGAAAAGTTAGAGAAGCTACAGTACTCTAACTTGAAGGTGAAAAGTTAGAGAAGCTACAGTACTCTAACTTTCCTTCCCCCAAACCATATGTCTAAAATCCAAATAATTTAAATTAATTTGCACAATACAAACTTGTGTCTTGCATTTGAAGTAATTACATGCAGAGAAAATTATGGTGTAATAAAATTTAGTTTAGTTTTTAAACATCTACAGTAATCACCTTTATTAGTTAAAGACAGTGCATAACCTTGTACTTATGCTACAGAAGCCTGACTTTGCTTCTTTATTTTTCCTGACTTAGCTCCTTCACGTTAGAGGATACGGTTCCCGTACATGGTAGCCCATTAATAATTATGCCTGCTAGCAAGATAGATGGTCCTTATTATAGTCAGGCATGTCAACTTGTATGATTAAAAGTAGTTCGTACACATTAAATCTACCATCTGCATTTTTCTCTGTAATAACTTTTCTTTTTACACAACTCAAAACTTGTCTGGCTAATATGAAATTTGAGATGGCAAAACCCGGGAAAGATAAAGATATCACCAAAAACTCTTTCCTGCGAAATGCTGGGTTTTGAAGCCCAAGTCCAAGTCTTTCTCTGCTCAAGTTTTGGAGGAACAACTCCAAGTAGAACGAGTTGCAACAGCTATGCTAAGAACAAAAGTTGACATGTTGAGATCGAGATTAGAAGCATGTGATGCCCTACTGCACGAGGCCAATCAAGTTCGTTATAATCTCCCAAAGACTAAGAAAATGCCATAGATAATTGGAGATGAACACTAACATAGTGAGTACATTGGTCTTGTGAAATGTTTCCTTAGATTAAGGCACCGTTCAGACTTTTGTTGGTGGATGCATTTATCTGCGGTTGGGATCAACTTGGTAGTTGTTCCTGTGGATGTTATATAAATTAATTGCCTAGCCTTTTTTGAATCAGTTCGAACTTAAATGGTATCATAGCCAAGGTCTCAAGTTTGAATTGTCGAACGTGTGGTTTAATTTAATCTCTGTCGGGCGGCAAAATCTCCCACCAATCCTGAAATATTTCAAACGCATTTTTGAATGGGATTAAGAAGATAGATCATGATCATGGTAGTGACCTATATTCAACGTGATGATGATTTGATTTTGCACTCGGCCATGAACAGAGGTACTAGTACGGTGTCACAATTTTTTATCATTATACTTGTACCTTAGCGAAATTCAAAATCTCATAGCGGCAAAACTTCCCGCCCACAAAATACAAAAATTTCACACGCTTCCAAATTCCCATTCTACCCCTGTGGAGATGACAGCAAAGTCGGTTGGTGAGGGGTTTGCCCGTCATTTTTTCGATCACCACCTCCCTAGCCCGGAAACCCTCCCAAAAAAAATACATTTCCTTCAGTCTCTCATCTGAGACCACCCACCGGAACTTCTCAAGTCCCTCTCTCTACCACCTCCACGACCACCGCACCGGAACATCCCCGCCGGACTTCCCTGGCCTACCCGAGCCCTCGCGATCCTCGTCATCCGGCTGCCTGCCGGAGCCGCTTCATCGACGCCGTCATCAACCGGACCGGATCATCCCCGCCGAACCTCGAAACCATATGCTCATCCAGCAGTCTACCGCAGTCGCTTCAGCTGCGGTATCGTCCACCCCGCCGGAGCCGCTTCGCCGGATCCGTCGTCCACCGCATCGGATCTTGCTCACCGACACCGCTGTGCATGAACCGGATCTGCTTCACCGGCGCAGTGCATGATCTAAACTCTTCTACTGTCGCTTTTCTATTGCTTGCCTGCAAGTTCTTGTTTAATCTTGGGGGAACCTGTTTGTGCTAACGACGCGCCGTTACGTTTTTGCAGATGAGATGAGTAACCATGAAGTGTAATGGCCGTCTCTCCAACCCCAAGTAGCACATGTAGCGTACTTCATCACCGGATCTATCAACCCCAGGAAGATCTGCTGTGACTCCCACAGAGTGCTTCTCCTAATGTAAGTCCCTTGTTTTAGCGCCATGTTCTGGGTTCAGATGCTTGTTTGTCTGAAGCTCTTTTAGTTCATTCCTAGCTATGACCGTAACACGTTGCTATTTTCTACTTCATTGCTAACTTTAAGCGATTGAACATTTTGGTTTGCATTCCCTGCTCTGTAGATGTAGCCATCATAACTTCTATCTTGCTCAGTCGTTGTTACAAAAATTATACTGTAGGTATTATAGTAACATCCTGCTATTATTTAGTTCATGGCCAATTTTAAGTAATTGCACATGTTGGTTCGCATTCCCTGCTCTATAGCTTTTGGCATCGTAACTTCTATATTTGGTTTACATTCCCTGCTCTGTAGATCTAGCCATCATAACTTTATCTTGCTCAGTCGTTGTTACAAAAATTATGGCCTGCTACTATGTTGTTTGTGCCAATTTTTTACTCCATGAACATGTTGGCTTGCATTCCCTGTACTACAGGTGATGCCATTGTTTTGTATCTAGTTCATTGTAAGCTAACAAAGTAAGGACTTAGTTTGGCATGCTATCACTCTGCTATCTAGCCTGTAGTACAAATAAACTTGTCATACTACTAGATAATAATTTTGCGTGCCATCTTGTTCTTCAAAAGCTGCATTATTGACTTGTTTCTCTGACTTGGCATGACGCTCACATATGGAAAGCTGAACATATTGGTTTGCATTCCCTCTTATACAAGTTCACAGGTGATCCCACTATATTCTGTATCTGGTCCATCCTAAGCTCCAGCATTAACTATCCTCCATGTGTTGCTCATTACAAGTTTATATCCCGAAACATCTTGATTTGCATCCCCTTCACTATAAGTTCAGGAGTATTATTTAGTTCACGGCCAAAGTGAAGTAATTGCACTTGGCACATGTTGGTTCACATTCCCTCCTCTTTAGCTTTTGCCATCGTAACTTCTATTTTTGGTTTACATTCCCTGCTCTGTAGATGTAGCCATCATAACTTCATCTTGCTCAGTCGTTGTTACAAAATTTATAGCCTGCTACTATGTTGTTCATGCCAATTTTGTACTCCCTGAACATGTTGGTTTGCATGGGACTCGACAGTAGTAAGTCTGCTGTTTCATTCTAACATGCTCTGTTATATTGGCTGTTGGTATGCGGCATGCACTCTTTGTTTGCTTATTGTGCGCATTACAATGATCTTGTTATAACGACGAAATGATGAGTTCCAAATTCTTTGCCAAACAATATTGTAGTGTCTTTGCCTTTCCATTGTTGTTGTCTTAACTTGTAATGTCTTTGTTTCAGATATAGGTGCTGCATGGACAACTTAAAAGATTGCCGGATCGCTTCATTGTATTGCTAGGTTTAATTACCATTCAATTTCTCTGGGTTCTGTAATATTTTTTTCAATGCCTTGCAGCTGATGTAATATTTAGTTAGTTTTTATAGTTCTTTCGCGCATTTTTTCTTTGGTGCTTGTGGTAAGTGAGGCTATCCGAGAGAAATCAATGCTGCGTAAATATTCTCAGTATCTAAATCACGAATTCCCATCCCTTAAACGGCCCAATTAAGCGAAATCACATATGTGCCTGCCCGCAAAATCCTAAAGCGCATATTATGCCGGCATATAAACAGCAACTAAACGGGCTGGCCCACTTACTTCTTGGGCCAGCCCATTTGATTTACGGTGGACCCCACACACTAATTGGGCTGGCCCACTTGCTTTAAGGTGGACCCCACCAACTACTGGGCCGGCCCACTAATTAGTTGGGCCAGCCCATTTGCTTTTTGGTGGACCCCACATAATAAATGGGCCGGCCCTTTAAGAGGAAAGTGGGACCCACCTGTGTTTTTGGCCCGGCCCACTATCTTGTTGGGCCGGCCCACTTGCTATATGGTGGAACCCACATACTAGTTGGGCCGGCCCTTTAACAGGAAAGTGGGACCCACATGTGTTTTTGGCCCGGCCCACTATCTTGTTGGGCCGGCCCACTTGCTATATGGTGGTCCCACATACTAAATGGGCCGGCCCTTTAAGAGGAAAGTGGGACCCACCTGTGATTTTGGCCCGGCCCACTATCTTGTTGGGCCGGCCCACCTGCTATATGGTGGACCCTCATACTAATTGGGCCGGCCCTTTACCGGAAAGTGGGACCCACTGTGTTTTTGGCCCGGCCCACTATCTTCTTGGGCCACCCACTTGCTATATGGTGGACCCCACATACTAAATGGGCCGACCCTTTAACAGAAAGTGGGACCCACGTATTTTTGGCCCGGCCCACTATTTTGTTGGGCCGGCCCACTTGCTGTATGGTGGACCCCACAAACGAAATGGGCGGCCCTTTAACGGAAAGTGGGACCCACCTGTGTTTTTGGCCCGGCCCACTAGCTTGTTGGGCCGGCCCATTTGCTATACGGTGGACCCCACACACTAAATGGGCCGGCCTTTTAACAGGAAAGTGGGACCCACCTGTGTTTTTGGCCCGGTCCACTTGCTTCTTGGGCCGGCCCAGTTGCTGTAAGGTGGACCCCACATGTTAAATGGGCCGGCCCATTTAAGTTTTGACCAGTCAACCTTAGAGGTTAGGCCCGGCCCACGTAACTAATGGACCGGCCCAGCTATATAGTTGACCGGTCAAACTATGTCATCTGGCCCGGCCCGCTTAAGACGTGGCAGGCCTCGTGTGGGCCTACCATCTACCACGGGGTTTCAGCCGGTTAACGCCGTTAACTGCCAGTTAACGGCGTCTGCCACGTGTCAGTTTGCATGACGTCAGCAGTCAACGGGCTCCCGAAAACACTTCCGCAACGGTCCGATTTTCCGTGGCGGAAGGGCGCCCAAGCGCGACGGACCGAAAAAATCGTCGTTGGACTTTGCCTGACGCAGTTTCCACAACGGAACCCATATCGTCGGGTTAGGCCCATAGGCGACGAAAAATACCCCTTAGCGGACGATTTTGAGACGTTGTCTATCAGACCCCAAAATGCACATATTTTGCAAAGTTTTCATGCGTGCATGAAAAGTTGCAAATATATACATAAAATGGGCCATGATTCAAAAGTTTGACATGGTTCTTGTGTAGTAGTAGTACCAAAGCTCACACGTGGGAAGAAATTAAGATGGTCGAATTCCAACATGTTGCCACACTTTTTTGAAGGGCTCTTTTCTAAAACATTGGTATGGCATGTCTGCTATTTTCCCTAGCTATATAGAAAAATGATGAACAATCCATGATTTCCGATTGCCGTTTTTGAACCACCTTTGGCTTGATTTCAAATTTAGGTCAAAATCATGGGGGGGGGGTAGGGGACAAGATCGTGTTTCTTTGGCTTGATTTGCAAGTTTTTTGGGGTCCCACAAATTTAGGGTAGCATCACAAGGTTTTTTTTCTAAATTTTTCGACACTTAGAATTCAAATATTATGAAGTGGTATCATGGTATCATGTAAGGGATGGTATCACTAGATATTTTCCCCCTATCCGGGAAGTGATGTTGACTGGCACGCAAGGTTTTTCAGTGCTGCAAACCTGCAGTGCGGCGATTTTGACAGAAATAACCCTTTTGGCAAAGAAAATTACGGACTGACCCTCTGAGCAATCTATTTCACTGGACTAACCTTTTTGTGTGGCTTTCTGTGTTTTTCTTCGCCAAAAGGATTACTTTTGTCAAAATCGCCCCCCTGCAGTGCAGGCTACGCGCCCGTCTAATATTCTTTTTTTTTCAATGACAAAAGGGGGGAGAGAGAGAGAGAGTCTTGACGACGTGTCTTCACTTGACAAAGAAGATTGTTGGAAGTTTGCCTACCTACCGCATATGATTTGTGCTCACTAAAGTGTGGGACCTGCACGCATATGGGACCCTGCAGCCCTCTGAGGGCAGTCCGTGTGAGACGCAAAATAGGGTTTTTAGTTTAGTAAGGCAAAAAAATTAAGCCTTGGAGGGCCGAGGCGGGGCGGCCGTCCGCCATTTTATACCTTTTACGCCCCCCACACCTCGTTTCATTTGTCATGTCTACCAAGGAAGAGCTCGGAGGAGAAGATGCAGTCCTAGCTTCTCGACCCCCTGGCGCCCCACGCATAAATACTACTACCAGAAGTACACTGTCTCTAACAATCCTGCCTGCGAAGGGAGATCTCGGAGGAGACGATGCGGGCTCAGCGTCCCCGCCGTTGATTAGCCAGGACACAAGGGTTACTACGCCTCTTTTAATTACCTTCGTTTTGCTGGTAATACTCGGACTTATATCTGTTATCTTCCGCAGGAGAGGGTCGATATCGCCGGAGAAGATGATGTGAGGCAGATGATCAAGCTCGCAGGAGAAGATGATGTAAAGGAGATGGTCAAGCTCGGAGCAGAAGATGATGTAAAGGAGATAGTCAATGTCGGAGAAGATGATGTAAAGGAGTTAGTCAATCTCGGAGAAGATGTGGTGGCATTGGACCAACCGCGGTCGTTGGGCGAGATCCCGGAGATTCACTTACCTCGTTTGCACTGGTAATGATATGCCTGATCTGTAACATTTTGAACATTTTTCGTCGGCTTACACAGGAGCTATCTCGGCTTAGGGTCAACAAGGCCCCGGGAGCGGAACTTCCGCATCTCGGCGCGGAGAACTCCGAGTTACGCCAGAAGCGCCCTGGGGAATCGCACGCGCAGGCGCAGCACATCCGTTCGCAGGATCTCTCATCCTTCGACGTCAGGTTCCAGCGAGAGGTCGTAGAAGAAGATAAGTTGCCAGCTTCCCCGCCGTTCAAGAGGATGAAGGAGCTGAAGACGGAGGTTAATATTACTAGCTGACTTTGGGTTGCTGGTTTTTGGGTACTTCGAGTCACTGACATGTAGACACCACTTAAGTCTGTCCTACATGTTAGTGACCATATTCGTTAATCAGCCAATTTGTGCCCTTCGTTTGCCGGTAACGCTCGATATGTTTGTTGTTACCTTTGGCAGGATCACTCCCCTTGCTTATCTTGTCGGAGGATGAAGTTGGATCTTGCCAGCATGCGGGAGGAGAACAGAGAGTTAGGGATCAAGATATTTCGGTACAGGCAGGCGGTGTCTTTCCTAGAAGTGGATGAGATCACGGCCTGTGCTCGTAGGAGTTGTGACGAGGCCATTCATCTGGGAGAACGGATCAAAGCTCAGCTTGTCTCTTTGATGGAAGTCGCAGAACGCGTGATTTTCAATGCTAGAGAGGCGCGGGAACGACTTCTGGTGGCTGAAGATCTCGCATAGCAGTTTAATCATGTGCGCTTATTAGCTGCCTACTACTTTTGTAATTATTCACAATTATATATGTATCAATGGCTTGCCTTTTGTGTGATGGAGGAAATTGCACATACCACCACTTCTTGGTGCAGTTTTTGCACATAACACAATTTGAGATTCTTTTTACACAAATAACCAGATTTTGACGTAAACTTTTGCACAAAAAACAACCTTACTCCATGTTTTCTTTTGTCTTCTAAAGACAAGTAGGTGCTTCGAAAAATACCTCCGTTCCAATGCTTAAAGCTTTGTATATTTTTCTTGAAAAGTCAAACCAAGTAAAGTTCGACCAAACTCTTAGAAGAATCTATCAGCACATATAATATTTTGTAGACACCATATGAAAATATAATTTATTTTCTATCTAATAATATTGATTTTGTATCTTGCATATTAATGCTTTTGGTAAAAACTTAGTCAAACTTAACATAGTTTGACTTTCTAAAAATCAATATAATCCTTAAGCTTTGGGAAGTGGTTCTAGACGTGGTCTAGACGTGTTTCTACATATTGCCTTCGCATTTGCTAAACGCATGGAGTTTCTTACGAAGTACAAAGTTTATTTTTCGAAATATTTTCGACTTTGTATTATTTTTATTCATTTTCCCCCTGGTTGTCATGTTTTCTGTCCGGCTTCCCCAGCCCATCCATCCGTAACCCACATGCGCGCGTGACACGAGTAGTGGGAGACATGGTGCCCAAAGGGATAGCTTTTATTAATGGTGGCGACGGTTCCCTAGGCCAATGCTGGCGATACGTCTCATCGTCGCTAGCTGTGCCTTCCCCATGCGGCCGTATTAATGCACACCACTGCTCCTTTGCGCCTCCGCGGCTGATCAAGTAAGTTTGATCATAAAAGATGATCACATAAGCTCGACGATTACCTATAACCTAAAAATTATCTTAATTTGTAAACGAAGACATAAAATAACTAGTTGTTTGATTAGGAAAGACAAAGGAAATTTCTATTGAGATTGAGTTCATTTCATAGTTGTTATAGACACATAGCAATATTACCGAGAGATAGGATTGTAGAGAAAGCAATCCATAGGTATTTTGGAGGGTTCTCAATCCTTTGAATCAAGCAAGCTCTATAGGAAAAATCCCTATGTGTAAAAATCCTACTCCGTACAAGATACCTTTAGAAATCCTTTGAACCAAACAAACTCGGATTCATATTAGTTGACTATAATATAGATATATCTAGACACATTTTAGTTCTAGATTCATCCATATCATTTGACAAGTAATATGAATCGGAGTGATTATATTAAATGGAGTACTAGTATATATTGTTCGAAAAAATTAAGTTATACTGTAATAAAGAAACCATTTCTGTGGTCAAACTGATTTGACGGGACAGTAACTGCACCAGGACGTAGTGGCGTGCTATCCTAGCCGAAGTTTTACTCGGCGCCTCGATGCAGCTGCTGAAGAATAAAAAAAGTCATATCCACTCCTACTCTTCATGTCCATCGTTTCCATCCTTGGCTCTCCACTTCCATCATCGTTCTCCACTCGCCAACCGCTGCTAGAAGTTTTTTCATCCTCTAGATCTCCCATTTGCATAGCTTTCTCTCCTCACCCCTCCGCAGAACCGCAGCACTCCTCCTTCCCGCTCGACTCTCCTACAAAACTCCAATCACACATACTTGCATCCGCCCTTTTAAATCCATCTCGTCTCCATGGCGGCATCGAACGACGACCAGCTGGATGGCGACTGGGGGAAGCTCCCCGCCGAGCTGTTCAATCTCATTGCCCAGAGTCTGGACGTTACAGTCGACGTCCGGCTGGCCGCATGCTCCAAAACGCTGTGCCGCCATGTCGCCGACAACATGAATCTACACCATTGGGATGGACCCTGCTTGCTGATGCCCGATTCTGCCCATTGGCACTATGATGATAGTAGTGCGCACCACACGGTGTACCACGTTGTGCCCCTCGACCATCCTCGGCGCACAGCCATCCTGCCGTTCATGGACAATAGATTCTGGGTTGGCATGAATGGCGACTGGATCGCCGGCGTGGACAGTGGTGGGAACTGGTTCCTCGCGAACATCTACACGCACCAAGAAATCTCCCTACCATCGTCGGAAACTTGCAACATTTTTCGGGAGGAATGGATTGGCTTCCCCGACTTGCCTCCTGAAAGGTACATGACGTATGGGCGTGCCATGTTTTTGTTGAAGATTGTAATTTGCGAAGTGCCCACAAAAGCTGGACATTACTCAGATTACAAGCTCATCGCTCTATTCAATTCTGGACTCGCTTACCTGGCTAATGGTAGCCAGGAGTGGAGGTTATTCTCTCTTGCTAGTTGGGGTGTAGATTACAGTGATGCCATCGAGCACAACGGCTTTATTGTTGCGGTGGATGGGTGGACCGGCACCACATATTGCTGGGATCAATCACAGGCTGGTAATTCTTCAATCCATATGATATACTTCGCAATAAATTTTAATATCAAGCCCATTCATGATATATTGTAACTGAAATAACTAATTGCTCACTAAGACTTTTTTTCACCTTTCAAATGACTGTGCACCATTAAATTATCCTAACCTGACTGAACCATTGCTACAAACGAATTACAGTAGTATATGCTGTGCACTAATCTGTCAACCCAAACCAGATTATTGCAGTATATGAATGCATTCCTGAATTAGTTACTGCATGCTCTTGTCAGAATATGAATAAGGAGCTTAGCCCTGGCCTCTTCATCAATTGATGCATGCAAACTTTCAATTTATTTCAATATTCGATGTACTCAAAGCATTACAATCATGGATCAGATAAGGATGAGACATGTATCTACCATCAATGAATATGAGTGTAATTAACATACATCTCAAATGGGAACAATTTTATTTCTTCGAGATTTTATACAAGTATAATGACTGCATCCTCCATTTGATCCTACAAATGTGAAGTTGCAGCTACTGGTATTATTGTCTTCCCGAGCCATTCAAACACTATTTTTTGTTGTCTCCGTTTACAATGCAGATGCACACCTTGCCCCGCCATTCGTGATCCCATCACCGATGAAGGAACCATCTGGCAGATGGTTTTTAGCTCGATCAGCCGATGGCAAGCGCTTGATGATCATCCATGAAGATCGGTATATACGTAGCAATGATCACCTTGAGCCTGCAGAAGTTCTGCATCATGGTAATGGCCTTATCCTGCGGGAGTGTCCTGCCCCTGTCATACATGTTTTTGAGAAAGATCTATCCCTGATTGGACCCAATTGGAGTCGAGTTGACAGCCTTGGCACACACTCTCTGTTCATTGGACTGAATTATCCATTGAACCTGAAGATAAATGATGGCAATGCTCCTGATGGAACATTGACTCCATTCATGAGGTCAAATTGTGTGTACATCGCGTACTATGCATTTCGGGAACCAGCATTTAGTTGTATTTGTCGTTGTAACCTGCAGCAAGGGGAAAATGAGCTCATGGGAGTTATCACCCTTCCAGAAGATGGTTGGGGATTTCCCCGACAGGCGACAATGTGGTTTAAGCCTAGTCTGAAAAATATCCGCATGTTGATGCAACCCTAAACTGAGCCATGAATCTTTCTGGAGCAAATAATCTTTTTTGTACGATATGTTTGAACAATTTAGTAACCTGTTCTGTATCTTAAGATGCTCTTCCTTTTTTCTGAATCTTATATACCTGGACCCATTTCAGTGTGTCTGTTTACTCATTTTAGTGCGTATGTAAACCCACATTGAAGTAATCTAATCTTATAATTTAAAACGGATGGTGATGAACTCTGTATTTCCATCCTTCGTAAACCGTGCATGTCTGTTTATTTTTAGTTTCATTTCAGCAACTGTTATTAGTATATGCACACCTTTTTTTTAATGTTGAGAGGAGTATAAGGGCATTACAATGCTATATACTATATGGCGCTAATAGAGAACAAATGAATGTCAAAAGATTGTAAAATCCTCCAGGTACTCTCCTTGCAGCGCTAATTGCTGATGACAGACTGACTTCCTGTTGGTTCCGGTGCTTTAGCTAGGACAGGTGAAAAGAGTTTCACGCCCCTGCTTTCTTTTGCGTCGACGCTAGGACTACCGCTGGGATTAGCCTCTCCAACCGCCAAACGACGAGGAAATAATTCCTAGCGCCCTTGCAGTAGCGCCTGTGTTGGACATGCCCTAATGTTTTCCAGCTAAAAGATGCAATCTTTTAAGCACTTGGGTACGGTATTTCCCCACCAGCCTGGATGCAGGCCGCCAAACGCGTCTTAACCAAGGTTTAAAATAGCGTGCTAAATGAATTAGCGGCAGCCACCTTCAAACGATATGGACGCTATATCGTGGTAATAGTGTGGTATATTTTAAATAGCATTTTCAAAATAATACTAAATATAGCCTAAAAATAAATAATTTTACTAGAACGAATAGATATATATAGTCCAAAAGTGACTGAATCATACATACATAACCACATATAGAAATAGATCTCAAGTATATTAGAAGGCTAACATCAACATTTCACAAGGCAACAACATAGTATAAATTATTTATTAAAAAATATTAGCATTAGCGATATTATTTTCTGATTTAGAAGTGGAACCAACAGATTAGTTCATCACCACGAAAAAGTGAAAGCAACTTGCCTGAAAAAAATAGCGCGCTAACGCTATGAAGTTTTAGGGCGATATAGCATGCTGTTTCGCAAATAGCGCCACAGCGAGCAAAATTACTAAGCGTGGACCCTCTAGATATGCTATAGCGTGCTATTAGCTTCATTGAGGCCCTGGTTTGACAAAGCAGCCTGAGTACGTATCTAAAAAAAATATCAGCCTGAGGACGCATGCTTGTAAAAAAGAGAGAGCAGACTACAATTACTTCAGTCCCGAACCCTCTCTCTCCCACCCATACTCCCACCCACTTCACCTCTTTTACACTAATGACTGCCATGAACGGCTCGCCTCCTCCTTCCACCGGCAGCTGCTTCGCCGACACAGATGAACATCACCGATATTTCCTGAACTCAGCCGATTTGATCCACCGCATCCTCCAGCAGCTTGATGGACGTCCAGTCTCTTCTATCCAGATCGTGACTAGAGAAGGATCTACGAGTACATCCGTTTCTTACCCTTTGGCAGCGTCGGTTCCATCTCTCGCGGTACTTTCTTCTCCGCTGGAAGCACCATCTGGCTCGGCACTGATTTCCCTGGCGGCGGCACCAGCTTCTCCGGCTGCGCCGACCCCAACCCCCGCGGCACGGTCTTCTCCGGTGGCGGCACCACCAAAAGATGCTGTAAGTTGTCCTGAACTCACTAGGATGCAGGTGTAAGTAGTCAATGATAGTTGGGATCTTAAACAAGTTCTTTTTTCTTTAAAATTTAATGACGGGAAACCGTAGTATTCTTCTGCAAATTTTTTTTAATGACGGGAAACAGTAGATGTTAAGTACTAGTTCTGGCAAAAAAAGATGTTTAGTAATAGTATCCATCACAGAGCAGGGTTTCGCAGTCTGAACATACAAATATATGCTCCATGTTACCTGTTTCAGAAAGTCTGAAAGCTTGCTCAGTACCTGTAAAATCAAATTGTCTTGCTGCTGCTAGATTTTGTGCAAACTAATTAAAGAGATAGCTAGATGCATTTTCTCCATGTATGCTACGTTCTGATTTATATGCTGTTGATTGATATATACCGTGCTTAACTAGATGCAGAAGCAAACTCGCTCCAACGTCAATGAGCAACTACGTCTTAGGACTGTCGATTGTACATGTCCTCTGCACCGCCCCGAGTTCAGAATTCAAAGAAATTCACTAGCCAAAAAGCCAAAGGTGACGGGCAGGCGTGATGCAGCAATTCAACGTTGTATATTAAAAGGGCGAGGGAAAGGCCGCCCTAAACGGGTTGGTCACTCGGCGGACCCTCCTCAGCCCTCGCGCTTCTATGTGCAACTGGACGGCAACGATGACATGTATATGTTGGTCATCCCCAGAGAATTCAAGCAATGTCTGAAAGGGATTCTTCCCAGGCCTATCAAGCTCAAGACCAGCGTAGGCTGCGCCTGGTATGTGCACATCGATGAGTACCAGGGTGAACTGGTCTTGAAGGATGGTTGGTTCGGGTTTGCAGAGGCGCATGAACTGCAGCTTGATGACCTTCTCGTCTTCGAGGTGAAAGACACTTCCTTGATGAATGTGTTGATCTACGACAGTAACACCTCCACCCAGAGGATAATATTTTGTGCTGATCACCCTTAGTTGCATGCATGATCTGCAGTGTTTTTAGGAAGAGGGGATCAGAATAACCTCAATATTTTATTGAATTAACTAGATGCTGCTTTTGGACCTGGGTTACTCCCCTGCTGATGTTCAAGCTGAACTTGGTTTTTGTATTAAGCTGAACTGGGGATCAGATACACTGTGATGAGACTTTGTTAATTAGCTAATATAGTATATGTTAGACTTGTTTTATTTTATTTTAATTTACTGTGATATGCTGCGGTAGTTTCAATGTGCGGTCTGATGATTTGTATTATATGTAGGTACACGGAGCTCAATATTTTGAAATATTCATAGATTTGTAAGTGTAAATGTGATATATCCCAGATGTAGTCAATGCTATCTTGTACGAACTTGTAAAATCTCAGGGAAAAATACATTTTATTTTAGAAAGTGTAAAAGTGACCAATTTTTTGATCTGATTGTAGCAAACACAAGTGCAGATGGTCAAACCCCAAAAACTTCTCATATTCATTGTTACATGGTCGAGATATAAAGGTATTTCACGCACTGGTTTAATACTCAACTGCTTACATCCATGTTTGTTTGCAGTTTTTTTTGGACACCTCTTAATGCTCCCTCCGATCCATATTTTTTTTAGATACACAGTACAAACACAGACGCTCTCATATAGATGTATCTAGACACATATTAGTTGTAGAGACATCCATTTTATCATCATGTAATGAGGATCAGATGGAGTATCGTTTTCATTTTACCAAAAGAAATGGATATATTACTGTATAGTACAACGTAGCCTGAAGCCCTGAGCTCTGAATGCAATTTCTGTGTGCACACTGAACGGATCATAACCCACACGACATGTCTCACTGGTCTGTAGGTCCGGACCCCACCAGATACTGATAAAGCCCAGTGACCCGCCGGGTGAAGTTTTGTGTGTGGATTCCTGCGTACCTGGCTTCGTTCCTCCTAGACACGCGCATTTTTTTTGACCGGGGGACACGCGCATTTATTCCCTTGCTGATTGCTGATGTATCATTCTCAGTTTCTCACAGCCCCCTCATGTTCAGAACTTCAGATCTCCCCAGATCCCTCGCCGTCCATCTCCCCTGAGTCCTCTCTCTACACCACCGGCGTCCACCACCGCTCGGACTACGCGGCTTGGACTCCGTCCTCTACGGATGCGGCGACGTCGCATCTAAAAACTCCACTAAGGCGGCGCGGCATCCCCGATTCTCTCGGTCCATGGCTGCAATGGCGGTATGTTTCCCCCGAATCACTAGCGTTGCCGGTCACATCTTTATTATATCTAAGCTGTATTGCCGGTTGCTTAGCATTGTTTGATATACAGTACTTCTCTCAGCCAGTGTATATATTAATCCTCTGGTAAAGACTCGGGTTACACATGCACCCATGCTAGCTATGTTGGGACTGGATCTAATGTGTGCAGTAATAATCGTTCAAATATGCTATTGGTCAATCCACGGCCGATGATCACATATGAGGACACCGAGCATGCATGTCTGGCTTGTGGACTCTTTAGGCCGACGCTGATTTTTTTTTTGTTTGCTTGGTCAATCTGTACTGGCGGATGATGAACTGCAGATGCATTATTCTGATGCTAGACATAGCCAGCAAGCATGCATGGCTCATGCTAGCTTGATTTCTATTCTCATAGCTACTATTTATATCGATTTGGCTTCTGCGATACAATGATACACTATGCTGAATAATTTGATGATACAAGGTTGTACATATCAGCCTAGCTAGATTCAGAAGCTTATTGTTCAGACTGTGTGTTTGATAAGAACAATGATCCGCTGAGTTTGCTAGGTGCCTTTGATTATGCATTTGCTTGGAATTACGGTCAGAAGCTAGAGGCATTATCTAATTGAGGCCTCTTTTTTGCAGTGTTCAAACAAGAAGCTCAAGCTTGGAGAGAGCTTATCATGGAAGGAGACATCTGTAGAGCCAGCCCCAGTGTGCAAGGTGTTTGGGCGCATCGATGAGGAGAATACCCCTGACAGCTTCTGCAAGGTACTATGTACATCGGAGTTAGAGGTGATTTCCATCCCCAGTCGTGTTCTACCCTGGTTTTACGGTGGGTGTCCAGAGTCCATCAACCTGAAGATGTCCACTGCATGCACCTGGATTGTGGACCTGAAGCAACAAGATGGCAATGTTTTAATGGACAAAGGATGGCCAGAGTTTGTCAAAGCACATGACTTGAAGGTAGGATACCTCCTGACCTTCAAGAAGCTTGACACCAAATCATTGCAGGTGCTCATATTTGGTTACAATTGCTGTGAGAAGGTTATATGGTGTTCAGGTTATCACCCATCGCTGGGGCAACAATATCAATCACAGCTGTATTAAGTTGTCTTACAAATGTTCTTTAGAGAGAGCTGGTCTATAATAGTATACTGCTCTCTTTAATGATGCATTGTGGTGAACATGATGGTACCATTACTGGATTGTGGTCACATGTGAGGGGGGATGTTGAAATGTATAATTGGATTGCCTAGCCCTTTCCATTAGTTCGGACTTTTGGTTGCGTTGGCTAGTGCATGAAGCTTGACAAACCTTATTTATGTGTACAGCTCTCTAGTTGTACTATTAATTATTATGTGCTTATGTTGGCTGGATTGTGATGAACATGAGATGTTTTGTTGTTTACGTAAAGAAAAAAACGTGATGTTTTTTTGAATCCTGCGCTGGATATGTTTTGCACAAACTAGTGAAGTGCCCGCTGACAAAACATATTATGCGCAAATAGGCAACCCTCAGCAACGATCATGGGTTCAAGTGTCCAGGATCCAGTGCCTTGACATAAGCAAGGCACAGATGAACAGTACGGTGACTTGTAGATTTGGCCGTTGGATTGAAAATAGATAGCTAAGATCAAAGTACTGTAGCATGTAGCATATGTACTGTTCATGGTTCTAAAGCACATGCACTGTGGACGACGTACTGTAGCACATGTCCTGTACATTGGTTGGTACTGTAGCAGTTACTAGTTAATAGTCATCTGTCTAATTATTTTTTATCCAACGGTTGAAAGGGAGGGGCAAGGCATGGTACGGAGTACTATTTATGTGTGCCTCGCCTTCATCAAGGCACTCGATCTCATTCCGGGTTCAAGTATTACCCCATGTAGCACCACTTTTTTTTTGGGTTAGCCAGACAACCTTCCCAATAAAAAAAAGTACTACCTTCCCTGCATGGGCCAATTGTTTGTACTTTTGGGCTGCCGCCGGCCATGTACATGGTGATTGCTGTCAGCCTGCTTACTTCGCTGATAACATTCCAAAAACACTTAATGGGCCTCCGACTCATGCCATTGGGGCCCTTCCTAATTTAAACACGGATATCCTATGATTGGCCCTCTAGAAACCGAGATTCTACATATAAAGTTATTTTTATTTCGTATCAATTATGATTATGATTCTTTTTAAATGCGCATAGCCAGTATGCGCATCTACATGGGCTCTATATTTTGATATATTCATATAGTCGATTTCAAAATTGTCATTAATTATATAAAGTTCCAAGATTTATTCTATTAGTGTGCAAGATCTTAGAGTGTATTTGTAGTTTAAAAAAATGACAAACCTCTTCATCAGATTGTTGTTAACAAGTGCAGTGTTGTGAACCCAAAATATATTACATACTCCCTCGTAGATCAAATTTGATCTAATTAAGTTGAACTAAAACCCGGATCAACAATTAGTATGGATTAGATGCATGGAGTACGAAAAACAAATGAATAGGCAATATTTCAGTTTTTCCTTCAGTTGAGAATGCTAGAGCAGGACCCATTTGCCAGTAGCGTCCCTCAACATTTGAAGGTAAAAACAAACAGAAGGGATCGAAAAAAAAGCATCCTACATATCTCGGCTTAAAATATATCGAGAATTCACATATTTCTTGTACATAGAGGCTGACATCGGGGACCCATTGGCCAGCAGTGGAAAAAAAATCAAAGAGAGGAAACAATTATCGTACAGAGAAGCTGACATGTGGGACGCATTTTGCAGCAGCGTCCTCAACTTTAACAAAGGCGGCAGGGGATCGAAAGAAAAAGCAAAGTTGCCAGAAATCAGCGGTCAAAAATAAATCCAAGAAACGAAATGTTTATTGTTCCTAGAGGCTGACATATGGGACCCACGAGCGAGCAGCGTCCTCAACGTTTCAAAGGCGGCAGGGGATCGAAAAAAAGGCAAGTGACCATATATCAGGTGCCAAAAATAATCCAAGGAAAGAAATTTATTGTACATAGAGGATGACATATGGGTCCCGTTTTGCAGGAGCCGTCTCACCGTTTCCAAGGCGGCACGGGATCGAAAAAAAAGAAAGGAAAGGTTTATCGTTCAGAGAGGCTGAGATGTGGGACCCATGGGCCAGCAGCGTCCTCTTAGTTTCAAAGGCGGCAGGGGATAAAAAAAAGGCAAATAGCCAGTAATTAGGGTAAAAAAAATCAAACAAAGGAAACTTTGACTGTTCATAGAGGCTGACATGTGGGACCCATGAGCCAGCAGCGTCTCAACGTTTCAGAGGCGGCATGAGATCGAAAGAAAAAGGCAAATAGCCAGAAATTATGGGTCAATAATAAATCAAACAAAGGAAAGGTTTATTGTTCATAGAGGCTGACATGTGGGACCTCTGAGCCAGCAGCGTCCTCAACGTTTTAATGGCGGCACGAGATCGAAAGATAAAATAAGCCAAAAATCATTTGGTAAACAAAATCCAAGAAAAGAAACATTTACCGTTCTGAGAGGATGACATGCGGGACCCATGAGGCAGCAGCATCCTCAACGATTCCAAGGCGGCAGGGGATCAAAAGAAAAAAAAGGAAATATCCAGAAATTAATTAGGGGTTCAAAATAAATCCATCAAAAGAAACTTTTATTGTTCATAGAGGATGACATGTGGGACCGACGTGCCAACAGCATCCTCATCGTTTCAAAGGGGGCAGGAGATCAAAAGAAAAAGGCAAATAGCCAGACATTAGGGGTCAAAAATAACTCCAAAAAAGGAAACTTTTATTGTTCGTAGAGGATGACATGCGGGACCCATGATTCAGCAGCTTACTCAACGTTTCAAAGGCGGCATGAGATCGAAAGAAAAACGCAAGTGACAAAATATCAGGAGCTAAAGATAATCCAAGAAAAAAAGAAACTTTATTGTACATAGAGGATGACATGCGGGTCCCATTTAGCAGCAGCGGTCTCAACGTTTCAAATGCGGCTTGAGATCAAAAGAAAAAGAAAGCCAGAAATTAGGGGGTAAAAAAACTCCAAGAAAGGAAAGCTTTATCGTTCATACAGGCTGACATGTCGGACCTATGAGCCTGCAGCTTACTCAGCGTTTCAAAGGCGGCAGGGGCAGGGGATCAAAAGAAAAAGGAAATAGCCAAAAATCAGATGGTGAAAAAAATCCAAGAAAAGAAACTTTTATTGTACATAGAGGATGACATGCGGGTCCCATGAGCCAGCAGGTTCCTCAACGTTTCAAACGTGGCATGAGATCGAAAGAAAAAGGCAAGTGACCAAATATCAAGAGCCAAAAATAATCCAAGAAAAGAAACTTTATTGTACATAGAGGATGACATGCGGGTCCCATGAGCCAGCAGGTTCCTCAACGTTTCAAACGTGGCATGAGATCGAAAGAAAAAGGAAAGTGACCAAATATCAAGAGCCAAAAATAATCCAAGAAAAGAAACTTTATTGTACATAGAGGATGACATGCGGGTCCCATGAGCCAGCAGGTTCCTCAACGTTTCAAACGTGGAATGAGATCGAAAGAAAAAGGAAAGTGACCAAATATCAAGAGCCAAAAATAATCCAAGAAAAGAAACTTTATTGTACATAGAGGATGACATGCGGGTCCCATGAGCCAGCAGGTTCCTCAAAGTTTCAAACATGGCATGAGATCGAAAGAAAAAGGAAAGTGACCAAATATCAAGAGCCAAAAATAATCCAAGAAAAGAAACTTTATTGTACATAGAGGATGACATGCGGGTCCCATGAGCCAGCAGGTTCCTCAACGTTTCAAACATGGCATGAGATCGAAAGAAAAAGGAAAGTGACCAAATATCAAGAGCCAAAAATAATCCAAGAAAAGAAACTTTATTGTACATAGAGGATGACATGTGGGTCCCATTTTGCAGCAGCGGTCTCAACGTTTCCAAGGCGGCACAGGACCAAAAGAAAAATGAAGTAGCCAGAAATCAGGGGGTGAAAAAAATCCAAGAAAAGAAAGATTTCAATTGGGCTGTATCTGGACATCTGGGCCTTCGAACTATCCTGCTGGGCCTTTTGTCTCGTACAATTTCAGCCCACTCCAAAACAGGAAAGTTCGGATTTTTCTAAAAAAACAGGAAAGTCCTATGCTTCGCAAAAACAAAAAACAAGGACACTCAACATATAAGTTTGTTTATGTAAAAATAAAGATTTAATTTATCCGTTTGCAATAGCTCAGAGCGAAATAATCAAGATATCACATGTTTCTTGTACGGGGAGGCTGACATCGGGGACCCATGAGCCAGCAGCGTCGTCAACGTTTCAAAGGCGGCAGGGGATCGAAAATAAAATAAAAAACCAAAAGTCAGTTGGTAACAAAATCCAAGAAAAGAAAACATTTATCGTTCTGAGAGGATGACATGCGGGACCCATGAGGCAGCAGCATTCTCAAACGTTTCCAAGGCGGCAGGGGATCAAAAGAAAAATAAAGGAAATAGCCAGAAATTATTTAGGGGTCAAAAATAAATCCACCAAAGGAAACTTTTATTGTTCATAGAGGATGACATGTGGGACCGACCTGCCAACAGCGTCCTCATCGTTTCAAGGGGGCAGGGGATCAAAAGAAAAAGGCAAATAGCCAGAAATTAGGGGTCAAAAATAACTCCAATAAAGGAAACTTTTATTGTTCGTAGAGGATGACATGCGGGACCCATGAGCCAGCAGCTTACTCAACGTTTCAAAGGCGGCATGAGATCGAAAGAAAAAGGCAAGTGACCAAATATCAGGAGCCAAAAATAATCCAAGATTTATTGTACATAGAGGATGACATGTGGGTCCCATTTTGCAGCAGCGGTCTCAATGTTTGTAATGCGGCTTGAGATCAAAAGAAAAAGAAAGTAGCTAGTAATTAGGGGGTGAAAAAAAATCCAAGAAAAGAAACTTGATGGACATAGAGGATGACATGCGGGTCCCTTGAACCAACAGCTTACTCAACGTTTCAAAGGGGGCAGGGGATCAAAAGAAAAAGGCAAGCCAAAAATCAGAGGGTGAAAAAAATCCAACAAAGGAAACTTTTATAGCACACAGAGGATGACATGCGGGTCCCATGAGCCAGCAGGTACCTCAACGTTTCAAACGTGGCATGAGATCGAAAGAAAAAGGCAAGTGACCAAATATGAGGTGCCAAAAAAACTCCAAGAAAAGAAAGTTGATTGCTCATAGAGGATGACATGCGGGTCCCATTTAGCTGCAGCGGTATCACCGTTTGAGAGGCGGCAGGGGATCGAAAGAAAAAGTCAAGTGACCAAATATGAGGTGCCAAAAATAATCCAAAAAAAGAAAGTTTTATAGTACATAGAGGATGACATGCGGGTCCCATTTAGCAGCAGCGGTATCACCGTTTGAGAGGCAGCAGGGGATCGAAAGAAAAAGTCAAGTTACCAAATATGAGGTGCCAAAAAAATCCAAGAAAAGAAAGTTTTATAGTACATAGTGGATGACATGCGGGTCCCATTTAGCAGCAGCGGTATCATTTGAGAGGCAGGGGATCGAAAGAAAAAGTCAAGTGACCAAATATGAGGTGCCAAAAAAATCCAAGAAAAGAAAGTTTTATAGTACATAGAGGATGACATGCGGGTCCCATTTAGCAGCAGCGGTATCACCGTTTGAGAGGCGGCAGGGGATCGAAAGAAAAAGGTAAGTGACCAAATATGAGGTGCCAAAAAAAATGCAAGAAAAGAAAGTTTTATAGTACATAGAGGATGACATGCGGGTCCCATTTAGCAGAAGCGGTATCACTGTTTGAGAGGCAGGGGGATCGAAAGAAAAAGTCAAGTGACCAAATATGAGGTGCCAAAAAATCCAAGAAAAGAAAGTTTTATAGTACATAGAGGATGACATGCGGGTCCCATTTAGCAGCATCGGTATCACCGTTTGAGAGGCGGCAGGGATCGAAAGAAAAAGGTAAGTGACCAAATATGAGGTGCCAAAAATAAAAGAAAGTTTTATAGTACATAGAGGATGACATGCGGGTCCCAGTTAGCAGCAGCGGTATCACCGTTTGAGAGGCGGCAGGGATCGAAAGAAAAAGGCAAGTGACCAAATTTGAGGTGCCAAAAAAACTCCAAGAAAAGAAAGTTGATTGCACATAGAGGATGACATGCGGGTCCCATTTAGCAGCAGCGGTCTCAACGTTTCCAAGGCGGCAAGGGATCAAAAGAAAAAGGAAGTAGCCAGAAATCAGGGGGTCAAAAAAATCCAAGAATAGAAAGAATTTTGGTTCATAGAGGATGACATGCGGGACCCATGATCCTGCATCGTAAACGGCTCGATCGGAGAACGTTGAACGAGATGGCGCGATCTAGAAAAAAACAATGCCAGAGAGGCTGCCATCTGGGCCCTACATCCCTCGGCGGTGCGGATTTGCGTTGACTCGGCCGGCGAACCCGAGATTTCGAGATGCACCACGTCCCGGGCCACCATACGCGATGTTTTGGCCGCTTTCGTCGGGCTAGGTGGCCTCAAAAACGAGAAAAAAAAAGTTTTGACATGCACCACGGAGGGACCAAAATCGTCGGCCATGGTACACCAGCAACCACGGCGCGACTTCAACTTCGTCGGCCATGGCAACTTTTCTTGTAGTGTGAGCTAGACCCTTCTGACCCACTGAACTTGGTGAAGTCCGGGAGCCGGTACTTAGGTGGTAGTGGGATCAGGTCAAACTCATTGGGGTACGGCTTGGAATAGCCGATTATCTTCTTCTTCGGCAGGATGCCGAACTGATCTCTCAGGACTGCACTGATCTGATCCGCGGTGGAGGACGTAGCAACTGAGCTGTCATGAATTGGTGCAGTGGCATACTTGGTTAGCCATGCCTGTTTCTCAGCGTCTGCACCCAAACTCCCCATTGCTGCAGCCGTTCCTCCTGCCGGAACAATTGCTCCTGCTCCGGCAATCCCTCCTGTCGGAGCCTGGATCGCCTGCGTCCAGTTGTTGCAGTCCGGCACAAACGTGCACACGTATCCGTGCGGGATCTCCTTGGGCGGCTCATATAAGAACTGATAGTCGCCCGGATCACCTCCAACCTTGTAGACAACGTATGCCGGTGAACCTTGTTGTTGTGGAGCTGCCATCGCGTACGGCAATGGTGGCCTGGTGTGGAGTTGCACTTCTCCCTGGTGAGTCCCTAGAGCAGGTCCTGAAGGAGAGTACTGATGCCTCATGATCTCTTGCACCACCTGGAGCGCAACGCGCTCCAACGTATTTACCAGGCTCTCAGAATGTCGATGCAGTGAATGGGCCACCACGTAGTTGATCTCCTGTCGCAGGGCTCTGGTACGTTCCTCTGAAGGGAGAGACAGATCCAACCCGTCGAGGACGCCTTGTGGTGTGAATCCTTTGAACCTGATGCCGTGCGAACGGGTCTTCTCAAAGGAGCCGATGAGTTCGGCATCAACGATGGCCTTCAGCTCATCGTACTTCTTCTTGTGTTCAGCAGGGAGATCCTCGTATGTGATCTGTTCCTCTGCCATCTCGGGTGTCGGTGTTGACGTGGATGTTGCAGAAGATGTCCCACCGGGCGTGCCAGAATGTGTTACCTGCCAAAACCCACCGGCGGGCAATGGTTAAGCAACACGAAGAGCCGGGAGGCTCCCAAGGCCGCTTAGTGGACCCTGGCACCTCGCGTCGTCCCGCAAGTCTTCCAGCCACGTCCTGGCGGTTGCTAGGGCGTGCCACCTGACCTAGACCCGATCAGGAAGGTGTTAGAGTGCTTCGATTGTTCCTGCATGGTAGACACGTAAACATTAAATACGAGCCCTATCGGCTCTCAGGTTGCCCTGTGGATCGGCTCAAAGAGCCGATCGCCCCATGGTTCATGTTGGATTTTCAATGACATGGGGATCCTGCTTGATCAAAACAAAGCTAAACCGATCTACGACAGTTTAGGGTTTTCACCGCATAACCGGAACGTCCTACGTGTGATCGGGCCTAGCAGATACGAGAGATGATGCAAACTACCCCTACGAGAGGCCTAAAAACCAACATAACGTTGATTCCCGGAACATCCCTTATAGGGACGGTAAACAACACCTAACGCACTACCGGATCGTCTAACTATGCAGATATTAAACTAATCCCTGCGGAGCAAGGAGCAACTATAACAGATCGGATCTACTAAGTAACGAACAAGCAAGATGCTGCCCTTACACCCGTATAGGTGTAAGGGCAGCTAGGTGTCGAGGGACGGCATTGCCACGCATGTATGCACGAGAAAGCACCAATGCAAGCCCCTAAACACCTAAGGATAAATAGTGCTGCTCGCCATCAACAACGCTTCAGCACGAGCAGCACAAGGTAGACGAATAAACGCTGCCTAGATCGCAAGATGCGATCTAGGCAGCATGATGCTTACCCGGAAGAAACCCTCGAAGGAAGGGGTGGCGATGCGCCTGATTTGTGTTTGTTGTGAACGTGATTGTCCTCCTTTTCCGATAACCCTAGATACATATTTATAGTCCAAGGGACTTTCTAATTGAGGCGTGCACCTAACCGTGCACGGGCCAGACTCTATCTGTTAATTCTACACACGATACGATCTACTATATTACAGATACACGGGCAATTTAGCCCAAACTCTTAGCGCAAGGCCGCTTCAAAGATGCTCCACGTGTAGTCTTCAAAGCCCATCTTCACTTACGGCCCATCTCTTGATTTGGCCAAAATCGGGTGATAACACATCCCCAAGCTTAGACCTTTCACTCTTCTTGATCATAGTATATCATCCTCTTCTCTTGACCCTTGAAAACTTCCTTCACACAAACTCCAAGCAAACTCATTAGAGGGTTAGTGCATAACCAAAAATTCACATATTCAGAGGTGACACAATCATTCTTAGCACTTCTGGACATTGCACAAAGCTTATGAAAGTTAATGGAACAAAGAAACTCATTCAACATAGCAAAAGCGGCAATGCGAAATAAAAGACAGAATCTGTCAAAAACAGAACAGTCCGTAAAGATGCATCTGGAAGGGGCACTTAACTTGCTCAAATGGAAAAACTCAAAACTAATGAAAGTTGCATACATATCTGAGGATCATGCTCGTAAATTTGCAGATTTTTTCGATTTTTTTACAGAGACTTCTGCGAGAATTCGTGACAGACAGCAATGCTGTTTCTGCGCAGCGATCCCAAATATAGCATCAACTTTAACATAAAAACTTTACTTGGCACAAAAACATGATAAGGAGAGGTTGCTACAGTAGTAAACAACTTCCAAGACTCAACAATACAGTAAATAAAATGTAACTTGGGTTATCTCCCAAGAAGTGCTTTTCTTTAACGCCTTTCAGCTAGGCGCAGAAAGTGCAAATCAAGTAACATCAAGAGAAGAAGCATCAACATCATAGCTTGTTCTAATAATAGAATCAAAAGGCAACTTCATTCTCTTTCTAGGGAAGTGTTCCATACCTTTCTTGAGAGGGAATTGATATTTAATATTACCTTCTCTCATATCAATAATAGCACCAACTGTTCGAAGAAAAGGTCTTCCCAACACAATAGGACAAGATGCATTGCATTCAATATCCAAGACAACAAAATCAACGGGGACAAGGTTATTGTTAACCATAATGCGCACATTATCAATCCTCCCCAAAGGTTTCTTTTTAACATTATCAGCAAGATTAACATCCAAATAACAATTCTTCAATGGTGGCAAGTCAAGCATACACTACAAAGGAAAACAATTTTTTTGACAAATCACTTTTGTCATATTAAGGCCAATTTTCGTCAAGGATTACTTCGCGGTGACAAAATTTGATCGTCATGGGGTTCGTCAAGGAAGCTCCGTCATAAAATATCGGGGGTGACGGTATGCATTTTTTCGTCAACGTCAAATGTTTGATGGTGACGACCTGCAAATTCGTCAACATCAAAGGTTCATTGTTGACAGACAGGTTTGTCACGAAAAATTGCAACTTTCGTCAATATCTAAATCTTGGGAAGTTTCTGATTGGTCCAAAAAAAGCATACGTGGCCTTACATGTGGGTCCCATTTGGCTTCTGACAACATGGGTCCGACGGCGCTGACATGGATATCTGTCATGTGGGACCGGCATGGTGCTGACTGGTGGGACCGACAAAATATTATGACAAGCTGGACCCACAATATTCTGACCGGTGGGATCCACAAAATTCAGACAAGTGGGACCAGGTTGTTGCCGACATATGGGTCCCAATAATGCTGACTGGTGGGACCCACAAATTCTGACAAGTGGGACCACAAATTGGTGCCACGTGGTTTCATTTAATAGTGACGTTGTGACATTTTCCGTCACCTTTTGAATTTGACAAAATTTGAGAGCATTTGAATTATTTGCGAAATTTGGGGAACAAAAAAACTGGCGAAATATCAAAAAGTAGACAATAAATATCATACTTAAATGGTGGCACAAGAAGTATATATGTCTCTCACAGACCGAAAGATTCATAAGAAAATTACAATTGGAACACAAAGAAATTAAAAGACCTATGATTAATAATGTTGTAGGACGGTGGTGCAATAGATTAGTTGCCCTGGGATTGAGACATGGATGGTGGCTGGGATGTCCTCAAGAGCAAATTAAGCACGGCATCCATTTCTGTCAGCCTCTTTTCATAAGCCAGAGTCTTTTCTTCTTGGGCTTTCTTCACAGCTTCAAGTTCTTCCTCCTGCTTCTTCCTGATGTCTTCAAATTTTTCATCTTGTTCTTGCAGTTTTGCCTGCATCTCACTGTGGTACGTTTCAGCTGCCTGTATGGAGTTCTGCTCTTGATCTGCCAGTCTTTGTTGTAGCTCTCGGATGCGTGTAGCTGAGACAGAAGACTTCCTGGAACTTGTTGCGACGCCCAATCTTGGTAGGAATGTGCTGTTGCAGGTGGTGGATGGGCTTTTCTCGCTCAGAACTAGCTGAACAATTTGCAAATCAGTCAAATCAGGTTCATCTTCATTGCGTGGCGCCGCTTTTTTTGCCACCATTTGATCCTGCATAAAGATTACAATCATTGCATGGACAACATACAAAACTGGATTATATTATATTGTGCTAATAAGAAATATTTCTTACATATGCACTTTTTGCTTCAGCACTCATAATGTTATCCTTGGTAGTGTGTGTGATTCTAAAAAATTCAATTGGAGAGGTTTCTTGTTCCTGCTGCTGAGCCTTCTGCTTGAAAAAATGTAGAATGCACATTACCATTGTACACTGTGTATGACAGAAGTATGAACTGTATTGGGAAATTCAGAACACTTACTAGATGTTCCCAGTGAGCAACATAGCTTCGAGATCCAGTGGTATGGAACTGTTTCACAGCTTCTCTGTTCTTTCCATTTATTACACACAGTCCCTATGTTCAGTACATGCATTTTATTTATCCAGATCAGAGAAATGTAAGAATTCAGTAGCTGTTATTGAAAGGAATAACGTTTATGTACCTGGTACTTCTCATCAAACCATCTTTTCACCAGTTCTTTCCAGCTTTTCTCTTCTACGTGACCTGGCTTCTCGAGATATGCTTGCTCCAGTGTGAGATTTTTAATTTTGGGCCAATACTCCTTTTTAAGCCTATATCGGAACTGCCGAATACTAACTTGCAGCATATCAGTGCACACATCTTGAGCCACCTCATCATTTTTGTCCATATTAAACTTTCCCTGCAAAATAGTGAAGCATTAATCAGTAGATTCTTAGATAGTTGATCATGTAGCATACTAATTAGGTTAAACCAAGATTGTACAGGACTCACCGCTACTGTACTTATAGCATGAGGAATGACATGTTTGAGAGTTGCATCTTTCCTGTACTGTGTCCAGTGTGTTGCAAGCGGCATTTTTTCACGGATGTGAATACCAACCTCATTGCTCAGCTTTGCTGACTGGACATAATCCTTGGGTCTCCTGACACCAGGAGTGAATTCAATTGGCATCTTATTGCCACCATGTCTTCTTGTGTACTCATGTAGTCCATGGCCCATGGTACGTCTGCGTCCACCTCTCTTTCTCTTACTACCGTCAGATGTTGTCAATGTCTCTGAAATAAGAGATATGAAATGATTCTCTTTTATATGAAAATATGCGGTACAGTGTTTAGTTTTTACAAATTTTCATACCTTGCCGCTCAAAGTTTACAATTTGATTGTCCTCAGGAGATGAGGTGCTGCCTCCAGATGTCATGATCTGGTTAGGTGAGGGTGCTCCTTCAGTGTTCAGACCAGCAGTGGCCGTCGGCTCATCAGATGACCCAGCTTGAGGTTCAGTTGTTGCCATTGATCTTGTTGCAATGTTGGATGGTGCAACTTCAGGTCTGGATCGCTTCTTCTGTGCAACTATTGCAGAAGAAGCAACTATCTGCAAGCAAAGTAGAGGCTACATTAGTAGGAAACATTTAGCATGTACGTATTTCCTATCATAGTTCAGACATAGTTCCACAGACCTGAGCTGAAGTTTTGCCGACAGTGCGCTGATCCTCATCTGAATGAAGATCATCATCAGCAGTAGCTATCTCTTCTGGATTCGGTTCATACGAAGGGTCCTCTTCGACCTCCATCTCTTCGCAGTCTGTGTCCTTTAGATTGTTACTAGTTCCTATTTGTACCCCACCATACACTAATGTACGTGCAAAACCAGTGAAATCTTTCTGAAATTTGTGGCCAGGTCCATATCTGTCAGCGAAATTTTTTTCCATGCGTACTACATTTTCTTGCATTTGTTTCTCCTTGGCAAGCTCATATGCCGGCTTGACGGGTTTTTGTGTCTCCGCTGAAATAATCGGAAGAGCGGAGCGTGAACAAAACATAAGAGGGGGCCAATTCCATAGAAAACAGCAAATAATTGTCTTTGCAAAATATTGTACAGCAGCAAATGATTGAAAACATAAGAGTCTACGTATGATGTCGGCGAACAAAACATAAGAGGGGGCATATGCCAGGCTAAGGGACATCATGTGCTTTTAGATATCTACTCGTAACAAATAATTGACACAAGAGACTCCCCTCGCACACTGAATTATGCATGTCTGTTGATAGCTTGGCGGGCTTGGTATGCACGTAATGAGGTATGGGTAGTTCAGTCCTATACCGATAGAAGTTCAGATATGTGCTGATAGAAGTTCAGATATGTGCTGATAGAAGTTCAGATTTCTGCTGATAGAAGTTCAGATATGTGCTGAAATTTGATTTTTGACTTTTGAAAGACATAGATAAACAAAAATTGTGGAAATAAATAGACTGATGAAACAAAGTACATGATTAAAAAAACTTCATTACATTGTTAAGACGTGCATTGCACGTGCAAACTAACTAGTTCCATAGAAAACAGCAAACAATTGTTCTAGATCAAACTCTGCTTCCCTCTGAAACTGAGGAATAAAAGTCTGAAGCAATGTCGTTGTTCACTGTAGCTCGTCAGGCTGTTTTCGGCAACGGCTGGAATTAGTTCAGTTAAGTGTTTCGGCAAACAATTGTCTATGCAAAAGATTGTACAGCAGCGGGATGGCAAAGATTGTATAGCACGGCATGATTGTCTCTGGAATAAAAACGATAAACCCTATACGTATGATGTCGGGATTGGATCTATCAAATATGCAAGATCTAGATATAGGTCAAACGGGCGTGGTAGACATGTAAAACCGATCTCTCGATCTAACCATCCGAAAAACACAACAACAAGCCGATCACCGACAGATTTACCTTGGCGTTTCTTCGAGCTGGGCGCCTTCTTCGGCGTGTGTGCGCGATTTTCCTTCCCCCCGACGTTTCGACGACTGCCGGCCATGGCGACCACCGGCCGGGGAGATAGTTGCGAGATGGAAGAACGTCCGGCGAAGACACCGGATCGGGGTGAGCACGAGAGGATGAGGTCGGGGGGGTGGGGAGTTAAGATGCTCGTAAATCATGGGGGAGAGGCACGACGTATATAAGGGAGGGCGAAATATTTGATAGGTGGGGTGCGCGGGAGGAGTGGAGGGAACGAAAAATTTGTGTGTTTTGGCAGCCGTCGTACTAAAATTTGGAGGGAACAAGGTTTTGCCGTGGAAGAAAAAATATTACTCTGAAAATGGAACTGTACATGTATATTTAAAAAATACCAGAACATGAATGGGATGCATGAAAAAAATCTAAATTTGGGACCCTCCTTTCGTTCGAAAACCCCTCTTTGGACACATGAATGGAACATGAATGGGCCATTCCCCCCTCTTTTCGTCCGAAAACCCCTCTTTCGACACATCTACACCATGGGGACACCATGCCACCAACTCCAAAAAATCAAAACCCATAGCAACCAAGGTTTCATATCACAATGTGCACAAGGGTGCCAAATCATGCCCCAATCCATGGTGGTTTGGTCAGTTTTTGGCCATTCCCCCTCTTTTCGTCCGAAAACCCCTCTTTCGACACATCTACACCATGGGGACACCATGACACCAACTCCAAAAAATCAAAACCCATAGAAACCAAGGTTTCATATCACAATGTGAACAAGGGTGCCAAATCTTGCCCCAATCCATGGTGGTTTGGTCAGTTTTTGGCCATTCCCCCTCTTTTCGTCCGAAAACCCCTCTTTCGACACATCTCCACCATGGGGACACCATGCCACCAACTCCAAAAAATCAAAACCCATAGCAACCAAGGTTTCATATCACAATGTGCACAAGGGTGCCAAATCATGCCCCAATCCATGGTGGTTTGGTCAGTTTTTGGCCATTCCCCCTCTTTTCGTCCGAAAACCCCTCTTTCGACACATCTCCACCATGGGGACACCATGCCACCAACTCCAAAAAATCAAAACCCATAGCAACCAAGGTTTCATATCACAATGTGCACAAGGGTGCCAAATCATGCCCCAATCCATGGTGGTTTGGTCAGTTTTTGGCCATTCCCCCTCTTTTCGTCCGAAAACCCCTCTTTCGACACATCTCCACCATGGGGACACCATGGCACCAACTCCAAAATATCAAAACCCATAGCAACCAAGGTTTCATATCACAATGTGCACAAGGGTGCCAAATCATGCCCCAATCCATGGTGGTTTGGTCAGTTTTTGGCCATTCCCCCCTCTTTTCGTCCGAAAACCCCTCTTTCGACACATCTCCACCATGGGGACACCATGCCACCAACTCCAAAAAATCAAAACCCATAGCAACCAAGGTTTCATATCACAATGTGCACAAGGGTGCCAAATCATGCCCCAATCCATGGTGGTTTGGTCAGTTTTTGGCCATTCCCCCTCTTTTCGTCCGAAAACCCCTCTTTCGACACATCTACACCATGGGGACACCATGCCACCAACTCCAAAAAATCAAAACCCATAGCAACCAAGGTTTCATATCACAATGTGCACAAGGGTGCCAAATCATGCCCCAATCCATGGTGGTTTGGTCAGTTTTTGGCCATTCCCCCTCTTTTCGTCCGAAAACCCCTCTTTCGACACATCTACACCATGGGGACACCATGCCACCAACTCCAAAAAATCAAAACCCATAGCAACCAAGGTTTCATATCACAATGTGCACAAGGGTGCCAAATCATGCCCCAATCCATGGTGGTTTGGTCAGTTTTTGGCCATTCCCCCTCTTTTCGTCCGAAAACCCCTCTTTCGACACATCTCCACCATGGGGACACCATGCCACCAACTCCAAAAAATCAAAACCCATAGCAACCAAGGTTTCATATCACAATGTGCACAAGGGTGCCAAATCTTGCCCCAATCCATGGTGGTTTGGTCAGTTTTTGGCCATTCCCCCTCTTTTCGTCCGAAAACCCCTCTTTCGACACATCTACACCATGGGGACACCATGCCACCAACTCCAAAAAATCAAAACCCATAGCAACCAAGGTTTCATATCACAATGTGCACAAGGGTGCCAAATCATGCCCCAATCCATGGTGGTTTGGTCAGTTTTTGGCCATTCCCCCTCTTTTCGTCCGAAAACCCCTCTTTCGACACATCTCCACCATGGGGACACCATGCCACCAACTCCAAAAAATCAAAACCCATAGCAACCAAGGTTTCATATCACAATGTGCACAAGGGTGCCAAATCTTGCCCCAATCCATGGTGGTTTGGTCAGTTTTTGGCCATTCCCCCTCTTTTCGTCCGAAAACCCCTCTTTCGACACATCTACACCATGGGGACACCATGACACCAACTCCAAAAAATCAAAACCCATAGAAACCAAGGTTTCATATCACAATGTGAACAAGGGTGCCAAATCATGCCCCAATCCATGGTGGTTTGGTCAGTTTTTGGCCATTCCCCCTCTTTTCGTCCGAAAACCCCTCTTTCGACACATCTCCACCATGGGGACACCATGCCACCAACTCCAAAAAATCAAAACCCATAGCAACCAAGGTGTCATATCACAATGTGCACAAGGGTGCCAAATCATGCCCCAATCCATGGTGGTTTGGTCAGTTTTTGGCCATTCCCCCTCTTTTCGTCCGAAAACCCCTCTTTCGACACATCTACACCATGGGGACACCATTTTTTGAGGTACCTAACTTGAAATGGACTGAAATTTGGCACAAGGGTGCATCAACATGTGGGTAATGACGCTTGCATGCTATCTTGGCAGTTTGGTTTGAAAATTTTCAAAAATTCATCCCCTAAACTCAAGAAGAGGCATCACTTGTCAAGCATGTACATCTTAGGGTATTGGGAAAATTGGGAACACGTGTTGGTCTGATTTGGCATCACCACATTACCCTAGAACAGAAGTTTCACTTTGAAAAGGTTTGACAACCTCTTAGTACAATGGGGTGAACCTAGGTTTGACCAAACACTCAAAATTCCAGCCCTAATCATGTTATGAAATTCTTAGAAATTTGAAAGAATTTACATACTCGATTCATTTTTTATTTATTTCTTTCTATGTGTGATCACTAATTCGTATTTAAAATATTTTATAGTTTTTAATACCCATCTTGAAAATTCTGTGCCTGCCCATCCGTCATGCGTGGGACCCATGTCAAAGTAATGGGAAAGTGGACTACATGCAGGAATCCACGTTTTCACACGCACGCGTCACACAGAGGAACCCAAACGGCAGCATCTACTGTATATCCATCGGCCCCATCGTCTCTCCCACCCGCAACTTCTATTCCCCAATCTGGCAAAAAACCCTGATTGCACCTCCACCAGCGCACCACCGACCTCCCCTTCCACCGAAGATCCCGAAGATGAAGCGTGTTCGCGGAGACGAGCCGGAGGCGAGTGCGGTCGTCAACGTCGACAGAAGCGACGGCGATGCTCCGGTAGTCGTCGACGCCGCGGAGGCGGGATCTTCCTCCGGAACTAGCAGAGCCGCTCTTCGCCGCGCCGTGACCGTGGAGGGCTCCGCCCAACCGGCCGTGGTCGCCGTCGCTGATGAGGCCAACGGAGACGTCCTCGCTCCCGCGGCACAAGCAGATGACCAGGGCTTTGATCCGAATGACCCGTTCTACCGCCACTCCAGGCAGTACCGCGAGCTATATGGCCCCAGAGAGTGCGACGAGTTCGAAGAGGAGGCCTCGGACAACTGCAGCGAGGTACTCTACTTTTCCGATCGATCCCCTGTTTTTCTTGATCTTACTGTTCACCTTAGGGTTTGCTCGTACGGTAGATTGATTTGCCCTGTCTGCAACTTGTTGTACAAATTGATGATTCTGGGGGTTCTTACTCATCCGATTTATGGTTTGTAGTTACTAGATTTGTAATATTTGATGCACATCTTGATTCAACTGTACCAAAGTATCAACCAAATGATTTATGGTACCATGAATATTCATGCATGTTTCAAATTAGTAGATGACAGTTATCTTAATTAGGTCATGATTCCTTGTGTGTGATGAATCATACCTGCTTAGTGTAATGCTCACTGCATTTCAAACTTAAATTCATCCGAATATGGATCATACCAGAGTGATCAGATGCATGTAATAGTGTGTACATCATTTTTATTTAGGGAACAAATGAATGATCAGATGCATGTAATTTATGACCACCATTCTTGAATTCCTGCTTATTGACGTCATGAATCCATATTGTTTTATGAATCAGTACATCTTCAGGGAACAAATGATTGATCCCTGATCCATGATATTTATAATCACCATTTTATCTTAAATTGGTGCTTAGTTATATTACTGAAATAATGATTGGACTACCCATGAACAATTTGTGACAACACTTTAAATTGGTGCATATTTATATTAGTGAACTAATTATGTATGGTTGGATCTGGATCATAAATGTTGATTCTACATGATGATTACTTCTTAGTAATGTTCATAAAAAATATTTAATGCTTGAATTGTATTTCAGTTAATTTCCTTCTCTCACTTCTTCTTTACTTTCAAATTCGCAGGAAGACTCTGACGACATTGGCAGCGACAAGGAGGACCGGGACCGGAAGAGCCGCTTCGTTCTGAAGAAGCTGAAGACTGGCCAGATCCCTTTCCGCCGGGACGGTAAGCCTAATTGCCCATTCTGCGGCAGGGTTTTCCCGAAGGATATTGAGAGTCTGATCCAGCACGCGACGGGAGTTGGAAAAGGTAGCGCGCACAAGCACAAGGCTGCTAGCAAGGCGAAGCACGCTGCCTTTGGCAAGTTCCTCAGGGACTACGTCAAGACTGGCCTCATCCCGCTCGTCGGTCCAGCTGTTGGCCCTCATGTTGTCCACTAAATTTAGTTTCTGTTTAGTTGTTCCCCTGGAGGTTCATGGTTAAACTATGTCATGTTTCAAAGACTATGTTCTACTTTTGTTATTTGGAACCTGGGCAATCATACCCAGTTGTTTAAGACTATGTCATGTTTATATGTTGTTTGCTGTTGCAGAAGCATTACTGCTGCACATCTTATCTCTTTTTTCATGTTGATGCACGCTGCATTTGTGTAGATGTTTGGCTACAGCAGAGTTGTGTAGATTACATATCCCTTTGTCCCACAAGTTTACTACTTTTATGTCTCCTTTTTTCGACTTGTAGTTGCTGTTGTTAGTTTCAAGTTTTGTTTTCATAAATACAATCTGTGTTGGTAATTGATACGTCCAATTTGCATCACTATTTTGTATCATAATTTGCTGTTATTCATTGATATATTTCGTATTGGGACACAATACTTATGTTATTTCATCTATTTTGCATGTTTCATCATCATTGGAGAATCAAGCACCGGAGCCAGGATTCTGCTGGAAAAGCACCGTCAGAACGCAATATTTCGGAAGAACAACTGTGGAAGGGAATTTCACGTAAATTCCTATTTTTCCAGATGACGGAGGGAGCCAGAAGGGGGAGCAGAGAAGAGCCAAGGTGGGCCCAGACCATAGGGCGGCGCGGCCCATGGCCTGGCCGCGCCACCCTATGCTCTGGGGGGCCCACGACCCCTTTCGCCTCCTTTTCTTCGCGTACTCCTTCGTCCCGAAAACCTAAGCCACAGAGAGGACCTCATGAAGGGTTACAGCCGCCTCTGCGGGGCGGAGAACACCAGAGAGAAAAGAGCTCTCCGGCGGGCAGGAATCCTCCCGGAGGGGGAAATCGACGCCATCGCCATCGTCATCGAGCGGGACATCATCTCCATCATCATCATCATCATCTCCACCATCTACACCGCCATCACCACCGCTGCACCTCGTCACCGCTGTAGCAATTCGGGTTAAATCTTGATTGTTTGATAGGGGAAACTCTCCCGGTGTTATTCTATACTTGTTGTAGATGCTATTGAGTGAAACCATTGAACCAAGGTTTATGTTCAGATTGTTATTCATCATCATATCACCTCTGATTGTATTCCATATGATGTCTCGTGAGTAGTTCGTTTAGTTCTTGAGGACATGGGTGAAGTCTAAATGCTAGTAGTGAATTATGGTTGAGTAATATTCAATGTTATGATATTTAAGTTGTGGTGTCATTCTTCTAGTGGTGTCGTGTGAACGTCGACTACACGACACTTCACCATTTATGGGCCTAGGGGAGTGCATCTTGTATTCGGTTGCTAATTGCGGGGTTGCCGGAGTGACAGAAACCTAAGCCCCCGTTAGTATATCGATGCAGGAGGGATCGCAGGATCTCAGAGTTTAAGGCTGTGGTTAGATTTATCTTAATTACTTTCTTGTAGTTGCGGATGCTTGCAAGGGGTATAATCACAAGTATGTATTAGTCCTAGGAAGGGCGGTGCATTAGCATAGGTTCACCCACACAACACTTATCAAAACAATGAAGATTAATCAGCTGTATGTAGCGAAAGCACTAGACTAAAATCCCCATGTGTCCTCAGAACGTTTGGTCATTATAAGTAAACAAACCGGCTTGTCCTTTGTGCTAAAAAGGATTGGGCCACTCGCTGCAATTATTTCTCTCGCATTTTACTTACTTGTACTTTATTTATCTGCAATATCAAAACCCCCTGAATACTTGTCTGTGAGCATTTACAGTGAATCCTTCATCGAAACTGCTTGTCAACACCTTCTGCTCCTCGTTGGGTTCGACACTCTTATTTATCGAAAGTACTACGATACACCCCTATACTTGTGGGTCATCAAGACTATTTTCTGGCGCCGTTGCCGGGGAGTGAAGCGCTATTGGTAAGTGGAATTGGTAAGGAAAACCTTTACTGTTTGTGCTGATTTTATTTCTGCCTGCTGCTATAAATCATTATGGAGAGATCTTCTCTTCAATTTCTATTTGGGAAATCTACTACTACTGCAACGGTAGTGGATGAAGCGCCAGGTGAGGAAGTAGTACCATATAAAATACCTATGAAAATTATTGAACGTGTTATGGATAACCGCTATGAAGGGGATGGAACTGTCCATCCTGGTGATCATTTACTGTTTTTGCATGAATTATGCGGGTTATTCAAATGTGCAGGTATTTCTATGAATGAAGTTAGGAAGAAACTATTCACTATATCGCTGTCTGGTAAAGCGGCGCACTGGTATAAATTGCTGAAGAATGGTGATTCTATTGATTGGGAGGACATTGTGCCTTTATTTTATTCCAAATTTTATCCTCCAAGTGAAATTCACAAAGATCGGAACCGCATATATAATTTCTGGCCTCATGATGGAGAGAGTATCGCCCAAGCTTGGGGGAGATTGAAGTCTTTAATGCTCAAATGCCCCATTCATGAGCTTCCTGGTAATGTTATTATTGATAATTTCTATGCAAGACTTTCTTTTCAAGACAAGACCTTGCTGGATACTTCCTGTTCTGGATCATTTACACGCAAGAATGAAGAGTTTAAAAGGGACCTTCTTGATCGGATCCAAGAAAATACTGAAGGATGGGAGAATGACAAAGATAGAGAATCAGGTATAATTTATGATTATAAATGCATTGAAGCTTTTATGGATACTGATAAATTTCGTAATATGAGTGCTACATATGGTCTTGATTCCCAAGTTGTTGCAAATCTTTATAGAGCTTTTGCCTCTCATTATGAACTGCCTAAGAAGAATTTTGATAAGTATCATGAACCGTATAAGGATAAAGTTGATTCATCTGTAAACAAATGTGTAGTGGTTGAAACTGTTGATAATGTTATTCCTGAAGCTTATATTGAAAAAACTCCTTTCCCTGCTAAAATGAAGGAGTACTCTGTTATATCTAGTGCGGTTAATAAAAGTGAAAAGAAACCTAAAGAACCTGAAGAACAAATTAAAATTGAACCTGCTGTTGCAATAGTTAAAGATCTTGTGACTGAAAATGTGGAGGATGGTCATATTATTTTCTGTGAAGATGCTTCTAATATTGTTTCACATCCTAATAAATCCAAACAAGTTAGTGTTCCTATGCTATCTGTTAGAATTGGTGATCATTGCTATTATGGTTTATGTGATATTGGTGCAAGTGTTAGTGCTATTCCTTATGAGCTTTACACGGAGATTATGCACGAAATTGGTTCTTGTGAACTTGAAGATATTGATGTGATTATTCATCTGGCTAATAGAGAAACTATTTCTCCAATTGGTATTGTTCGAGATGTGGAAGTTCTATGTGGTAAGATTAAATATCCTGCTGACTTTTTGGTACTTGGTTCTGCTGCTAGTGATCATTGTCCTATCATTTTTGGTAGACCTTTTCTAAATACTTGTGGAGCTATTATAGATTGTAAGAAAGAGAAAATTTTGACTAGATTTGCTGGTGAACCTTATGAATTTAACTTTTCTAAATTTACCAAAACTCCTTATAAAGCTGACTTGCCTAGTAATGATTTTAAAATGGAGCAGTGTGCATCTATTGTTCTTGTTCCTAATAATCCTTTGCAGCAACATTTGGAGAATAGTGAAAGTGAAGCTTTTAGGAAAGAAAGAGATGAGCTTGAGGAAATTTTTCTTCGCCAACCTATTCTCAAGCATGATTTACCGGTGGAAGATTTGGGTACAACACCGCCACCAAAGGAAGATCCTGTTTTTGATTTAAAGCCTTTGCCTGATAATCTTAAATATGCTCATATTGATGATAAGAAAATATATCCTGTTATTATTAGTTCTAAGCTTTCAGAGATTGAGGAAGAAAGGTTATTGGAAATATTGAAGAAACACCGAGGAGCTATTGGCTATACTCTTGATGATTTGAAAGGGATTTCTCCTTCTATTTGCCAACATGCTATTAATATGGAAGATGATGCAAAGCCTGTTGTTGAACATCAACGTCGTCTAATTCCGAAGATGAAGGAAGTGGTAAGGAACGAGGTATTAAAACTCCTTGAAGCTGGTATTATATATCCTATTGCTGATAGTAGATGGGTTAGTCCTGTGCATTGTGTTCCTAAGAAAGGAGGAATGACTGTTGTGCCTAATGATAATGATGAGCTCATTCCTCAAAGAATAGTTGTAGGTTATAGAATGTGCATTGATTTTCGTAAAGTTAATAAAGTTACTAAGAAAGATCATTACCCTTTACCCTTTATTGATCAAATGCTAGAAAGGTTATCTAAAAATACTCATTTTTGCTTTCTTGATGGTTATTCTGGGTTTTCACAAATTGCTGTTAAAGCTAAAGATCAAGAGAAAACCACTTTTACTTGTCCTTATGGAACTTATGCTTATAGGCGTATGCCTTTTGGTTTATGTAATGCTCCTGCTACTTTTCAAAGATGCATGTCTGCTATTTTTCATGGTTTTTGCGAAAGTATTGTAGAGGTGTTCATGGATGATTTTTCTGTCTATGGGAATTCTTTTGATAATTGCTTGCGAAACCTCGATAAAGTTTTGCAGAGATGTGAAGAAACTAACCTTGTTCTTAATTGGGAGAAATGCCACTTTATGGTTAATGAAGGAATTGTATTGGGACATAAAATTTCCGAGAGAGGTATTGAAGTTGATAGAGCTAAAGTTGAAGCAATTGAGAAGATGCCCTATCCGAGGGATGTTAAAGGTATTCGTAGTGTTCTTGGTCATGCTGGGTTTTATAGGAGATTTATTAAAGATTTCTCTAAAATTTCAAAGCCTCTTACTAATCTTCTTCAAAAAGATGTACCTTTTGTTTTTGATGATGATTGTAAGGAAGCTTTTGAAACTCTAAAGAAAGCCTTAACAACTGCTCCTGTAGTTGAACCTCCTGATTGGAATTTGCCTTTTGAAATTATGTGTGATGCTAGTGATTTTGCTGTAGGCGCTGTTCTTGGACAGCGGGTAGATAAAAAATTAAATGTTATTCATTATGCTAGTAAGACTCTTGATGCTGCTCAAAGAAATTATGCTACAACTGAAAAGGAATTGTTAGCTGTAGTCTTTGCTTGTGATAAGTTTAGACCCTATATTGTTGATTCGAAGGTTACAATTCATACTGATCATGCTGCAATTAGATACCTTATGACAAAGAAAGATGCTAAGCCAAGGCTTATTAGATGGGTACTTCTTTTGCAAGAATTTGATTTACATATTATAGATAGGAAAGGTGCTGATAATCCTGTTGCTGATAATTTGTCTAGATTGGAAAATATTGCTTATGATCCTGTTCCTGTTAATGATAGTTTTCCAAATGAACAATTGGCTGTAATAAAGGTGAGCTCGCGAGAGAGCCCTTGGTATGCAGATTATGCTAACTTTATTGTTTCGAAGTATTTGCCTCCAACCTTTTCAGCTCAGCAAAGGAGGAAATTCTTTTATGACTTGAGGCATTATTTTTGGGATGACCCACACTTATATAAAGAAGGAGTGGATGGTATTATGCGAAGATGTGTTCCTGAATATGAACAACAGGAGATATTGAATAAATGTCATGGTAGTGTTTATGGAGGACATGCTGGAGATAGAACCGCGCAGAAGGTTCTACAATCAGGTTTTTATTGGCCAACACTCTTCAAAGATGCAAGGAAATTTATTTTATCTTGTGATGAATGTCAAAGAGTTGGTAATATCTCCAGACGCAATGAAATGCCTATGAATTATACTCTTGTTATTGAACCATTCGATTGTTGGGGATTCGACTTCATGGGTCCTTTCCCTTCTTCAGACGGTAACACTCATATACTTGTCGCTGTTGATTATGTTACTAAATGGGTAGAAGCTATACCTACAAGGAGTGCTGATGGTGAGACCTCTATAAAAATGCTTGTAGATGTTATATTTCCTAGATTTGGAGTACCTAGATATATTATGACTGATGGAGGTTCTCATTTTATTCATGGAGGTTTTAGAAAAACTCTTGCTAAGTATGGTATTAATCATAGAATTGCTTCTGCTTATCATCCTCAAACTAGTGGTCAAGTAGAATTATCAAATAGAGAGATTAAAGGTATCTTAGGTAAGACTGTTAATAAATCTAGAAAGAATTGGCCTAGCAAATTGAAAGAAGCACTATGGGCTTATAGAACTGCTTATAAAAATCCTATGGGAATGTCGCCTTATAAAATGGTTTATGGAAAAGCTTGTCATTTACCTTTAGAACTAGAGCACAAAGCTTATTGGGCTGTTAGAGAACTAAATAAAGATCCTAAATTAGCCGGTAATAAGAGGTTGTTGCAATTAAGTTCTCTAGATGAATGGAGAAATGAAGCTTATGAAAATGCTAAACTCTTTAAAGAAAAAGTTAAGAAGTGGCATGATAGAAGGATCATCAAAAGAGAATTTAATGTTGGAGATCAAGTCCTATTGTATCGGTCTCGTCTCAGATTCTTTGCAGGGAAATTACTCTCGAAGTGGGAAGGACCATATGTTGTTGAGGAGGTGTATCGTTCAGGAGCAATTAAAATTAGCTCTCTCCAAGGCAATGCCACACAAGTGGTGAATGGACAAAGACTCAAGCATTATATCTCGGGTGATTCCTATAATGTTGATGTTGATATTATTCAAGTGGAAACACCGGAGGCTTTCATCAAAGGACAAATTGACAGTCCGCCAGAACTCGACTTTGAATAGGTAACAGGGTAATAAAAAGTCCGCGTTTACCTTTCCGAACATTATTTCTGCTGTTTTTAGAAAATATGAAAAATTACGGAATCGAAACGGAGTGGAAAAGACGCACGAGGGCGTGCCACCATAGGCCGGCGCGGGCCCCACCCTGGCCGCGCCGACCTATGGTCTGGCCGCCTCGTTGCCCCTTTCCGACTCTAGTTCGATCTGGAACCTTCCTTTTGTCGTAAAAATATTTGCTATATAATCCCCCGGACCCCTGGAGGTCCGTAATATCGTTTTCTCGTCGTGTTTTGTTTCGAGCTGTTTTCTGCCAGGATCTGCTTCGGATCTAGATCCATCATGTCTTCGTCGGGAACTCAGAAGGACAGCTTCTTTGAGGACGTCGTCAACCCGTACATGAACGAGCTGAAGATGCACCCCAAAGAGTTGCAGCTCGTGGATGGAGAGTTGCAGATCAAAGATGTCCAGGGTCCTAAGGGAGAAGGGAGCTTGGAAGACAGGATGGAGAAGCTGGAACAAGAGGTTTTCAACTACAAGAAGATGGCTGAGCGTGAAGTGGATATCTTTCACAAGATTGTGTCTGAACTCATTGATGGACACAAGAAGGAGACTGCAAAGCTGTGGGACGATATCTTCTCACTTCACGACACCACCAACAAACTCCAAGCTCAACTCTATGATGTCCATAATCAGAACTGTGAGTATGAAAACAGGTTTAAGCGCATAAGTCATGCTGCTAGTTTCAGGTTTCCGGAAACCAAGATGTCTTTTGTTGATGGAGGGCCTCTTCCATGGAAGTCTGATGACGACAAAGATTCACCATCATCACCGAAGGAGTAATTCATCATCGGTATTGGCATCCCCTTGGTTTGTTCCAAGCTTGGGGGAGTGCCGCGGTATCACATCATTACCTTTATCTTTTACTATCAAGTAGTGTCATATCATGAGTAGGGAAGTTATCATATGGAATAGTATGCAATGTGGAAGTATCTCTCTTAGTTAGTTATCTATGTATCCGTTGGTGTGAGTTATCGTTATGGAATATTAATGAGAAGTCTTATCATTTACTTTTTGCACACCTTATTTTAGTTTGCAATCTCCATTATATGATTACTCTTGATATGAGTATTGATATCACTTTGGGAGCATCAAGTAAATCTATTTGGTTTTGGCAAACTTAGCATTGGTCAATAGCAACAACATCTTGATGTTTAATAGAAGAGAGAAATACACTTAGATATATTACTATTATCTCTATGCTTAGTATTCTAAAGTTAAAATTGCTTGTGCTTATGAGAAAGATGCATGATTGTTCTATCATATGTATATTTGTTTGTTTCCCTCAACCTTTATGCTTGCTATCAAACCTTGCTAGCCAAAGACCTGTATCGAGAGGGAATGCTTCTCATACATCCATAACCTTAGACCAAACCTATGCCATTTGTGTCCACCATACCTACCTACTACATGGTATTTTCTGCCATTCCAAGTAAATACTTCATGTGCTACCTTTAAATTATTCAAACTATACTACTCCTTATTTGTGTCAATGTTCTATAGCTCATGAGGAAGTATGTGGTGTTTCATCTTTCAATCTTGTTGGGCGGACTTTCACCAATGGACTAGCGGCACATCCGCTTATCCAATAACTTTGCAATAAGAGCTGGCAACGGGGTTCCCAGCCCCAATTAATAACTTTCATTAATAATTCTCTTCACATGTTTTGCTCTGACTTATCAGTAAGCAACTTAATTTTGCAATAGACACTCCTCCATGGTATGAGAATGTTGGAAGGCACCCGAGGATTCGGTTAGCCATGGATTGAGAAAGCCAAGGTTGGGGGAGTGTCACCCATAATAAAACTAAAATACATGTGTAAACAAAAGAGAAGGGGGATGATCTACCTTGCTGGTAGAGATGCCGTCCCTCATGGGAGCCGCTCTTTGAAGGTTCGTTTGGCAAGGGGGTTAGAGTGCCCGCTACCATTCGTTGACAACAACAAACACCGCTCAAAATCTTACTTTTATGCTCTTTATATGATTTCAAAACTTGAAAAGCTCTAGCACATGATTTAATCCCTGCTTCCCTCTGCGAAGGGCCTGTCTTTTACTTTTATGTTGAGTCAGTAAACCTATTTCCCTCTATCTCAAGCAAGCAATTGAGTTGTTGTGAATCAATCATTTATGCTATGATTCAGTTAATCATGTCTTTTATGCTTTCTTGTTTAGTACCAATTTTATCTGAATGAATATAACTTTGAAGTTATCAATGATTATGAAGAGATTGTCATGCTTAAATATGAAGGCTCAGCTATAAATTCTAATATGAAAGCTTTGCTTAGAAGTACAATCCGTTAGTAGTTCTCTGACCAAGAACAAAGTTTGCCATCACCAATTATGATTTCTTATGCACCTTTACTTGTGATTTCTCTTTACTTATTTCGAGATGAGTTATATGAGGAAGTTGTTTACTAGAATGTCTTGTGTGAATGAATATGATGCTTCTTGTCCGTATTTTATTTATCGACTCTTCACTCCATAAACATGTGGTCTTGTTTATCGAGCTCAGTTTCGCTTGGGGACAAGCGAGGTCTAAGCTTGGGGGAGTTGATACGTCCAATTTGCATCACTATTTTGTATCATAATTTGCTGTTATTCATTGATATATTTCATATTGGGACACAATACTTATGTTATTTCATCTATTTTGCATGTTTCATCATCATTGGAGAATCAAGCACCGGAGCCAGGATTCTGCTGGAAAAAGCACCGTCAGAACGCAATATTTCGGAAGATCAACTGTGGAAGGGAATTTCACGTAAATTCCTATTTTTCCATATGACGGAGGGAGCCAGAAGGGGGAGCAGAGAGGAGCCAAGGTGGGCCCAGACCATAGGGCGGCGCGGCCCATGGCCTGGCCGCGCCACCCTATGCTCTGGGGGCCCACGACCCCTTTCGCCTCCTTTTCTTCGCGTACTCCTTCGTCCCGAAAACCTAAGCCACAGAGAGGACCTCATGAAGGGTTACAGCCGCCTCTGCGGGGCGGAGAACACCAGAGAGAAAAGAGCTCTCCGGCGGGCAGGAATCCGCCGGGGAAATTCCCTCCCGGAGGGGGAAATCGACGCCATCGCCATCGTCATCGAGCGGGACATCATCTCCATCATCATCATCATCATCTCCACCATCTACACCGCCATCACCACCGCTGCACCTCGTCACCGCTGTAGCAATTCGGGTTAAATCTTGATTGTTTGATAGGGGAAACTCTCCCGGTGTTATTCTATACTTGTTGTAGATGCTATTGAGTGAAACCATTGAACCAAGGTTTATGTTCAGATTGTTATTCATCATCATATCACCTCTGATTGTATTCCATATGATGTCTCGTGAGTAGTTCGTTTAGTTCTTGAGGACATGGGTGAAGTCTAAATGCTAGTAGTGAATTATGGTTGAGTAATATTCAATGTTATGATATTTAAGTTGTGGTGTCATTCTTCTAGTGGTGTCGTGTGAACGTCGACTACACGACACTTCACCATTTATGGGCCTAGGGGAGTGCATCTTGTATTCGGTAATTGCGGGGTTGCCGGAGTGACAGAAACCTAAGCCCCCGTTAGTATATCGATGCAGGAGGGATCGCAGGATCTCAGAGTTTAAGGCTGTGGTTAGATTTATCTTAATTACTTTCTTGTAGTTGCGGATGCTTGCAAGGGGTATAATCACAAGTATGTATTAGTCCTAGGAAGGGCGGTGCATTAGCATAGGTTCACCCACACAACACTTATCAAAACAATGAAGATTAATCAGTGTATGTAGCGAAAGCACTAGACTAAAATCCCCATGTGTCCTCATGAACGTTTGGTCATTATAAGTAAACAAACCGGCTTGTCCTTTGTGCTAAAAAGGATTGGGCCACTCGCTGCAATTATTTCTCTCGCATTTTACTTACTTGTACTTTATTTATATCCCTTTGTCCCACAATTTACTGTGACATTTATGTCTCCTTTTTTCGACTTGTAGTTGCTGTTGTTAGTTTCAAGTTTTGTTTTCATAAATACAATCTGTGTTGGTAATCAGCAAAATTGAAACCTCACATGACAATTTGGAGGATGTGGTGCTCGAATAATAGTGGAAATGTGATATTATTTTTTACATGCATAATATATAGAAAATAGCTAGATCTCTAAATCGATGCATATGAAGCTACATATAAATTCTTGGTCATAATCCCCTTATCTAAAGGGGATGGATGCATGGCTTCACGTCGTCGTCGCTTTCATCGTCAGTATCTTCGCCGTCTGAGTAGTAGTACCTCCTGCACATTGTTCCGTCGAACACCTTCACTGTGAGCACATCATCGCCTTCATATTTGAAGTGTAAGAACCAGCCGAAATCCACACCATGCGCGATGGCGAATTTCTCCCAGCCCTTGTCGAGGTACATCCGGCCTTGTCCGTCAAATAGGACCTCCACGGTCCAGAGACGAGGACCGCAGTCAGCTGCTCGCAGATACACCTTAGCTGGCTCCTGGCCGTGAAGATAGTCCGCAAATTTGTTTGGTAGTTTCTGCAAAGAGATCGAGCGCCGATCGTTTCAAATTAAAGGTTTTTTAAAACATGCCCATAATTAATCACATGCATCATATATGTGGGAACGCGTACATACCTTCTTGACCAAAGGGTCTTCACAGACGACGATGAAGAACTCCTCTATGATCAATGGCAGTGTTGACGGTGGTGGTGGCAATGATGATGATCCACTTCCCCTTCCCCTTCCCCTTCCCCTTCCCCTTCCCCTTCCGAGACGTGGAAGCCATGGCAATGGATCAACTGTATGTGAACAAAGAAGAGAGAGGCAGAACCAAGAAGAGAGAGGCAGAACCTATTGACAGAAGAGATGGCCGTGTGGGTGTTTATAAGGGAGAGATGACCGTTGTAGGTGTTTACACAATAAAATAAGGAGGAGATGACCGTTGTGGGGGTTTACACAATAAATTATGGAGGAGAAGACCGTTGTGGGGGTACATATCTCAACTAAAAAGTAATGCAGACTATCTTGACGGAAATTGAACAAATGGGTACAACAAATCGTTGATGGTTTATCTTTTTTGCGTGAAGAGTTGTGTAGATTACATATCCCTTTGTCCCACAAGTTTAGTACTTTTATGTCTCCTTTTTTCGACTTGTAGTTGCTGTTGTTAGTTTCAAGTTTTGTTTTCATAAATACAATCTGTGTTGGTAATCAGCAAAATTGAAACCTCACAGTACAATTGTTGACATTTCATGGCAAAATATTTACTTATATATAGTAAAAACCAACTAGCAAAAAGCATCTACAGTTTGAAAATAACTGAGTAGTAGCCAAAAGCACCTCACGCAGGAGGGACACAAAACCAAAATATCAGGTGGTCATGCAGCATCAAGGACTCTGTCGACCACGATCTTGCGGTAGAGCTCGTAAGAGACCCAAGCATCAATGGCTGCATAGTCGATGTTCATATTTGGAAGTGGGAAGTCCCCCCACAGTCTGTGCCGATGGTGGTGGAACTTCTTCTTCATATCACCGTAAGATGAATCAATGAGTCTGGCTGCCATGGTAGCCATGCCAGCCCTCGGATGACCAGTGTACTTGAAGTACTCGTCCTGGAGATCGACGTAGTACTCAGGAGGAATCTGCATGTGCCATGACCTCCACAGAACTTTCGTGTCACCACGGATGTCAACACTCGCAAAGGTGATTCCTTCTCGAAAGAAATCGCAGATAGCCGGAGCGTCCCACCGGGCAGCACTGCAGTAAACAAAGTAATGTACTAGTCACAGATCGAGCATATGAACTAGGAAACAAATTGGGGATCAAGTAATGTAAAAAGGAAGTGACAGATCGACCATATGAACTAGTAAATCAAATGAGGAATCAAGAAAACTAAAAAAGAGTCACAGATCGAGCATATGAACTAGTCAATCGTACGACGAATCAAGTAAACTAAGTAGCAAATATGCAAGAACCTACATATATAGGAGACGAAGATGAAACAAATTAATAAATCGGGAACAATGTCTAGCAGATTTAGATCGGGAATGTACTGATATTCGGGAACAATGTCTAGCAGTTGTAGATCGGGAATGTACTGATTTTCGGGAACAATGTGTAACGAGAGTCGAAGAGAGACACAACGGCGGAAACTAAAAAACCCCAATCCAAAGATTCAAAAAGGGGATTAGTTCTAACGCTGCGTAGTGGAACACCAGCACATGTCGACGCATGCAGAGTTGAACCACGGCGATCTTCTTCTCGTCCTCGGCTCGATGGTTGGTGTACTCGAAGTCGAGGCCCACGAACTTGTGCTCCTCTTCCTTGAGCCACTCCGTGTACATGTCGAGGACGCGGCGCACTTGCCAGGGGTCGTTGGTGTAGACGACTTCCAGTTCCTGGCCGTCGTGGATGTGGACTACGCGCGTGCTGGACCAGTAGTACACTTCCTGCTCATCCATGTCCATGGCGACGCGGCGGCGGGAGACGAGGACAGTGAGGGAGCGGAGACGACGAGAAGTGGGAAACCAGGAAGCGGTGCGAATATTGAGACGGTAGGGGAGGGGGAAGGGGATAAAAATCATCCCCATTAATTACTCCGTGCGAATATTGAGACGCGTAGACGACGAGAATATTGACGCGGGTCTTGACTTCTGACGTGGAGTCCAACTGACCAGTGGGGCCTGCGCATTCGATCGTGTTGTCACGTCAAAACCCAGCACCGCCCATTTGCCCTCCTCTTGACCTACCGAAATTTACTCCACGATATAACTGGCCATCATATCACGACCTCCTTCAGCCGCCGCCAGATCTCGCCACGTCTCTCGCCGCCACAGCTCGCCACGTCTCTCGCCGGCGACACTTGTAAGACTCTCGCTCCGCGTCGAGACCAAGGATGGCGCCTACTAGTGGAGTAAGTAAATAAAATGTACGTCTCGCGATCGATCGTTGTTTCCGATTTGTAATCTTTCTTCATATTTTTTCCAGTGTCCAGTTTGCTTTGACAAGAAGGGGATGTGCGGCGGAGGGGGAGTCACGTTAGGTTTTTTCGTGCAAACACTACAAGAGGGTTTTGAGGAGAAGACGGTACATGCGCTTATAAGTTTAAAATTCATTCAGATGTTTTATTAATTCACCGCCACATCAAAGTTTAACACGTGATCCTATTAGTTATTGCTAGTTTAGTACTATTATTCAGATGTGTGTAATAATTGTTCTTCACCATATGTATTAACCGCTTATTTATGGTTGAGTTTTAGGATAGTTGTGATAAATTTTACGTTCATATGAGTTTTACGATAGTTGTAGCTGTTAGAGATAGAGGTATCGGTAGAAGTTCAGTCATAGAAAATCAGTCCTATACCGATAGAAGTTCAGATATGTTCTGATAGAAGTTCAGATATGTGCTGATAGAAGTCCTAGATACATACGATGTATTAGTTGCGCAACAATGTACCTCCCCTATATATTAATGAGATCTGAGAATAGTTAACTTACTTTTGTATTAACTCTACTGAATTTAGGTCATCCCTTGCTACTATAGACCGTATTTCCTTCAGAAGTATGGTGTCGAGACCTCCGACAGGACAACTTTTGAAGTTGCACTTAGAACCAAAGATGGCCATGCATTTGTTGTTAATGTTACCAACAGAGCTGGCAGAACCTATATCAACGGAAGATTTTGGAACGAATTTGCTAGAGTGTACAATTTTAAGGTTGGCATGGAGTTAATTTTCAGAATTAACTCATCTGGTCAGGATACTCTTGTAATAACTGGAACTGAACCACTAATCCATCCAGGTAATTTTCCACCTTTGGACAGAATGATTGATCATATTAATTATTCCATATTAAGTCAGTTATTTTAATTATGCAGCTTACTACCAGTTGTCCCGTACGAAGCGTGACATTGTTGACTCGCTCAGTACTACTGATGGAACAATGATAAATTGGAGGATGATGCATACCGTCATTCTTCAGGTGGACAACTTGGACTACCTTGTTGAGTACCACAATGCTGGAGATTATGATCAAGGAGCACTAGTTGTCCCAATGCTGCATACTCTGAATTGGACAAACAGCGAAAATTACAACAAACACGTGGTAAGCAGTAGATCATATCATTTCATTAACTTTGCGACCTACATTACGTACAACTGTTTAACTAAACTATGTCTCTACTGTTGGAACAGAAAATCCCTAGCCGTTTGGTTCCTAAAGATATGGAACAATATGGTGCAATCAGTATTGTGTGCCATCCCAGTACTTTGGTGCGTGCGTCCTACGCAATTTCTTCTGACGATGGTCGTCTCTGCGTCAGTGGGTGGAAGGAGTTCATGGACAAGGAAAAGCACCTTGAGATGGGTGACAAGATGTTGTTCTTGCTTTACCTGGGAAATGCAGGGGTTTACTTGTTTGCTACCCATGTGCCTGAAATCGATCTGGAGTAACTAGTCAGTGATTCATGGTGCCCGTGAGTCCAACTATGCAGCCCCTTTAGGTTTAAATTAAGTTGTAAAACTCTTTATGCGATTGTCGATTTTGCTTGTGTTAAAACAATAGTTAGTCATATCGTGCTGCTGGTTGTAATCGTGTCAAGTGTCGATTAATTAAAACCATTGTCCAAGTTATGGTACCGAACATATAAATAAGAACATTTCAAATGTTTGGAACAAAACATATAGTTGTATGTATGCATTACATGTTTCTATCAATCAACATCACTATCTTCTTCTGAATTTTTTCCCTCGTCATCATGTATGTTCTCTTCCATTATGAGACTCTCTTCCTCATTCTGTAGTTCATCTTCGCTCATATCCATGTCAACATTGGGACTATCTTCCCCATTCTCTAGTTCACGAATTGTACGAGCATCATGAATACGTACAACTTCATCAGCACGATGATCATCCTCCTCTGCTTCCACCTCTGCTTCCTCGTCTAGGTCGACAACATCATGAAATGTATGGTCGACTGAACCTTCATCCTCCTGGTATGCGTCTTCATTCCGTACAAATGCATCATCGTTACCATCTTCTAATTCTGGAACGTCGTACACGTGTCTATGGCTGAACTTCTGCACCACTTTCCACGGATCACCAAACTTTGTATCCTCCAAATAGAAGCATGTTTCAGCTTGACTGGCCAATATGAATGGTGAATTCTTGAACCATAGGACAGAAGTGTTAACGCTTTTAAAATAACCATCATCTTTTATCTTGGAACCCCTGCTCGCAAGGTCGAACCAGTCGCAACGAAACAAGTACACGGACCTGTCACCGTGCTTGTTACTCCCGTACTGCAGTTCAAGAACTTCTTGCAGAACACCATAGTACTCGGTCTCATCTGCATCACCAAAAGATCCCTTAGTCGCTACGCCCGAATTTTGAGTCTTCAGGTCTTTATCCCGAGTAAGCGTGCGAAACCTCGCACCCTTTACGTTGCAACCAGCGTATACTACTACACGCCGGTCTGGCCCAGCAGCCAGAGACTTCAAATCTTCTGATGCATTGTCCAACTGTCTCACATGGTTTGCAAACCAACCTGCAAACTCTCTCTGAACCGTCTCCTCGGTGTCACGCACACCCCTACCTCCCAATTCTTGTCGGAATTCACTGAAACATAGAAAAAACACATATGAAATACAGGACAATTATGTCTGCAACATTGAGAAGTAGTTATTAAAGTGAAGCTAACTACTTACTTGATATAACGTTCTACATCGTCACAGTTGTTCAGCACATACCAAACCATTTTGTCAAATTCCTTGTCAAAATGATTCAAAATGGATTTCCCAAGACCTTTAGCTCCAACTGAAAATACTTCCATCTCGTCACGATCAGGTTTTCGCCGTATGTCTTGGTTCCTATCATCTCTGTTAAATCTTGTTTCTGTGCCATCCTTGAAAAATCTAGAGCAAAAAATCAAACACTCATCAACAATGTACCCCTCTGCGATAGAACCTTCTGGCCTTGCTTTGTTACGGACCGTAGACTTTAGATAACCTAATCTTCTCTCAACTGGATACATCCAACCATAATGAACAGGACCCCTCAAAAGAGCCTCCTCAGGAAGATGAATAGCTAAGTGCACCATTACATCAAAAAAAGCTGGGGGGAAGAGCTTCTCAAGTTTGCATAGGATCACAACAATTTCAACCTTCAATCGATTCAGCACATCAACTTTCAGTGTTTTGGCACACAGCTCCCTAAAAAATCTTCCTAGCTCTGCAATAGCCACATACATTTCCTTGGATGCAATTCCCTTGAGCCCAGCCGGCAACACTCGCTGCAGAAGTATGTGGCAATCATGCGTCTTCATACCGGTAACCTTACAACCATCAATATTCACACATCTTCCCCAGTTTGCGCAATAACCATCTGGGAACCTAGTGTTTGCCAAATACCTACACAAATGTCTCTTCTGTTCCTTCGAAAGCGTCCACGGTGCAGGGGGCTTCGCATAAGTTACTGCTGCATCACCATCATCCTTCACAATTTTCTTCAACCAATACTTCTCCCACATTTTGAATTTCTTCAAATCAATTCTAGCACTAACAGTGTCCTTATTCCTGCCCTCAAGTTCAAGTAGTGTACCAACAATATTGTCACATATGTTCTTCTCAATATGCATCACATCTAAGTTGTGAGCTATCTTAAGTTCTGGCCAGTACGGTAGATGATGTAAGCTGACTTTCAGGTGCCATGTTGGTTCACCGGGTACAGTTGCACGCTTCCGCTTTCTACTTATTGGATTTTTCCCATGTTCAAAATCCTTAACACTTTCTACCTTCGCAGCTACCTCTTTGGTTGTGTACTTCCTTGGTGGATCTCTAGTCTCAGCTTTACCATTGAAAAGTCTGCTTCTCCTGTATGGGTGACTTTTATCAAGAAATCGCCGATGCCCAATATATCCAATTTTGTTTTTCAAAGATTCAGCGCAAGGATTCTCATCGCAATGCACACACGCATGAAATCCTCTTGTGCTTCGGCCTGACATAGTGGCATATCCAGGATAATCATGAATAGACCAAAGAAACGCAGCATGCAATGGGAAATATTCTTCTGTGCATGCATCAAATGTCTGCACACCACTCCATAGCTGCATCATATCTTTTATCAGAGGCTGCATAAATACATGAAAATCTTTCCCTGGGGAATACTTTCCGGGAATTAGCAATGCCATCATGTAATTCGATTGATCCATGCACATCCATGGTGGGAAGTTGTAAGGAATCACAAAAACAGGCCACATACTGTAAGGATTACTCATACTTCCAAAGGGACTGAAGCCGTCTGTGGCAAAACCTAGTCTTATGTTACGAGGATCTTTAGCAAACCAATCAAACTTGCCATCAAAGTGCTTCCATGCCTCACCATCAGCAGGGTGCCTCAGTACATTGGGCTCAACAACCCTCTTCTCTTTGTGCCATCTAGTATGTGTCGACATTTCCTTTTTGACAAATAGTCTCTGCAACCTTTTAATTATAGGAAAGTACCTTAACACCTTGTGAGGGATTTTCTTTTTTCCAGTAGGGTCTCTATATCTTGATACTCCACAAACATGGCAGTGCGTATCGTCCTTGTGATCTCCCCAAAATAAAGAACAATCAAACTTGCATGCATGAATTGTCTCATAACTAAGCCCAACATCAGAAAGAACACTCTTAGCATCAGCATATGATTTGGGAAAGTCCACATCTGGCAAAGCTGTACGTAAAAGCTGAAGTAAGAGATCAAATCCTCTGTTTGTTATCCGGCTGTATGATTTGACATGAAGGAGCTTAATAATGAACGACAACCTAGTGAAAGTGGTGCATCCCTTATGAAGTTCTTTTTTCGCTGACTCAATTAGATTAGCATACATATTTGGCAGGTCAGGACCTTTATTTCCAGACTTCTGCAGTTCATCGATCATACTAGACGAATCATCAACATAACAATCACCATTGTCTTCCTCTTCATCGTTGTCACTATCATACGCACCATCGTCGTCTCTATCCCGCCCTTCGTCATCACTAAAATCTTCCCCATGTCTAGTCCATCTTGTATACGTCATGGACATACCTGAACAATTGCAGTGATCCTCGACTGTTTTTATATCCTGACGTATCAGATTTAGGCAGTCCTTGCAAGGGCACAAGATTGGTTCATCTGTATTGTCCAAGTGTTCTTGCGCAAACTTGATGAAATCCCTAACACCTGCCATGTACTTTGTTGTGAACTTCTTGGTGCCATCAGTTATCCAACTTCGATCCATTGCCTACAATTCAGTTAAGAACATGCCAACGTTCTTCAGAACAGATCTTGACAACTGATTAAAAAATCTAGACCTAACGAACAATCAGGAGAACTCACCGATGATGCGTCTCGCCGCCACCACAATGGAGCCTTCACGGAATTCTTCTCACCTCGACGAGAACCCTAGTCGATTCGACTGTTAGCAAGATCACCTATATAGGCCGTGTCTGCTAGCGGCGCGACTTAAACGAGGCACCCTCGGCCGACATAAATATTAATAAGGGAATTATTATGTCGTAACATCTAGATCACACCATTGAAATAAATATGTAGAATAGACAAGTTACGGATCCAGATCAAAATTCCATATCTACCTTAGCGGTAAGACTCCGCGTCGGTCACGCCAAAGCCCTGGTTCGATTCTTCCAAACCACAATTTTTACTTAATTAAATATGTTCCTGACAAGTGGGTCACGCATGATATATAAAACTAATAACATTTAATAAAGTAACTTAGTATTATTTCGTCACCACGATCTTTGATTTCGTCACCTATTAACAGACACGATGGAAGCCCTTCCCGCTTGGGTAATGGGTGACGATTTTTTGTTGACGAAAAATCATACCGTCAAGCATTACCTTAAATGCTTGACGAAAGATGAATTCGTCACCTATAAGGACACATCCTTGACGGTATGCATTTTTGTCACCAGGGTTTTCGTCAACAAACCCCCCATCTCTTGTAGTGATATCATAAATTTTCTTAGGCATAACAGAAATACTTGCACCAAGATCACATAAAGAATTACATTCAAAGTCATTAAATTTCATCTTAATGATGGGCTCCCAACCATCTTCTAACTTTCTAGGAATAGAAGCTTCAAGTTTTAATTTATCTTCCCTAGCTTTAATGAGAGCATTTGTAATATGTTTTGTAAAGGCTAAATTTATAGCACTAGAGTTGGGACTTCTAGCAAGTTTTTGTAAGAACTTTATAACTTCAGTAATATGACAATCATCAAAATCTAAACCATTATTTTCTACAGCAATGGAATCATTGTCACCAATATTTCGAAAAATTTCAGCAGTTTTATCACAAACAGCAGTTTCAGGCAATTTTGTGCGCTTTGTACTAGGAGTAGAAACATTGCCAACACCAATTATTTTACCATTGATAGTAGGAGGTGCAGCAACATGTGAAGAATCAACATTACTAGTGGTGGTAATAGTCCATACTTTAGCTATATTATTTTCTTTAGCAAGTTTTTCTTTTTCTTCTCTATCCCACCTAGCATGCAATTCAGCCAACAATCTAATATTATCATTAATTCTAACTTGGATGGCATTTGTTTTAGCAAACCTAGCATCTTCAACTTTCTCAGGCATAACTTTCAATTTTAAAAGATCAACATCAAGAGCAAGACTATCAACCTTAGAAGCAAGAACATCAATTTTACCAAGCTTTTCTTCAACAGTTTTATTGAAAGCAGTTTGTGTACTAATAAATTCTTTAAGCATCACTTCAAGACCAGAGGGTACACTCTTATTATTGTTGTAAGAATTACCATAAGAATTACCATAACCATTACCATTATTAGAAGGATATGGCCTATAGTTGTTGTTACCATAATTATTCCTATAAGCATTGTTGTTGAAATTATTGTTCTTAATGAAATTCACATCAACATTTTCTTCTTGAGCAACTAATGAAGCTAAAGGAACATTATTAGGATCAATATGTGATCTACCATTTGCAAGCATAGACATAATAGCATCAATCTTATCACCCAAAGAAGAGGTTTCTTCAACAGAATTTACCTTCTTACCTTGAGGAGTTCTTTCAGTGTGCCATTCAGAGTAATTGATCATCATATCATCAAGTAATTTAGTTGCGGCGCCCAGGGTGATGGACATAAAAGTACCTCCAGCAGCTGAATCCAATAGGTTCCTTGAGGAAAAATTCAATCCTGCATAAAAGGTTTGGATGATCATCCAAGTAGTCAGTCCATGGGTTGGGCAATTCTTTACCAAAGATTTCATTCTCTCCCATGCTTGAGCAACATGTTCATTATCAAATTGTTTAAAGTTCATAATGCTACTTCTCAAAGATATAATCTTAGCAGGAGGATAATATTTACTAATAAAAGCATCTTTACACTTAGTCCATGAATCAATACTATTTTTAGGCAAAGATAGCAACCAATCTTTAGCTCTTCCTCTTAAGGAGAAAGGAAACAATTTCAGTTTTATAATATCACCATGTATATCCTTATACTTTTGCATTTCACAAAGTTCAACAAAATTATTAAGATGGGCAGCAGCATCATCAGTACTAACACCAGAAAATTGCTCTCTCATAACAAGATTCAGTAAAGCAGGTTTAATTTCATAGAATTCTGCTGTAGTAGCAGGTGGAGCAATAGGAGTACATATAAAATCATTATTATTTGTGCTAGTGAAATCACACAACTTAGTATTTTCAGGAGTACCCATTATAGCAGTAGTAAAATAAACTAAGCAAATAAAGTAAAGACAAGTAACTAATTTTTTTGTGTTTTTGATATAGAGAGCAAGACAGTAAATAAAGTAAAGCTAGCAACTAATTTTTTTGTGTTTTGTTTAAGTGCAGCAAACAAAGTAGTAAATAAAATAAAGCAAGACAAAAACAAAGTAAAGAGATTGGAAGTGGAGACTCCCTTGCAGCGTGTCTTGATCTCCCCGGCAACGGCGCCAGAAAACAGTCTTGATGCGGATGTACACGTCCGTTGGGAACCCCAAGAGGAAGGTATGATGCGCACAGTGACAAGTTTTCCTCGAAAGAAACCAAGGTTATCGAACCAGTAGGAGCCAAGAAGCACGTGAAGGTTGTTGGTGGAGGAATGTAGTGCGGCGCAACACCGGAAACCGGCGCCAACGTGGAACCTGCACAACACAATCAAAGTACTTTGCCCCAACGTAACAGTGAGGTTGTCAATCTCACCGGCTTGCTGAAAACAAAGGATTAAGCGTATCGAGTGGAAGATGGTGTTTGTTTGCAAAGAACAGTAAAAATAGTAGAATGTATTCAGATGTAAAAGAATGGACCGGGTCCACAGTTCACTAGAGGTGTCTCTCCAATAAGATAACTAACATGTTGGGTGAACAAATTACAATTGACAAATAAAGATTCAATACATATCAATGATGATTACTATGTGATTTAATCAGGGCATTACGACAAAGTACATAGACCGCTATCCAGCATGCATCTATGCCTAAATAATCCACCTTCAAGTTATCATCCGAACCCCTTCCTATTATTGTAAACAACAGATAATTGCATTAAGTATGGTGCATAATGTAATCAACACAAATATCCTTAGATAAAGCATCAATGTTTTATCCCTAGTAGCAACAACACATCCACAACCTTAGAACTTTCTGTCACTGTCCCAGATTAAATGGAGGCATGAACCCACTATCGAGCATAATTACTCCCTCTTGGAGTTACAAGTATCAACTTGGCCAGAGCCTCTACTAGCAACAGAGAGCATGCAAGAACATAAACAACACATATATGATAGATTGATAATCAACTTAACATAATATTCTATATTCATCGGATCCCACCAAACACAACATGTAGCATTACAAATAGATGATCTTGATCATGTTAGGCAGCTCACAAGATCTAAACAATGATAGCACAAGCGGAGAAGACAACCATCTAGCTACGCTATGGACCCATAGTCCAAGGATGAACTACTCACGCATCAATCCGGAGGCGGGCATGATGATGTAGAGCCCCTCCGGTGATGATTCCCCTCTCCGGCAGCCGGAGGCGATCTCCTGAATCCCGAGATGGGATTCGCGACGGCGGCGTCTCGGAAGGTTTTCCGTATCGTGGCTCTCGGTACGGGGTTCGCGACGGAGGCTTTAAGTAGGCGGAAGGGTAGGTCGGGGGCGGCGAGGTGGCGACACAACAGGGCGCGGCCGCACTGGCCGCGCCGCCCTGGCGTGTCGTCGCCTCGTGGCCCCACTTAGTTTCCTCTTCGGACTGGAAGCTTCGTGTAAAATAGGCGTTGATTTCGTCCAATTCCGAGAATATTTCCTTACTAGGATTTCTGAAACCAAAAACAGCAGAAAACAGGAACTGGCACTTCGGCATCTTGTTAATAGGTTAGTGCCGGAAAATGTATAATAATGTTGTAAAGTATGTATAAAACATTCAAGTATTGTAATAAAAGTAGCATGGAACATAAGAAATTATAGATACGTTTGCGACGTATCACGGCCCAATGCTCTTCTCTAACATATGCATACTCAAAGCATTTGATCATGACATCACCCTTACTTCAGACAAGACGAACATGCATAGCATCTCACATGATATCCAACAAAGGTAAAAAGTTGATGGCGTCCCCAGAAACATGGTTACCGCTCAACAAGCAACTTATAAGAACTAAGACACATAACTACATATTCATCACCACAATAGTTTTTAAGCTATTTTCCCATGAGCTATATATTGCAAAGATAAAGGAATGAAATTTTAAAGGTAGCACTCAAGTAATTTACTTTGGAATGGCAGAAAAATACCACATAGTAGGTAGATATGGTGGACACAAATGGCATGGGTTTTGGCTCAAGGTGTTTGGATGCACGAGAAGAATTTCCTCTCAGTACAAGGTTTTGGCTAGCAAGGTTGTTTGAAGCAAAAACAAGTATGAACAACAGCAAAACTTACACAAGAACATATTGCAAGCATTATAAGACTCTACACTATCTTCCTTGTTGTTCAAACACTTTTACCAGAAAATATCTAGACCTTAGAGAGATCAATCATGCAAACCAAATTTCAACAAGCTCTACGGTAGTTCTCCACTAATAGATTAAACTACATGATGCAAGAGCTTAAACATGATCTATGAGAGCTCAAAACAATTGCCAAGTATCAAGTTATTCAAAACCATATGAAGCATTTTCTGATTCCAACCAAATAGCAATTAACGAAGCAATTTTCAGCCTTCGCCATGAACATTAAAGCATAACTAAGAACACAAGTGTTCAAATGAAAAAGCGGAGCGTAATATCTCCAATACAAGGATGGTGGGATCCAACTTTATTCAAACCAAAACAAAAACAAAAGCAAACAGACGCTCCAAGTAAAGAACATAAGATGTGATGGAATAAAAATATAGTTTCACTAGAAGTGACCTGATAAGTTGTCGATGAAGAAGGGGATGCCTTGGGCATCCCCAAGCTTAGATGCTTGAGTCTTCTTAAAATATGCAGGGATGAACCACCGGGGCATCCCCAAGCTTAGACCTTTCACTCTTCTTGATCATATTGTATCATCCTCTTCTCTTGACCCTTGAAAACTTCCTCCACACCAAACTTCAAGCAAACTCATTAGAGGGTTAGTCCATAATCAAAAAATTCACACATTCAGAGGTGACATAATCGTTCTTAACACTTCTGGACATTGCACAAAGCTACTGAAAGTTAATGGAACAAAGAAACCTATTCAATATAGCAAAAGCGGCAATGCGAAATAAAAGGCAGAATCTATCAAAACAGAACAGTCCGTAAAGACGAATTTTCCAGAGGCACTTAACTTGCTCAAACGGAAAAACTCAAAACTAATGAAAGTTGCATACATATCTGAGAATCACGCACGTAAATTGGCAGATTTTTTTGATTTTTCTATAGAGAGATCTACTCAAATTCGTGACAGAACAGCAATTATGCAGTAATCCAAATCTAGCATCAACTTTACCATAGAGACTTTACTTGGCACAAAAACATGATAAGGAGAGGTTGCTACAGTAGTAACAACTTCCAAGACTCAACAAAACAGTAGTAAAAATATCATGGGTTATCTCCCAAGAAGTGCTTTCTTTATAGCCATTAAGATGGGCTCGGTAATTTTAATGATGCTCTCGCAAGAAATAAGATTTGAAGCAAAAGAGAGCATCAAGAAGCAAATTCAAAACACATTTAAGCCTAACCCACTTCCTATGAAAAGGAACCTTGTACACAAATAAATTCGTGAAGAACAAAGTGACAAGCATAGGAAGATAAAACACGAGTAACTTCAAGATTCTCAACATAAAGAGGGAAAACTTAATATTATTAAGATGCATATAACCATGTTTCCCTCTCTCATAATAACTTTCAGTAGCATCATGAACAAACTCAACAATATAACTATCACATGAAACATTCTTGTCATGAGCTACATGCATAAAATTATTACTCTCCACATAAGCATAATCATTACTATTAATTGTAGTGGGAGCAAATTCAATAAAATAGCTATCATTATTATTCTCATCACCATAATCATCATATATAGGAGGCATATTGTAATCATAATTAATTTTCTCCTCAATAGTAGGTGGACTGAAAATATCATATTCATCATTGTAATCATCATAAATGGGAGGCAAAGTATCATCAAAGTAAATTTTCTCCTCCATGCTTGGGGGACTAAAAATATCATGCTCATCAAAACCAGCTTCCCCAAGCTTAAATTCTTCCATAGCATTAGCAATAATGGTGTTCAAAGAGTTCATGCTAATAACATTGCTACAACTATTTTGCAAACAAAGTTCCATGGGTTTTTTAATTTTCTCTTCAAACACATCATGTCCTAATTCAAGATAAAGTTCATAAAGATCTCTAATTTTTTTGTTGTTTTCCATTAAGCCTAACTAGTGAAAATAAAAACAAGAAACAAAAAGATTTAATTGCAGAATCTAAAGGAGATACCTTCGAGCACTCACACACCGGCAACAGTGCTAGGAAATAGCTTAGTAGTCGGAGGATGTGAATACCTTTTACCTTACCTCCTCGGCAACGGCTCCAGAAAATAGCTTGATGTCTACGTGTGCTTCTATTCTTGTAGACAGTGTTGGGCCTCCAAGAGCAGAGGTTTGTAGAACAGCAGCAAGTTTCCCTTAAGTGAATCACCCAAGGTTTATCGAACTCAGGGAGGTAGAGGTCAAAGATAGTCCTCTCAAGCAACCCTGCAATTAAGATACAAGAAGTCTCTTGTGTCCCCAACACACCTAATACACTTGTCAGATGTATAGGTGCACTAGTTCGGCGAAGAGATAGTAAAACACAGGTGGTATAGATGGTTGTAAGTAACAATTGCAATCTGAAATAAATATTGCAACAAGCGAACATGTAGCAGAACTTGTTGGAAACGGTGTTTCAATGCTTAGAAACAAGGCCTAGGGATCATACTTTCACTAGTGAACACTCTCAACAATGCAATCATAATTGAATATAAATATAAGCACTTCACTATGCTATTCTGAATTACTCTCTGGCTGGATAACGAACACTAATTCACCATGTAGGGATGCAAAAGCAAACCTTAAAGATGCATTCCCAAGTACTAATAAACACCCCACGCTGTCACTTTGAGCATTCATAGGAGGTACTAACACACCACAATTTCATAGAGACATCCAACTCAAATCATAACCCAGTGAACAAGTATTCTGTGAAATATAGCCTAAGAGACCCACACGGTGCACACACTGTCACCTTTACACACGTGGGACAAGGAGTCTCCGGAGATCACATAAGTAAAATCCACTTGAATAACATAACTACATCTAGATTACAAAGCTCATCATATGGATCTCAATCATGCAAGGCAATTCATGAGATCATTGTATTGAAGTACGAGAGAGAGTGATGTAGCCCCGCTCGCCAACGACACTACATCAAGACCAACAAGTCCCCCAAGTGGACCAATGACACGGGCTCGAGCTAAAGCGATACATGACAAGGTGAACTCGCTCCTCACTACCCTCGACCTCGGTACCCCATTGGATGGAATGCTACCTCATGCCGAAACACTTTGTGTGATTAGGTACATGGAGCATCAAGACCCCGGAGAGGATGAGACGCCATGGTCAAGGGAAGGAGAGGAGCAGCGGAACCTGGAGATGAACATGAAGCCGAAGCCGCCGTCGCCCGAAGAGCGCCAAGGAAGAGAAGGACGCTGGCCGGTCCAGGACCCGGTCGGACCGGACCCACGACCGGACGCCCCGGCCACAGGCCCGGTCAACCGGGCGCAAACCGGGCCAGCTCCCTCGTACCGGACGACGACCGGACCCAGGACCGGATTCTTCGCAGAATCCCGGTTGGCGACCGGTCGACCGGACCCAGGACCGGACAGCCCGGTCACAGGCCCGGTCAGACCGGACCCATGACCGGACAGCCCGGTCCCAGGCCCGGTCTGACCGGACCCCAAACCGGATCCGACGGGAATACCCCACCAAACTGCCTTGACTTATCCATTCGCGTACCTGTTCGCCCTTGCTGGCTGTGTGTGCCTATTTAAGTAGCTGGACCCCCTCCTTTACTTTTCAGACTTGTTTAGAACTCAAACCTAACTTTGAGCTTAGTCTCCCTTGGGTATCATCCCTCTGTAATCAAGGCCACCCTTGTGGATGTATGAATTTGGTAGTGAGAGATTCTAGTGTATTCACTCTCTCTCCCACTCCTTGATTCGTCCTCCCCACCGGTCTCTCCTCTCGGAATTCTACCTCGAGTCTCTTCCGGGCGGATTCTATTGGCACGGTCCATCGAGCCGTGAGGGTAAGCATCGATTGTATCGGGTTGGTGTGCGTGGATCTTCGTGTGTTCTTCGTGTTCTTCGTTTCTTCCGCCTCTCCCCCTCTTTCCCCCTTGATTCCTTGGGTCATTCGCGAGATCGGGCCACAATCGGGGTCTTAGACCTCATCATATGGTATCAGCAGCCTTTGGTTTCCGCGGATTTGACCCTCCACCCACCCAATTTCGTTTCTAGAAAATTTTCCAAAAAATAGCCCTAAATTGCCTTTGGACGGATCTGTGATTTGGTTGAGTTTTGAGTGGTTTTGCTCCGTGGATCTGGTGTTGTTGTGCTTGATCTACTATTTCCCCAACTTTGAGCCTCCAATTCCATCGTTTCCCTTCGTTTTGGTCGATTTGGTTTTGGTTTGGGGAAGAACAGGAGAGAGAAAGCTCCAAATCGTGCAACCCGGTTTCGAACCCGGTCAACCGGCCCCCAGACCGGACCGTCCGGCGCAGAACCCGGCCAACCGGCCGCAAACCGGACAGCCGGCCCAGAGACCGGTCCGACCGGCCGCCAGACCGGACACGCCGGTCCAACCGGACCACCGACCGGGCTCCTCGTCTTCGACATCGACTAACACCACCGCCGACCACCACCACCACCATCATCTCCACCATCGCAGGTATAACTTGCAGTAACCCTTGTAGCCCTCTTCTTTTTGCGATCTATCCCACGAGCGAAGCTTTCGAGTGTTGCGAAACATCGCACGAGGTCCCGACCGTGAGGGTGTGCGTTGTGTGAGTAAAGCTCATAAGTGGAGCTCGTGAGTGGCCAGCAAAAGAGTAAGAGCATAGTGTGCTAGTGAAAAAAAAAGAGCAAAGTGCAAAGTGCCACCGATACAAAAAGAGTGAAAAGCTTTTAAGCAAGCAAGAGAGATAGAGAAGAGAGACCTCGTGCGAATCTTGGTGTTTCTCCTCTATGCAACCTAGCTTCGATCTCTTCTTGCGTTAGTGTGACATTGAGCACCCTTGCTTTGGGGTTTTTCATTTTTCCGCTCGTTCCTTGGTTGCACTAACCCCGTTCATCTCGTGTGTGAGTTCCACATTTTTCCGTGTTTATAGTGATCTCCACTTTGACACTTGATTTTTGGACCTTACCCACTCTTAACAACATACTCGATTTTGGATTTCGTCTTTTGGCTTTCCACCATCCACTCCTAACACCATATTTGCTAGCTTTTGCGTGTGCCTTTGTGTGTGTCCCGATACAATTGGTCTTACTTTCGGCTTGGTTGATTGCCTCAATACTATCTTACCACGGTAAGAGTGAGAGGTAGTCTCCTTCCACTAACATCCACAACATAGTTCTTGTCTTGTGATCATGGATAGGCACGGAGACCAAGCAAAGGAGGATGAGGTCCTACACCCCTCCGAGAGGTTGGCCACCCAACACAACCTATGGGTGCAACGCCAAGAGTTCAAGGACCAACTCAACTTGTTCGAGACACGCATCGACCAACAATATGAAGAAGTGGCTCACAACTTCGGCCAAGTGAACCAAGATATGAATCTTCTTCGTGAAGCTACGGACAACTTGCATGACCAAGTGACGGCCAATGATGCAAACATGGAGCGGCGCATGGATAGCCTCGAGCGCGCCATCAACAACTTGGGACGCCGACATCGACATCGCTCTACTTCCTCATCGTCATCGACCTCCTCACATGATGACTACTCCCATGATCGCCATTCCTCCTCAAGCTCCGACTCAAGGCATGGAGATCATCATCGACCTCGGCGCCCGCATGCTCGTCAAGATGACTCTCGCTCAAACTCAAGGCGCGGAGAGTTCCATCGCCATGCTCGTCCTCATGAACGTCCGCAACAAGAACAAGCTCTTCACCAAGATCGTCATCAAGCGGCTCGCCATGCCCACCATGGGCATGACGACCAACCCCAAGACAACGTCCTCCACAACATGGACCCGGCACCTCATCGTCAAGCCCATGTGGATGCTCAAGACCAAGGTCATCAAGATCCACCAAGGCGTGATCTCCGGAATCATCCTCGCCATGACCAAAGGGGCCGAGGACAACCACAACATGATCAAGATGAGAGGGCCATCATTGGGCAACGCCAACAACCTCGCCAAGATCCGCAACAACATCCTCAACATGAGCCAAGTGAAGCTAGTGTTCACCTCAACCGCCAACCCAATGCTATGGTTGGTCGTGGAAGACCTCCTCTACCACCTCAAGTCGCAAGAGATGAAGGCATCCGTCCTCGCCGCCGAAACTTGGAAGATGAAGAGAACATGTATGGGAAACTCAAGTTCAACATGCCCAAGTTCAAGGGTGAAGACGATGCCGAGGCCTACCTCTCATGGGCACTCAAGGTTGACAAGATCTTCCGCATCCACAACTACTCCGGTGCCAAGAAAGTAGCCATGGCCTCCCTCGAGTTTGAAGATTATGCCAACACTTGGTGGGAACAAGTTGTCACTCTTAGGGAAGAAAAGGGTGATCCTCCAATTGATACTTGGGAAGACATGAAGGAGGAGATGCAAGCCCGCTTTGTCCCTACACACTACAAGACCGATCTCTTCAACAAGCTACAAAAGTTGAAGCAAGGCACCAAGACCGTTGAGGAGTTCTTCAAGGAAATGGAGTTAACCATGATGCGAGCAAACATCCAAGAGTCCGAGAACCAAACCATCGCTAGGTTCTTCAATGGCCTCAACTACCCCATCAAGAGGATTGTGGAGTTCCAACAATACTCCAACATGGTTGAGTTGGTTCACCAAGCTTCCAAGGCCGAGCGTCAAGTCAATGAGGACATCAAGTACTCGAAGTCCAAGCAATACTTCGCCTCCAAGCTTGCTACATCAACTCCTACAACAAGTGTCAAGCCAACCGCATCCTCTACACCTTCCAAGCAACCTTCTATCCAAAGTCGCATGAAGCAAACGGTGTCATCCACCGCCTCCTCCAAGGCCTCTACGGGACCCTCCAATGTCACTTGCTTCAAGTGTGGCACCCAAGGCCACAAGTCCTTTGAGTGCAAGAACACCAAGGTCATGATCACTATGGAGAATGGTGACATAGAGACTCTAAGTGAGGGTGAATATGAAGCCCTAGTGCAAGCCGCCGTTGCTAATGAGGAAGACTATGATGAAGAAAGTGGAGAAGACCCTCTCTTATGCACACATGATCCAAGCCCTTCTCTTGTGGTCACTCGAGTGCTCACCACTCAACCCCAAGCTATGGAAGACCAAAGATGCAACATCTTCCAAACACGTGCCGGCATTGGTGGCAAGTCAATCAAGGTCATCATCGACGGTGGGAGTTGCCACAACTTGGCAAGCACCGAGTTATGTGAGAAGCTCAACCTCACGCTTCGCAAACATCCTCATCCATACCATGTCCAATGGTTGAGTGACAAGGGCAATGTCAAGATTCAACACACCGTCACCGTCAACTTCAAGATAGGACCCTATGAAGACACCGTTGAGTGTGATGTGGTACCCATGACCGTGTGCCACATGTTGCTTGGCCGCCCATGGCAATTTGACAAGAAGGCCATACATGATGGTTACTCCAATGCATACACCTTCAAGGTCAAGGACAAGAAGTTCGAGCTTCGCCCAATGACTCCTAGCCAAATCATCGCCGACAATGCGAAGGCTTTAGCGAGGGCACAACACAACACCCACCATAGTGAGTTGAGAGGAGAGGGAGCTACCCACCAAAAAGAGAGTGAGCGCCACCACCCACATATGAGTGAGAGAAAGAGTGTCCTCCTAGCCACAAAAAGCGAGTGGAGAGAAGTGAAAGACAACCCATCCACCACCATACACTACGTGCTCATTTGCAAGGGCCTCTCGTCGGAGACTAACGACTTAACCAACATTCCTTCGTCTTTGTTGTCTCTTTTGAAGGAGTTCCAAGACGTCTTCCCCGACGAGCTACCTCATGGACTACCACCGCTTCGGGGCATCGAGCATCGCATCGACCTCATACCCGGCGCTCCCTTACCAAACCGCGCCGCCTACCGCACCAACCCCGAAGATACCAAGGAGATCCAACGCCAAATACAAGACCTCCTCGCTAAAGGGTACGTCCGAGAAAGCCTTAGCCCTTGTGCCGTTCCCGTCATTCTTGTGCCTAAACCGGATGAGACGCAACGGATGTGTATGGATTGTCGACCCATCAATGCCATTACCGTCCGTTATCGCCATCCCATTCCGCGTTTAGATGACATGCTTGATGAATTGAGTGGTGCCACCATTTTCTCTAAGATTGATTTGCGTAGTGGCTACCACCAAATTCGCATGGCAATTGGTGATGAATGGAAGACGGCATTCAAGACCAAGCTTGGTCTCTATGAATGGCTCGTCATGCCATTTGGTCTTTCCAATGCTCCTTCGACTTTCATGCGTCTTATGAATCACATTTTGCGACCTCTCATTGGCAAGAGCGTGGTTGTCTACTTTGATGATATTCTCATCTATAGCAAAAATCTCGAGGACCATGTTCAACATGTGAGAGAAGTCTTATGCATCTTGCGCCACGAGAAGCTCTTTGCCAACCTACCAAAGTGCCATTTCGCTCAAAACAAATTGGTTTTTCTTGGTTTTGTGGTTTCCGCCAACGGGATTGAAGTTGATTCTTCCAAGGTTGAGGCCATCCACAATTGGCCCACTCCCACAAATGTTGGTCAAGTTCGAAGCTTCCATGGACTTGCCGGATTTTACCGCCGCTTTGTGAAAGATTTCAGCACCATTGCTTGCCCTTTAAACGAGCTTACAAAAAAGAATGTTCCGTTTGTTTGGGGCAAAGCACAACAAAAAGCTTTTGATGAATTGAAAAAGAGACTCACCGAGGCACCACTACTTGCTCTTCCCGATTTTGCAAAAACATTTGAGATAGAATGCGACGCGAGTGGCCTTGGAATCGGTGGTGTTCTCATGCAAAATGGAAAACCCGTGGCATACTATAGCGAGAAGTTGGATGGCGCACGCCTCAACTATCCTATATATGACAAGGAGCTTTATGCTTTGGTTCGTGTTCTTGAAGTTTGGCAACATTACCTTTGGCCAAAAGAGTTTGTTATTCATTCGGATCATGAGTCCTTGAAGTATTTGAAAAGTCAACACAATTTGAACAAGAGACATGCTAAGTGGGTTGAGTTCATAGAGTCCTTCCCTTATGTAATCAAATACAAAAAGGGCAAGGAAAATGTGGTTGCGGATGCACTTTCCCGCAAGATTACTCTTCTACTCACCCGCTTGGAGTTTCACATTTTGGGTCTTGAGGAGATCAAAGAACTTTACCCTTCCGATTCTTTCTTTGGACCAATCTTTGAAAAGTGTTCCATTGACCGAGGTTTTGATGATTTCTATTTGCATGATGGCTACTTGTTTAAAGCTAACAAAGTTTGCATACCCGAGTCTTCTCTTCGTAAGTTGCTTTTGCAAGAGTCACATGGAGGTGGCCTCATGGGTCATTTTGGACGCGACAAGACTCTTTCGATGCTATCCACACACTATTATTGGCCACGCATGAAGCGAGACGTGGAGCGCCTTTGCAACCGTTGCACCACGTGCTTACAAGCTAAGTCAACATCCAACCCCCATGGTCTTTACATACCTTTACCCATTCCATATGCACCTTGGTCGGATATAAGCATGGACTTTGTGTTAGGCTTGCCAAGAACAAAGCATGGGCATGATTCAATCTTTGTGGTAGTGGATAGGTTCTCAAAAATGGCTCATTTCATACCATGTCATAAGAGCGATGATGCTTCACACATTGCTTCATTGTTTTTCAGGGAAGTGGTTCGCCTACATGGAATACCGGCAAGCATTGTGTCGGATCGAGACGTCAAGTTCATGAGTTATCTATGGAAGTCGCTCATGGCCAAGTTTGGAGTGAAGCTCTTATTCTCATCGTCCTCGCACCCTCAAACCGATGGACAAACCGAAGTGGTCAATCGAAGCCTCTCCACACTCCTTCGCACACTTGTGAAGAAAAACTTGAAGTCATGGGAAGATTGCCTCCCCCACGCGGAGTTCGCCTACAATAGAGCCAAGCACTCCACAACATTACGGAGTCCCTTCATGATCGTCTATGGATTCGAACCTCCAACGGCACTCGACATCCTCCCACTCCCTCTTCATCAAAGGACCAACATGGACTTCGACGAGCGCACCACCGCCATGAAGAAACTACATGAAGAAACAAGAGCAACCATACAAGACCATGTCCTTCGCCAAGCTAACCGCCTCAACGCCAAGAAGAAAGAACGAGTGTTTGAAGAAGGAGACCTCGTTTGGGTTCACCTAAGGAAAGAAAGGTTCCCTCAAGAACGCAACTCCAAGCTCAAGCCAAGAGGAGATGGGCCTTTCAAGGTACTCAAGCGCATCAACAACAACGCCTACGTCATCGACATACCGACATCCAAGTACTTGGTGAGCAACACTTTCAACGTCTCGGATCTATCCCCACATCATGGAGATGAGGAAGGACAAGAGTCGAGGACGACTCTCTCCCAAGGGGGGGGAGATGATGTAGCCCCGCTCGCCAACGACACTACATCAAGACCAACAAGTCCCCCAAGTGGACCAATGACACGGGCTCGAGCTAAAGCGATACATGACAAGGTGAACTCGCTCCTCACTACCCTCGACCTCGGTACCCCATTGGATGGAATGCTACCTCATGCCGAAACACTTTGTGTGATTAGGTACATGGAGCATCAAGACCCCGGAGAGGATGAGACGCCATGGTCAAGGGAAGGAGAGGAGCAGCGGAACCTGGAGATGAACATGAAGCCGAAGCCGCCGTCGCCCGAAGAGCGCCAAGGAAGAGAAGGACGCTGGCCGGTCCAGGACCCGGTCGGACCGGACCCACGACCGGACGCCCCGGCCACAGGCCCGGTCAACCGGGCGCAAACCGGGCCAGCTCCCTCGTACCGGACGACGACCGGACCCAGGACCGGATTCTTCGCAGAATCCCGGTTGGCGACCGGTCGACCGGACCCAGGACCGGACAGCCCGGTCACAGGCCCGGTCAGACCGGACCCATGACCGACAGCCCGGTCCAGGCCCGGTCGACCGGACCCGATGTCTACGTTCCCCTCCTTTCCCGTAGGTGTTGGGCCTCCAAGTGCGAGGTTTGTAGAACAGCAACAAGTTTTCCCTTAAGTGGATCACCCAAGGTTTATCGAACTCAGGGAGGAAGAGGTCAAAGATATCCCTCTCATGCAACCCTGCAACCACAAAGCAAGAAGTCTCTTGTGTCCCCAACACACCAAATAGGTGCACTAGTTCGGCGAAGAGATAGTGAAATACAGGTGGTATGAATATATATGAGCAGTAGCAACGGTGCCAGAAAATAGCTTGCTGGCGTGTAGTTGATGGTGGTAGTATTGCAGCAGTAGTAACACAGTAAAACAGTAAACAAGCAGTAGTAACTCAGCAGTATTTAGGAACAAGGCCTAGGGATTACACTTTCACTAGTGGACACTCTCAACATTGATCACATAACAGAATAGATAAATGCATACTCTACACTTTTGTTGGATGATGAACACATTGCGTAGGATTACACGAACCCTCAATGCCGGAGTTAACAAGCTCCACAATAATGCTCATATTTTAGTAACCTTTAGTGTAAGATAGATCAAAAGACTAAACCAAGTACTAGCATAGCATGCACACTGTCACCTTCATGCATATGTAGGAGGAATAGATCACATCAATATTATCATAGCAATAGTTAACTTCGCAATCTACAAGAGATCATGATCATAGCATAAACCAAGTACTAACACGGTGCACACACTGTCACCTTTGCACACATGCAGGAGGAATAAAACTACTTTAATAACTTTGCTAGAGTAGCACATAGATAAATTGTGATACGATGCACATTGCAATCATAAAGAGATATAAATAAGCACTTCACTACGCTCTTCAACAGTGAATAAGTACTTCGTGAAATATAGCCTAAGAGACCCACACGGTGCACACACTGTCACCTTTACACACGTGGGACAAGGAGTCTCCGGAGATCACATAAGTAAAACCCACTTGACTAGCATAATGACATCTAGATTACAAGCATCATCATATGAATCTCAATCATGTAAGGCAGCTCATGAGATTATTGTATTGAAGTACATAGAAGAGAGATTAACCACATAGCTACCGGTACAGCCCCGAGCCTCGATGGAGAACTACCCTCCTCATGGGAGCAGCAGCGGTGATGAAGATGGCGGTGGAGATGGCAGCGTGTCGATGGAGAAGCCTTCCGGGCACTTCCCTCCGGCAGGTGCCGAACGAGACTCCTGTCCCCGATCTTGGCTTCGCAATGACGGCGGCTCGGAAGGTTTCTGTGGGTTTCGTCGTCCGTAATAGGGTTTTCGCGACGGAGGCTTTATATAGGCGAAGAGGCGGCGCAGAGGGCGACGGGGGCCACACCATAGGGCGGCGCGCCCCCTCGGCCGCGCCAAGGTATCATCCGGGGCCCCGTGGCCCCCTCGGTCCTTCCCGGTGTTCGGAAGCTTCGTGGAAAAATAGGAACCTGGGCGGTGATTTCGTCCAATTCCGAGAATATTTCGTTACTAGGATTTCTGAAACCAAAAACAGAGAACAGAACTGCACTTCGGCATCTTGTTAATAGGTTAGTTCCGAAAATGCGTAAATATGACATATAATGTGCATAAAACATGTAGGTATCATCAATAAAGTAGCATGGAACATAAGAAATTATCGATACGTTGGAGACGTATCAGCATCCCCAAGCTTAGTTCTGCTCGTCCCGAGCAGGTAAAACGATAACAAAGATAATTTCTTAAGTGACATGCCATCATAACCTTGATCATATTGTAAACATATGTAATGAATGCAGCGATCAAAACAATGGTAATGACATGAGTAAACAAGTGAATCATAAAGCAAAGACTTTTCATGAATAGTACTTCAAGACAAGCATCAATAAGTCTTGCATAAGAGTTAACTCATAAAGCAATAATTTAAAGTATAGACATTGAAGCAACATAATGGAAGATTAAGTTTCAGCGGTTGCTTTCAACTTATAACATGTATATCTCATGGATAATTGTCAATGCAAAGCAATATAACAAATGCAATATGCAAGTATGTAAGAATCAATGCACAGTTCACACAAGTGTTTGCTTCTTGAGATGGAGAGAAATAGGTGAACTGACTCAACATAAAGGTAAAAGAATGGTCCTTCAAAGAGGAAAGCATCGATTGCTATATTTGTGCTAGAGCTTTGGTTTTGAAAACATCAAGAGAGTATAAAAGTAAAGTTTTGAGAGGTGTTTGTTGTTGTCAACGAATGGTAATGGGTACTCTAACCCCCTTGCCAGACAAACCTTCAAAGAGCGGCTCCCATTTTATTTTATTTTTGTGTGGCACTCCTTCCAACCTTTCTTTCACAAACCATGGCTAACCGAATCCTCGGGTGCCTGCCAACAATCTCATACCATGAAGGAGTGCCTTTTTATTTTAGTTTTATTATGATGACACTCCTCCCCACCTTTGCTTTCTCAAGCCATGGCTAACCGAATCCTTCGGGTGCCGTCCAACAATCACATACCATGGAGGAGTGTCTATTTTTGTTAATTAATTTGGGACTAGGAATCCCATTGCCAGCTCTTTTTGCAAAATTATTGGATAAGCGGATGAAGCCACTAGTCCATTGGTGAAAGTTGCCCAACAAGATTGAAAGATAAACACCACATACTTCCTCATGAGCTATAAAACATTGACACAAATAAGAGGTAATAACTTTTGAATTGTTTAAAGGTAGCACTCAAGCAATTTACTTTGGAATGGCGGAGAAATACCATGTAGTAGGTAGGTATGGTGGACACAAATGGCATAGTGGTTGGCTCAAGGATTTTGGATGCATGAGAAGTATTCCCTCTCGATACAAGGTTTAGGCTAGCAAGGTTGTTTGAAACAAACACAAGGATGAACCGATGCAGCAAAACTCACATAAAAGACATATTGTAAACATTATAAGACTCTACACCGTCTTCCTTGTTGTTCAAACTCAATACTAGAAATTATCTAGACCTTAGAGAGACCAATTATGCAAACCAAATTTTAGCAAGCTCTATGTATTTCTTCACTAATAGGTGCAAAGTATATGATGCAAGAGCTTAAACATGAGCACAACAATTGCCAAGTATCACATTATCCAAGACATTTTACCAATTACTACATGTAGCATTTTCCAATTCCAACCATATAACAATTTAACGAAGAGGAAACTTCGCCATGAATATTATGAGCTAAGAACACATGTGTTCATACGAACCAGCGGAGCGTGTCTCTCTCCCACACAAGGATGAACTTATTCAGAGAACTAAGATAACAAAACAAAAATAAAAGCACACACAGACGCTCCAAGTAAAGTACATAAGATGTGACCGAATAAAAATATAGTTTCAAGAGAAGGAACCTGATACTTTGTCGATGAAGAAGGGGATGCCTTGGGCATCCCCAAGCTTAGACGCTTGAGTCTTCTTGAAATATGCAGGGATGAACCACGGGGCATCCCCAAGCTTAGACCTTTCACTCTTCTCGATCACATTATATCACCCTCTTCTATTGACCCTTGAAAACTTCTGCCACACCAAACTTCAAGCAAACTCATTAGAGGGTTAGTGCATAATCAAAATTCACATGTTCAGAGGTGAAACAATCATTCTTAACACCTCTGGACATTGCACAAAGCTTCTGAAAGTTAATGGAACAAAGAAACTCATTCAACTTAACAAAAGCGGCAATGCGAAATAAAAGGCAGAATCTGTCAAAAACAGAACAGTCCGTAAAGACGAATTTAAAGATGGCACCAGACTTGCTCAAACGGAAAAACTCAAAACTAATGAAAGTTGCGTACATATCTGAGGATCACGCTCGTAAATTGGCAGATTTTTTCGAATTTTCTACAGAGAACTGTGCCCAGATTCGTGACAGACAGCAATGCTGTTTCTGCGCAGCGATCCCAAATATAACATCAACTTTAACATAGAAACTTTACTTGGCACTAAAACATGATAAGGAGAGGTTGCTACAGTAGTAAACAACTTCCAAGACACAAATATAAAACAAAGTACTGTAGTAAAAAAACACATGGGTTATCTCCCAAGAAGTTCTTTCTTTATAGCCATTAAGATGGGCTCAGCAGTTTTAATGATGCACTTGCAAGAAATAGTATTTGAAGCAAAAGAGAGCATCAAGAGGCAAATTCAAAACACATTTAAGTCTAACATGCTTCCTATGCATAGGAATCTTGTAAATAAACAAGTTCATGAAGAGCAAAGTAACAAGCATAGGAAGATAAAACACGAGTAACTTAAAGATTCTCAACATAAAGAGGGGAAACTTAATATTATTAAGATGCATATAACCATATTTCCCTCTCTCATAATAACTTTCAGTAGCATCATGAGCAAACTCAACAATATAACTATCACATAAAGCATTCTTATCATGAGTCTCATGCATAAAATAATTACTACTCCCAACATAAGCATAGTCATTCTTATTAATTGTAGTGGGAGCAAATTCAACAAAGTAGCTATCAAATATAGGAGGTATATTGTAATCATAATCAAATTTATCCTCCATAACAGGTGGTAACAAAAGACTACTATCATTATAATCATCATAAATGGGAGGCAAAGTATCATCAAAGTAAATTTTCTCCTCAATGCTTGGGGGACTAAAAATATCATGCTCATCAAAGCCAGCTTCCCCAAGCTTAGAATTTTCCATAGCATTAGCAACAATGGTGTTCAAAGCATTCATAGTAACAACATTCCCATTAGCATGCATATAAAGTTCCATGGGTTTCTTAATTCTTTCTTCAAACACATCATGTCCTAATTCAAGATAAAGTTCATAAAGATCTCTCATATTTTTGTTGTTTTCCATTATGCCTAACTAGTGTAAACAAGAAACCAAATGTCGCAATTGCAGAGTCTAAAGGAAATAGCTTCGAGTACTTACAACGGCCCGGAAAATAGCTTAGTAGCCGAGATCCGGAGTGTGAGTACCTTTTACCTTTCCTCCCCGGCAACGGCGCCAGAAAATAGCTTGATGTCTACGTTCCCCCTCCTTTCCTGTAGACAGTGTTGGGCCTCCAAGTGCAGAGGTTTGTAGAACAGCAGCAAGTTTTCCCTTAAGTGGATCACCCAAGGTTTATCGAACTCAGGGAGGAAGAGGTCAAAGATATCCCTCTCATGCAACCCTGCAACCACAAAGCAAGAAGTCTCTTGTGTCCCCAACACACCAAATAGGTGCACTAGTTCGGCGAAGAGATAGTGAAATACAGGTGGTATGAATATATATGAGCAGTAGCAACGGTGCCAGAAAATAGCTTGCTGGCGTGTAGTTGATGGTGGTAGTATTGCAGCAGTAGTAACACAGTAAAACAGTAAACAAGCAGTAGTAACTCAGCAGTATTTAGGAACAAGGCCTAGGGATTACACTTTCACTAGTGGACACTCTCAACATTGATCACATAACAGAATAGATAAATGCATACTCTACACTTTTGTTGGATGATGAACACATTGCGTAGGATTACACGAACCCTCAATGCCGGAGTTAACAAGCTCCACAATAATGCTCATATTTTAGTAACCTTTAGTGTAAGATAGATCAAAAGACTAAACCAAGTACTAGCATAGCATGCACACTGTCACCTTCATGCATATGTAGGAGGAATAGATCACATCAATATTATCATAGCAATAGTTAACTTCGCAATCTACAAGAGATCATGATCATAGCATAAACCAAGTACTAACACGGTGCACACACTGTCACCTTTGCACACATGCAGGAGGAATAAAACTACTTTAATAACTTTGCTAGAGTAGCACATAGATAAATTGTGATACGATGCACATTGCAATCATAAAGAGATATAAATAAGCACTTCACTACGCTCTTCAACAGTGAATAAGTACTTCGTGAAATATAGCCTAAGAGACCCACACGGTGCACACACTGTCACCTTTACACACGTGGGACAAGGAGTCTCCGGAGATCACATAAGTAAAACCCACTTGACTAGCATAATGACATCTAGATTACAAGCATCATCATATGAATCTCAATCATGTAAGGCAGCTCATGAGATTATTGTATTGAAGTACATAGAAGAGAGATTAACCACATAGCTACCGGTACAGCCCCGAGCCTCGATGGAGAACTACTCCCTCCTCATGGGAGCAGCAGCGTGATGAAGATGGCGGTGGAGATGGCAGCGGTGTCGATGGAGAAGCCTTCCGGGCACTTCCCGCTCCGCAGGGTGCCTAACGACTCCTGTCCCCGATCTTGGCTTCACGATGACGGCGGCTCGAAGGTTTCTAGGGCGTCCGTAATAGGGTTTTCGCGACGGAGGCTTTATAGGCGAAGAGGCGGCGCAGGAGGGCTGACGGGGGGCCACACCATAGGCGGCGCGCCCCCTCCGCCGCGCCAAGGTCATCCTGGGCCCGTGGCCCCCTCCGGTCCTTCCCGGGTGTTCGGAAGCTAAAAATAGGAACCTGGGCGGTGATTTCGTCCAATTCCGAGAATATTTCGTTACTAGGATTTCTGAAACCAAAAACAGCAGAAAACAGGAACTGGCACTTCATCTTGTTAATAGGTTAGTTCCAGAAAATGCGTAAATATGACATATAATGTGCATAAAACATGTAGGTATCATCAATAAAGTAGCATGGAACATAAGAAATTATCGATACGTTGGAGACGTATCAGACCCCAAACCGGATCCGACGGGAATACCCCACCAAACTGCCTTGACTTATCCATTCGCGTACCTGTTCGCCCTTGCTGGCTGTGTGTGCCTATTTAAGTAGCTGGGACCCCTCCTTTACTTTTCAGACTTGTTTAGAACTCAAACCTAACTTTGAGCTTAGTCTCCCTTGGGTATCATCCCTCTGTAATCAAGGCCACCCTTGTGGATGTATGAATTTGGTAGTGAGAGATTCTAGTGTATTCACTCTCTCTCCCACTCCTTGATTCGTCCTCCCCACCGGTCTCTCCTCTCGGAATTCTACCTCGAGTCTCTTCCGGGCGGATTCTATTGGCACGGTCCATCGAGCCGTGAGGGTAAGATCGATTGTATCGGGTTGGTGAACCCCAAGAGGAAGGTATGATGCGCACAGTAGCAAGTTTTCCCTCAGAAAGAAACCAAGGTTTAATCGAACCAGGAGGAGCCAAGAAGCACGTTGAAGGTTGATGGTCGCGAAATGTGATGCGGCGCAACACCAGGGATTCCGGCGCCAACGCGGAACCTGCACAACACAACCAAAGTACTTTGCCCCAACGAAACAGTGAGGTTGTCAATCTCACCGGCTTGCTGTAACAAAGGATTAAACGTATCGAGTGGAAGATGTTTGCAAAGAAAACAGTAAAACAAGTAGATTGTATGCTATGTAAAGAATAGGACCGGGGTCCACAGTTCACTAGAGGTGTCTCTCCCATAAGATAAAAGCATGTTGGGTGAACAAATTACAGTCGGGCAATTGACAAATAGAGAAAGGCATAACAATGCATATACATGATATGATAAATATAGTGAGATTTAATTGGGCATTACGACAAAGTACATAGACCGCCATCCAACTGCATCTATGCCTAAAAAGTCCACCTTCAGGTTATCATCCGAACCCCATTCAGTATTAAGTTGCTAAGCAACAGACAATTGCATTAAGTATGGTGCGTAATGTAATCGACAACTACATCCTTAGACATAGAATCAATGTTTTATCCCTAGTGGCAACAACACATCCACAACCTTAGAACTTTCTGTCACTGTCCCAGATTTAATGGAGGCATGAACCCACTATCGAGCATAAATACTCCCTCTTGGAGTTAAGAGTACAAACTTGGCCAGAGCCTCTACTAATAACGGAGAGCATGCAAGATCATAAACAACACATAAACAATAGATTGATAATCACCATAATCATAGTACTCTCTATCCATCGGATCCCGACAAACACAACATATAGAATTACATATAGATGATCTTGATCATGTTAGGCAGCTCACAAGATCCAACAATGAAGCACAACAAGGAGAAGACGACCATCTAGCTACTGCTATGGACCCATGGTCCAGGGGTGGACTACTCACTCATCACTCCGGAGGCGACCATGGCGGTGTAGAGTCCTCCGGGAGATGGATCCCTCTCCGGCAGGGTGCCGGAGGCGATCTCCTAATCCCCCGAGATGGGATTCGGCGGCGGCGTCTCTGTAAGGTCGTATCGTCTCTCGGTACTGGGGGTTTCGCGACGGAAGCTTTAAGTAGGCGGAGGGTCAACGCGGGGGCCACACGAGGGGCCCAGGGGGTAGGTCGGCGCGGCCAGGGCTTGGGCCGCGCCAGCCACCTGGCTGCCTCGTGGCCCCACTTCGTTATCTCTTCGGTCTTCTGGAAGCTTCGTGCAAAAATAGGACCCTGGGCGAAAGTTTCGTCCAATTCCGAGAATATTTCTTTACTAGGATTTCTGAAACCAAAAACAGCAGAAAAACAGCAACTGGCTCTTCGGCATCTTGTTAATAGGTTAGTTCCGGAAAATGCATAAATATGACATATAATGTGCATAAAACATGTAGGTATCATCAATAAAGTAGCATGGAACATAAGAAATTATCGATACGTTGGAGACGTATCAGCATCCCCAAGCTTAGTTCTGCTCGTCCCGAGCAGGTAAAACGATAACAAAGATAATTTCTGAAGTGACATGCCATCATAATCTTGATCATACTATTTGTAAACATATGTAATGAATGCAGCGATCAAAGCAAAGGTAATGACATGAGTAAACAACTGAATCATAAAGCAAAGACTTTTCATGAATAGTACTTCAAGACAAGCATCAATAAGTCTTGCATAAGAGTTAACTCATAAAGCAATAAATCAAAGTAAAGGTGTTGAAGCAACACATAGGAAGATTAAGTTTCAGCGGTTGCTTTCAACTTATAACATGTATATCTCATGGATATTGTCAACATAAAGTAATATAACAAGTGCAATATGCAAGTATGTAGGAATCAATGCACAGTTCACACAAGTGTTTGCTTCTTAAGGTGGAAGGAGATAGGTAAACTGACTCAACAATAAAAGTAAAAGAATGGTCCTTCAATGAGGAAAGCATCGATTGTTGTATTTGTGCTAGAGCTTTTATTTTGAAAACATGAAACAATTTTGTCAACGGTAGTAATAAAGCATATGAGTTATGAAAATTATATCTTACAAGTTGCAAGCCTCACGCATAGTATACTAATAGTGCCCGCACCTCGTCCTACTTAGCTTGGACTACCGGATCTTTGCATGCCATGTTTCAACCAAGTGTCACAAAGGGGTACCTCCATGCCGCCTGTACAAAGGTCTAAGGAGAAAGCTCGCATTTTTTTCTCGCTTTTGATTATTCTCAACTTAGACATCCATACCGGGACAACATGGACAACAGATAATGGACTCCTCTTAAATGCATAAGCATGTAGCAAAGATTATTATTCTCATATGAGATTGAGGATATATGTCCAAAACTGAAACTTCCACCATGGTTCATGGCTTTAGTTAGCGGCCCAATGTTCTTCTCTAACAATTTTGCATGCTCCAACCACTAAAATGATAGACCTTCAGACAAGACGGACATGCATAGCAACTCACATGATATTCAACAATAGTTGATGGCGTTCCCCAGAAGCATGGTTATCGCACAACAAGCAACTTAATAAAATATAAAGTGCATAAGTACATATTCAATACTACGATAGTTTTTAAGGCTATTTTGTCCCATGAGCTATATATTGCATAGGTGGATGATGGAATTTTAAAGGTAGCACTCAAGCAATTTACTTTGGAATGGCGGAGAAATACCATGTAGTAGGTAGGTATGGTGGACACAAATGGCATAGTAGTTGGCTCAAGGATTTTGGATGCATGAGAAGTATTCCCTCTCGATACAAGGTTTAGGCTAGCAAGGTTATTTGAAGCAAACTCAAGGATGAACAAGTGCAGCAAAACTCACATAAAAGACATATTGTAAACATTATAAGACTCTACACTGTCTTCCTTGTTGTTCAAAACTCAATACTAGATATTATCTAGACCTTAGAGAAACCAAATATGCAAATCAAATTTTAGCAAGCTCTATGTATTTCTTCATTAATGGGTGCAAAGCATATGATGCAAGAGCTTAAACATGAGCACAACAATTACCAAGTATCACATTATCCAAGACATTTTAGAATTACTACATGTAGCATTTTCCAATTCCAACCATATAACAATTTAACGAAGAAGAAACTTCGCCTTGAACATTATGAGTAAAGCCTAAGGACACATGTGTCCATATGCAACAGCGGAGCGTGTCTCTCTCCCACAAAGTGAATGCTAGGATCCATCTTATTCAAACAAAAACAAAAACGAAAACAAACCGACGCTCCAAGCAAAGAATACAAGATGTGATTGAATAAAAATATAGTTTCAGGGGAGGAACCTGATGATGTTGTCGATGAAGAAGGGGATGCCTTGGGCATCCCCAAGCTTAGACGTTTGAGTCTTCTTAAAATATGCAGGGGTGAACCACGGGGGCATCCCCAAGCTTAGAGCTTTCACTCCTCTTGATCATAGTATATCATACTCCTCTCTTGACCCTTGAAAACTTCCTTCACACCAAACTTCAAGCAAACTCATTAGAGGGTTAGTGCATCATTAATAATTCACACATTCAGAGGTGACACAATCATTATTTTCACTTCTGGACATTGCATAATGCTACTGGACATTAATGGATCAAAGAAATAAATCCAACATAGCAAAAGAGGCAATGCGAAATAAAAGGCAGAATCTGTCAAAAACAGAACAGTCCGTAAAGACGAATTTAGAGATGGCACCAGACTTGCTCAAATGGAAAAACTCAAAACTAATGAAAGTTGCGTACATATCTGAGGATCACGCTCGTAAATTGGCAGATTTTTTAGAATTTTCTACAGAGAATTGTGCCCAGATTCGTGACAGACAGCAATGCTGTTTCTGCGCAGCAATCCCAAATATAACATCAACTTTGACATAGAAACTTTACTTGGCACAAAAACATGATAAGGAGAGGTTGCTACAGTAGTAAACAACTTCCAAGACTCAACAAAACAAAAATTGCTGTAGGTAAAAACATGGGTTGTCTCCCATAAGCGCTTTTCTTTAACGCCTTTCAGCTAGGCGCAGAAAGTGCAAATCAAGTAACATCGAGAGTAGAAGCATCAACATTATTATTTTTCATGCAAACACAACTTGTTGCAGAGGGTGCTTTAGGTGCTCCATTATCTAAATTTTCTATGGTGGTGCTAGGGGTTTTAGCAATTTTAGGCCTATAGTAATTCTTTTGTTTAGGCACTTTAGAGGCATACATGAATTTTTGCTCTTTACCCACATAGGCTTTCTCATTATACTTGAGAGAAGAAAAGGTTGAACCCAAGGTTCCCATAGCTTTTTCAAGTTCAACAATCCTATTGGTTTGATTATCATGGATAACACAAGTTCCTAGGACACTAATTCTTTCATCAATTCCTCCTAGGGATTTATCAAGTTCATCAGTTTTATCCAATAACATTTCTAATTTAGTTTCAATACTTGGAAAATTTTTCTCTATGGTTTCCAATTTTTTCATAACATCTTCAAGAGAGATTTCAGTTTTAACTTCATTAACAGGTGGTATTCCAACTAGACTCTCAATGATGCAACTAGCTTCTAAAGCGGGAGTACCTAGGAAATTACCTCCCGAAAGAGTATCAAGAACATATCTATTCCAACTAGATAAACCAACATAAAAGTTCCTAAGAAGGATAGTGGTGGAGTGTTTCTTAATGCACCTTTGATGAGCATTACTAATTCTATACCAAGCATCTTTAAAACTTTCTCCTCCTTGTTGCTTAAAAGAACGAACTTCAACTTCAGGATTACTCATTTTAGTAGCAGTAAAATTAAACAAACTAGATAGAGTAAATGCAAGTAACTAATTTTTTTGTGTTTTTGATATGGAGAGCAAAACAGTAAATAAAGTAAAACTAGCAACTAATTTTTTTGTATTTTGATTTAGTGCAGCAAACAAAGTATTAAATAAAATAAAGCAAGACAAAAACAAAGTAAAGAGATTGAGAAGTGGAGACTCCCCTTGCAGCGTGTCTTGATCTCCCCGGCAACGGCGCCAGAAAAAGAGCTTGATGGCGTGTAACTCACACGTTCGTTGGGAACCCCAAGAGGAAGTTATGATGCGCACAGTAGCAAGTTTTCCCTCAGAAAGAAACCAAGGTTTAATCGAACCAGGAGGAGCCAAGAAGCACGTTGAAGGTTGATGGTCGCGAAATGTGATGCGGCGCAACACCAGGGATTCCGGCGCCAACGCGGAACCTGCACAACACAACCAAAGTACTTTGCCCCAACGAAACAGTGAGGTTGTCAATCTCACCGGCTTGCTGTAACAAAGGATTAAACGTATCGAGTGGAAGATGTTTGCAAAGAAAACAGTAAAACAAGTAGATTGTATGCTATGTAAAGAATAGGACCGGGGTCCACACTAGAGGTGTCTCTCCCATAAGATAAAAGCATGTTGGGTGAACAAATTACAGTCGGGCAATTGACAAATAGAGAAAGGCATAACAATGCATATACATGATATGATAAATATAGTGAGATTTAATTGGGCATTACGACAAAGTACATAGACCGCCATCCAACTGCATCTATGCCTAAAAAGTCCACCTTCAGGTTATCATCCGAACCCCATTCAGTATTAAGTTGCAAAGCAACAGACAATTGCATTAAGTATGGTGCGTAATGTAATCGACAACTACATCCTTAGACATAGAATCAATGTTTTATCCCTAGTGGCAACAGCACATCCACAACCTTAGAACTTTCTGTCACTGTCCCAGATTTAATGGAGGCATGAACCCACTATCGAGCATAAATACTCCCTCTTGGAGTTAAGAGTACAAACTTGGCCAGAGCCTCTACTAATAACGGAGAGCATGCAAGATCATAAACAACACATAAACAATAGATTGATAATCACCATAATCATAGTACTCTCTATCCATCGGATCCCGACAAACACAACATATAGAATTACATATAGATGATCTTGATCATGTTAGGCAGCTCACAAGATCCAACAATGAAGCACAACAAGGAGAAGACGACCATCTAGCTACTGCTATGGACCCATGGTCCAGGGGTGGACTACTCACTCATCACTCCGGAGGCGACCATGGCGGTGTAGAGTCCTCCGGGAGATGGATCCCCTCTCCGGCAGGGTGCCGGAGGCGATCTCCGGAATCCCCCGAGATGGGATTCGCGGCGGCGTCTCTGTAAGGTTTTCCGTATCGTGGCTCTCGCAGGGGGTTCGCGACGGCTTTAAGTAGGCGGAGGGTCAACGCGGGGGCCACACGAGGGGCCCAGGGGTAGGTCGGCGCGGCCAGGGCTTGGGCCGCGCCGGCCACCCTCCTGGCTGCCTCGTGGCCCCACTTCGTTATCTCTTCGGTCTTCTGGAAGCTTCGTGCAATAGGACCCGGGCGAAAGTTTCGTCCAATTCCGAGAATATTTCTTTACTAGGATTTCTGAAACCAAAAACAGCAGAAAGAATCGCTCTTCGGCATCTTGTTAATAGGTTAGTTCCAGAAAATGCATAAATATGACATATAATGTGCATAAAACATGTAGGTATCATCAATAAAGTAGCATGGAACATAAGAAATTATCGATACGTTGGAGACGTATCAAGGGTAAGCATCGATTGTATCGGGTTGGTGTGCGTGGATCTTCGTGTGTTCTTCGTGTTCTTCGTGTTCTTCCGCCTCTCCCCCTCTTTTCCCCTTGATTCCTTGGGTCATTCGCGAGATCGGGCCACAATCGGGGTCTTAGACCACATCAGAGAGATTAACCACATAGCTACCGGTACAGCCCTTAGCCTCGAGGGAGAACTACTCCCTCCTCATCATGGGAGACAGCAGCGTTGATGGAGATGGCGGTGGTGTCGATGGAGATGCCTTCCGGGCAATTCCCCGTCCCGGCGACGTGCCGGAACAGAGACTTCTGTCCCCCGAATCTTGGCTTCGCAATGGCGGCAGCTCTGGAACTTTTCTCGTATCGTGGCTTATCTTTTTAGGGTTTTCGAGGCGGAGGCTTCATAGGCGGGGGCAGCCTCGGGAGCCCTGGTGGGGCCACACCATAGGGGCGCGCCCCCCCTGGCCGCGCCGCCTTGTGGGTGGGGCCCCGGCTCCCCTCTTGCCCCTCTTCGGTGCTCTGGAAGCTTCCGGGAAAATAAGATCTTGGGCGTTGATTTTGTCCAATTCCGAGAATATTTCCTTTGTAGGATTTCTAGAACCAAAAACAGCAGAAAACAGGAACTGGCGCTTCGGCATCTTGTTAGTAGGTTAGTTCCGGAAAATGCATCAAAACATCATAAAGTGTGAACAAAACATGTAGGTATTGTCATAAAACTAGCATGGAACATCGGAAATTATAGATACGTTAGAGACGTATCACTTGCCACCGAAGATGTTGACGATGTTGTCGAAGATGTTGACGATGCCATCGAGATCAGCTCCTTGTTGCCTCTAATTCCCACATATGGCGCCAATTGACAAGGTATTAACTTGTCAATGTCTACAAGTTGTAGACTTGGGTTTTGTGGAAGTAGAGGGCAAGTAGATCTCAAAGGTTTCAGCCGAAAAGGTGCTCGACTGCTAAAAACTAGGGTTATGTTGACAATGAGATTGATCCTTTGTTTGTCCCTCGACTCCCTCCTATATGGGAGGCGGAGTCAAGGGTTTCGTATTACACAAGTTACAAAAACGCCGGGAGACTCTTTGAGTTCGTCCCGTGAAGTTACAAGTCTCTTTATTCCTAATCTATCTCTATTTACCATAGTCGATGCTTTAGTGGACTTCTGGGCTTCATGAACTTCGGGTCGTGGGCCTTCAGTGAACTCCGGGTACCATCTTCGGCAGGCCCATCCGGGATGCCTATGTCAGTCTAGTCCCCTACACTTTTGTGTCGAGCGGGTCTATGGCTTTGAAAAGGACGGGAGAGGAAGTAGCACTCGGGAACACATCATCAAGCCATGGACGTGGTGACCACGGGGAGGTCGAGCATGGGCGTGCTGTGGGGCAGGGGCAACCTCGTAAGTGTGCGAGCAACAAATCGAGCAAGAAATGTAACGTCATTGCAGACCATCATTAGGGTGCCAGAGAGGGAGAGAGAGAGATAAAGGAAGGATAGAGGATGGATGCATCTATTTCGAACCATAGAGAAATGGTGGCAGTGTTGGAGAATATGCGCGCGTGTGAGTGGGTTTGAAAGGGTAGCTATTTCCTTAGCGTTGCGTGGGAAGGTGTGGTCGTCGAGCCGTTGGGCCCACCTGACAGATCCTCGAAAAAATAAACTTGAGGAGGGGCGGTTCAGCACGGGCAAGGGAGGGCATGGTGTGTCGCATGAATGCATACATGAGGTGCTGAAGCCCATGGCTCCCTTGTTGCGCACTGTTGTGGGCAACCATAAGTGGACGTGGGGTTGTAGACGTGTATGTGCCCATGGAAGTGTGTAGGACGGGCATAGATAGGCGTGTGCTAGTGGGAGAGTGTGTGTGAGGGAGAGGTTGTCTACGTGCAGGGCATCGATGAAGACCACTGGTCAGTCCTCTAGGGAAAAAGAGAAAGGAGAGGGAGTCGTGTCTCCTTGTTTCGGTTCTCGGGAAAGTGTGTGAGAGACATATAGGATCTACGGCTGGTTAGGGAGGCAGGTAGAAGCGGTAGGATGCTGCATGAGAGGGCCAGGGTGCAATGCATCTATAGTTCAAGCAAGAATATGAGAGAGAGGGATGGAAAAGGGGTGCACCTATGACAAGGTTGGCATGGCCGGCTCTCTCTTTCCCTCCAATGCCATGCAAAAATAGACAAGCCAATGGTCCTAGGTTACTGCAGGTTGATCATGGCGTGTCACAATTGGTGGTTTGAGGAAGTTAAGGGAATATATAGAGATGGAAATGTAAAGGAAGATTTTAAAGTAAAGATGATATTTAATTTAGAATCACCTTGCACATGCATGGTCGTCAGAAAAATTCGGCATAACCTTTTCTAAAAATAGGATCTACAAGTAGTGCATGAAATTTGCCGAAACGGAAATGAATCAACATTTTGGTCAAATATTGGCAACTCATTTCAAATCCTTGCACACAAAACATATGCCCGGTTTCATCATCTCGCGTTAACACTCTGCCCGCGCGCACAACAACATGCAACCTTCGCATACGAACATGCATACACACACGCCGACGCTCATTCGGCCAAACAAACATGTGCATCTCCTCTAGTTACTTACATATTAGCTAAGTTATCGATATGAGAGACTGAGAGAGGGTGTTGGAGGAGAAAGTAAGTGGGATTTAGTAGATCTAGGAGTTGGGAGAGCTTTCCCATACATACATATCAACAAAAGTAGGTCCAAAAACCTAAAATGGGTGAAAAAATGGAGAAAATGAGGCGAGGAGGAGGATGGAGCAAACCAGATCCACTTTTAGGAGGAGGGGAGAGGGGGGAAGTGAGAGGTGGTAGTGGCTCCATACCATAAAATGGATGTTCCTAGTTTACCAGTGGCTGGTATTTGAGATACCTGCAACGCACAAGGATATGGCGCGCCACTGGTAAGTGTGGCAACCCTATCCAACCCGGCCCAAACATAACTGGGCGCAACACTTCAAATAGTGCGGCACTGGTAAGTTGTTACGTGTGACACACAAATTTATGGTGTGCCACTAGTATATAGTAGTGTTGCACCACTAGTATAGTGCGCCACTGGTACCAAACCCATAAATAGTTGTTTTCCAGTAGTGGGTATTTCCACATGCGGTCATTGGGCAGGGCCCGAAAAGATTTCTCCACCATGGAAAGCCGACCTTTGTCACAATGGCACGCTGTGGTGGAGACATGTACCAAGTTTGGCTCCTCCACCGACGACTCCGCAATCATGATGGAGGAGGGAGAGCGTGCTTGGCCAAGCGACACTGTGACCCCCCCCCCCCCCCTTTGCTATGAACTGCGATTTCTATGCACGCAGTGTTGGGTGATTCACTGCATATTTCTGGCGGCGAGACATTGTTCCTGTGGATTTTTCAAACATATTTTACATGTATGAGCTACCAGGGACGCTCACCGTATTTATAGACAAGCCGGGATGGTGGGAAAGGCGGCTAAATGTTAGAAATATAAAGTAAAAAAACACCATACATAGTTTGAGAGAAATAAATGGTCTGGAAAGCGGAAGAGCAGCACCAAGTTATTTAAGCTGTAACTGTTTGCTATGTTTCACACACGATCATGTATATTTAAAAGTAGTGTTCCATATGCTGAGCTCCGTGTGCTTGGGTGAAGGACTTTCAGACGGTTTTTTAAGGTAGCTTAAGCGATCTTTCACACCGCATATGGACACCGCCTTTGCGACGAAGACTTAAGAGACACGGTCTATACTGGTGCAACGGGTAAACGATATGAGAGAGTGAAAGTGATATGGGCAGCAGATTAGTAGGAAGGAGCATATATTTTACTGTAGAAACTATATTATGGGACAAGGCATTCGTCATGTAGCGTTGACAAGACGGCCATGCCCGGCCCGATGTATTGCCGGGTCGGGTCGCGCGCCTCGCCGTCGTTGTCGATCGATAAAGCCCCGCGTTGTCTTCCACCTCTGCATCCACTCCTTCCAAGTTTCATTGCTTCTGGCTCTTCTTCCATCCAACTCCGGAACACTCACTATGGAGGGGGAACCCAGCTTGGAGCTCGAGGAGTTTGTTTCCACCCCCATCGACCTGGCGTTTCTGCTCCCATCTCCATCCTATGACCTTCCTCCTGTCCAACCTAGACATATGAACCTAGATCAGTATCAATCAGCCGTTGCAGTAGCGCTAGAATCGTGGAAGCCACCAGACTCGTCCTCCACCCCCACTGATCTGGAGCTCGTGCAGAACTACCTCCACCCAGCAACCCAACGCATGCCAGGGGAAATCGTTTTTGACGACATGAAGCGGAGAATTTATCCTTCGGTTTTCAACGCCAGACTCCCTTACATGAACCCTTGCGATCTCCCTGGTATGCGCAGTTCTTCAATCACGAGTTTGTTTGCGCGATTATGCCGTACTTTATATACTACTACTGGATCCAGTCCTGCGCGATCAATAAATACTCTTCTATTTTCACTCGGACACGTGCGCGCAGGGTTTGCGCGCAAGGAGAGGAGGAGGGAAAAATACTATCTCACGGATCAGACGAGTGTGTATTATGGTATCGAATTCACCGGTCTCGAAACACCAAATGGGTTCTGGAAAAGCAGGGACTTTGGCAGCGCGATCCGTGGGGCGGATGATAAAATTGTCGGCACGAAGTCGACTGCTTACTTCTACACGGGAAGAAATCCACGGTCCAAGACATACTGGGTCATGGACATCTACTACCTGATGAGCGACAAATTCATCGAGGTATATGTAATTAACCTGTGTCGCAGTCAAGGCACGCTTGAGTAATCAGCGTTCCATATACATCCAGTTTTTTCACTAACATACGTTTCCTGCTGCATATACGTTGCATGTTCACTGTAGAATGGCCTGGCCCTATGCCATGTGTTCGAGGATGACTCTCCCGTCTACGGCAACAGTCCCAAATGCTCCACATTTCATCAAGGAAATTGCAATGGTAACTATAGAATAGTATAGTAGTCTTTTCTGTATAGCCGTAGTACTGTAATTCAGTATCAGCACGCGGGAATTGAAATACTATGGAGACTGTTATGGGGGACAACTTTTACCAGGCTGACTACCGCCTGAAGGATGCTTAGAGCATGTCTAATAGGCCCCGTATTTTTTCGCCCCTTAAAACGTGACTAGAGGGCCCTGTATTCACTTTTCGCTGGCCGAAAACTCGGACGAGCTAGCACAACCCGTGTCCCCATCCTGTAAAACAGAATATCTGTTTTACGGGGTGGGGATATGGGTTCTGCTAGCTCGTCCGAGTTTTCAACCCCTCAAAACAGGGTTTTAGACAACAATTTGCACAGCAATTTTAGATCAAACATAGCACATCCAAAATATGTGATGCATAATTCATAGTTTTTAACATCACAACGCGATCATATGCAATGTTCAAGGGAGCGGTAGGATCTGTCGGCCATGCTCTTGGTGCGAGGCTTGAGCTGGTGGTAGAGATCCTCAATGCGCTGCCAATAGCGCTTGCCGCCTTGGTCCACTCCGGTGCACGCATCCATCCCCACCTTGCTCCAAGCACGGACCAAATAGCGTCTTCGATCTCGGTGTAGTTCGAGGTGCGTGGCTTCGGCGTCGACGATGAACCGGCGGCAGCCGGATCAACCTCAACCACCTCCTCCTCGTCACCCTCATCCTCTTCCTCGTCATCAATATCTTCGACGTTGCACTCCCCATCGAACGCATCGATGCCGGCGTCCAAATTCACCGCCGAGTCGTTGAGCATGTCCATGTACGATGTTGTGGACTCAACGTCGAACACCTTGTCTACGTCCATGGTGGGTGGCGGCGGCGCGGGCATCGCATCGGACGGAGGAGGGGCCGTGGCCTTGGAAGACGGTGGAGGCGCGAGGCCGATGCGGCTGACCTGCTTGGTCTTCAACTTGGGCTTCGGAGCACCCCTCGGCCGGGCCGCCTTCGTCCTCATCCTGCCCCCTTTCTTGGCAGTCGGCGGGGCTGCGGCCGAGGGAGCAGCGGCCGGCGGAGCCGCGGCCGGCGAAGGGCCTTCGAAGAATTGCTTCAGAAACCTCTTCCTCTTCGACGGGATGGTGGCGGAGATCATGGCCGACACGCCGCCGCGTTGGGCGGTCCCACGACGGGACATCAACCACCGCGGCCGTCGGAGATGGACCGCCGGCGGATGGCGGACCTTGCGGAGGATCCATGGCAGCGGGATCCGGCCGCAAGGGCCGGGGGAGGAGATCGAGCGGCGGCGGCGGCGGTTGGTTTTCGCTGAAACCGTTCGCGCGCAGTGGAAGGGGGATACTGGTTTCGCCCTCTATTCCCGCTCCCACCCCGCACAAGTAGGGGGCGAAAGCCCGCCCCGTAATCGAAAACAGCAAAAATCGGTGCGGCTGGTTTTACGGGGTCTGCTAGACGGCCGGGTAGAGCCGAAACCCGTATAACGGCGGTTATTATACGGGTTTGCCCCTTTTAAGGGGTTAGACATGCTCTTAGAGCTTTCATGATGCATATAGCCTTCATATCCTTTTCGAGAAAATCTAATCTTCGTGTATTTGTTTTTTCTGAGACATGCAAACTCCGAATGATGCAGATGTGTGGGTTTTCCCCATTTTCGAAAAATTTGCATGTGTTTGAAGGTTCCGTTTCAATGTACTCTATTATTTGGTCAGAAGGGTTATCTAACAAGAGATATTTTTGGAAAAATTATGGTTAATGTTTTACAAGTTACTAATGGTGAAACATGCTGTTGTTAAGTTGCAAATATATATCTTCATGCTATAAGTTTAGTTTTAGAAATTATTACAAAGGTGGTTCTGATGCAGGGAAACAATGTAGTCAGCCATTCAATGTCCGTAGCAGTGAGTCACTCAATTCGACTCCTTCAAGATCATTGCCAAGGAACCATCACCCGGATTCGCCTTTGGACACAAGATACACTTCTTATATAGCAAATCTTGAGAACCTCTTGCTCTGTGACCCTGACCCTGACACCTCCACAGGTAAGCTCGAGCCAGTCTCTTGCAGATCAATTGAGAAACCTACAAAAGCACCATAAAAATACTACTCCATCCGATCCGTAATAAGTCTCAGGGTTTGTTCTAATTTGAACTAAAACCTCTACACTTATTATGGATCGGAGGAATTACAAACTATTAGTCTCATATGGTGTTTAATGGCCACTCGTCTAGTCGAAGCTGGTGGATGTATTTACTAACATATATTTCATGGGACGCTAGGTTTGCTAGATACTGAAAATTGTAGTGCAAGAACAAGCGTTCCTCCAACCGGAGATCATGGGCAATCTAAAAAGCGCAAAAAGAAGAGCTCAGATGTTTGGAATTACTTCACCAAGATGTTTGTGCGTGACTTTGAGGGAAACGTGTTAACACTTGCAGCTTGCAACCACTGCTCCAAAGTACTAACTGGCAGTTCCAAGGGTGGTACGACTCACCTCGCAAGGCACGTGTGCCCTTGCAAGTTTAAACCAGTAGAAGCTGGCAGAATGGATAAAGGTTACGCCAATGGCAATGTTCTGCCGTCCTAGTTTTTTGGTCCGGTCATGATTTTTGTCATGTTAGTGGTGTATAGTATGGATTTTTTTTCTAATGTCGCAAATGTGTTTTTGAGTTGATGTGTACGATATTGTAAATCTGTTGTCTCCTCTCTCTGATCCTATATTTCTATCGAACCATATATGTCTTGCGGAAACGTTCCATCAACAAGCTAGTCACGTGTAGTTTGGAAAGCATACGATTATATGACACCGAGCACCGGAGCCCACGCATTTGTAATTTCACATAAGGATAATTCCTTTGTCTCATGGCCATGGAACCTCGGCCGGAGCTCCCTTGCTGGCCCGAGATCCTCTTGCCATCGTGAATTCCTTCGCCACCTCGAGATTGTCGACCCAATATTGTTCCCAAGTGCGAGCTTCTCTATGGAGGGTGGGTGTGTGGCCTCATCACGCCGCGTCGAGCATCACATTCCTCGCTAGCCAACTCTGTCACACTCTACCCTTGCCCTTTATTATTCATGGAAGCCATGGCTATAGTCGTGATGTAGCTTCAAAATTTGAGGTATCCAACCGTGCCGATCCTAAGATCAGTGGAACGGGCCCAAAATCTCCATCGCTAGAACTGATGGGCTTTAGCACACTGATGGGCTCTACTGAGCCGTATTCCCGGCTAGCAAGTCTAGAATAGCGAGATCACGATGATCATGGACGATGGTTAGTTTTTTCGTTGAATTTTGGGTGCATTTAAAATCTTACACTCATAAGCGTTTTGTTGCGAAAGGACAACCATATACTGCAAGAATTTCTGTGTGTTTTCTACAAGTTTTTTCTCAGATATTTTGATGATACATATGTTCTTTCAAAATGCTACAAACACAGAGTATTTGTTTTGTTGCAAGTTGCTGTGAACTTTTTTTATCCTTGTTGTTTGTAATATCTTGATAAAAATGTTGCATAACCACCTTTTGTTGCATTATTATTTTTAACTGATGCGGAACATGTTGCATGTTATAACATCGCCATGAAAAATGTCGCAAAAAATTGTTGCATAACCAACTATTTGTTCACTGGCGGGAAGGTTTTATTTCTTCGTTTAGCTTGTTTTGAGTGTCTTCTTCAGAAAGGTGAGGCAGTGGCTTCATCCCGAAATCAAAATAAGCCCCCCCCCAGTCCTATTTTGCTCCGCGGCTAGCGCTGGCTGAGGGTGCGTGAAGTAGTGTGTCCAGCGAATCTGCTCAGTCTCTTCCGATCAATGGTTATCATCATTGGCACTAGTTGCTACTCTGATGATGCGTTGGCCATTTGGGACCTTACCACGATGACTTTCCGTATGTCTACTACAACAAGCTCTACTACGACAAGGTGCATGCATCCAGGTGATGGAGGGACGGGGACAGCGGCGTCTTCGGCTAACGCTAGTGCCTCTAGTTGTCGCTAGGTGGTCCAGTGACCTATTTGTATCTTTTATTACTTTTAGTACTCTTTGTACTATTGTCGATGATTATTAAGATTGGTGAAATTTCGCACAAAAAAACTATTTGTTCACTGGCGGGAAGGTTTTATTTCTTCGTTAAGCTTGTTTTGAGTGTCTTCTTCAAAAAGGTGAGGCAGTGGCTTCATCCCGAAATCAAAATAAGGTCCCCCCAGTCCTATTTTTGCTTCGGTGGGGCGTCTAGCGCTGGCTGAGGGTGCGTGAAGTAGTGTGTCCAGCGAATTTGCTCAGTCTCTTCCGATCAATGGTTGTCATCATTGGCACTAGTTGCTACTCTGATGATGCGTTGGCCATTTGGGACCTTACCATGATGACTTTCCGTATGTCTACTACAACAAGCTCTACTACGACAAGGTTGCATGCATCCAGGTGATGGAGGGACGGGGACGGCGGCGTCTTCGGCTCACGCTAGTGTCTCTAGTTGTCGCTAGGAGGTACAGTGACCTATTTGTATCTTTTATTACTTTTAGTACTCTTTGTACTATTGTCGATGATTATTAAGATTGGTGAAATTTCGCACAAAAAACTATTTATCGCATCACTTTTTGCTAAAAGATTAGCACGGTCTGCAAAAACAAAATATTACCATGATGCATCAATAATACCCCTACTACACTTAGCTCTTTGCTACGCGGGTGGAATCGGTGTTCAAAATCATGAACGGCCTAGATCTGCTCGATCGGACTACTAGACAGGCGACTGATCTTTCCTAAGGGTGGCAATGGAGCTGGTACCAAAACTAGATCCATGCCTAAATCCACAAGCCTCGCTTTGCCCCGCCCACGAAACTATCCATAGGCATGGTTGTCGCTCCAAATCCAAATTAATCCACCGAATATCCGGATAACCATGGATATCCATGTGTTTACACACTATGTACATGAACATAACATATTAGAGCATAACAACAACATTTTATTAGTATTTCGATAATATTTCCGTATCATTTCAACAATAATTATGTGGGCAATGAATAGGACGAGGTGGAAGCGAGATGGAATGAGAGAAAGCCCACTGCTCGTCGATGCGTCTCCTAGACGAGCTGGACTGCCGGAGAGGTGGAAGGAAGGGCCGCCGCCCAAGCCTTAGGGGGAGGCCATGAAAATGTCTCAGCCGGACATCTATTGGATATCCATGGGGCAAAACCTATATCCATGCCCGCCCCATGAGTTACTGGATATCCGCTCCATGAAATCTGTGGGTATAATCAGCCCGCCATACCCGTGCCCGTTGGGCCGGATATCCGTGGATACCAGAATCCATGGATAAAATTGCCATCCTTAATCTTTCCGGCAGATTGATCGCCTGACAGCTACCACGATCTCCATCGCAGCGATGCATCCTTGCGTCCGCGCGTTTGGATGGATCATGCCAGATAAAATCGTGGTTCAACGCCGCGAGTATCCCAAAAGCGGATGGTCGCGGTGTCTAGGACGACCCAAATCTGGACCAAATTTAGGCCAGGTTTGCCTGGCTGCGGATGGCACGCGGAATCCTCGCGCGTCCGCCTGCTCGCCTCCCATGCCCACCTGTCGACGGGCGAGTCCTATTAAATATAGGCTGGGAGGGGGACAGTCCCTATCCAGTCCCCACTTCCCACTCCACTCCGCACGCACGCTCACTCAAGCTTCCTCGCCGACATAGCCCCGAAGAGCGAGTACGAGCCATCCGCAAATGACCATGAGGCAGCAGCCGGCGAGCCGCGCCGGCGGCTTTTGGCATGGGGCCGCCGGCGCCGATGCGCGAGCGGATCTACGTCGCCGTCGTGGTGGCGAGATCTTCTGGGAGGCGGGCGCCCCAATGCCGTGGGGCGATGTGCACCTCCCCCACGGCTGGCACCTGAGCCCAGATCGGGTTCCGGTGCCGCCGACCCCGGCCATCGGCCACGCCGCCTGGCGGAGATCCAGTGGCGGCATGCGCAGCTGCCGGTGGACCTCCAGGAGGACCCCATCTACAGCGACACGAGTCCCTACTGGGACTTGTGGTTCGAGGTGGAGCACGATGCGCGTCGGCGCACCTGCTTCACCTCGGTAATGGCGAGGCCTCGCGCGCAGCGGCGCACGCCGGGTAGGAGGGCTGGCCGCCGCACCGGCGGCCTCTACATCGACGAGCCCGTGGCTACTCCGCCGCAGGCCAGCCCGAGGAGAATAACGACTCCAAGCTGCGCGCCGTGCTCGCGGCGTCTGATACGTCTCCAACGTATCTATAATTTTTGATCACTACTAGGAAAAAGCTTATAGGTGGAGGAAAAACGTGCCGGCGCACCACCTAGGACGTGCGCCGGTGGAAGGTGTTGCCGGCGCACCAGGAAGTCGCCGCGCCGGCGATGCAGGCATACTGCCGGCGCACCTCCGTAGAAGACGCGCCGGGGCAAACTCCTGGCATGGGCTCGGCCGATTCGGGCCAGGCCCAGGAAACACCGCGGCGCACCAGCCCAGAGAGCCGCGCCGGCGCGCTCCTGGGCTGGTGCGCCGGCAGTGTTTCCTGGGCCTGGCCCGGAGCAACTATAGCCGGATGGGGTATATATTGCCGGCGCACCACGGCCTAGGTGCGCCGGCAATAACCTGGGAGTTATTTCAGCCACCAACCAGCACACTCACTCACACACTCACTACACTCCACTTATCCACACAACCCGAGCCTTCTCCCAACCCAGCTCATTTTTGCCTATTCCTATCCCCAATTTAGCTAATTTGACCAAACAAAATCATATTTTTTGAGCAAATCTTCCCTTCCTACATGCATCTCCCACATCCCCCTATGTAGATCTAGATCTACTATCCCGCGTTGACCGCTCAATCTAGATCTAGATCTAGAAAGTCGGCTTCCATACGCCATTGTCGCGGCGCGTCGTCTCGATCTCGTCGACAATTATATCAAACAAATAGGTGATTAATGAACAAATTGAGGAATGAAATCGACGTATGTTGGACATTTGAAGCAAAGCTCTCGTGTGTGGCATATATATATATATGTTGTGCTTGTGCTTGTGTGTGTGTTGGCGTTGAAAATGAGTTGCCAACGTTGCGCCGAAATGTTGATTCATCAAGTTTCCGTTTCGGCACATTTCTGGCGCTCCTATGTCCTACCGTGTAGGAAGGTCATGCCGAAATTTTCCGTGAAAACTACCGACGGATGCATGGTTCTAATCAATTATGTAATCTTACCATGCAGGCGATAATGGTTATCGAGATGAGTGAAAGCATCGTGATGAGATATCTGAAACACGCGATCATCGACATGTATGAAAATAAACGCACGGAGGTATTGTGTCCGTGCCGGAGATGCAAACGAGGGAAATGGTTTGACCCGTATTCAGGAAAATTGCAGGGGCACCTGCTCACTAATGGTTTCATGCATGGACACACTCAATGGATGAGCGATGATGGCGCGGAGGTCAATGGGGCGACGGCAGCAGGTGGTAATAATGGCCGGCAAGAAGGAGGGCATCATGACATTGATGACGATGAAGAGTTTGTCGCAGAAGACGATAACCTTGACGACGATAATAACCTTGACGATGACAATAACCTTGACGACGACGAAGAGGTGCCGCTAGCTTCAGTCGTGCGGGACCCTCATCTTCAAGATCTGCTTCTCGAAAAGACGAAAGGCGCCAAGCGGAAATCAAAGCTTGAGCAACTGGAGATAGACTCGAATACTCCGTTGTACGACTCAGGTCGCGGGTTGGGGGAGTCTCGCTTGAGAGTAGCTCTCGATGTGCTGCAGATGAAGGCGAAACACGGATGGACGGACACAAGCGTCGACGACATCCTGGAATACGTGAAAGATCTCCTTCCTGCCGGGAACACGTGTCCTGGTAGTCTAGCCGAGGCCAAGAGAATCACGTGCCCTCTCGACTTACCCCACGAAAAGTATCACGCCTGCATCAACGACTGTATCATGTATCGCAAGGAGCACGTGGACAAGACCAAATGTCCTGTGTGTGACGCTGAACGGTACAAGAAAGGGAAGAAGAAAGCTCCTCGGAAAGTTGTGTGGTACTTCCCGCTCGCCCCCCGGCTGCAACGGTTCTACGCGGACCGCAAGGAAGCAAAGCTCATGCGCTGGCACGCTGAAAGAAAGGAGGCAGTGTTGAATGATGAAGATCGGATTGAGCACCCAGTGCTGACACACCCTTCGGATGCAAGCCAGTGGAAAGCATTAGACAATGAATTCGGAAGTTTTGGGGCAGAACCCAGAAACATCAGGTTGGGTGCCCAACCTCATGACTTACCAAGCGTACGATATCAAAGGGTACACATTCTACACGGAAGAAAAAGACAAGAACAGTGCTTACCAGAACTCAGGGGTAACGATGGATTCCTGGACGGGTGACGTAAAGACTAGATACTACGGAAGAATCGAGGAAATCTGGGAGCTTAGCTACGCTGGGGAGAAAGTGCCGATGTTCCGTATCAGATGGGCTAAGAACGTCACAAAAGAAGACCGGTATTTCACCACCATGTTTCTACCCGAAGCCAACAAATCAAAGTCCACGAACGCCACCGCGCAGAATGAGCCATGGGTACTGGCAGAACACGTGCACCAATGCTTCTTCATAACCGACCCATCCAGGCCTAGCCGTGTTATCGTGAGGAGAGGCAAGAGGACCATCGTCGGAATGGATGGAGTCGCCAACGAGGAAGACTTCGAAGGACAAGTCGGAGACCCAATGATGGAAGAATCCGAGGACGAAGACACAACATACACCACAAGAAGAAGCAGGACCACGCTACCGAGGTCAGGTCGACCCTTCAAAAGAAGAAGTCACGACACGGGGCTAAATTATTCAACGACGAGCAAGAAAAGCAAGAAGAAAGCGAAACACTCTTCTCAATCGATGATGTAAAACTTTATTTGCAATCTATAACTCATATTGCTTTTGTAATGCATAATTAACTCATATGGTCATGGCCAATATTTTATGTATGACTAATTAATATTGTGTTGGTCAATATTATGTGTATGTATAACTCATTTTTTTGTAATGCATAATTAAATCATATTGCTTTGTTATTATCTTGAAAAGAGAAGGAAAAAAATAGTATAGGATTTGTGGGAAAAGAAAAGAAACATAAAAGAAAGTGAAAAGAAATAAAGAAATGAAGAAAAAGAAAATAAAAACAGAAAAGGAACCAGCCAGCCAGGGCTGGGGGACAAGTCCCAGGTATAGCCGGACACCTTATTGCCGGCGCACCACCTGTTTGGTTCGCCGGGGTAATTGTCCCCGGCGAACCAAACAGGTGGTGCGCCGGCAATAAGGGGTGTCCGGCTATACGTGGGACTTAACCGCAAGCGCGACTGTCTTTCTCCTCCTTCCCCATTCACGAACCCTAGCTAGCTAACCGCGCCGCCGCGCACCCGCCCCCGTGCCGCCGAGAGGAGGAGAACGCCGCTGCAAGGAGGAGCAGGGCGTCACCTCGAGAGGAGGAGCAGTCGACACCGTCGCCGAGAGGAGGAGGCGTCGCTCGCGGGCCACTGTCGCCGAGAGGAGCGCGCGTAGCAGGCCGGGGACGTCGGCGCCACCGTCCCTCCACCAGCGCCCACCACCTGCCACGGTAAGCTTCCCTCTCCCCTTCCCTCTTCCCCTCCCTCTTCGATCCCCTCGCTAATGCCCTGGTTCGTAGCAAATTGATGCCCTGGTTCGATCCCCTCTTTGAATTTGATGCCCTGGTTCATAGCAAATTTGATGCCCTAGTTCGATCCCCTCTTTGAATTTGATGCCCTGGTTCATAGCAAATTCAATTTGATGCCCTAGGTTCATAGGAATTTGATGCCCTGGTTTAGGGTTCATAGCAAAAATTGAAATAAAGTTGTAGTACTGCCTTGAAAATGCTACTGGTTGATATATAAAAAGAATGAAATGCAAAAATTCTTGCTCATGCTCATGGCTCATAACAAGAATGAAATGCAAAAATGCTGCCATAAATTGCTATGTTACTGCTGCTATAAAGGAAAATGAAATGAAAATGCTACTGCTATGCTACTGCATTGTTTGAAATTCTACTGCATTTATTCTCTGGTTGCATTGTTTGAAATGCTACTACATTAGATGCTTCCCTAAAAAGAAAGAATGCTCCCTGGTTGCATTGCATTGCATTCATATAGTTCTCTGTTTAAAAAAGAAAGAGAAAAAAGAAAGAATGCTCCCTGGTTGCATTGCATTACATTGTTTGAAATTCTACTGCATTTATTCTCTGGTTTAATAATGCTTAATGGTCCATGCTATTGTAAAAACCAGAGAAAATGCTATTGCAGTCCATGCTATTGTAAAAAATGGTTCATGCTATATATATGAAATGCTCTCTGTAATTTTTCACATTAAAAAATGGGATGATTTCCACATTAAAAAAGTAGGATAAGCTAGATAATATAAGAGACCACATTAAAAAGTTGCTCCATATTTTGGACTTACTTTATATTGGATTACATGAAGAATAATGATGAGGAAGACGGCATGGATACATGTCTCTTCTGGACTGAACATGAAGGGACACGTACTGGCTGGTGGTCACATGATTGTCCGTATCGAGTATGGCCGCTTGTTTTAAACGGAGAATAGTTTTGTTTGGAGAGCTGGAGGTGTGTGCTAGCTAGTAGCTAGCTCCAGTTTTTGGGCGATGGGTGACTGCTAGGAAATAGAGGATGAGCAAATTTCAGTAACCTCTGTCGTACAAAAGCAAATAACTGTCAAATATACATAGTGGTGGGCTGGTGGCAGTGGGTGGGTACTGTGCACAACCAGTCTTCCTGAGCTGCTTTAGATAATCAGGGGCTGGAGTCTAGGCAGTCGGCCCAACGAAATGTGGGCACTAAGCTTTGTTTTACTTCATTGCTTGCAGAAAAAAAGAAGTTAATTAGTCAAGCTACAATTTGTTCATATGGATGCATCAAATTGGAAGAAATTTTAGTTGGCAGATTACATGTGGTTTCACATAATACTCATAGTAAACAATATCGTCGCGTTTCTCTTTCGAATATTTATTACAACTTCCGCGAAGAATTAGCTATATGAAAGAGAATATTATAATGAGCAAGATAGATATGTACATGCATATCTACCCGTTGCTCTCTGAAAATGAACTTTATATATGTTGGTTTAGTTGGTTTAGATGAAATGCAAGTGAAGTAGCTAGCTACTTTTATGCTACTTTATGCTACTGTAAGTGCTATCAAATTGACAGAGACTAAATGCTACTACTGGTTTAGCTACTGGTTTAAAATTAAAATGTTGCTTAGTTCATGTTGCTTAGGTATTTAGTTCATTTGGTTAAGTTCATTGGTGCTATTCTCTGGTTTGAAAAAAGAACAAGTGCTATTCGCTGGTTTGAAAAAATGTGCTATATCAATTGATGCTGTCAAGTGTCCACAAATGCTATATCAATTGAAATTTTGCTATGTATCATATATGTGAATTGCATTTCTGTTACAGGGATTGAGTTGCTATTGAGTGCCGGAATGTCGATTCATTTCCGTTCCGGCAATTCTAGCACTCGGCATGACCAATTTTTAGCAAAGGTCATGCCGAATTTTTCCGTGAATTCTAACTCTTTTTCATCTTCTATTAGTGCAAGCCACCATGGCGTCTGAAGAACAATTAGAGGAGCACTACAATAGGCACTTCTTTAGGACGGAGGAGGATGCCGAGGCCGCTGGTGTTGGCGGCGACGAGGATCATGAGATGGAGGATGACGCTGGGGGTAGTGGCGACGAGCCAAGCGGCAACGAGGCAAGCGACGCCGCCGGGGGTAGTACCTACGCGCCAAGCGGCGACGAGGCAACCGGCGCCGCCGGGGGTGGCGGCGAGACAAGCGGCGACGATCCTAGCGGCGCCGCCGGGAGTAGTGGCACCGGGACAAGTGGTTCCAAGAGGCCGCGGAAGGCAAGGCGCCAAAACACGGTCGGCACCGGCAGAGACACAGTCAAAGAGGTGGACCCCGCCAGTGGATTGCCGAAGGAGCCTAAGGATGTTGCCAAGGGGTACGGCAACCAACTGGCATGTATCCTCCGAGAGGTCGTCAATCTCAACGAGACGGACCTCCGAGCTGAGAGCAAAGCGCCTCTGCGAGCCCAGCTCATTGCGAGGTTGCACTCACGATACAAGTTCCTAGGCGACTACGCCTCCACTGATCAAACCAATAACATTGTGAACTCACAAGCCCTCCTGAAGTTCACCAAACACCTCAGCAGCTACAAGTACATGGTGCGGAAGCTGATTGCTGAGGGCAAAGGTTTCGAAGAGGTCCACTCCGCCTTTCCGCATGTCTCCCAGGCGGACTTTGATGCTTTTGTGGCCAATGAAGAGCTACAAGCAACCAAGAATCGCAAGTTGTGGGGGAAGGAAATGCGGGAGCTTAACATCGGCAACCACAACCTTGGGAGCCGTGGGTACGAGGGAAAGGAGCCCTATTGGGCGAAGGAGGACGAGGCGTATGTAAATGCCGGCATTGAGAACCCCTGGCTCAAGTACAAGGACCCGCTTGAAAGAAGATTCATCAGGTCCCGGTACCATAAGAAGAAACTAACCGGGGAACTTGTCACGGACCCGAAGGTCGTAACCGACATAATTTGGTTCACGAACGACAAGAAGGTCCTGGCGTTGGAGAAAAAACTGGTAAGCAATTTACCGGTTTAATTAGATCAAGTATCGTTCATATAATAGTAGCAACATTTCTAAATGGTTCGCGTTTCTTCCGCAGGAAGAAGAAAGACAAAAACTTTCTCAATGTGACGAAGGCTCCTCCTCCCAGGCGTCGACGGGCAGGGTAGCCTGGGACAAGCCTCTCGTACGGGCGCTAAACATCGTTAATGAGCATTCACCGACGAGAAGGCCGCATAGAGGCCGTGTGGCTGGCGCCGGTACAGGCTACAAGCATGGTCACTATGGCTTGTCGTCTGCGGACGATAAAAATGCGCGCAGTGAGAGGAAGCAGCGGGAGGCGGAGGAAATGAGGGAGTCAATCCTAGCCGAAGTCCAAGCTGGTTTGGTACCGCAACTGGTACCGCAACTCAAAGCTACGCTCGTACCTGAAGTCAAAGCTGAAGTCGCCGCTTCAGTCCAAGCAGATTTCAACGCTCTACACGCGTGGTATGAGGGTGGCAAACAAGGCCCCCCCCCGAAAATGCAAGTGGTTAGCTTCGACGGCAGCAACTCGATGGCGCCGCCGTCCGCCGGCAATGACAATGTTATAATGGAGACTCCTCCGGCCGCCGGCAATGTCGCTGGTGCTAGGGATTCACCGTCCATGCCGGGTAGCAGCCCCTCCGTCACTTGCACGCCCGCCGCCGCATGTGCCGGCCCGTCGACATTAGCCGAGCTCAACGCCCTCACGGTAATTAACCCATGTGTACATCAAGTTAATATATTAGTTTCGTCATCCTTGCCCTCTCTCTAACGCCATACACATGTTCTCGCAGGCGCTCTCAACGCCATGCACCTTCCTGATGAGAGTAAACGGCGAACTCAAAGACGTCGCGAGGGGGTCCATCCTTCGGCCCCTGGATAAGAAGTGGCACACACGAGATATGGAGGATGACGTTTACCGGGTTGAAGTGGATCGGGCGTTACCGGGCTATGAGGATTTGTTTCCTCCTAATCAACCGCATGGTGCCGATGACGAAGACCCGTTGAATCTTGCCTCACTGAAGGGTTGGGTACTGCTATGGCCGAAGACCCTAATTAGGATCAACACCTACTCGGGGTCGACGGCAAGCAAAGACAAGCACCTTGCGGCGCCACAGGTCAGCGTCCCTCCACGACAGCCAGCGGCGCCGGTGGTCAGCGCCCCACCACAACGGCCAGCTGCACAAGAGGTCAGCGCCCCACCACAACGGCCAGCGGCGCCGGTGGTCAGCGCCCCACCACAACAGCCAGCGGCGCCAGAGGCCGAGGAATACGAACGTGACGACTTCCAATGGGATATTCCTACGTCTTCACAAGTTGTCCATGAGGATGAGCCGGCCTCAAAATATGGGTGCTCCAAGAAGCTGTTCGATTCTCAAGAAACGGCTGAGGAGGAAAATCCTGAGGAGGTCGCCGCCGCCGCCGTCAAGAAGATGCTGAGCCCTAACACACTCCGTGCTACGGTTACGGCGGTGGGAGATGGTCCAGTACTACAACCCAAGAAGAGGAAGAGGCCAGCTAAGAAGGACGCCAAAGACAAGGCGGCGGCCAAAGACAAGGACAAGGTGGCACTCCTTGACAAGTTGCCAAACAATTGGCGACCTCTGCATCACTTGGGTGAACCGATGCTGCCGGAGCATGTCCTCAAGTTACTCACCGGGGATATGGCGAGCTTGCATAACCAAGTCCAGTATTTGGAGAGGCAGCTTCTCAAATCAAAAAATCCTAGTTACCCTCTCTTCGTGGCGAAGGTGCCAACTGGCATGAACTTCGTCGAGAAGTACCCCGCGGACTTGTGCTTCATCCGGTTCAATGACATCTTCAGCATCTATCGCATGCAAATGCTCCACTTTAGTGTGGTTCGCCTAGTTGCTCTTAGCTTGTCTTCCCAGATCGTTAAGGAGGGGACGCCGACCATCGCGATAATGGACCCCTTCTATATGCGGGAGAGCATCATCTGCAACGCTGGGGATCGGGCGATTGCCACCCGGCAGGTCGAGGATTTCATGCTGGCGAACATTAAGAAGGGCGCAATTCTCATCCCTTACTTCCCCGAGTAAGTAATCACTCGCTAGTCCCCATCACCATTCTATCCTATATCTCCATTTGCATTTCCAAAGGTTAATCTGTGTGTTTTCCGCAGAGACATGTACTGCACCCTCATCGTCGTGCACCCGCAACACTCGCATGCAGTCTATCTCGACTCGGGTAGGGACAAGAAGAAAGACTACACCAACATCAGGGCCCTTCTCAATGATGCTCTCACCGGCTTCGCCAACAAGGCAGGCCCCCTCAAAGTAGAGAGGAAATCCCGAGGAGGCTTGGTCTTAACCCACACAACCAACTTCCCCTGCCTCAGGCAGTCGAATGAAGACAATGGGATGGACGCGTGGTACGCCATCCTTCAGATGCAGGAGTACATAAAGTACGCAGATGACATGTTGCTGCCAGAGAGTCTCAGAGAGAGGTTTTTAAACATGGCGGATGCCCCTGATAGAGAGATTAGAAAGAACTGGGGTCGCATCCAGCAGTTCATTTGCACGGTAATCGTGCATGATGTCAACAATAGGTCTGGCGAGTTCTTCTACGGCTACGGTCTACCACCTAATGACGAGATAGAACTCCGCTTGGAGATGTCGCGTGATGAGAGGCCGTTCAACACGCTTGAGGGCTGCCGTCCATTCCCCCCTAGGCGTACAACCTGATCCTACGACGGGAACACTATTGCTAAAGCTTGAACGATATGTCTTTGAACTTCCGTATTGTAATACTTGCTACATATTCCCATAGAATCGACTTGTTGCTTTTATTTAGTTGTATGGATGTGCATGTGAACAGGTGTCTATAGTTTCATTTAGTTTGCTATATATTTCAAGATTATGCCGTAGATACCTTAATAATTATTTGCATTTACTCGACCCCTACTTGCCTCGTATTTGGAGTTCGCCGATGATTAGAATGTTCGGTCACTAGTACACTCGGGGGTGGAGCCAGTGAGCCTTGGTGCGATGGCCACAAGTATCAATCTATTGTGCATCCTACCTAGCCTCACTGACTCCATCCCTGGATGTTAATATGTGTTTCGACCGACAAATTATGAGGCACGCTATTTAAGTCGTACTACTTGTCTTTTATTTGAGTTCGCACTTCTTAATTGCATTGGCCGATGATTAAAATGTTTGGTCACTTGTACACTCCGGGGTGGGGCCAGTGAGGCTTGGTGTGATGGCCACAAATATCAATCTATTGTGCATCCTACCTAGCCTCGCTGACCCCATCCCTGTATGTTATTATTTATTTCGACCAACAAAGTATGAGGCACATGCTATTTAGTTCATACTACTTGTCTCTTATTTGAGTTCGCACTTGTTCATTGCGTTGGCCGATGATTAGAATGTTTGGTCACTTGTACACTCTGGGGTGGGGTGAGTGAACCTAGTGTGATGGCACAAATATCAATCTGTTGTGCATCCTACTTGGCTTCACTTACCCCATCCCTGAATGTTACTATTTGTTTCGACCGACAAAGTATGAGGCACATGCTATTTAGTTCATATTACTTGTCTCTTATTTGAGTTGGCACTTGTTAATTGCATTGGTACTAACGTTTTATTTGTCTTGTGCATGGAGATGCCGACGACATATGTCGTGTACAAGGGGAGGGTTCCTGGAGTCTACGACGACTGGGAGGACTGTCGGAGACAGGTGCACCGCTTCAGCGGCAACAGCTACAAGGGATACCCCACTAGGGTGGAGGCGGAAGGAAGATACGCCCGTTATCTAGCGGGAGAGATGAGGGACATGAGGAGGAACCGGATGAAGACCATGGCCTTCGTGATGATGGTCATCGTGACCATGTTGGTCATGTTCTATGTGATTGTAGTTTAGGTTAGTAGCTACATTGTGAGGTGTATGACGACACTTGTGACGACTATGTACCGAGACTTCTAACTTTGTGAAACTTCGTCCTTCGGTGTTGCATATGCACATGTGTTGTATGAATCAACATTCCGGAACCAGACTTGCGTATTTGTGTATTGATACCGAAATGAGACTTGGCTCTCTATGTGCTTCTCATATTGCATGTTCTGCTGTATAAATATGAACTGTGTTGTAAATATATACTGCTGTCAAATATGTATTCTAATATGCTGGGAAAAATCTAAAAAGAATTTTCGAATATTATTGCCGGCGCACCTACATGCCCTACTGCCGGCGCACGTGGCATGCGCCAGTGCTGCAAGCACTACTGCCGGCGCAGCTGCTGGTGCGCCGGTGGAACTTGCCCTTTGCCGGCGAAGCTACGATGGCGCGCCGGCAGTACATGTGACATAGGCATCCCCAATGGGCCTGCCAAAGATGGTACCCGGGGTTTACTGAAGGCCCAGAACTCGAAGAATACGAAGACTCGGAAGCCCATTTAATGGTTAGGAAAGATAGTTTGTATTAGGAAAGATAGAGACTTGTAATCTTACGGGTTGGATACGAATCCCTCCCGAACTCTGTAATCTCTGTATCACGAAACCCTCGGCTCCGCCTCCTATATAAGGGGGAGTCAAGGGACAAAGAAAGCATCGAATTTACTGTCAACATAACCCTAGTTTTCATAATCGCCGAGTACTTTTCGCCTAAACCTTCGAGATCTACTTGCCCTCTACTTCTAGCAAAACCCTAGTCTACAATCTGTAGGCATTGACAAGTTAATCCCTTGTCAATTGGCGCCGTCTGTGGGAATTAGAGGCTGCAAGGATCTGATCTCGATGGCACGTTCAAGATCTTCGACTTCATCGACAGCAAGCAACGCGATGGATCGAGGTAACAAGGAAAAGACTGATCTATTCAATTTTATTCCTCACCCGCCCTCCCGTATGGATGCATGTGCCTATCTGGAGGAGCCCATCGTCATGACGTTCGGAGAATTCCGATTTGGCGTCAACAAGGAAGGATCCTATCGTCTCGAAGTTCCGATCTCGTCGGAATTTTCAGCGGTCGACTCCAACTTTTCGTCGACCGACGAGGAGTTTTCGTCGACATACTTCGTCGACAACAAGGCAAGCGGAAAGCTCGCCAAGATCTTCAGCAACACATCCTTCGAGTCATCTGCGGACTCCTTTATAAGCAGCGACTCCGACAGCGTCGACAGCTTCAACTTCATCGACAAGTCTGCTGCCATCGGAAAGGTCTTCACCACTCTATATGATGGTGTCACCAGTCCCGACAAAAATCAATGCACAAAATATCATCAGATCTATGTGGTAGAAGGGGCAGGCACATCAGACCCGCCAACATCAGAGGCTTTCGACGAATTGGGAAATCCATACGTCGATCCCGCTGATCTCAGACATGGTCTAGGCACCAAATATCCTGGATCCACAACTCGCGCAAGAGTACAACTCCCGCAAAGCGCGTGGGATAGGGCCGCGAAAGCCATGGATGGTTCAGAACCCATGACCAACACCGCTACTGTACAGGAACTTCAAGCATATCAATATAGACTTGCTCGAGTAAGCAGAGAGTTGGAAAAACAGACAGCATCCTTGAATAGGAGAAAAGAAGCAGCTTCTGCATCAAGCAGACGCCGGGCAGATTTAAGTCGCCTTTCAGGAAATACAGGAGATAGTCACAGAGAAGCTCGGAGGAGAGCAATGTCTCGACTGCAAAACATACCTGAAGCAGAAAGAGGAAACATAATCCAAAATCTCGACATGTCCTTTATGTCGATCGATGAGAGAGGAAATATCATCCCGAAAACGCCAGAGGCAGGTTACATGGCAACACAAGCATACATCTTGGCATCCAGACCACCTGCTGGAGACCCGAGAGAACCATTGTTCAATATGGCGATGGCCGGAGTAGGAGTTATGGGAACAGCGTTTGCAACAACGCCTCCCGAAGAAAATCCTAGACAAAATAGTCCACGACACACCGCAGCAGTTCAAGACCCACCACGAGCAAGTGGAGCAAGAGACACAGCAGTCCAAGTAAGGGTGGACAGAGCGCGACAAGAAAGGAGGGACCGTCAGCACTCGCCAGAGCTTGCCGACGAAGATATGTGTGGGCTCCCATGCTTTACGAGAAGAGTGCGAAAAACTCGAGTCCCAAAAGGGTTCAAGTTACCAGAGAATTTCAAGAAGTTCGACGGCCTGCAAGATCCCGAGGATTGGCTCGTGGATTATCTCGAGATGGTGAAACTGATAGGAGGAACCAGAGCAACAGCTATGCAAAGTATCCAAGTTCACCTGAGTGGTGCCGCAAGATCTTGGATAAAGAAACTCCCCTTGAACTCCATCGACAGCTGGGAAACCTTTGAGGACATCTTCGTGAAGAACTTCCGATCCACCTGCAAAAAACCCGCGTCGTTGGAAGAATTACGAGCGTGTCGACAAAAACATGACGAGTCAATGAGAAAATATATACAGCGGTGGAACATTATCAAAAACTCGGCAGAAGATATATCTGACGAGAGAGCAATAGATGCGTTCGTGGCAGGAATCCGACGAGCAGACTTCGTCGAGGACTTGGGAAGAACTAATCCCAGGACAATCTCAGCGTTGATGGAAATCGCTAACAAGTGGGCAGATGGAGAAGACGCAATATACAACAAACGACACAGGTCGCCAGAAGAGGATCGTAGTCGAAATTACCAAAATAGAAGGCGATTTTCTCGCCAGTTCTACAACAACGATGCTCCTGGCCATATATCGGCTGGTTTTCGAGGAAACCCTGGAGGAAATAGTCGAGATGATTATCAAAGGAGCAACGAGCAACAAGGCGACAATAGAGGTGATTTTCGCGGCAACAGACAAAATAGTGGACCAAGGATTCAAAGACCTTACGTGTCTCCCGAGGAGATGATGAACGGTCCGTGTCAAATGCACTTTTACCTCGACAACAATGGAAAGAGACAGTCAGGACATCTCCAGAAAGACTGCCGCAATTTTCAGGCAATGTTGCGAGCCGCAGGAATCGCAAATGCCCAAGCAAATAACAGAAATCCTCGGGAGCCAAGGAGCGAGATTCACCTTCCACCTCCTCCCGCAATAACCGAAGAAAATCGACACCAACTCAGAATAGCGGCAGCACCACAACCACCCCCATATGTCGATCCCAATTCCAATGGCGCAGTTTTAATGATTCAGAAAGCTAGGCCGTCCAACAGGGCGCAGAAGGTCATATCTCGACAAGTGTTTATGGCAGAAAAGATGCCTCCACCAACAGTCGAGTATCTAAATTGGTCAGGGCAAGACATAGGCTTCACAATTGCGGATCATCCGCAGCAAGTTCCTCGACCAGGACAATCAGCACTTATTCTACCCGCAGTAATTGCTGGTTTCGACGTGTCGAGAGTCTTCATAGATGGCGGCAGCAGCTTAAACCTTATGTATGCAGATACGTTAAGGAAGATGAACATATCCCTGGCAAACTTGAAACCAACTGACACACGATTCCATGGGATCACACCAGAGAAGCCAAGTTACCCATTGGGTAAAATCAATCTCGACGTTCAGTTCGGAACCCGAGAAAACTACAGAATAGAGAATCTGGAGTTCGAAGTTGTGGATTTCCCATCGCAATATCACGCTCTGTTGGGACGACCAGCGTATGCTAGGTTCATGGCAGTACCACATTATACATATCTGCTGTGGAGGTTGCCTGGGCCCAAGGGACCTATCACAATAAAAGGAAGTTTTGCGTTATCTGATAAATGCGACAAGGATTTTCACCGACTGTCAGAAACTTTCGGGATGCAAGCAGAGTATACGGCGCCAAGGTTCACTGACTATGATGTGTCGCCAGAGGTAGGGAGATCTAAGGAGCCAACTTTCAATACAGCTAAGGATTCAAAAGAGGTACAGATTCACCCGACAGATCCAAAGAAAACGACGTCCATTGCCGCAAACATGGATGTCGCATAGGAAAGCGCGCTCGTCGAGTTCCTCCGTGAGCACTGGAAAATCTTCGCATGGTGTCCAGCTGACATGCCAGGAGTACCCAGGGAACTCGCCGAGCACCACCTCAATCTAGATCCTCTCGCAAGACCAATAAAGCAACCTTTGCGGCGTTTTTCGGAGCCTAGCCGCAAAGCCATGTTATCTGAAATAGATCGACTCAAAGATGCTGGATTCATCAGAGAAATATCTACCGAAGCCACGTGGGTAGCTAACCCAGTGATGGTGCCGAAAAAACACACAATAGTCCTTCGCATGTGCGTCGACTTTACGTGTCTCAATAAACATTGTCCAAAGGATCACTTTCCCCTCCCAAGGATCGATCAAATCATCGACTCCACGGCAGGATGCGAACGTCTTTCCTTCCTGGACGCATATTCTGGTTATAACCAGATCAGATTAAAAGAAGAAGATGAAGCCAAGACAGCGTTCATCACACCTTATGGCGTGTTTTGTTACAAAACAATGCCCTTTGGCCTGAAAAACGCGGGAGCAACATATCAGCGGATGATGCAGAAGTGCTTAGCAACACAGATTGGAAAAAACGTACAAGTATACATCGACGATGTCGTAATAACATCAAAGAAAGGGTCGACTTTGATCGAAGACTTGAAGGAAACCTTCGACAACCTCGACAAGTTCTGCATCAAGCTAAACCCGACAAAATGCTCGTTCGGAGTTCCTGCAGGAGAGCTTCTCGGGTTCTTAGTATCAGCAAGGGGGATTGAAGCTAATCCCGAAAAAATACAGGCTATCGTTACTATGAGAAAGCCAACAAAGTTGAAAGAAATACAACAGCTAACGGGGCGAGTCGCAGCTTTAAGCAGATTCGTCGCCAGGCTAGGAGAAAAGGCGCTGCCGTTCTACGCATTGATCAAGCAAGGGGAAAAATTCCAATGGAACGAGGAAGCAGACAGAGCCTTCGAGAACCTCAAGCGAGCAATTTCGACACCACCAATATTGGTGGCGCCTAAAGAGAAAGAATCTCTCCTCTTGTACATTGCAGCCACACCTCAGGTGGTCAGCACGGCCTTAGTAGTCGAAAGAGAAGAAGAAGGCAAGCTCCATGGAGTTCAAAGGCCAGTATATTTCATCAGCGAAGTACTGTCGCCTTCAAAACAGAGGTATCCGCAATATCAGAAACTGGCATATGGAGTTTTCACGACAGCAAGAAAACTGCGACACTATTTTTCGGCGCACCCGATAATAGTGGTCAATGAAGCTCCTTTGTCAAATATATTGAACAACCCAGAAGCTACGGGTCGTGTCTCCCTTTGGGGAATAGAACTTTCCCCTCGGGACATCACGTATGAAAAGAAAAGCAATAAAATCGCAGGTCTTACCAGATTTCATTGCAGAGTGGATGGAGCTACAAAACACAGGACCTCCAGATTTATCGAGAACTTGGACCATGAATTTCGACGGGTCCAAAAGATTGGAAGGAGCTGGAGCAGGCGTAATCTTGGTATCACCCGAAGGCGATAAGTTGAAATATGTCTTGCGGATGACGTTCCCAAACGCGTCTAACAATGAAGCAGAATATGAAGCTCTGATACATGGGATGAAGATGGCGAAAGCCTGCGGTGCAACACGACTAAAAATTTTCGGCGACTCACAATTGGTGGCACAGCAAGTCATGAACCAATGCGATGCAGTCAACGAAAGTATGATGGCATACAAGGAGGTGTACAACGAGCTGGAAAAACTATTTGATGGTTGCGAGGTAAACCACATCAGCAGGATGAGCAATGATGAAGCCGACGTTCTTGCAAACATCGGGTCCCAATGCCTTGCGATCCCTCCAGGCGTGTTCTGGGAAGAGATTAGCGAGAAATCAACAAAGCCAGCAAAAACAAAGGAGAAGAAAGAGAAACCCTCGAGTATCGCCAAAAACACAGCAGACGAAGAAGAAGAGCAAGAGCTAGTCATGATGGTGCAAATTCCATGGATGCAGGCTTACATATCATACATCTTAAGGAAAACACTACCCGACGATCCAGTTGAAGCAAGGCGAATAATCAGGAGAACAAAAGCTTTCACTGTGGTCAAAGGGGAATTGTACAAACGAAGTATCTCGGGTGTGCTACAGAGATGCGTCACACCCGAAGAAGGAAGAATCATCCTGAAAGATGTGCACGAAGGGATATGCGGGCACCACGCGAGTAGCAGAGCTATCGCGGCTAAGGTTTTCAGAGCAGGATTTTATTGGCTCACAGCAATCGAGGATGCAAAGGAAATAGTGCGCACTTGTGACGCGTGTCAAAGGTTTGCGGCAAGACCTCACTCACCAGCAGCGGAACTTATGCCAATCCCGCTATCTTGGCCCTTTGCTCAATGGGGTCTCGATATGGTGGGCAAGTTGCACAAAGCTTCGCCAGGAGGATATGAGTACTTGCTGGTGGCTGTCGACAAATTTACCAAGTGGATAGAAGCGAAGCCGATAAATTCACCAGATGCAACGTCCGCAATAAAGTTCGTGAAGGACATTGTCTTTCGCTTTGGAGTACCTCACAGCATCGTCACAGATAACGGCAGTAACTTTACATCCAAGGAATTCAAAGCATATTGTGCAGAAGTGGGCATAAAGCTAAGTTTTGCGTCTGTCGCACATCCACAGACCAATGGTCAAGTCGAAAAAGCCAATGGCATCATCTGCAATGGCATCAAGAAACGCCTGCTAGGACCTTTGGAAAAAGCTAGGCACACTTGGCCAGAGGAGTTACCAAGTGTTTTGTGGAGTATTCGAACGACACCAAATACAGCGACGCAGGAAACGCCGTTCTTCTTGGTCCACGGAGCTGAAGCAGTCTTGCCGATAGAAATAGAGCACGATTCTCCACGAGTCGCAGAGTATGACGAAGAAACTTCGAGAAAAGCTTTGGAGGACGACGTCGACGCACTCGACGAAGCTCGCGATGAAGTCCTGTCGCGAGTCACCAAGTACCAGCAGGACCTGAAAAACTATCACAGTCGACGATTGCGGCCAAGATCTTTCCAAGTCGGTGACCTGGTTCTACGACTCAATCAAAAAAGCCATGAAAAACTCGAGTCACCATGGCTAGGACCATACATCGTCACAGAAGTGATAGAAGGAGGAGCATACAGAATCAAAGACAAGAAGACAGGGATTGACGAGCCAAATCCCTGGAACGTGGCACAGCTCAGGCGTTTCTACGCCTAGGTGTCGAAAATATAGTCCTCCTTTGTAAAGCTACAATGTACTGAAACGCCCGCGAGTTTTCAGACGCACTCTTTTCCTTTTTCGGGGCACCGAGTGGGGCCGGGAAAGGTTTTTAATGAGGCGGGCTCGTGGTGCTGCAATATAATAAAGATAGTGGAATTATATACTTTCTTCTCGACAAGATTAGGGGTTTTCCCCTACATGATACAATATATATATAAACACAGTGTCGACAAATGCAAAAGAAGTATCTGGCCTTGGTAAACATACCTCGCCAAAAATAAAAAGAGATATAAACAAAATAGTGATCAACAAAAGACTCGGGGGCGTGCACCCGCAAAAAATAGTACACAGTGCATATTATCTTGCCTTGGGACAACCTCGCATTATAATAAACAATTGCAATCAAAAAACGCCCGGGGGCTTGGCGACAAAAATAAAATGACTTTACAATATAGTTCGTATACAAAGGACTCAAACTTCGGAATAAGTTCGTCTTCAAGGATTTCCCAATAAATTGTCTATGGTCAAGCGCTCATTATTTACAGCACGGGTACTATGCTCAGCGTAGCTACCTTTCACAAAGAATTCGGAATCCATCCGAAGAAGTTCATCCATCATATCTTCAGCAACAGGCGTAACAAGGTCATCATATTTGCCGAAGTTTCTCCTCTTCTTCGACATCTTCTTCAGGCACTTTGGAACAATCTGCCCTACATCCAACTTCGGGTAGCAAATCTTTACCATGATCATCGCAAACCTTGCGCCAGCAGCTAGTTGGGCTCGTACAAAGCCGTGGATACGAGGAGCATCTCGAAATTTGTCCATCAATGCAGGAAGAGTCTCTGGCATCTTATTACGAGGAAACATGGTACCATAAACCAGAGCCAAAGTCCTTGTACAGAAATCCAGATACTCGCGAACCTGAATCGCACGGTCTTGAAATCTCACAATTTGGCGAGTCCGTTCGGGTGTGCCCCAAAAAGTCGACCCATGTTCACGCGCAAGCCGAAGAAGAACATTGGTACGAGCTTCAACACGCTCATCTTCAGTTGTAGCGTCCAAAAAAGCACCTATTGTTTCTCAAAACAATTCAGTGAGCAATAAGGAGGCAAGCAGCAAAGGAAAAGAAGCAAGATAGACAATGAAAACTTACCCGCCATATCCAAGCTAGCATCTGTTAGCAGTTGGAGCATAGAATCCTCTCGAGACTTAGCTGCAGTGGCTTCAGCAACAGCAGAATCCTTTTCAGCAATGGCAGCTTGTGCTTGCTGGAGTGCAATTTCCTCGGCTTCAGATGATTTACGAGCCTTCTCCATCAGTACAAGTGATTGCTTCTTCACGTACTGAAGTTGGTGGCGAAGTTCATCCAATTCTTGCGGCAAGGAATCTTCGACAGGCGAAACATCAGCAGGAGTTTTCTTTGTGGGAGAAGAAGGCGAAATATTGGAAGGACCAGGAGCTGGCGTATAATTGTCAAAAATCAACTGGCAAAGAGAAAAATTTCGACATCAATCAATGAGCAAAGATAGATTTCCATTCATCTCCATAAATATATACATGTCTATTACAAAAGGAAGGACCTCCTAAAGGGATAAAGAAGCAGTTCTCGACACTACGGCGACAAAGCCAAAAGACAGAGGTACGCTAAAAACAAAAAGCAGAGGCATTCAACTAGACCTCCGGCTTTGACGAGCTAGGAGTTGAAGATGGCTTGATCCCGATGTAAGCCAGGATTTTCCTCGTGTTGGGCTTGGCTGCCTTAATCAAGGATCTCCACCTCGACTGTTCTATTTGCTCCGTGTCGCCAACCTTCGACCAGTCGATAGACTGTTGGCTATCAGCAACTAAGGCGACAGTGTTCTCCACGGCAACCTTCATATTTTCATGGCGCACCTTTAATCCAAGATCTTCCGCCGGATTGAAGCACTTGGCGAGGTCAAGGAAAGTTTCGGGTTCCTCTTTCCTGGGGAAGAAATAAGGAAAAAGCCGCGACAACCCTGCTTTGGCCTGATCAATGCCTGCGCGTGCCTCACATCCATGAACTTCGAGAAGTGAAAGGGCATCAAGCAGAGGATCATTGACAGGCTCATCAAGTTGAAACTTCTGAGCTGTTTTAGCTGTCACGAAAGAAACTTATTGAGTAAACAAAAGAAGTTCAGAGAAGGAAATACACAAGATATTGAAGTGGTACTTACAAACGAAGCGGCGACTTTGCGTCGTTACACGCTTAAGGATTGCCTCCTCGCGAGCAGATTGGGCAGCTATGTGATCGCCCAGAGAAGTTTCGGCAGTGTGAAGCCTCTTTCGAAGATCTTCGACACCAGCAGCGTCAGCCTTGGCCTTGTCGGCCTCTGCTCGCGCATCAACAGCATCCGACTCAGCCTTTTTGCGCGCCTTTTCACTCTGCTCTAATTGCTGAGCAAGTGTGTTGGCACGCTCATTGGCTTCCGCCAGTTTCTCTACAATAAAAGATAAATATAGTTACAAATTTCGACAACAAAGAAGGAACAAAAGAACAGAGGCAAAAAGAAGCAGAGCATTACCTTCAGCTTTACTCGCATAATCACGGTACCCAACAAATTGGGCACCGATGCGAAGAAGATCCTTTATCACAGGCTGTTAACAAAAAAGAGAAGAAAAAGAGAAAATGCAGGTATGAGAAAAATATGGTGACAGATAAAAGAAAACAAAGGAAGTATAAAACATCGACAAAAAGTTAAGAACTTACATCTTCCATGAGAGGATTAGAAGAGCTACCCAATTGGAGAGTAGGCTCCGAGATAATCTCCGTCCTTGCCCTTTTCGGTGAAGGGGCTCGGGGGCTCGACGGAGGAGTAGAGGCGCCGAGGTTTTGTTGGGGAGGCGAGGATTCTTCTCCCTCAACTCGTGGCTCTGAAATAACTAGGGTACGTGACGTACTCGTTCGAGCAGCCACGTCCAAAGTTGGCGTTTCTTCGTCCTCATCACTATTGAAAACGAGCGGCAGTATAGAGAGCAAGGCAAGCAAAAATTCTTCGAATAGGAAAATACAAAAGACAGGGAACTTACGAGCTGATGATACTCGCAAGATATGGGTCATAAGCTGCCTTTTTCGGTAAAGGAGCAGTTTCTTCGGGTTGAGAGGTCCCGGAATCCTCGTCGACATTTCTCTTCCTTTTGCCCTTCGGAGAAACAGCAGGAGGAGGAGATTGGGCCGACGTAGTCTCTTCAGAAGCAGTACCCGCAGATTTCCTGGATTCTGCGGGTTCATTCACAAACGAGGGGGCCTCCTGATTGTCATCAGAGACAATGGCCCTTTCGTCGACATCTCCACCTTCAGGAAGAGGAGGAAGCGAATCCATAGAAGGATGGTTCTGTCGAAATATAAAGACATAAAAGAAAAATATATATGAGCGAAATATCAAAACAATGAGGTGCAGGAAAAGAATGGAGCAAGGAATAATATCGTGAAGACAAAATACCTTGGGTAGAGGATTGGTGGAGCTATATGGTTCCACGCCGCAAGATGAAGGAATAGGATCCCTCTTGTTCAGCGAAGTAATTCTTCGAACAAGTTTCTCCAAATCCTTCACAGAAAGATCCTTCGACAACCTGTTGGCGTCCTTCTCGCCAGCATACGTCCAAAGGGGATTTTTGCGAGCCTGAAGAGGCTGTACTCTAATCCGAAGAAAGTAGGCGATAATTTGGACACCAGAAAGTTCTTTTCCTCGAAGATTCTGCAGCTCATGAATGCGAGTCATCAGCGCTTCTGTCGCCTTTCTCTCTTCTTCGGAAGCTTCAGCATCCCAGGAATAGCGGCGCTGAATTTTGGCGTTTCCGTCAAAAGGAACTATGTTGTGCTCAACAGAGTTGGCATCTTCCTCGTGAATGTAGAGCCACCTTCTGCGCCATCCTTGGACAGAATCAGGGAATTTGACGTCGAAGTAATCAACGTCATTCCGGACACAGATAACAACTCCACCTATGTTATAAGTAGTGTTGTGGGAGCCATTGCGGCGGAGGCAGAAAAGGCGTTTCCAAAGAGCCCAATTTGGAGCAACTCCAAGGAAACACTCGCACAATGTGATGAAAATAGAGATGTGAAGGATGGAATTGGGGGTCAGCTGGTGTAGCTGAATCCCATAGACAAAGAGAAGACCGCGAAGGAAATCATGAATTGGGGCGGAAAGGCCGCGGATGAGATGATCAACAAAACTAACCCGATACTCCATTGGAGGGTTGGGGTAGCTCTCTTCCTTGGGGAAGCGGATGGCGTTCTCTTTCTTCATCAAGCCAAGCCTCTTGAGCAGGTTGACGTCCTGGCTCGAAACCTTGGATCTTTCCCACTCCGCGTTTCCCAGATTCGCGGCGGCCATGGATGAATCAGGAGTGCTGTGGCGAGTGAGACGTGTGCGTGGTGGCATCGACCGCGGACAAAGCAAGGCTTGGGTGTGCGGAAGATCAGAGTTGGGCGCAGGAGAATTTTTTGCAGAGGAGAACAGATGTGCGGCGCAAGCGAAGAACTGGACCGAGGTTGAAGAAAGGTTTATATAGGGTTCAGATGCAGCAGTGCACCGTTGGATGAAGAAATCGTGTGATGAAAAATGATCTTATCAATAGAAGGGTAAAAACGTATTTTTACTGGAAAGTAATGGAACAGGCGTTACCATACGTGCGCCAGGAAAAGCGGAGGACGTGTGTCCCCCACTCGCACGACGTGTCAACGTGGTGCGAACAATGGACCCACAGTACAGGAAAAATTTCGACTATTGATAGAGATGAAGAGAATTTGACAAGGGACAGTATGTCGACAAGAAAAATAAAAAGAGAATGGCGACAGGACAAATCATTCGACATACTCTTGGAGCTTTTGATCAAATACAAGTTTTTGCCCAAATGCTCGGGGGCTACTTTGGAAAAATAAAAAAAAAAAAAAAAAAAAAATGACAATATAGAAATGGCGTGAGCCTATGTTCAAATGCAAGCATTTGTTCATAGCCTCGGGGGCTACTCCCATCGGGAGCGCTGGTCGCGCACCCGATAGATATGAAAATATCGAGAAGGATTATAAATATAGCGACAAGATGCAATAAAATGTTGAGCCTACAACCAAGCACAAGTTCTTGGCTGTAGCCTCGGGGGCTACTCCCATCGGGAACGCTGTTCGCGTGCCCGATGAAATTTGTAAAGAAAAAGAAAGAAAGATAGAAAGGCAAGAGAGTATATTTCGAGTTATACCTAACTCTACATATACTCCCATCGGGAAGACAAAATAAGTCATCAAATATGACTCAATAAAATGTGCTATTCCAAAGGCGAAAAGCACTCGACAATATATTCTCAGAACGCCAAAGTTGCGATCAATTTCTGAATGCCGCAAAATTGCGAAGGTAAGACCCCAGATCCGTTCTGGGCGTGGCATCGCCAAAGACTGCGCTCTGCTACTTTTATCCGTATCAACAGATACGAAGAAAAATCCTAACGGACGCGTTAGGTACCCGATAAATTTGACTGGGACTCGACAGAATGGTAAGACCTTAAGCGGCGCCTGTCGAAGTTTACACCAGTATCCCGAGATCATGTCCAGGGACGTGATCTTGAAGTAGGTTTTTGCGGATTGCCACTAGAGCAGTTAACTAGTACCTGATCCGTCAGATGAACTAGCCCCAACTACCGTTATCCCTGTACAAAATAGTGTTTGCATATCGAAAGATTATATGACGAGTAAAGTTGGAGATTTTCCCTGATTCTTCGATTCAAGAAAAATCTCGGGGGCTACTGACATAGGCATCCCCAATGGGCCTGCCAAAGATGGTACCCGGGGTTTACTGAAGGCCCAGAACTCGAAGAATACGAAGACTCGGAAGCCCATTTAATGGTTAGGAAAGATAGTTTGTATTAGGAAAGATAGAGACTTGTAATCTTACGGGTTGGATACGAATCCCTCCCGAACTCTGTAACTCTGTATCACGAAACCCTCGGCTCCGCCTCCTATATAAGGGGGAGTCAAGGGACAAAGAAAGGATCGAATTCTGTCAACATAACCCTAGTTTTCATAATCGCCGAGTACTTTTCGCCTAAACCTTCGAGATCTACTTGCCCTCTACTTCTAGCAAAACCCTAGTCTACAATCTGTAGGCATTGACAAGTTAATCCCTTGTCAACATGACCTATCGCCGGCGCACTGCCTGGTGCGCCGGCAGTGGCCAGTTATCACCGGCCCGTTCGCAGCGGCGGGCTCGTGGTGCGCCGGCAATGGGCCTTTTAGGTGCGCCGGCAATAGGCCTTTCCCTTGTAGTGGATGTTCCATGCTAGTTTTATGACAATACCTACATGTTTTGCTCGCACTTTATAATGATTTCATGCATTTTCCGGAACTAACCTATTAACAAGATGCCGAAGTGCCAGTTCCTGTTTTCTGTTCCGAAAAGGCTGTTCGGGCAATATTCTCGGAATTGGACGAAACAAAGACCAAATATCTTATTTTCCACGGAAGGTTCCAGAGCACCGAAGGAGAGTCGGAGGCGGGCAGCAGGGGGCCCACACCATATGGCGGCGCGGGTGGCCCCCTAGCCGCGCCAGCCTATGGGGAGGAGGCCCCGTGGCCCCTCCGACTCCGCCTCTTCGCCTATAAAGTCCCTCGCGACCTAAAACCTCGAGACCAATTGACGAAACTCCAGAAAGACTCCAGGGGCGCCGCCGCCATCGCGAAACTCCGTTTCGGGGGACAGAAGTCTCTGTTCCGGCACGCCGCCGGGACGGGAATTGCCCCGAAATCCATCTCCATCCACACCACCGCCATCTTCATCGCCGTTGCTGTCTCCCATGATGAGGAGGGAGTAGTTCTCCCTCGAGGCTGAGGGCTCTACCGATAGCTATGTGGTTAATATCTCTCTCATGTACCTCAATACAATGATCTCATGAGCTGCCTTACATGATTGAGATCCATATGATGAGCTTTGTATCACTATTAATCTATGTGCTACTCTAGTGATGTTATTAAAGTAGTCTATTCCTCCTTCATAATGTAAAAGTGACGGTGTGTGCATCATGTAGTACTTGGCGTAGGTTATGATTGTAATCTCTTGTAGATTATGGAGTTAACTGTTACTATGATAGTATTGATGTGATCTATTCCCCCTTTCATAGCTTAAAGGTGACAGTGTGTATGCTATGTTAGTACTTGGTCTAAATTGCAACGGTCTATTATGCTCTAGAGGTTACTTAAATATGAATTCCGAATGTTGTGGAGCTTGTTAACTCCGGCTTGAGGGAGCTCTTGTAGCCCTACACAATGAATGGTGTTTGTTATCAAACAAGAGAGTGTGAATGTAGCACAAGTGAGGAGAAGTTATTTATTTATTATGTGATCAATGTTGAGAGTGTCCACTAGTGAAAGTATGATCCCTAGGCCTAGTTTCCAAATACTGCAAACATCGCTTGTTTACTGTTTTACTGCATCTTTACTTCCTGCAATATTACCACCATCTATACCACCTGTGTTTTACTATCTCTTCGCCGAACTAGTGCACCTATACATCTGACAAGTGTATTAGGTGTGTTGGGGACACAAGAGACTTCTTGTATCTTTATTGCAGGGTTGCTTGAGAGGACTATCTTTGACCTCTACCTCCCTGAGTTCGATAAACCTTGGGTGATTCACTTAAGGGAAACTTGCTGCTCTTCTACAAACCTCTGCTCTTGGAGGCCCAACATTGTCTACAAGAATAGAAGACACGTAGACATCAGCATCCCGCAAGTTCAACGACCTCGAGGAGCTGGCCAAATGGCCGCACCTCGCTGAGGTGCTGCGTTCCTCCGCGCTAGAGGAGGAGGCTAGGAAGCCAAGGAGGACGCTGACGCGTGGGTGTTCATCGCCATGGAGCGTCGGCAGGAGGAGGCCACACACCAGGCCGCGCTCATGGAGGAGGAGGAGCGCCTGGCCGCGCTCTGGCACAAGGCGGAGCTGCCGGCCGCTGTGGCGGAGCAGCGGCAGAAGGAGGCTGCGCGACAGAAGGAGGCTCCGGACCCGCACTCCACCTGGAAAAGGGTGCAGTGGTCGCCCTGGCCGGAGTCCTCGGCGCCCTCCGGCGTGTCCAGTCGGAACAGCGTGTCGTTGCCGGGGTGCGTCGTCCTCATAGACAACGACGACGACGAGTACTACTGGGAGTAGGTGGTGCGCCGGCGGCCACCGCGTCCCAAACCCTAGCCTAGCGTTTCCACAAAAAAATTAGTTAAAGCCCATATAGGTCTAAGTTTAATGAACTTTAGTTTAAACCATTGACCTCCCTTTCATGAATCCGTGGGAACTCCCTGGTATGCACTTCACTAATTCAAAGTTCCGTTGTGCAATTATGGCATATATAGGGGTTTATCTTCGCGATTCACATATATCTGTGTATATTGATTCACTAATTCTTAAAATTGTAGTTTCTTCGGTTCAAATTAATTTTTTCGATAAAGAGCATATATTAATATCGTGAAGATACCAATTACACCCAGCCTCAGCAACAACATCATGCCCTAATGGCATAAAGGATGCACACAGCCAAAAAAAGATAGAAGAATTACAAAAAAAAAGTCTCGCTACAGAGATCGGAAACTTGAAACAGCAACTCTGACACCACCAAGACAACACCAGAAGATCAGCTTCTCCATAAATGACGCCTCCAAGAAGGAAACAGTGCACAAACACTGTCGTCGCCCGATCATGGATCTTAGTTTTTCACCCTGAAGAAAGTCCTCACTCTAAAAACAATGCCTTCAACAAGAACATTGCTAGGAACAAACAATTAAGGCCAGACCTTGGATTTTCACCATGAAAGATAGAACTCTGAACTTCTCCTATGCAGTCGCCCCACATATACAAGTTGTTGTTTGAAGTCACGAAGCACCAAGCAAATTGATAAGGGGTGGCCCGATCTTCTCAGTAAGCAACGGTGGTGATGATGATCACGGGATGAACACAGTGGAGATACACGACGATGTAGTGGAAGATAACTTATATGACGCAACGAGATCTCTCGATTGGTCCTGTCGCCAATGCAACAGCTCTCAACCCTGCAAGATATTCACAACTTCACACACTTGCGCACGTAGCCGCTGACCACGAAGCGATAAGTTGCAACCTTCTAATTCCCAATGGAACAACAGATCACACAAGACTTTCAGAGGTTCCACACCAAATCAATGCAATCGGGTGTAGAGATTCAATAGAGTTGCAAAGCAATCAACTATGAACTAGGGTTTATCTTAAACGTGGTCTAAAGCTACTTTGGGGGCGTCCAGGGCACTTATATAGGAGTTCAGGACGACCTCAGGTCGAAAAAGTACGAAAATAACCGACCCAATAGATCTGTCGAGACAGCACTGACTCGTCCGGTCTGGGATCCGGTCGATCGGGCCTGGGACCGGGCGGTCCGGTTTTGACCGGGCTGGCGCTGGGTGGCCTTCCGGGCTTACTGGATTGTGCCCGGCTGGCACAAGCGTGGAGGCCGGTTTTGACCGGCTGGTCCGGTCTGGTAGCCGGCCGACCGGGCTGGGACCGGTGGATCCGCGTGGGAACCGGCCGGACCGGTCCGTGGACGACCCCGGCATGGCCGGTTGACCAGGCTGGGCGCCGACGTGAACATCTCCTCCTCTCGCGCATGCCTCCCTCTCCTCCCTCGCGCGTCCATGGGATGTCTTCATGTCCAGCTCCATGTCCAGCTTCACGTTCAGCTTCTTGTCCAGCTGCTCCTCTCCTCCTCGTGCGATGCTTGCTCCTTCTTCATACCTGATCATACATAAGTAATACGACTTAGGCAGTATAAATTTCTCATCGATCAAAGTATCACTTAGGAACAAGTTCACCTGTTGTTTAAGTAGCTTCGCACGGGCTCGTGTCATTGGTCCAATCCTAACTTCATTGGACTTGAGCTTCACAACAGTATCATCTTCAACTTGTAATGACAGAGGTAGTAGTGTGGTAGGGATGTCCTCATCGACCTCGACGCTCCAAGGTCTTCTCCGTCATATGGTGTCAAATCAGCAACATTGAAAGTAGTACTGACACCAAACTCATCAACTGGAAGATCTATCGAGTATGCATTATCATTGATCTTGGCAAGCACTTTGTAAGGACTAGCACCACGAGGAAGCAACTTGGACTTCCGTAGCTTCGGGAACCTATCCTTGCGAAAATGTACCCAGACCATATCACCAGGCTTGAACAACACCTCCTTGCGCTTCTTTTTCATCCTTGCAGCATTGCTCTTGCCTTTCTTTTCCATCAACTCTTTAGTCTTCACATGAATCTTTCGCACAAAATCTGCCCTCTTGGATGCCTCCATATTGACTCTCTCATGTATGGGTAGAGGCAACAAATCAAGTGGAGTAATGGGTTTGAAACCATACACCACCTCAAAAGGACACAGTTCGGTGGTAGAATGTACCTCCCCGTTGTAAGAAAACTCCACATGCGGCAAACACTCTTCACACTCCTTCAGGTTCTTCTTGATCATGGATCTCAACAGTTGTGACAATGTCCTATTCACCACTTCAGTTTGACCATCAGTTTGGGGGTGACAAGTAGTGAAAAGCAGCTTCGTCCCCAGCTTTCTCCAAAGCGTCTTCCAAAGTAGCTCATAAACTTCACGTCACGATCAGAAACAATAGTCTTCGGGACTCCATGTAGACGTACAATCTCCCTGAAAAACAGGTTAGCAATATGCGACGCATCGTCGCTCTTGTGGCAGGCAATAAAGTGTGACATCTTAGAGAATCTATCCACTACCACAAATATAGAATCATGGCCTCTTTTAGTACGCGGCAAACCCAACACAAAATCCATACTAATATCCTCCCAAGGTGTAGTAGGTGCCGGTAACGGAGTATACAAACCGTGAGGCTTCAGCTTGGACTTGGACTTGTTGCAAGTAATGCATCTCTTCACATATCTGTCCACATCCCGCCTCATCTTTGGCCAATAAAAGTGGTCAGCTAGCATGAGTAGCGTCTTCTCACGTCCAAAGTGACCCATCAAACCTCCAGCGTGTGATTTCTGCAATAAGAGCAAACGCACAGACGATTCTGGGACACATAGTTTGTTAGCCCTAAATGAGAACCCATCATGTATGTGATATTTTTCCCATGTTGTACCAATAGCACACAATCGATATGGTTCAGCAAAATCATGATCAGTATCATACAAATCACATAGTATCTCTAATCCGGAAATTTTAACATCAAGTTGAGTTAATAGCATATTCTTCCTAGATAAAGCATCAGCAACAATATTATCTTTTCCCTTCTTATGCTTAATAATATATGGAAAAGACTCAATGAACTCAACCCACTTAGCAAGACGCTTATGCAAAGTAGATTGGGCTTTCAGATATTTCAAAGCTTCATGATCAGAATGTATGATAAATTCTTTTGGTCACAAATAATGTTGCCAAACCTCAAGAACTCTAATTAAAGCATACAATTCTTTATCATATATAGGATAGTTCAACTTAGCACCAGAAAGTTTCTCAGAAAAATATGCAATTGGACGACCCTCTTGCATCAACACACCACCAATTCCAATACCACTAGCATCACATTCAATTTCAAATTGCTTATTGAAATCAGGAAGTGCAAGCAACGGTGCAGAAGTTAACAATATTTTCAGTTCATCAAAAGCATGATCTTGGGCCGCGCCCCACTCAAAGACAACACCCTTTTTAGTTAAATCATTCAAAGGTGCAACAATAGTACTAAAGTTGGGCACACATCTTCTATAAAACCCAGCTAGACCATGAAAACTTCTTACTTGACTCACATTCATGGGAGTAGGTCAATTTTGAATAGCTTTAATTTTAGACACATCTGCTTCTACTCTATGCCCTCACGATTTAATTTTGTTCAAATCTACGCTCACGTGGTGTTTGATTTGGACTGACGTAACATGGCAATGTGGCATACGATCCAACTCAAATACTACATCATCTTGCAAAGTTAACTTAGGGCATCTCCCCAACAGGCGACGCATTTTGGACTCTTAAATTATCCGCGAGCATCCGTTTACGTCGCCTGGCGAACGTGAAAATGTCCGTAAGACGTAAATTATTCGTTTGCATCGGGGGCACCCAGCGATCCAATGCATTTTGGAGACCCCAATGTTTTGTTCTCAGAATTGCTTCTTCGTTTCCTTCTTTCAAGAACCCAACCAGATGCATGGAGAACAGCATCTGCAATTTTACTGTCCATGAATCTTTGAAATAGCATGGAGAACAAACGCGAAAACTAGTTGTAGTGATCATGCCATGATTTGTCGAATCGAACAAGTTCAAACATATTTAACATACAAACTAGGAGAATATACGCAAAAACAAACAAATGTTAAACTAATTCTTGACCTTCTTGTTAGAAGGCCCCGCCTCGTTGATGCGCGTAGATGAACACGTCCGTTGGGAACCCCAAGAGGAAGGTGTGATGCGCACAGCAGCAAGTTTTCCCTCAGAAAGAAACCAAGGTTATCGAACCAGTAGGAGCCAAGAAGCACGTGAAGGTTGTTGGTGGAGGAGTGTAGTGCGGCGCAACACCGGTGAAACCGGCGCCAACGTGGAACCTGCACAACACAATCAAGATACTTTGCCCCAACGTAATAGTGAGGTTGTCAATCTCACCGGCTTGCTGAAAACAAAGGATTAAGCGTATCGAGTGGAAGATGGTGTTTGTTTGCAAAGAATAGTAAAGAACAATGATTGCAGAGATTGTATTCAGATGTAAAAGAATGGACCGGGGTCCACAGTTCACTAGTGGTGTCTCCCAATAAGATAACTAACATGTTGGGTGAACAAATTACAGATGGGCAATTGACAAATCAAGATTCAATACATATCAATGATGATTACTATGAGATTTAATCAGGGCATTACGACAAAGTACATAGACCGCTATCCAGCATGCATCTATGCCTAAATAATCCACCTTCGGGTTAGCATCCGCACCCCTTCAGGTATTAAGTTGTAAACAACAGATAATTGCATTAAGTATGGTGCGTAATGTAATCAACACAAATATCCTTAGACAAAGCATCGATGTTTTATCCCTAGTAGCAACAAGACATCCACAACCTTAGAACTTTCCTCACTGTCCCAGATTAAATGGAGGCATGAACCCACTATCGAGCATAAATACTCCCTCTTGGAGTTACAAGTATCAACTTGGCCAGAGCCTCTACTAGCAACGGAGAGCATGCAAGAACATAAACAACACATATATGATAGATTGATAATCAACTTGACATAGTATTCTAGATTCATCGGATCCCATCAAACACAACATGTAGCATTACAAATAGATGATCTTGATCATGTTAGGCAGCTCACAAGATCTAAACAATGATAGCACAAGCGGAGAAGACAACAATCTAGCTACTGCTATGGACCCATACTCCAAGGATGAACTACTCACGCATCAATCCGAGAGGCGACATGATGAGAGCCCCTCCGGTGATGATTCCCCTCTCCGGCAGGGTGCCGGAGGCGATCTCCCTGAATCCCCCGAGATGGGATTGGCGGCGGCGGCGTCTGGAAGGTTTCCGTATCGTGGCTCTCGGTACAGGGGTATTCGCGACGAAGGCTTTAAGTAGGCGGAAGGGTAGGTCAGGGGGCGGCGCGAGGGGCCCACACCATAGGCGGCGCGCCCCGGCCGCGCAGCCCTATGGTGGCGGCACCTCGCCCCCACTTCGTTATCCCTTCGGTCGGAAGCTTCGTGGAAAAATAGGACCCTAGGCGTTGATTTCGTCCAATTCCGAGAATATTCCTTACTAGGATTTCTGAAACCAAAAACAGCAGAAAACAGGCGCTTTCGCATCTTGTTAATAGGTTAGTGCCGGAAAATGTATAATAATGATGTAAAGTATGTATAAAACATTCAAGTATTGTCATAAAAGTAGCATGGAACATAAGAAATTATAGATACGTTTGAGACGTATCAAGCATCCCCAATTAGTTCCTACTCGCCCTCGTAGGTAAACGATAACACAAATAATTTCGACATGCTACCAACATAACCTTGATCAACATTATTGTAAAGCATATGAGATGGATGGAGGGATCTGAAGCAAAAGATTGCTAACAAAAGATAATGACTAAACAAATGAATCATATAGCAAAAAAAATCATGAATAGTACTTTCAAGACAAGTATCAACAAGACTTGAATACGAGCTAACTCATAAGGAATAAAGTCAAAGTAGAATGCGTTGAAGCAACACAAAGGATGATTAAGTTTCAGCAATTGCTTTCAACTTGTAAGATGTATATCTCATGGATATTTGTCAACATAGAGTAATATAACAAGTACAATAAGTAAACATGTAAGAATCAATGCACACCAGTTAACATGTGTTTCTTCTAAGATAGAAAGAAGTGGGTAAACTGACTCAACATAAAGTAAAAGAATGGCCCTTCGCAGAGGGAAGCATGGATTACTATTTTTGTGCTAGAGCTTTTGTTTTGAAAACATAGAAACAATTTTGTCAACGGTAGTAATAATTCATATGTGCTATGCATAATACTTCCTACAAGTTGCAAGTCTCATGCATAGAGTACTAATAGTGCTCGCACCTTATCCTAATCAGCTCGGATAACACGGATTATCATTGCATTACATATGTTTCAACCAAGTGTCACAAAGGGGTACCTCTATGCCGCCTGTACAAAGGTCTAAGGAGAAAGCACGCATTGGATTTCTCGCTTTTGATTATTCTCAACTTAGACATCCATACCGGGACAACATAGATAACAGATAATGGACTCCTCTTTAATGCTTAAGCATTCAACAATGATAATATTCTCATAAGAGATTGAGGTTGTATGTCCAAACTGAAACTTCCACCATGATACATGGCTTTAGTTAACGGCCCAATGTTCTTCTCTAACAATATGCATACTCAAACCATTTGATCATGGAATCGCACTTCAGACAAGACGAACATGCATAGCATCTCACATGATATCCAACAAAGGTAAAGTTGATGGCGTCCCCAGAAACATGGTTACCGCTCAACAAGTAACTTATAAGAACTAAGACACATAACTACATATTCATCACCACAATAGTTTTTAAGCTATTTGTCCCATGAGCTATATATTGCAAAGATAAAGGAATGAAATTTTAAAGGTAGCACTCAAGTAATTTACTTTGGAATGGCAGAAAAATACCACATAGTAGGTAGATATGGTGGACACAAATGGCATGGGTTTTGGCTCAAGGTGTTTGGATGCACGAGAAGCATTTGCTCTCAGTACAAGGTTTGGGCTAGCAAGGTTGTTTGAAGCAAACACAAGTATGAACAGGTACAGCAAAACTTACACAAGAACATATTGCAAGCATTATAAGGCTCTACACTGTCTTCCTTGTTGTTCAAACACTTTACCCGAAAATATCTAGACTTAGAGAGACCAATCATGCAAACCAAATTAAACAAGCTCTACGGTAGTTCTTCATTAATAGATTAAACTACATGATGCAAGAGCTTAAACATGATCTATGAGAGCTCAAACAATTGCCAAGTTATTCCAAACCATATGCAACATTTTCTGATTCCAACCAAATAGCAATTTAACGAAGCAATTTCAGCCTTCGCCATGAACATTAAAGCACAATTAAGAACACAAGTGTTCCATATGAAAAAGCGGAGCGTAATATCTCCAATATAAGAACGGTGGGATCCAAGTTTATTCAAACCAAAGCAAAAATAAAAGCAAACAGACGCTCCAAGTAAAGAACATAAGATGTGATGGAATAAAAATATAGTTTCACTAGAAGTGACCTGATAAGTTGTCGATGAAGAAGGGGATGCCTTGGGCATCCCAAGGTTAGATGCTTGAGTCTTCTTAAAATATGCAGGGATGAACCACCGGGGCATCCCCAAGCTTAGACCTTTCACTCTTCTTGATCATAGTATATCATCCTCTTCTCTTGACCCTTGAAAACTTCCTCCACACCAAACTTCAAGCAAACTCATTAGAGGGTTAGTGCATAATAAAAAATTCACATATTCAGAGGTGACACAATCATTCTTAGCACTTCTGACATTGCACAAAGCTTCTGAAAGTTAATGGAACAAAGAAACTCATTCAACATAGCAAAAGCGGCAAATAAAAGGCAGAATCTGTCAAAACAGAACAGTCCGTAAAGACGAATTTTGCAGGGGCACTTAACTTGCTCAAACGGAAAAACTTAGAACTAATGAAAGTTGCGTACATATCTGAGGATCACGCACGTAAATTTGCAGATTTTTTTGACTCTTCTACAGAGAGTTCTGCGCGAATTCGTGACAGACAGCAATGCTGTTTCTGCGCAGCAATCCAAATCTAACATCAACTTTACCATAGAGACTTTACTTGGCACAAAAACATGATAAGGAGAGGTTGCTACAGTAGCAAACAACTTCCAAGACTCAACAATATAGTAAATAAAATGAAACTTGGATTATCTCCCAAGAAGTGCTTTTCTTTAACGCCTTTCAGCTAGGCGCAGAAAGTGCAAATCAAGTAACATAAGAGAAGAAGCATCAACATCATAATTTGTTCTAATAATAGAATCAAAAGGCAACTTCATTCTTTCTAGGGAAGTGTTCTATACCTTTCTTGAGAGGAAATTGATACTTAATATTAGCTTCCTTCATATCAATAACAGCACCAACGGTTCGAAGAAAAGGTCTCCCCAACACAATAGGACAAGATGCATTGCATTCAATATCCAAGACAACAAAATCAACGGGGACAAGGTTATTGTTAACCGTAATGCGAACATTATCAATCCTCCCCAAAGGTTTCTTTTTAACATTATCAGCAAGATTAACATCTAAATAACAATTCTTCAATGGTGGCAAGTCAAGCATATCATAAATTTTCTTAGGCATAACAGAAATACTTGCACCAAGATCACATAAGGCATTACATTCAAAATCATTGAATTTCATCTTAATGATGGGCTCCCAACCATCTTCTAATTTCCTTGGTATAGAAGCTTCCATTTTTAATTTCTCTTCCCTAGCTTTAATGAGAGCATTTGTAATATGTTTTGTAAAGGCTAAATTTAAAGCACTAGCATTAGGACTTCTAGAAAGTTTTTGTAAGAACTTTATAACTTCAGTAATATGACAATCATCAAAATCTAAACCATTATCTTCTACAACAATGGAATCATTGTCACCAATATTTTGAAAAATTTCAGCAGTTTTATCACAAGTAGTTTCAGCAGATTCAGGCAATTTTGCACGCTTTGCACTAGGAGTAGAAACATTGCCAACACCAATTATTTTACCATTGATAGTGGGAGGTGTAGCAACATGTGTAGAATCAACATTACTAGTGGTGGTAATAGTCCAAACTTTAGCTACATTATTTTCTTTAGCAAGTTTTTCTTTTTCTTCTCTATCCCACCTAGCATGCAATTCAGCCAACATTCTAATATTATCATTAATTCGAACTTGGATGGCATTTGTTTTAGCAAACCTAGCATCTTTAACTTCCTCAGGCATAACTTTCAGTTTTAAAAGATCAACATCAAGAGCAAGACTATCAACCTTAGAAGCAAGAACATCAATTTTACCAAGCTTTTCTTCAACAGTTTTATTAAAAGCAGTTTGTGTACTAATAAATTCTTTAAGCATCACTTCAAGACCAGAGGGTACACTCTTATTATTGTTGTAAGAATTACCATAACCACTACCATTATTAGAAGGATACGGCCTATAGTTGTTGTTACCATAATTATTCCTACAAGCATTGTTGTTGAAATTATTACTCTTAATGAAATTCACATCAACATTTTCTTCTTGAGCAACCAATTAAGCTAAAGGAACATTATTAGTATCAATATGAGATCTATCATTTACAAGCATAGACATAATAGCATCAATCTTATCACCCAAAGAAGAGGTTTCTTCAACAATTTACCTTCTTACCTTGAGGAGTTCTTTCAGTATGCCATTCAGAGTAATTGATCATCATATCATCAAGAAGCTTAGTCGCGGCGCCTAAGGTGATGGACATAAAAGTACCTCCAGCAGCTGAATCCAATAGGTTCCTCGAGGAAAAATTCAATCCTGCATAAAAGGTTTGGATGATCATCCAAGTAGTCAGTCCATGGGTTGGGCAATTCTTTACCAAAGATTTCATTCTCTCCCATGCTTGAGCAACATGTTCATTATCAAATTGTTTAAAATTCATAATGCTACTTCTCAAAGATATAATCTTAGCAGGAGGATAATATTTACCAATAAAAGCATCTTTACATTTAGTCCATGAATCAATACTATTTTTAGGCAAAGAAAGCAACCAATCTTTAGCTCTTCCTCTTAATGAGAAAGAAAACAATTTCAGTTTTATAATATCACCATCTATATCCTTATACTTTTGCATTTCACAAAGTTCAACAAAATTATTAAGATGGGCAGCAGCATCATCAGTACTAACACCAAAAAATTGCTCTCTCATAACAAGATTCAATAAAGCAGGTTTAATTTCATAGAATGCTTTGTAGTAGCAGGTGGAGCAATAGGAGTACTTATAAAATCATTATTATTTGTGCTAGTGAAATCACACAACTTAGTATTTTCAGGAGTACCCATTGTAGCAGTAGTAAAAGTAAACTAAGCAAATAAAATAAAGACAACTAATTTTTTTGTGTTTTTTATATAGAGCTAGTAAATAAGACAGAAAGTAAAGTAACTAATTTTTTTGTGTTTTTAATATGAAGCAAACAAGACAGTAAATAAAGTAACGCAAGACAAAAACAAAGTAAAGAGATTGGATGTGGAGACTCCTGCAGCGTGTCTTGATCTCCCGCAACGGCGCCAAAAGAGCTTGATGCGTGATGTACACGTCCGTTGGGAACCCCAAGAGAAAGGTGTGATGCGCACAGCAACAAGTTTTCCCTCATAAAGAAACCAAGGTTATCGAACCAGTAGGAGCCAAGAAGCACGTGAAGGTTGTTGGTGGAGGAGTGTAGTGCGGCAACACCAGTGAAACCGGCGCCAACGTGGAACCTGCACAACACAATCAAGATACTTTGCCCCAACGTAACAGTGAGGTTGTCAATCTCACCGGCTTGCTGAAAACAAAGGATTAAGCGTATCGAGTGGAAGATGGTGTTTGTTTGCAAAAAACAGTAAAGAACAATGATTGCAGTAGATTGTATTCAGATGTAAAGAATGGACCGGGGTCCACAGTTCACTAGTGGTGTCTCTCCAATAAGATAACTAACATGCTGGGTGAACAAATTACAGATGGGCAATTGACAAATCAAGATTCAATACATATCAATGATGATTACTATGAGATTTAATCAGGGCATTACAACAAAGTACATAGACCGCTATCCAGCATGCATCTATGCCTAAATAATCCACCTTCGGGTTAGCATCCGCACCCCCTCCAGTATTAAGTTGTAAACAACAGATAATTGCATTAAGTATGGTGCGTAATGTAATCAACACAAATATCCTTAGACAAAGCATCGATGTTTTATCCCTAGTAGCAACAGCACATCCACAACCTTAGAACTTTCTGTCACTGTCCCAGATTAAATGGAGACATGAACCCACTATCGAGCATAAATACTCCTCTTGGAGTTACAAGTATCAACTTGGCCAGAGCCTCTACTAGCAACGGAGAGCATGCAAGAACATAAACAACACATATATGATAGATTGATAATCAACTTGACATAGTATTCTAGATTCATCGGATCCCATCAAACACAACATGTAGCATTACAAATAGATGATCTTGATCATGTTAGGCAGCTCACAAGATCTAAACAATGATAGCACAAGCGGAGAAGACAACCATCTAGCTACTGCTATGGACCCATAGTCCAAGGATGAACTACTCACGCTTCAATCCGGAGGCGGGCATGATGATGTAGAGCCCTCCGATGATGATTCCCCTCTCCGGCAGGGTGCCGGAGGCGATCTCCTGAATCCCCCGAGATGGGATTGGCGGCGGCGTCTCTGAAGGTTTTCCGTATCGTGGCTCTCGGTACAGGGGTATTCGCGACGAAGGCTTTAAGTAGGCGGAAGGGTAGGTCGGGGCGGCGCGAGGCCCACACCATAGGCGGCGGCCCCCTCCGCCGCGCGCCCTATGGTGGCGGCGCCTCGTCGCCCCACTTCGTTATCCCTTCGGTCTTCCGGAAGCTTCGTGGAAAAATAGGACCCTGTGCGTTGATTTCGTCCAATTCCGAGAATATTTCCTTACTAGGATTTCTGAAACCAAAAACAGCAGAAAACAGCAACCGGCGCTTCGGCATCTTGTTAATAGGTTAGTGCCGGAAAATGTATAATAATGATGTAAAGTATGTATAAAACATTCAAGTATTGTCATAAAAGTAGCATGGAACATAAGAAATTATAGATACGTTTGAGACGTATCACTCGTCGTCCTCACGGACGCACCTCCTGCTTGTCACCTCCTCCTCCAAAGAGGTATTGCCGGTCGACGCGCCCGATGAGCTTGAGTTTCAGTCCGACGACTGGTCATTGGGGTCTTCCTCGTCGTCAGTGAACGACGACGAGGCTCCGCCTGCGCCCTCGTCCGGGCCCTTGCCCCCTTCCTTGCCGCCGCTGCGTCTTCCGCCGCCTCTAGCGCCTCCAGCCGTGCCCACTTTGCGTCAGAGTGCTCCTCCTCCTCCTCCTGGCCATCGAGGCCAATGACGGCCCCCTCCTCCTCGCCCTCCGTCGGCGGGGAGCCAGGGTTGCTCGGCGTCGCAGCCCTATCCCACCAATGCCGCCATCTCGGCGGCTTCCCCTCGATGTCGGTGTCCGATGGCAACGACAGGTTGCTCATGGTAGCTCCGCCGGTGTTGAAGAAGAAGAAGAATGACAGTCGGTTGGACGTGAATTACAACAGGCGCAGGGGTTATATTCAGCGGGGATTAATGGCGGCGCGTATAACGAAGAGGCATGCGGTTGCTCTTCCACGGCGGTTCGGCGCTACATTCCGGCGGTTGGCGGGTCGATCGGCGCAGTTGCCACTCCGGCGGTTGACCTCCCCGGCAGTTGCTCTGCTTTAATTCACGCCGATCGAGCCAGGGTTGCTGTCAAACGGGCCCGTGAGGAAAGCGAGCGGATGCTCGGCGCGACCGCGCAGCGTCCGCGGAGACGCAAACGTGCCACATATTTGCGCCGCGTTTGCGTCTCCGCGAACGCCCTGGACACGATGCGTCGCCCTGCTGCAGTAGGGTGCAGGCGCATTTCCGGTCCGCGCATGGAGAATGGAAGTCTCTTGCGCACGAGACATCCCCTGCACGGGCCCGTGTTTTCTCTCATTCTTTCTTTATCTCACCCCCACTATTACATAATGTTCTAGAATTTAAAATATATCTAGATTTTCAGTTTGAAATTTAATTTGTAAACCGTTTGAATATTTAAGTTTCTAATGAAGGGGGCTTCAAAATGAGACCAATATTAAATATATTTTGATTATTTTTATAAATCGACTTGTGAAACATGATAAAACTTACGAAAACTTCATATTTTTTTCTCTGAAACAATTCGTTTCACTCTATTTCAAACTTGGTTTATCAGAGTTATAAAATATTTGGATACACAATTTTTTGTGTCAAGTTTTATTGAGTTTCCTTTTTCTACATGATTATTTAATGTTTTTCATAATTAAAATATTGAATTATGTCAAAAGAAACTCTTTTTAGGCTTGTTTAAAAGATATCATCGAGAAATACACGTATTTAAACAGAACGTTAATCGAATATATATTCCGATAAATATGGCTCTTTCAAATTTTACACTAGAAACTAAATCTCTGTATAAACAAATAAGAGAGAGGGTATTAGTGTGGGGTAGACACTCATGTAAAGAATGTCCTGTGCACACGCTATAAACGCAGCTCTCAGATTTCATGCCAAACTGCATAGGACCGGCAGAACTAGGCATACGATCCAACTCAAGAGGGATTTTTGAACTCAGAGTCTCTGATAATACAAGATTTGAAGTGGGTTCGTTCCGGAGCTCTTCATGTTACAGTCCTGATATTCATTTGAAAGGGCGAGTCAAGCTGGAAGTGGAGAAAAGATGGGCTCTGGCGACGCGGAGGCGGAAGACCCCGCAACGCCGGCTCCTCCATGCTCGCCGGCGGCGCTCTGCTCTCGCCCGTCGGTGAGCAGGGGCGGCTTCGGCGGAAGGTTCTGGGCCCTCACCCCCGACGTCGACGATGCGGAGGCGACGAGCGAGCCCAGCGAGGAGGGCTCTCCTGTGCGCGCCCCTGGGCGTGGCGCGGGCACGCCTTTCGGCGTTTTCCTGCGGGCGGCGGAGGAGCTTGGGGCTCCCTCCGGTCGGGCCGCAGAGCGGCGTTCGCGCCTGGTGGCCGGGGCTCGAGGTTTGCGGCGTCGTCCCGTGGCGGCGCTGTCGTCGGCGACCGTCCCCGATGGAGGCAGCGGTGGCCGTCCGCGCGTGGGCGCGAGGCTTCCGGGGACCGCGGGGTGCGGCGGAGGGCGCCGGCATCGCCCCCAGCTTCCTCGGCTCCGGATGGTGAAGGTGCCCGGCCTGACGCGACGTGCTCGCCGCGCTCGGCGCCGGAGGCGGCGGCGGACGAGCGGGGCTGTCCCCCGCTTGACCCGTTAGGGTTTCCCCCGCTCCACTCACGGCCGGATGGGCCGGCCCGGCCCAGCTTGGGGGCGCCGCTGCGGCCCATGTGCCCGGGGCCGAGCACAGGCCGGAGGCGGCCCGCTTGCAGTGGGCGGTCCGGGTGGGTGGCTTTGGATCAGAGGTACGTCCACTCGAGCTAGGGTTTCCGCCGGTCTCCGATGCGCCGCCACCGCAAATTCGCCGTGTCCCTCCGCCTCGCCGCTACGCCGCCGCCGTGGCCATGGAGCGCCCTCAGGGAGAAGGTGGGCAGCGGCCGGAACCAATCCGGCAACAAGCGTCGCCACTTGATGAGGCGCGCGAACCCGCAGCAGTCGGCGCAGGGTCCGGTCCCCGAGGGCGCGCCGACTCGCAGCCCTCCCCTCTCCGCCCGCGTGGCCAGAGGGAGAGAAGGGAGAGGCGGCCCGCCCGCGCAGATGAGCGCGCCTCGGGCTTACCGCGGCGGACGGCGGCTCCTCCTGCTCTGCGGAGACCGGTGGGGGCCGGCAACTGGTGGGTGGAGAGGGAGAAGAAAAGGGCGGCTAAGGAGGCGGCCCGCCTCGCGCAGGTGGCTTCCGGGGCGGCGGCTCCTCCTCCTCTGCGTCCGGTGGGGGCCGGGCGCATGAGGCGACTGCCGGCAAGAAGGTCGCGGCCGGGGCGCTCCACGGCCAGCTCTGGTTCCCGCCCGGCCTCGGGGTGGCGAGGCGGCGGCTCCCTCCACCAACATGGAGTGCTTCAAGTGCGGCCGGATGGGGCACTTCCAGGCGGCCTGTACCTTCCCCCCGGTATGCCTCCTGTGCGGCGTCGAGGGCCACAACTCGGCGGCTTGCACTTCCAAGGGGCGGCAACCTGAGCTCCGCGTGATGGGGCAAGCGGTGGCGGGGGAAAGTTTCTTCGCCCTCGAGTTCGAGGAGGATGATGAGGAATCGGAGGAGATGTCCAATGGGGCGGTCATCTCTTTCAAACATGTGGTGCTCTCGGTGAGTGACTTGACTCGGGAGCTTCACCACCTTGTGGAGGCGGATTGGGATTGGCAAGTCGAGGAGACCTCTGCCCATGAGTTCTCTGTTGTGTTCCCCTCCCGCGAGTCCCTGCAGATCTCGGCCCGTAGCGGTCGCCTCTTTCTCCCCCTTAGTGGGACAGTGGCTGACATCCGCCTGGCTGATTCCGACCCGGCGCCGGTCGAGATGCTGCAGGAGGTCTGGATCCGCCTTACTGGGGTGCCGCGCCGGATGCGTCGGGCGGACAGACTGCTGGCCGGCATGCGCATGTTGGGTTGGCCGGTGCGTGTTGACGAGGACTCCATCCGTCGCCGCCAGCCGGTCCGCATGCTGCTCGCGTGTCGCAACCCGGACAAGCTACGGGGCTCGGTCCAGCTCTTTCACAAGAAGCTCGGCTACAACATTGGGGTGCACGTTGAGCCGACCACCGGCGCCTCTACCTCGGCTCCTCCTCCACCTCCACAGGGGGGACCGGAGGACGATGAAGACGAGGACGACGATGATGTCGATGACCTCAGCCCCTCTCGTAAGGAGTGGGATGAGCTGGGTGCCCGTGACCAGGTCCGGGCGGCTGCGGCGGGTGCGCCGTCGGCAGCTCCGCCGGGCGATGCGGCTGCTACGCCGGCTACGGAGGGGCTGCCCCCTGCGGCCTCTGCGGCCTGTGCGCCCGTGGACCTGGGGGGGTCTACGGCTGCGTCCGGTCCGGCGGAGCAGGTCGTCTCGGACCAATATGGGTCCAACCTGAGGGGCTGGCCCCTCCCGCTGCTCCAGCTTGAGCAAGCGAGGGCGGCGGACCTTGCGTCGGCAGGGTGCCGTCCGTCTCTGATCTTGGAGGAAGGCGAGGCGCCCCCGTCCCCCATCCTCCCAGATTCCTCCACCCTGCTCACTGCCGAGTCGGATGGGGAGGACTCCGCAGACTCCCCGTCCAAGAACACTGATGGCGTGGAGGCCATGGACGCGGAGGAGGCTGGTGGTGACGACGAGATGTTGGAGGAGGGCGGCCAGGTGGTGGACCAGGGCGCGCCTGCGGCGGGCCGGCAGGTGATCCCACGCCGCCGTCGCACGAAGACGGTCCCGGCGGAGCCGGCCAGGAAGAGCGCGCGGCTGACCGACTCGACCCCGGTCATGCAGCGTGCTCAGGAGCGGGCGGCAGCGAAGAACCTCGAGCCAGGTACGATCTCCGACTTCGCCGTTCTCCCCTCCCTCTCGGACTCTCACCTCGTTTCGGTTACTCATGACTGTGGTATGGCCTTTGAGACGGAGTCCCGCCCAGTTGCGGAATCGATATCCCTCATTCGTGCGAAGGAGGAGGCACAGGCTGTGCTGGCCCTTGCGGTGTTCCGCAAGGAGGTGGAGGCGGCTCGCAAGGCCGCCTCATCTTCCGACCCCGGACCCGTGGCAACTGGGGCTGCCCCGGTCTCGGGCGACGTCGGCGACCCCTCGCTCGTGGAGGTCCCGGTTCTGCCTGCCACCCGCGCCAACACGGGGGGCATCCCGAGGGCTTGTTTGGCATCCCGTTCTGGACGGAGGAAAGCCCCTCGCATCTAATGCGGGCGGGCTTCTACAACATCCGGGGGTACGGTAGGCCGGGGCGCCGTACCCAAATTAAGGAGTTCATGACCCGAGAACACCTGGACTTTGTGGGGTTGCAGGAGACTATGAAGGCATCTTTCACGCCGGCGGATTTGCGGGGCATTGACCCCCTCGGCAAATTTGCCTGGCACCACTCCCCAGCGTCGGGGCGCTCCGGGGGAATGCTGCTTGGCGTCAATGAAGATACCTTTGATGTCCTGGGGTGGGGCTCGGGAGCCTTCTTCCTTAGGGTTGATGTGCGGCAACTTGATACTGCAAAGGTCTGGTCTCTGTTCGTTGTGTACGGACCTGCTGACCATCAGAGATCGGGGGATTTCCTTGCGGAGCTGTCGTTGGCCATCGGCGCCTGTCACCTTCCCTTGGTGGTGGGCGGAGATTTTAACCTGATTAGGGGATCAGAGGACAAGAATAACTCGAACATTGATTGGCCTCGGGTGCATCGCTTCAACGACTGTATCGCGTCCCTTGCTCTCAGGGAGGTCCGTAGGACGGGCGCCAGATACACGTGGACGAATCGACAACTTGACCCAGTCCGTTGTGTCCTGGACAGGGTGTTCATGACTGCCGAGTGGGAGGCCCTTTTCCCGCTCTGCTCCCTGGTGGCGGATACCATCATTGGGTCCGACCACTCTCCGCTGATTCTGAGCTCTGGGGAGGAACTTAGGAAGCGGAGCCCTCGTTTCTTCTTTGAACAGGGTTGGCTGCTGAGGCCAGACTTTGGGGATCTGGTTTCTAGTAGGTGGCGTGATCAGGTCGCTGCCCTGGGGTCGTGTTCCGATCCAATCACGCGTTGGCAACGGGCCTCGGCGGGGCTACGGCAATTCCTGAAGGGCTGGGGGGCCAACTTAGGAAGAGAAAACCGCGACTTGAAAGCCGATATCCTTGCGCGCATCCAGGCCCTCGACGGGGTGGCGGATGGGCGTGGTCTTGATGATGAGGGCTGGGCACTTCGCTACCATCTGGAGGACCAACTCACCCACCTCTCGGAGGTGGAGGAGGAGTATTGGCGCCAGCGGAGCAGGGTTACCTGGCTCACCAAAGGGGACGCTAACACCGCGTTTTTCCATGCTTATGCTAATGGAAGACGCCGCAAATGCGCTATTACCAGGCTCATGACGGATTCGGGGATCCCAGTCGAGTCTCATGCGCTTCAGGCGCATATCTATGAGTTTTACCGCGCCCTCATGGGTTCCACGGGCGAACCCCCCCTGCTTCACCTTTCCCCCTCCTTCTGGCCTGGTACGGCTCAGGTGTCGGAACGGGAGAATGATAGCCTCATGATCGCCTTCTCGGGGGAAGAGATCGATGCGGTTCTGGCCAGCATGAAGGTGGATACCGCTCCGGGACCTGACGGTTTTCCGGTGGCCTTTTTTAAACGCTTCTGGCATCTGGTGAAACCCTTCATCATGGACATCGCTAATGGCTTCGCTCTGGGGAGAGTTGACATTGCGAGGCTCAACTTTGGGATCCTTACGCTGATCCCTAAAGTCTCTGGGGCGGAGAATATCAAACAGTTTAGGCCGATTGCTTTGATTAACGTTATCTTCAAATTCGTTGCTAAGGCTTATGCTACCAGACTCTCTCCTATTGCCCATAGGACTATTAGTCGGGCGCAATCTGCGTTCATCAAGGGTCGCCATATCCATGAGGGGGTCCTCTCCCTCCAAGAGATCGTCCACGAAACCAAGTCCAGGAAACTTAGGGGAGTTTTCCTGAAGTTGGACTTTGAGAAAGCCTATGATCGGGTGAACTGGCCCTTCCTCCGTGAGGTTCTTCTGGGCAAGGGCTTTGAGCCCGCGTGGGTCCATAGGGCCCTGAGTTTGGTCTCGGGGGGCCAAACTGCTATTTCCATCAATGGAGATATTGGGAATTACTTCTGCAATGGGTGCGGGGTGCGTCAGGGTGATCCTCTCTCTCCCATCCTCTTCGACTATGTCGTCGAGGCTCTGGCCTCTATCTTGGACAAGGCTAGAGGGGCGGGTCACATTGCGGGATTGATTCCTCATTTGATCCCTGGGGGGGTCTCTCATTTGCAATATGCAGATGATACTATCATCATGTTCCAACCTGACGATTTGGCGGTGGCCAATCTTAAGTATATTCTCCTCTGCTTTGAGAGCATGTCAGGCCTCCGGATCAACTTCCATAAGAGCGAGGTCATGGTGATGGGTTTGGCGCCTGGGGAAGGCCAGCGGATAGCTCATATGCTTAATTGCAAGTTGGGTTCCTTTCCGTTTACCTACCTGGGGCTTCCTATTAAGGACCGAGCCCTTTCGGCGGCGGATTGGGGTCCGTTGACGGCTAAGGTGGGCAAGCGTACCGACCCCTGGATGGGGAAACTGATGTCATCGGCTGCGCGCTTGACACTCACTAACGCCTGTCTTTCGTCCATTCCGCTTCATGCCATGGCGATCTATCTCCTCAGCGACGGGACGCATGGGTTGCTAGACCGCCACCGGGCACGCTTCTATTGGGAAGCCAACAACGCTAAACGCAAGTACCACTGGGTTAGGTGGTCGGCGATGTGCACGCCCAAGAGCCTTGGGGGGCTGGGCATAACTGACTCGCGCCTCATGAACGCCTGTCTTTTGGTCAAATGGATCTGGAGGATCTACTCTGGGGAGCAAGGTCTTTGGGCGGATATCCTCAGGAGCAAGTACCTCAGGGGTAAGGATCTGATGCTGGACGATCATCGCCCTGGTTCCCAGTTCTGGAACGCCATTCAGAAGCTTAAGCACTTGTTTCACTTGGGGGCGAAGCATAGGGTGCTTGATGGCAAGACGACGAGTTTCTGGCGAGATTGGTGGCAGGGGTCGGGACCCCTGTGCGACCGCTTCCCTACACTCTTCGCCGTTGCCACGGACCAAGATATCTCGGTTGCCGCTGCCCGCATCGGTAGCTCTTGGCACCTCCCGCTCCGCCGTGAGCTTGGGCAGGGAGACCGGGTGGCCCTAGCCAACCTCCTTCGGGAGGTTCGGGTGCCATCTCCCTCCCCCCTTCCAGATCAGGTAACTTGGGCCCTAGAACCTTCGGGGAGGTTCTCGGTGCGCTCTTTGTACCTCAGACTTTGTCAGGGGACCCCCTCGAAGTTCTTTAGCGACCTCTGGAAACTCTCGATCCCCTTAAAGGTCCGGATTTTCCTTTGGCAGCTTGCTAGGAAACGCCTCCCTTCTAATGAGAACATCCGGCGGCGTAGGGGGCCGTCCCTGGGTCTTTGTGCCTTATGTGGGGAAGTTGAAGATAACAATCACATCTTCTTCGACTGTCCCCTCGCTCGGTTCATGTGGAGTGCAGTTCGGGAACTGCTCGGCCGCACTTGGAACCCTGCGTGTTTCGCGGATATCTTTAGGCTCCTGCACGCTCAGAGGGGTCAATCAAAGCGGGTCCTTGGGATGGCGTGCGCTGCTCTGCTGTGGACGCTGTGGAATCTTAGGAACAAAGCCTCGATTGACGGGGTCTTTCCCCGCCAACCTGCTGATGCCCTTTACAAAATGTCTATGTACTTGCAGGTGTGGAAGCTAGTGGCTAGGAAGAAGGACCGCGAAGCTGTGGAGTGGGCGGTCACCCGGATCCGCACTCTCCATTCGACCATCAGAGACCGCGACAGCTAGCTCTGGTGGCTCTGTATCTCCGGCGTCAGGCTTCGGTGGTGTCGGGGCACCCTCCGACCTTGTGTGTGTGTTTGTGTGCTTCAGTTTGGGGCGGCCTTGCCCGGTTGGTGTTTGTTCGTTGTATGACTCTGTGGTTGTGGGCTTTGTACTCTGCCGTTGGGGCTTTATTAATTTAAAGCCGGGCTCTGCTCGAGCCTTCCGTCTAAAAAAAATTAAAAAAAATAATACAAGATTTGTAAAGAAAACCCATACAAGATCTGCATGCCAAACTATTGACGGATTTGAGACATGCACGCAGATTCGATGAAGGAAGAGCTAGGATAGGAGCGTGATGATGTCGATGGCGACGGTGCAGAGGTGCTCCAGCGCCTTCTCCCTCTTGGCCAGCTCCGCCGGGTACGCCACCCGCTTCCTCCGGAACAGCGTCCGGCACACAGCCGGGTACTCCGCCGCCGCGCTCACCTGCACGAACGCGTAGTCGTACGCCTCCTCCCCAACCGACTCCCGGGCCTCCAGCAGCGCCTCCCGTGCCTCGCCGTACTTGCCCGCGCAGGACCGCAACAGGAGCGGCGCCTGCGCTTGCGCGCGCCCAACACCACCGCCCGGCAGCGGCTCTGAGCCTGAAGAGCCTAGAGGCGTCGTGGCGTTCTTGGCCAGAGCTGCCTGGATGGCGGAGGCGTTGGCGGCGGCCGCGGAGACCGCGATGGCGCAGAGGCCGCGGAGGTCGGCGGTGGAACTGGAGGGGTCGGCGACGATGGCGGCCACGCAGAGGTCGTAGTAGGTGGTGGCGTTGCAGGTGGACTGCACCAGAGCGCGCACCAGCGGCGGCGAGGTGACGGTGCTCGGCTTGCCACGCTGAGATCGAATTGTCGGCACTGTCGATGTTGGTGATGTGCCTACAGTAGAGACGACCAGCGAGACGACGAGGAGCAGCGCTAGCACTGGAGGTAGTACAGCCGGTGAGCCCGGCGCCATTGCTGCCAAGCTACGTACTGTACTGTATCTCTCAAAATCTCTGTCAGTGGTGTGTGTGCACTGTGCAGGACTGTATATATGCACTCCACTAACCTCTCCGCCTCAGGAATCAGAATGAGAGCTGAGACATGCATCGTCCATCTGTTTGTGGTCGGATCGGATTCGTTCCATTGCTTCACGAGTTCACGGGCGACACCGCGACGGTCGACGCTTTGTTTTCGGATATGTCGGCTAGCTTGCTTCATGTGATCAATCATCCATCACGTCTCCTCGTTGGTCCCGATATACATGTTCACAAGAAAATGCTGTTGGTTCAGTAACTTTTTCTTTTTTCAAATCAATGGTTCAGTAACTAAACTAGTACGAGTACTCAAACCATTTGTGGCACCTCCCGCCTCCCCTCCTCTTGGAGTCTTGGTCCTGCTCGGCGACGGTACGAGCTGCATGCCGCTGCGTGTGGCTCCAGGCCTCTAAACTTGCGCTTCATGGGGTGCCAATTTGAAAAAAAATAACTCAATCTTGAAACAAATTTCAAAATTTAATCTTTCGCGAAACAAATTCTCAGATCTAACACTTTTGTGTAACGCCACGCGTGTCTCCACGACGTGGCACCTCATTATGTGACGCCAGCGTGGCATCTCATTGTGCCACGCCATGGGTTGGGGCGCGGCAAAATAAAAAGTGCGGCGCCATAGGCTGGGCGTGGCACCCCATTGTGCGGCGCCATAGGCTGGGGTGCCACACCGTGGAAACTAGTGTGACACAGAAGGGTTGCATCCGTGAATTTGTTTCTCTGATAGTTTATCATTTGAAATCTTTTTAACTTTAGATCAGTTTTGTGCAAAATTGTCCCATGGCCGTTACCTTTCCCCGCTGGTCCAGCCGAGGCTTTTCTCTCCTTTCATTGACTTGCAGCAGCAGCATTTCTTGTGATGGGTCTTGACAAGAGGCTGTAAGTATAGGAAATCCTATTTCAGGCTCGTTGAGTCCGTTTCGAACAAAACGTACTCGTCTTACGCGCAGTAGGCCAGTTTGGTTGGTCCGGCACAAAATACTGGCCAGGTTTAATAAACCTAGACATATTTTGGTTTATATTTTACCTAAATCTGTATCAAGTATTTAGGACCAGAGAAAATATAACTTTATTTACTTTTCTTTGTTTTAACATGTTTTCTGTTTTTTCTATTGTTTTTTAATTTAATGTAATCCATTCGTTTCTTATTAGTTGTCTACAAAGTCAGCAACTAATGTAGAGCGGAGGCAATATATATTTTCTTGTCTTTTACATTCCAATATTTTCTCATTTATCCTTTTCTAATAAATATATGGAGATTTTTTAAAATATATATGAACGTATTATTTGACGTACATGCCATATTTTCTTGATGAATATACGAGCTTCATTTTCTATAATATATATAAACATTATTAAATTTTATCATATGTAGGTTTTCTCTTAATTTAGGACAATTATAATGATAGAAGGGTAAAGAAATAGTGCGAGCCTCTAACGAAGAAAATTGATGAAATAAAAGTGTAAAATGGGCGGATAAAGTTTCACAAATTACATTTGATAAGGGTGCATAGTGTATGGGAATCATGGGAACCATCGAAATTATGAGAGTCTAGTAGCCCTTTTCTTATCGGAACACATGGGCGGGGAAGGAGGACGTTGTTGCCACCGTCAAAGAGCAGGGAGAAGGTAGCACCCCCGTCAACGCTCCTCCAGATCTGATCATCCCCCACATCCACCGCTATCCGGACCCAAGTGTGGAAGTTCCACCATGGCCGTCTCGCCACACCGTCCTCTCAAATCTTGTCCTCTACCGCCCGATGCGTCCTCTCTAAGCCTCCCGAACACCATCTTCTTATTCGTCGCAGGCGAGCCTACCCCTTCACCCATAAGCCAATTTCTTGCTTCTGCCTCACTCCATACGAGATGTCGTGTTCTCCACTGTGGCTCATTGGTGGTTAGCGCGGTGTTGCCAACGCCTTCTAAGGTGGGTGCTGGTGGTGACGACTGACGAGCGGAGAGGCTATGATGCTGGCATCAGGAGAAAAAGAAATGGATGATAAAGATGGAGAAGGAAAACCAAAATAAGGTGGGTGGTATATGTGAGGCCTAACAGGGGTGACCGTGTGTCGCGCTTTGAGCGTAGACACGGTCACCTCAAATTGAGTTGGTTCAATTTTAGAAAATGAAATCTACAGTTTTTCTCGATGAAATGTCTCATTTCATGGTTACCGGCGTAGTGGAGTTTGTATTTTGCTCGTCCGATAAACTTTTGACACCGTTTGACAAGACAACCCATAGCGTTCGCATTTTCTTCCAAGTAATGTATGAAGACCGTAAGATACGGAGCTAAGTAATATTCCAAAAAGGAAAGGGGAGAAAGAGAAAAGGATCCAGTCTAAAACCTCGGTTTCTCCCATTAATCCCCATGCATGGATGCCCTCTCCAGCCGCGGCGGCGGCGAACGGCTCCTCCCAATGGACGCTCTCTCCGGCCACAGCGCAGCTCCGCCTCAGCCGCTCCCGCTTCCGCCTGATGACCTCCTCCTGGAGATTCTCCTGCGCCTCCCGCCCGAGCCAATCTACCTCCTCCGCGCCACCCTAGTCTCCAAGGGGCTTGGAGAAATTGGTGCACTGGAGCCGAGATGAGCACAGGCGACGCTCCTGGCGACTCGCCAGGCGACTCGCGCGGCGACGCCGCCGCTCCGCCGCTGCCCACGCCCACAGCCCCACCTCCTCCCTCCCAGAGCCCAAACAACCCACCACCCACTCACCCTCCCAGGCCAACCAGTCAGGTTGAAGCTCGAAGCCTGATACGAAAATAGTCTTGATGACCCACAAGTATAGGGGGTGTATCGTAGTACTTTCGATAAATAAGAGTGTCGAACCCAACGAGGAGCAGAAGGTGTTGACAAGCAGTTTCGATGTAGGATTCACTGTAAATGCTCACACAAGTATTCAGGAGGTTTTGATATTGCAGATAAATAAATCACAAGTAAATAAAATGCGAGAGAAATAATTGCAGCGAGTGGCCCAATCCTTTTTAGCACAAAGGACAAGCCGGTTTGTTTACTTATAATGACCAAACGTTCCTGAGGACACACGGGGATTTTAGTCTAGTACTTTCGCTTCATGTGGTTTAATAATCTTCATTGTTTTGATAAGTGTTGTGTGGGTGAACCTATGCTAATGCACCGCCCTTCCTAGGACTAATACATACTTGTGATTATACCCCTTGCAAGCATCCGCAACTACAAGAAAGTAATTAAGATAAATCTAACCACAGCCTTAAACTCTGAGATCCTGCGATCCCTCCTGCATCGATATACTAACGGGGGCTCAGGTTTCTGTCACTCCGGCAACCCCGCAATTAGCAACCGAATACAAGATGCACTCCCTAGGCCCATAAATGGTGAAGTGTCGTGTAGTCGACGTTCACACGACACCACTAGAAGAATGACACCACAACTTAAATATCATAACATTGAATATTACTCAACCATAATTCACTACTAGCATTTAGACTTCACCCATGTCCTCAAGAACTAAACGAACTACTCACGAGACATCATATGGAATACAATCAGAGGTGATATGATGATGAATAACAATCTGAACATAAACCTTGGTTCAATGGTTTCACTCAATAGCATCTACAACAAGTATAGAATAACACCGGGAGAGTTTCCCCTATCAAACAATCAAGATCAACCCGAATTGTTACAGCGGTGACGAGGTGCAGCGGTGGTGATGCGGTGTAGATGGTGGAGATGATGATGATGATGATGGAGATGATCCCGCTCGATGACGATGGCGATGGCGTCGATTTCCCCTCCGGGAGGGAATTTCCCCGTTCCTGCCCGCCGGAGAGCTCTTTCTCTCTCGGTGTTCTCCGCCCCGCAGAGCGCTGTAACCCTTCGTGAGGTCCTCTCCGTGGCTGGTTTTCGGGACGAAGGAGTACGCGAAGAAGGAGCGAAGGGGTGTGGGGCCCCTGCACGGGGTGGCGCGGCCGGGCCCCGCGCGCGCCGCTAGGGTCTCGGCCAGTGGCTCCTCTCTGCTCCCCTTACGGCTCCCTCCGTCATCTAGAAAAATAGGAATTTACGTGAAATTCCCTTCCACGCTTGATCTTCCGAAATATTGCGTTCGACGGTGCTTTTCCAGCGAATCCGGCTCCGGTGCTTGATCCTCCAATGATGATGAAACATGCAAAATAGATGAAATAACATAAGTATTGTACCCCAATATGAAATATATCAATGAATAACAGCAAATTATGATACAAAATAGTGATGCAAATTGGACGTATCAACTCCCCCCAAGCTTAGACCTCGCTTGTCCCCAAGCGAAACCGAGCTCGATAAACAAGACCACATGTTTATGGAGTGAAGAGTCGATAAATAAAATACGGACAAGAAGCATCATATTCATTCACACAAGACATTCTAGTAAACAACTTCCTCATATAACTCATCTTGAAATAGGTAAAGAGAAATCACAAGTAAAGGTGCATAAGAAATCATAATTGGTGATGGCAAACTTTGTTCTTGGTCAGAGAACTACTAACGGATTGTACTTCTAAGCAAAGCTTTCATATTAGAATTTATAGCTGAGCCTTCATATTTAAGCATAACAATCTCTTCATAATCATTGATGGCTTCAAAGTCATATTCATTCAGATAAAATTGGTACTAAACAAGAAAGTATAAAAGACATGATTAACTGAATCATAGCATAAATGATTGGTTCACATCAACTCAATTGCTTGCTTGAGATAGAGGGAAATAGGTTTACTGACTCAACATAAAAGTAAAAGATAGGCCCTTCGCAGAGGGAAGCAGGGATTAAATCATGTGCTAGAGCTTTTCAAGTTTTGAAATCATATAAAGAGCATAAAAGTAAGATTTTGAGCGGTGTTTGTTGTTGTCAACGAATGGTAGCGGGCACTCTAACCCCCTTGCCAAACGAACCTTCAAAGAGCGGCTCCCATGAGGGACGGCATCTCTACCAGCAAGGTAGATCATCCCCCTCTCTTTTGTTTACACATGTATTTTAGTTTTATTAAGGATGACACTCCCCCCAACCTTGGCTTTCTCAATCCATGGCTAACCGAATCCTCGGGTGCCTTCCAACATTCACATACCATGGAGGAGTGTCTATTGCAAAATTAAGTTGCTTACTGATAAATCAGAGCAAAACATGTGAAGAGAATTATTAATGAAAGTTATTAATTGGGGCTGGGAACCCCGTTGCCAGCTCTTATTGCAAAGTTATTGGATAAGCGGATGTGCCGCTAGTCCATTGGTGAAAGTCCGCCCAACAAGATTGAAAGATAAAACACCACATACTTCCTCATGAGCTATAAAACATTGACACAAATAAGGAGTAGTAGTTTGAATAATTTAAAGGTAGCACATGAAGTATTTACTTGGAATGGCAGAAAATACCATGTAGTAGGTAGGTATGGTGGACACAAATGGCATAGGTTTGGTCTAAGGTTATGGATGTATGAGAAGCATTCCCTCTCGATACAGGTCTTTGGCTAGCAAGGTTTGATAGCAAGCATAAAGGTTGAGGGAAACAAACAAATATACATATGATAGAAAAATCATGCATCTTTCTCATAAGCACAAGCAATTTTAACTTCAGAATACTAAACTCATTAGCATAGAGATAATAGAGTAATGTATCTAAGTGTATTTCTCTCTTTATTTAAACATCAAGGTGTTGTTGCTATTGACCAATGCTAAGTTTGCCAAAACCAAATAGATTTACTTGATGCTCCCAAAGTGATATCAATACTCATGTCAAGAGTAATCATATAATGGAGATTGCAAACTAAAATAAGGTGTGCAAAAAGTAAATGATAAGACTTCTCATTAATATTCCATAACGATAACTCACACCAACGGATACATAGATAACTAACTAAGAGAGATACTTCCACATTGCATACTATTCCATATGATAACTTCCCTACTCATGATATGACACTACTTGATAGTAAAAGATAAAGGTGGTGATGATGTGATACCGCGGCACTCCCCCAAGCTTGGAACAAACCAAGGGGATGCCAATACCGATGATGAATTACTCCTTCGGTGATGATGGTGATGGATTCCTCTCGCGCTTCATAAGGATCTCCTTCAGCTTCAGTTTTTCAATTTTGCAATTCTGCACCAAAATTTGAAAAGACTTATTGTTATCCGAGGGTGGAGGTGACGGCCTTGTGCTGGGAATTGAGTAATATTCCAGCATTCTGCGAAGTCGCTGGTTCTCCTCCTGAAGTATCTCCACTTCCCTTCTTAGAGCACGATATTGATCACAAAACTCATCAGCAACCCGTATTGCTTCCTCCACACAAGGAAAGAGTCGAGGTCCAGAGCAGGCGGAAGAGCTCCCTGCAAGTTATGAGAAAAAGAACGCCCAGTATTAACCGATCCCACCAAAATTGGCTTACTCCTCGTAGTTTCCCACTCTCCTTTTGCTGATGCTATCTTCTCCTTCTCCTTATTGATCCTCTCATCCATCTCTTCCCTCCAAGGCCCCTTGTCTTTGTTGTTGGAGACCATGGTGCTTCTAGATCAAAACAAATCTGGCAGAAAACAGCTCGAAACAAAACACGACGAGAAAACGATATTACGGACCTCCAGGGGTCCGGGGAATTATATAGCAAATATTTTTACGACAAAAGGAAGGTTCCAGGCCGAAAACGAGTGGAAACGGGACGAGGGGTCATCACCATAGGTCGGCGCGGCCAGGGTGGGGCCGCGCCGGCCTGTGGTGACGGGTCCTCGCGGCGTCTTTTCCTCCGTTTCGGTTCCGTAAATTTTCATATTTTCTAAAAACAGCAGAAATAATGTTCGGAAGGTAAACGCGGACTTTTTATTACCTGTACTGTTACCTATTCAAAGTCCAGTTCTGGCGACTGTCAATTTGTCCTTTGATGAAAGCCTCCGGTGTTTCCACTTGAATAATATCAACATCAACATTATAAGAATCACCCGAGATATAATGCTTGAGTCTTTGTCCATTCACCACTTGTGTGGCATTGCCTTGGAGAGAGCTAATTTTAATTGCTCCTGAACGATACACCTCCTCAACAACATATGGTCCTTCCCACTTCGAGAGTAATTTCCCTGCAAAGAATCTGAGACGAGACCGATACAATAGGACTTTATCTCCAACATTAAACTCTCTTTTGATGATCCTTCTATCATGCCATTTCTTAACTTTTTCTTTAAAGAGTTTAGCATTTTCATAAGCTTCACTTCTCCATTCATCTAGAGAACTTAATTGCAACAACCTCTTATTACCGGCTAATTTAGGATCTTTATTTAGTTCTCTAACAGCCCAATAAGCTTTGTGCTCTAGTTCTAAAGGTAAATGACAAGCTTTTCCATAAACCATTTTATAAGGTGACATTCCCATAGGATTTTTATAAGCAGTTCTATAAGCCCATAATGCTTCTTTCAGTTTATTAGCCCAATTCTTTCTAGATTTATTAACAGTTTTACCCAAGATAGCTTTAATCTCTCTATTTGATAATTCTACTTGACCACTAGTTTGAGGGTGATAAGCGAAGCAATTCTATGATTAATACCATACTTAGCAAGAGTTTTTCTAAAACCTCCATGAATAAAATGAGAACCTCCATCAGTCATAATATATCTAGGTATTCCAAATCTAGGAAATATAACATCTACAAGCATTTTTATAGAGGTCTCACCATCAGCACTTTTTGTAGGTATAGCTTCTACCCATTTAGTAACATAATCAACAGCGACAAGTATATGAGTGTTACCGTCTGAAGAAGGGAAAGGACCCATGAAGTCGAATCCCCAACAATCGAATGGTTCAATAACAAGAGTATAATTCATAGGCATTTCATTGCGTCTAGAGATATTACCAACTCTTTGACATTCATCACAAGATAAAATAAATTTCCTTGCATCTTTGAAGAGTGTTGGCCAATAAAAACCTGATTGTAGAACCTTGTGCGGTTCTATCTCCAGCGTGATGTCCTCCATAAACACTACCATGACATTTACTCAATATCTCTTGTTGTTCATATTCAGGAACACATCTTCGCATAATACCATCCACTCCTTCTTTATATAAGTGTGGGTCATCCCAAAAATAATGCCTCAAGTCATAAAAGAATTTCCTCCTTTGCTGAGCTGAAAAGGTTGGAGGCAAATACTTCGAAACAATAAAGTTAGCATAATCTGCATACCAAGGGCTCTCTCGCGAGCTCACCTTTATTACAGCCAATTGTTCATTTGGAAAACTATCATTAACAGGAACAGGATCATAAGCAATATTTTCCAATCTAGACAAATTATCAGCAACAGGATTATCAGCAATCTATAAATCAAATTCTTGCAGCAGAAATACCCATCTAATAAGCCTTGGCTTAGCATCTTTCTTTGTCATAAGGTATCTAATTGCAGCATGATCGGTATGAATTGTAACTTTCGAATCAACAATATAGGGTCTAAACTTATCACAAGCAAAGACTACAGCTAACAATTCCTTTTCGGTTGTAGCATAATTTCTTTGAGCAGCATCAAGAGTCTTACTAGCGTAATGAATAACATTTAATTTTTTATCTACCCGCTGTCCAAGAACAGCGCTACAGCAAAATCACTAGCATCACACATAATTTCAAAAGGCAAATTCCAATCAGGAGGTTCGACTACAGGAGCAGTTGTTAAGGCTTTCTTTAGAGTTTCAAAGCTTCCTTACAATCATCATCAAAAACAAAAGGTACATCTTTTTGAAGAAGATTAGTAAGAGGCTTTGAAATTTTAGAGAAATCTTTAATAAATCTCCTATAAAACCCAGCATGACCAAGAACACTACGAATACCTTTAACATCCCTCGGATAGGGCATCTTCTCAATTGCTTCAACTTTAGCTCTATCAACTTCAATACCTCTTTCGGAAATTTTATGTCCCAATACAATTCCTTCATTAACCATAAAGTGACATTTCTCCCAATTAAGAACAAGGTTAGTTTCTTCACATCTCTGCAAAACTTTATCGAGGTTTCGCAGCAATTATCAAAAGAATTCCCATAGACAGAAAAATCATCCATGAACACTTCTACAATACTTTCGCAAAAACCATGAAAAATAGCAGACATGCATCTTTGAAAAGTAGCAGGAGCATTACATAAACCAAAAGGCATACGCCTATAAGCATAAGTTCCATAAGGACAAGTAAAAGTGGTTTTCTCTTGATCTTTAGCTTTAACAGCAATTTGTGAAAACCCAGAATAACCATCAAGAAAGCAAAAATGAGTATTTTTAGATAACCTTTCTAGCATTTGATCAATAAAGGGTAAAGGGTAATGATCTTTCTTAGTAACTTTATTAACTTTTCGAAAATCAATGCACATTCTATACCCTACAACTATTCTTTGAGGGATAAGCTCATCATTATCATTAGGCACAACAGTCATTCCTCCTTTCTTAGGAACACAATGCACAGGACTAACCCATCTACTATCAGCAATAGGATATATAATACCAGCTTCAAGGAGTTTTAATACCTCGTTCCTTACCACCTCTTTCATTTTCGGAATTAGACGACGTTGATGTTCAACAACAGGCTTTGCATCTTCTTCCATATTAATAGCATGTTGGCAGATAGAAGGAGAAATCCCTTTCAAATCATCAAGAGTATAACCAATAGCTCCTCGGTGTTTCTTCAATATTTCCAATAACCTTTCTTCCTCAATCTCTGAAAGCTTAGAACTAATAATAACAGGATATATTTTCTTATCATCAATATGAGCATATTTAAGATTATCGGGTAAAGGCTTTAAATCAAAAACAGGATCTTCCTTTGGTGGCGGTGTTGTACCCAAATCTTCCACCGGTAAATCATGCTTGAGAATAGGTTGGCGAAGAAAAATTTCCTCAAGCTCATCTCTTTCTTTCCTAAAAGCTTCACTTTCACTATTCTCCAAATGTTGCTGCAAAGGATTATTAGGAACAAGAACAATAGATGCACACTGCTCCATTTTAAAATCATTACTAGGCAAGTCAGCTTTATAAGGAGTTTTGGTAAATTTAGAAAAGTTAAATTCATAAGGTTCACCAGCAAATCTAGTCAAAATTTTCTCTTTCTTACAATCTATAATAGCTCCACAAGTATTTAGAAAAGGTCTACCAAAAATGATAGGACAATGATCACTAGCAGCAGAACCAAGTACCAAAAAGTCAGCAGGATATTTAATCTTACCACATAGAACTTCCACATCTCGAACAATACCAATTGGAGAAATAGTTTCTCTATTAGCCAGATGAATAACCACATCAATATCTTCAAGTTCACAAGAACCAATTTCGTGCATAATCTCCGTGTAAAGCTCATAAGGAATAGCACTAACACTTGCACCAATATCACATAAACCATAATAGCAATGATCACCAATTCTAACAGATAGCATAGGAACACTAACTTGTTTGGATTTATTAGGATGTGAAACAATATTAGAAGCATCTTCACAGAAAATAATATGACCATCCTCCACATTTTCAGTCACAAGATCTTTAACTATTGCAACAGCAGGTTCAATTTTAATTTGTTCTTCAGGTTCTTTAGGTTTCTTTTCACTTTTATTAACCGCACTAGATATGACAGAGTACTCCTTCATTTTAGCAGGGAAAGGAGTTTTTTCAATATAAGCTTCAGGAATAACATTATCAACAGTTTCAATCACTACACATTTGTTTACAGATGAATCAACTTTATCTTTATACGGTTCATGATACTTATCAAAATTCTTCTTAGGCAGTTCATAATGAGAGGCAAAAGCTTTATAAAGATTTGCAACAACTTGGGAATCAAGACCATATGTAGCACTCATATTACGAAATTTATCAGTATCCATAAAAGCTTCAATGCATTTATAATCATAAATTATACCTGATTCTCTATCTTTGTCGTTCTCCCATCCTTCAGTATTTTCTTGGATCCGATCAAGAAGGTCTCTTTTAAACTCTTCATTCTTGCGTGTAAATGATCCAGAACAAGAAGTATCCAGCAAGGTCTTGTCTTGAAAAGAAAGTCTTGCATAGAAATTATCAATAATAACATTACCAGGAAGCTCATGAATGGGGCATTTGAGCATTAAAGACTTCAATCTCCCCCAAGCTTGGGCAATACTCTCTCCATCATGAGGCCAGAAATTATATATGCGGTTCCGATCTTTGTGAATTTCACTTGGAGGATAAAATTTGGAATAAAATAAAGGCACAATGTCCTCCCAATCAATAGAATCACCATTCTTCAGCAATTTATACCAGTGCGCCGCTTTACCAGACAGCGATATAGTGAATAGTTTCTTTCTAACTTCATTCATAGAAATACCTGCACATTTGAATAACCCGCATAATTCATGCAAAAACAATAAATGATCACCAGGATGGACAGTTCCATCCCCTTCATAGCGGTTATCCATGACACGTTCAATAATTTTCATAGGTATCTTATATGGTACTACTTCCTCACCTGGCGCTTCATCCACTACCGTTGCAGTAGTAGTAGATTTCCCAAATAGAAATTGAAGAGAAGATCTCTCCATAATGATTTATAGCAGCAGGCAGAAATAAAATCAGCACAAACAGTAAATTTCCTTACCAATTCCGCTTACCAATAGCGCTTCACTCCCCGGCAACGGCGCCAGAAAATAGTCTTGATGACCCACAAGTATAGGGGGTGTATCGTAGTACTTTGATAAATAAGATGTCGAACCCAACGAGGAGCAGAAGGTGTTGACACAGTTTCGATGAAGGATTCACTGTAAATGCTCACAGACAAGTATTCAGGGGGTTTTGATATTGCAGATAAATAAAGTACAAGTAAATAAAATGCGAGAGAAATAATTGCAGCGAGTGGCCCAATCCTTTTTAGCACAAAGGACAAGCCGGTTTGTTTACTTATAATGACCAAACGTTCTTGAGGACACACGGGGATTTTAGTCTAGTACTTTCGCTTCATGTGGTTTAATAATCTTCATTGTTTTGATAAGTGTTGTGTGGGTGAACCTATGCTAATGCACCGCCCTTCCTAGGACTAATACATACTTGTGATTATACCCCTTGCAAGCATCCGCAACTACAAGAAAGTAATTAAGATAAATCTAACCACAGCCTTAAACTCTGAGATCCTGCGATCCCTCCTGCATCGATATACTAACGGGGGCTCAGGTTTCTGTCACTCCGGCAACCCCGCAATTAGCAACCGAATACAAGATGCACTCCCCTAGGCCCATAAATGGTGAAGTGTCGTGTAGTCGACGTTCACACGACACCACTAGAAGAATGACACCACAACTTAAATATCATAACATTGAATATTACTCAACCATAATTCACTACTAGCATTTAGACTTCACCCATGTCCTCAAGAACTAAACGAACTACTCACGAGACATCATATGGAATACAATCAGAGGTGATATGATGATGAATAACAATCTGAACATAAACCTTGGTTCAATGGTTTCACTCAATAGCATCTACAACAAGTATAGAATAACACCGGGAGAGTTTCCCCTATCAAACAATCAAGATCAAACCCAAATTGTTACAGCGGGTGATGGCGTGTAACTCACACGTTCGTTGGGAACCCCAAGAGGAAGGTATGATGCGCACAGTAGCAAGTTTTCCCTCAGAAAGAAACCAAGGTTTAATCGAACCAGGAGGAGCCAAGAAGCACGTTGAAGGTTGATGGTCGCGAAATGTGATGCGGCGCAACACCAGGGATTCCGGCGCCAACGCGGAACCTGCACAACACAACCAAAGTACTTTGCCCCAACGAAACAGTGAGGTTGTCAATCTCACCGGCTTGCTGTAACAAAGGATTAAACGTATCGAGTGGAAGATGTTTGCAAAGAAAATAGTAAAACACAATTGCAGTAGATTGTATGCTATGTAAAGAATAGGACCGGGGTCCACAGTTCACTAGAGGTGTCTCTCCCATAAGATAAAGCATGTTGGGTGAACAAATTACAGTCGGGCAATTGACAAATAGAGAAAGGCATAACAATGCATATACATGATATGATAAATATAGTGAGATTTAATCCGGGCATTACGACAAAGTACATAGACCGCCATCCAACTGCATCTATGCCTAAAAAGTCCACCTTCAGGTTATCGTCCGAACCCCCTCCAGTATTAAGTTGCAAAGCAACAGACAATTGCATTAAGTATGGTGCGTAATGTAATCAACAACTACATCCTTAGACATAGCATCAATGTTTTATCCCTAGTGGCAACAGCACATCACAACCTTAGAACCTACTGTCACGATCCCAGATTCAATGAAGGCATGAACCCACTATCGAGCATAAATACCCCCTCTTGGAGTTAAGAGCAAAAACTTGGCCAGAGCCTCTACTAATAACGGAGAGCATGCAAGATCATAAACAACACATAAACAATAGATTGATAATCACCATAATCATAGTACTCTCTATCCATCGGATCCCGACAAACACAACATATAGTATTACAGATAGATGATCTTGATCATGTTAGGCAGCTCACAAGATCCAACAATGAAGCACAACAAGGAGAAGACGACCATCTAGCTACTGCTATGGACCCATGGTCCAGGGGTGAACTACTCACTCATCACTCCGGAGGCGACCATGGCGGTGTAGAGTCCTCCGGGAGATGAATCCCCTCTCCGGCAGGGTGCCGGAGGCGATCTCCGGAATCCCCGATTTCGCGGCGGCGGCTCTGCAGTAGGAAGTGGCTCTCGGTGAGGGGGTTTCGCGACGAAGCTTTAAGGCGGAGGGTCAGCGAGGGCCACGAGGGCCCGGGGGCTGTCGGCGCGGCGCCGGCGCGCCCCACCCTCCGGGCCTCGTGGCCCCACTTCGTTATCTCTTCGGTCTTCTGGAAGCTTCGTGCAAAAATAGGACCCTGGAAAGTTTCGTCCAATTCCGAGAATATTTCTTTACTAGGATTTCTGAAACCAAAAACAGCAAAAACAACTGGCTCTTCGGCATCTTGTTAATAGGTTAGTTCCAGAAAATGCATAAATATGACATATAATGTGCATAAAACATGTAGGTATCATCAATAAAGTAGCATGGAACATAAGAAATTATCGATACGTTGGAGACGTATCAGCATCCCCAAGCTTAGTTCTGCTCGTCCCGAGCAGGTAAAACGATAACAAAGATAATTTCTGAAGTGACATGCCATCATAATCTTGATCATACTATTTGTAAACATATGTAATGAATGCAGCGATCAAAGCAAAGGTGATGACATGAGTAAACAACTGAATCATAAAGCAAAGACTTTTCATGAATAGTACTTCAAGACAAGCATCAATAAGTCTTGCATAAGAGTTAACTCATAAAGCAATAAATCAAAGTAAAGGTGTTGAAGCAACACATAGGAAGATTAAGTTTCAGCGGTTGCTTTCAACTTATAAAATGTATATCTCATGGATATTGTCAACATAAAGTAATATAACAAGTGCAATATGCAAGTATGTAGGAATCAATGCACAGTTCACACAAGTGTTTGCTTCTTAAGGTGGAAGGAGATAGGTAAACTGACTCAACAATAAAAGTAAAAGAATGGTCCTTCAAAGAGGAAAGCATCGATTGCTGTATTTGTGCTAGAGCTTTTATTTTGAAAACATGAAACAATTTTGTCAACGGTAGTAATAAAGCATATGAGTTATGAAAATTATATCTTACAAGTTGCAAGCCTCATGCATAGTATACTAATAGTGCCCGCACCTCGTCCTACTTAGCTTGGACTACCGGATCTTCGCATGCCATGTTTCAACCAAGTGTCACAAAGGGGTACCTCCATGCCGCCTGTACAAAGGTCTAAGGAGAATGCTCGCATTTCGGATTTCTCGCTTTTGATTATTCTCAACTTAGACATCCATACCGGGACAACATGGACAACAGATAATGGACTCCTCTTAAATGCATAAGCATGTAGCAACAATTATTATTCTCATATGAGATTGAGGATATATGTCCAAAACTGAAACTTCAACCATGGTTCATGGCTTTAGTTAGCGGCCCAATGTTCTTCTCTAACAATTTTGCATGCTCCAACCACTAAAATGATAGACCTTCAGACAAGACGGACATGCATAGCAACTCACATGATATTCAACAATAGTTGATGGCGTTCCCAGAGAAGCATGGTTATCGCACAACAAGCAACTTAATAAAATATAAAGTGCATAAGTACATATTCAATACTACGATAGTTTTTAAGGCTATTTTGTCCCATGAGCTATATATTGCAAAGGTAAATGATGGAATTTTAAAGGTAGCACTCAAGCAATTTACTTTGGAATGGCGGAGAAATACCATGTAGTAGGTAGGTATGGTGGACACAAATGGCATAGTGGTTGGCTCAAGGATTTTGGATGCATGAGAAGTATTCCCTCTCGATACAAGGTTTAGGCTAGCAAGGTTATTTGAAGCAAACTCAAGGATGAACAGGTGCAGCAAAACTCACATAAAAGACATATTGTAAACATTATAAGACTCTACACCGTCTTCCTTGTTGTTCAAAACTCAATACTAGATATTATCTAGACCTTAGAGAGACCAAATATGCAAATCAAATTTTAGCAAGCTCTATGTATTTCTTCATTAATGGGTGCAAAGCATATGATGCAAGAGCTTAAACATGAGCACAACAATTGCCAAGTATCACATTATCCAAGACATTTTAGAATTACTACATGTAGCATTTTCCAATTCCAACCATATAACAATTTAACGAAGAAGAAACTTCGCCTGGAACATTATGAGTAAAGCCTAAGGACACATGTGTCCATATGCAACAGCGGAGCGTGTCTCTCTCCCACAAAGTGAATGCTAGGATCCATCTTATTCAAACAAAAACAAAAACGAAAACAAACCGACGCTCCAAGCAAAGAACACAAGATGTGATTGAATAAAAATATAGTTTCAGGGGAGGAACCTGATGATGTTGTCGATGAAGAAGGGGATGCCTTGGGCATCCCCAAGCTTAGACGCTTGAGTCTTCTTAAAATATGCAGGGGTGAACCACGGGGGCATCCCCAAGCTTAGAGCTTTCACTCCTCTTGATCATAGTATATCATTCTCCTCTCTTGACCCTTGAAAACTTCCTTCACACCAAACTTCAAGCAAACTCATTAGAGGGTTAGTGCACAATTAATAATTCACTCATTCAGAGGTGACACAATCATTATTTTCACTTCTGGACATTGCATAATGCTACTGGACATTAATGGATCAAAGAAATAAATCCAACATAGCAAAAGAGGCAATGCGAAATAAAAGGCAGAATCTGTCAAAAACAGAACAGTCCGTAAAGACGAATTTAGAGATGGCACCAGACTTGCTCAAATGGAAAAACTCAAAACTAATGAAAGTTGCGTACATATCTGAGGATCACGCTCGTAAATTGGCAGATTTTTTCGAATTTTCTACAGAGAATTGTGCCCAGATTCGTGACAGACAGCAATGCTGTTTCTGCGCAGCAATCCCAAATATAACATCAACTTTGACATAGAAACTTTACTTGGCACAAAAACATGATAAGGAGAGGTTGCTACAGTAGTAAACAACTTCCAAGACTCAACAAAACAAAAAATTTCTGTAGGTAAAAACATGGGTTGTCTCCCATAAGCGCTTTTCTTTAACGCCTTTCAGCTAGGCGCAGAAAGTGCAAATCAAGTAACATCAAGAGTAGAAGCATCAACATCATAGCTTGTTCTAATAATAGAATCAAAAGGCAACTTCATTCTCTTTCTAGGAAGTGTTCCATACCTTTCTTGAGAGGAAATTGATATTTAATATTACCTTCCCTCATATCAATAACAGCACCAACGGTTCGAAGAAAAGGTCTTCCCAACACAATTGGACAAGATGCATTGCATTCGATATCCAAGACAACAAAATCAACGGGGACAAGGTTATTGTTAACCGTAATATGCACATTATCAATCCTCCCCAAAGGTTTCTTTTTAACATTATCGGCAAGATTAACATCCAAATAACAATTCTTCAATGGTGGCAAGTCAAGCATATCATAAATCTTTTTAGGCATAACAGAAATACTTGCACCAAGATCACATAAAGCATTACATTCAAAGTCATTGAATTTCATTTTAATGATGGGCTCCCAACCATCTTCTAACTTTCTAGGAATAGAAGTTTCAAGTTTTAGTTTCTCTTCTCTAGCTTTTATGAGAGCATTTGTAATATGTTTTGTAAAGGCTAAATTTATAGCACTAGCATTAGGACTTTTAGCAAGTTTTTGTAAGAACTTTATAACTTCAGAGATGTGGCAATCATCAAAATCTAAATCATTATGAGCTACAGCAATGGGATCATTGTTCCCAAGGTTGGAAAAAATTTCAGCAGTTTTATCACAAGCAGTTTCAGCAGTTTTAGCAATTTCAGGCAGTTTTGTTCGCTTTGCACTAGGAGTAGAAACATTGCCAACACCAATTATATTACCATTGATAGTAGGAGGTGCAGCAACATGTGAAGAATTAGAATTACTAGTGGTGGTAATAGTCCAAACTTTAGCTACATTATTCTCTTTAGCTAGTTTTTCATTTTCTTCTCTATCCCACCTAGCACGCAATTCAGCCATTAATCTTATATTCTCATTAATTCTAACTTGGATGGCATTTGCTGTAGTAGTAATCTTATTATCAATATCATTATTAGGCATAACTTTCAATTTTAAAAGATTACATCAGAGGCAAGTCTATCAACTCTAGAAGCAATAGTATCAATTTTATCAAGCTTTTCCTCAACAGATTTGTTAAAAGCAGTTTGTGTACTAATAAATTCTTTAAGCATGGCTTCAAGACCAGAGGGTACACTCCTATTATTATTGTAAGAATTCCCATAAGAATTACCATAACCATTACCATTAGCAGAAGGATATGGCCTATAATTATTACCAGAGTTGTTCCTATAAGCATTGTTGTTGAAATTATTGTTTTTAATGAAATTCACATCAACATTTTCTTCTTGAGCAACCAATGAAGCTAAAGGAACATTATTTGGATCAACATTAGATCTACCATTCACAAGCATAGACATAATCACATCAATCTTATCATTCAAGGAAGAGGTTTCTTCAACAGAATTTACCTTCTTACCTTGTGGAGCTCTTTCGTGTGCCATTCAGAGTAATTTATCATCATATCATCAAGAAGTTTTGTAGCCGCCCCCAAAGTGATGGACATAAAGGTACCTCCAGCAGCTGAATCCAATAAATTCCGCGAAGAAAAATTTAGTCCTGCATAGAAGGTTTGGATGATCATCCAAGTAGTCAGTCCATGGGTTGGGCAATTCTTTACCAAAGTTTTCATTCTCTCCCATGCTTGAGCAACATGTTCAGTATCTAATTGCTTAAAATTCATTATGCTACTTCTCAAAGATATAATTTTAGCGGGAGGATAATATCTACCAATAAAAGCATCCTTGCATTTAGTCCATGAATCAATACTATTCTTAGGCAAAGATAGCAACCAATCTTTAGCTCTTCCTCTTAATGAGAAAGGAAACACTTTCAATTTAATAATATCACCATCTACATCTTTATACTTTTGCATTTCACAAAGTTCAACAAAATTATTGAGATGGGCAGCAGCATCATCAGAACTAACACCAGAAAATTGATCTCTCATGACAAGATTTAGTAAAGCAGGTTTAATTTCAAAGAATTCTGCTGTAGTAGCAGGTGGAGCAATAGGTGTGCATAGGAAATCATTATTATTTGCATTTGTGAAGTCACACAATTTAGTATTTTCAGGGGTATTCATTTTAGCAACGGTAAATAAAACAAACTAGATAAAGTAAATGCAAGTAACTAATTTTTTTGTGTTTCGATATAGAGAGCAAGACAGTAAATAAAGTAAAACTAGCAACTAATTTTTTTGTATTTTGTTTAGGTGCAGCAAACAAAGTAGTAAATAAAATAAAGCAGAACAAAAACAAAGTAAAGAGATTGAGAAGTAGGAGACTCCCCTTGCGGCGTGTCTTGATCTCCCCGGCAGCCAGAAAAAAAGCTTGATGGCGTGTAACTCACACGGTCGTTGGGAACCCCAGAGGAAGGTATGATGCGCCTGTGCCAAGTTTTCCCTCGAAAGCCAAGGTTTATCGAACCGGGAGGAGCCAAGCACGTTGAAGGTTGATGGTCGCGAAATGTGATGCGACGCAACACCAGGGATTCGAGCGCCAACGCGGAACTGCACAACACAACCAAGTACTTTGCCCCAACGAAGCAGTCAATGAGGTTGTCAATCTCACCGGCTTAACGTAACAAAGGATTAAACGTATCGAGTGGAAGATGTTTGCAAAAGAAAATAGTAAAACACAATTGAGTAGATTGTATGCTATGTAAAGAATAGGACCGGGGTCCACGGTTCACTAGAGGTGTCTCCCATAAGATAAAGCATGTTGGGTGAACAAATTACGGTCGGGCAATTGACAAATAGAGAAAGGCATAAAAATGCATATACATGATATGATAAATATGGTGAGATTTAATGGGAGCATTACGACAAAGTACATGAAGCGCCATCAAGCATGCATCCATGCCTAAAAAGTCCACCTTCGGGTTATCGTCGAACCCCCTCCGGTATTAAGTTGCAAAGCAACAAATTAAGTATAGTGCGTAATGTAATCAACAACTGTCCTTAGACATAGCATCAATGTTTTATCCCTAGTGGCAACAGCACATCACAACCTTAGAACCTACGGTCACGATCCCAGATTAATGGAGGCATGAACCCACTATCGAGCATAAATACCCCCTCTTGGAGTTAAGAGCAAAAACTTGGCAAGAGCCTCTACTAATAACGGAGAGCATGCAAGATCATAAACAACACATAAATTAGATTGATAATCACCATAATCGCAGTACTCTCTATCCATCGGATCACCGGCAAACACAACATATAGTATTACGGATAGATGATCTTGATCATGTTAGGCAGCTCACAAGATCAACAATTAAGCACAACAAGGAGAAGACGACCATCTAGCTACGGCTACCCATAGTCAGGGGTGAACTACTCACTCGTACTCGGAGCGACAACGCGGTGTAGAGTCCTCCGAGTGAATCCCCCTCTAGGCGAGTCTGCCGGGCGTGATCTCGAGAATCCCAGAGATGGGATTCGCGGCGGCGTCTCTGTAAGGTTTTTCTCGTGTCGTGGCTCTCGGTACTGGGGGTTTCGCGGCCAGGCTTTAGAAAATGGCGGGTCAGCCTTGAGGGGCCACACGAGGCCCGGGGAACCGGAGTCGGCGCGGCAGAGCTTGGGCGCGCGTGGCTGCCCCCTGCAGCGCCTCGTGGCCCCACTTTCGTTATCTCTTCGGTCTTCTGGAGGCTACGTGCAAAAATAGGACCCTGGGCGAAAGTTTCGTCCCGATTAAGAATATTTCTTTCTTGCAGGATTTACCGAAACCAAAAACAGCGGCAAACAAGCTGGCTCTTCGGCATCTTGTTAATAGGTTAGTTCAGAAAATGCATAAATATGACTATAATGTGCATAAAACATGTAGGTATCATCAATAGTAGCATGGAACATAAGAAATTATCGATACGTTGGAGACGTATGAGCGATGACGAGGTGCGGCGGTGGTGATGGCGGTGTAGATGGTGGAGATGATGATGATGATGATGGAGATGATGTCCTGCTCGATGGACGATAGCGATGGCGTCGATTTCCCCCTGCGGGAGGGAATTTCCCGGATTCCTGCCCGCCGGAGAGCTCTTCTCTCTGGTGTTCTCCGCCGCACAGAGGCGGCTGTAACCCTTCGTGAGGTCCTCCTGGCTTAGGTTTTCGGGATGAAGATGCGCGAAGAAAAGGAGGCGAAGAGGCTGTGAGGCCCCGGACACAGGGTGGCGCGGCCGAGCCCTGGGCGCGCAGCCCTAGTGCAGGCCTGATGAAAACCCTCTCTGCTCCCCTTACGCTCCCTCGGGTCATGGAAAAATAGTAATTTACGTGAAATTCCCTTCACAGAGTTGATCTTCGAAAATATTGCGTTCGACGGTGCTTTTCCGGCGGAGTCCTGGCTCGGTGTGATCCTCAATGATGATGAAACAGGGCAAAATAGATGAAATAACATAAGTATTGTACCCCAATAAAATATATCAATGAATAACAGCAAATTATGATACAAAATAGTGATGCAAATTGGACGTATCACGTATCGATAATTTCTTATGTTCCATGCTACTTTATTGATGATACCTACATGTTTTATACACATTATATGTCATATTTATGCATTTTGTAGAACTAACCTATTAACGAGATGCCAAAGGGCAGTTGTTGTTTACTGCTGTTTTTGGTTTCAGAAATCCTAGTAAGGAAATATTCTCGGAATTGGACGAAACTTTCGCCCGAGTCCTATTTTTGCAAGCTTCCGGAAAATGAAGAGATACTTGAGGAGTGAGCCTGAGGCAACTTGAGGGGCAACGGCGCGGCCCGGGCCACTGGCGCGCGGCCCTACCCCTGGGCACCTGGTGTGGCCCCCGCGTGCCCTTAGCCTGCACTTAGGTCTCCGTCGCCGAGCCCGGTCTGAGAGCACGATGCGAAACCTTCCCGGAGACGCGCGCCGCCGTCCCATCTCGGGGATTCGGAGATAGCCTCCCGGCACCCTGTAGGAGAGGAATTCATCTCCGGAGGACTCTACCGCGCCATGGTCGCCTCTCGGGTGATGCGTGAGTAGTTCACCTGGACCATGGGTCCATAGCGGTAGCTAGATGGTGGTCTTCTCCTTGTTGTGCTTCATTGTTGGATCTTGTGAGCGGCCTAACATGATCAAGATCATATATCCTGTAATACTATATGTTGTGTTTGTCGGGATCAGATGGATAGAGAGTACTATGATTATGGTGATTATCAATCTATTGTTTATGTGTTGTTTATGATCTTGCATGCTCTCTATTATTAGTAGAGGCTCTGGCCAAGTTTTTACTCTTAACTCCAAGAGGGAGTATTTATGCTCGATAATTGGGTTCATGCCTTCATTGACACCTGGGACAGTGACAGAAAGTTCTAAGGTTGTGATGTTTTGTTGCCACTAGGGATAAAACATTGATTCTATGTCTAAGGATGTAGTTGTCGATTACATTACGCACCATACTTAATGCAATTGTATGTTGCTTAGCAACTTAATACTGAATGGGATTCGGATGATAACCTGTGGACTTTTTAGGCATAGATGCAGTTGGATGGCGGTCTATGTATTTTGTCGTAATGCCCAATTAAATCTCACTATATTTATCATATCATGTATATGCATTGTTATGCCTTTCTCTATTTGTCGATTGCTGTAATTTGTTCACCCAACATGCTTTTATCTTATGGGAGAGACACCTCTAATGAACTGTGGACCCCGGTCCTATTCTTTAATAGCATACAATCTACTGCAATTGTGTTTTACTATTTTCTTTGCAAACATCTTCCACTCGTTACGTTTAATCCTTTGTTACAGCAAGCCGGTGAGATTGACAACCTCACTGTTTCGTTGGGACAAAGTACTTTGGTTGTGTTGTGCGGGTTCCGCGTTGGCGCCGGAGTGGTGTTGCGCCGCATCACATTTAGCGACCATCAACCTTCAACGTGCTTCTTGGCTCCTCTTGGTTCGATTAAACCTTGGTTTCTTTCTGGGGAAACTTGCTTCTATTCGCATCATACCTTCCACTTGGGGTTCCCAACGGACGTGTGCATCTACGCGTATCAAAAACTTCCAGCGGCTGTGGCGCCCCCGGCGGTCATGCGTCGTCCACATCGCGCGTCCAGTGAAGCGTTCGATCCTACATCCTCTCACTTCACTCACAGTCTCCCTTCCGCCCCCTCTCCCTTCCCATGCCTACTGCGAGGCGACATCTGGATTACTCCTCCTTTCTCCTCCACCTCCTTCTCCCCGTCCCTCATTCAACAGCTCCTCAACTACTTCTTCTGTTCGCCTCCCGAGTCTCTCTCTGTCTCCCTGGTTGAGGACGACGTCTTCTTCACCCAGGTTGCTAGCCCGCGTCGCACGCCCTTCTTTAACTGTGCTCAATGACTTGGCTCGATCAAACTCCGTCTGCACCTATCCATGGCGGATGCTCGGGCACCGCTGCCCTGACGAGAGAGAGAGAGTGCGTCCCACCACCTACCAGCCACCCACCTGCCTTAACTGCGCGTAACTCCAAACGGCAGCTTTCAGCGCGCCGCTGGTCGGTCCCGCTCCAAACTAACGCGCCAGGACTGCTCCCCTTACCACGCCCTGTCGCTGCTCCCCGTTTTCCCGCGCCTAACGGCATGGCAAACCCCCTGTCTGCCGCTTCCCCTCTGGACAATGCCCTGGCACAGCCCCTTTCGCTTGAATGCACCATGCCTGGCTACGCCGAAGCCTGCTCGCCTGGTCGGGCCAACCATCCTCCATCCTTTACTCCCCCACCCACTCCTAGCCCTAGAACCTACCGCGACGCCCTTCTTTGCCCCTCCGCACACGCTCCCCCGCCCCCATCCTCGCCATCCCGTTTCCCCCTGCTCTCTCTCGACGGCCTCTGCTACCGCTGCCTCTCTCCCAACCATCCAGTGCGTGAGTGCAGGGACCCGTCACCCTATGCCCCAGTGGGTCGCAGCCTCAAACTCACCGTGGATGTGCCTGTCCTGTGCCACATGTGTGACCACATTGGGCATCTCAAGCCGTGAATCCCTCCTCCTCCACCGACACCGTGCCCTCATCTGTTTGCAGAATCTCTCTGCCATCAGCTTCACCCTCGCGGCCTCCCATCCGTTCTCGCTTGGGGAGACAAGCTACTGTGGCGAACAGCCGCCAAGCGCGCTGCTCTGCGCGCCCTCCCTCTCGCCACCACCCTCGCGCGACATCACCACCTCTCCGCGCAGCTCCCGCTCTGCCTCTCCGGACGTTTCCCCTCACACGCACCGCTCTTCTGGCCACCCACACCCAGAGCCCGCACCGCTGCTCCCTAACCCCAACCACCAACGCTCTGCCAGAGATCTCTGCGAACGTGCGGCCGAGCCTTCCCTCCCTGTCCGGCGGGCGCGCGGCGATAGCTAAAGCACCTCTCCTCCCAGGAGAACGCTCCCCCTCGCTGGCCGGTGACTCGGACCGCCTTGACTCCCTGGAGGTGTTCATGCCTCCCCGGTGATCTCGAGGCAGCTAGGAGGCTGGCCGTCGTCCTCGTCGAGCCTCCGCATGCGTTCATCAACAACAACCGCGTTGTGCGAGAGGCTCTCTCCGACATCTCTTCCCACCTCCCGTTCGAGGTGGTCGGGTCCTCGGTCGGTGCCCTATACCTTCGTTTCAACTCTGGAGCGGAGAGGGACTCGGCCATTGACCAGCAGCCCTTCTACCATGAGGAGGCTCGCATCAACTTTGTTCGGAAAGCCTACGGCCGCGTCGCCACCTCGGCCGGAAGTGTGCGCTGCGCTTGTCTGCGCCTGGGCTTTCAAGCCGAGCACGTGAACCCTCCCGGCATCGCTGCCATGTTCAACGGCTTTTGCAAGGTCCTCGAGGTCAGCCCCATCCCCACCTGCGGCCATGATGACGGAGAATCGCAGCCTTGATCCTGTCTTGCGCCACCGCGACCATCCCTTAGACATGCGGCCGTGGTGGCAAATGAAGACTCCGTGGCCTCATCGCCCTGCGACACGGCCGGTGCTCGATGCTTCGGCCCAAATGGAGCTTACATCCACGCCACACTTCCAGCCACCCGCCAGCCTTGTTTGTTCACGTGTGGCAGCCACCCTCCGTTCCTTGGCGTGCCTATGCAGCGGCGCCTGGGTCCTGCGCCTCACGAGGAGCCAAGAGGCAACTCCCAAGGGGACAGGCAGCTGGCCATGCTTCTCTCCCTCCATGGTGCTCCGCCGTTTGTGGCCACGGCCCCGGAGCAGCAGCTTGCGGCCCTCTTCGGAGCATGCCGAGGTGGGCCCGGCTGATCCCTGGGCTCCCAGAGCCTTTGCCGTCGCAGGTCCGTCGTCTCCCGCCGCTCGCGGGTCACCATCACCGAGCTCGCCGCGGACGCGACCATTGACAACGTCTCTCTTTCTGAGGCGGAGTCTCACTTCCTCGGGAGGGTGACCAGCCAGCGAATCGGCGCCGCCCCTCCTGTATTGAGCACACGCAAGGCCAAGGCGACGCCGCGGCAAGTGTGGCCAGAGCCGCGCGCCGCCTCGAGCGCCCGCATTCTTGGGGCGGGGCGGCGACCGTGCCGTGGAGTCTCCCGGGCGATAAAGCGCGAGGCCTCAGCGACTCTCTTTGGTTGCTCTCAGAAAGTGCAGGCCAATGCTGCGGTAAACCACTGACATTTGTCCGAAAACCCATGGGGCTCGAGGACCGTGGCCGATCTCCGGGCTACCGCTGCCATTCCTTCCGTCCAGGTGCCTACCGTCGCTGATGTCTAAGCAACGCACGAGCCAACAGCAGCTACCGCTAGCGCGTGCTAGCCATCGTTACTGTCTCTTCTCTACTGTACCCGTGTCTCTTGTGTTTCCCCTCCTGGCTGGCTTAGTTGGGCCTCACCCAACGATGCCACCATTATGTATATCTTTAGGTTAGATCGGCTATCCTCTGTGTTGTACCCCGGTGTCTTGTTCGTTTGTAATGGATAGTACGACTTCCAAAAATCTCTCTGTGCTCTCCTGGAACACCCAAGGGCTGGGCCAAGACAGCAAATGTGTGCTTGTTCGTGATGCGGTGACGGCGGCCAAGCCCACCATCGTCTGTATTCAGGAAACAAAACTGGAACGGACTGATCACAACAAACTTCGCTCCTTCCTCCCTTCCCGTCTTTCATCCTTCTCCACACGCGATGCCGATGGTAGCCGAGGCGGCATTATTACCGCTTGGGAGCCCGCCATGTTCTCTCTATCCTCTGCTACCCCCCGAGTCTTCTCTCTCACCACCACCCTCGACTCCACCACCACCGACCTCTCCTTCACCATCACTAGTAATACGCTCCGTAGACCATTCGCTGCATCAGCTTTCATCATCAGTACATCCATCCTTCCTCAGGTATGGGTCCTTGGTTAATCTGTGGCGACTTTAATCTCATTCGATACCCACACGAGAAAAACAACTCCAACTTTGACCGCAACCTTGCCTCCGCTTTCAATGGCTTGATCAATGATTTTGCCCTCCATGAGTTGCCCCTTTCGGATTGCAGCTTTACGGACTATGGCAACTCGCCTCCCCGCTCTTGCTCGCCTCGCGGAGCTTTCTGCGTCCTGGGACGACATCTTCCCCAACTCAGCCTCATCCTTGATCCTACCTCCAGAGCCACTTCCCCTTTTTATTTCAGCCGCCACCTCTATACCATCCTACCACAGATTTTTCTTCGAGAACGCTTGGCTCCTCCATCGATTTCTCCCGCACTATCTCGCGGACGGGGGCCAGAACGCATGCAATGGCCGCCGGCGGGTCTCTTGCCAGCCCCGCTAGGGTCAAGAGATTTCGGTTTGCTGCTAAAACCTGGAGGAAAACCCACAGATTCATCCCAAAATTTGATAATGACTGCATCTTTATTGTTGACCTATTTGACTTTCTGGAGGAGGGGCGGCTTCTTTCAGGTGAAGAGGAGGCTCTCCGCCGCGACGCCAGGGCTGCCCTCGAGCTCTCGCTCACGCGCTCGGTGGCTTGCTAGGCGGCGGCGCAGGATTCCCGTGCCCGGTAAGGAGGGCGACGGCAACACCCGGTTCTTCCACGCCATGGCATCTCACCGCCTGCGTCGGAACCAGATCAGGTCAACTCTGACCGATGGCGGCGGCGTCGTCTGCGCCGACCACGATGACTCAGCCGCGTGCTGCTGTTCTCTCGGAGCACGGGCGCGCGCGACACCGATTGGGCGTTTGACCTCGGCAGCTCTCCAACGCTTGCCGGGTCGATGGGCCGCCGCTCGTCGCTCCCTTCTCCGCCACCGAGCTAAAGACTGCGGCCTTTGGTCTGGACGCATGACGCCCGGCTTAGGTAGGGTGCAGGCCCCGGTTCTTCAGGCCGCTTGGCAACATGTCGAAGCGGACATACTTAACCTGTTCAGGTTCCCTCTGCCGGCGTCGACCTCAACCCCAGGATCAATGGCCGCATGGTGCTCCCTCCCTGCGACAGCGTGCTGCCCCCAGCCCGCGTTCGCCCCGTTTCGGCGCAAAACTGCGCATGAAGATCCTTTGCAAGGCTCGACCTCTCGCCTCCAGCAGTTGGCGATCGCCGACATCGACCAGCTCCACGGCTTCATCGGCAGCGCCGAGCATCTCAGGGCATGTATGCCACGGAGATGGTGCAATGCTCTCAGCCGCGCTGTCGAGCCCTCGTCCTCAGCTGGAAACGCCAAGGCGTTTGACTCATCGGCCCGGGGGAGCTCGGCGGTCATGCGCTCGGGGCTTCCTACCTACGGGTGTGACTGGATTGATGACATCCTGCCTCCTCCAGTCCGCAGTGCTGCTCAATACAGGATTCCGGGGGGCTGGATCGCTGCCGAAGCTGCTGGCAAGCGACCCCCTCTCCCCTGCCCATTCCTGTTGGTGTGACATTCTCACAGTTGGTTAAGCGGGATGGGGCTCACGCACCAGCAGTTCCGCGGGCTCCCGCCGCTCGTCCTCGATGCGTCGACGGCACTGATCATCCTCCGTGCCATCCCCGGGCGCGGCGGCCGGCTCCAGCGTGTGTCGTCGCCACCCTCCTGGACTGCGTCCATCAACTTCTCTAGAGCACTCTTGTCCCTGTCGGTGGACGGCAGGACTCTCTGCCTCCGCCGCGCCACCCTCGGGTGCACCGTTGAGGGGTTCCCTCAAACATGCCAGGGCTCCCTGCTCTGCCAGCTCACGTTGGGCGCCTTCACCGCTGTGCTACAAAGCCGACAAATGTTGTCGGTGGAAGCCCTTCTGTTCATGGCCGGCTGCCTGCCGTCCTCGTCTTAGTCTCGACTCGCTGCCTCCTTGGTGGCAGCGCGCCTTGCTGCCCCCGGCCCGTGATCCAAAGCTCGCGCCCTGCGCAAGTCCTTCCTTTGGGACGGCAGAGACAACGCCTCTGCGCAAATGCCTCTCGTCATGGGATCGGGTATGCCGCTCCAAAGATGAGGGTGGCTTGGGTGTGCGCGCCCTTGGGGTCCAGAACGCGTGCCTCCTGGTTAAGCTGCTCCACCGGCTCCACACGCTCCCGGACTCCCCCTGGGCGGCGTGGCGGTGGAAGGAGATCGGCGACGGCACTCGGCCAGGCGCGGGCCGCCGGTAACGGACGACTCTGAGCAAGATGGTGCCGGTGTACCGCTCCATCACCCGTGTCTCGGTGGGGGACGGGCGCCGCGTCTCCTCCCCCAGCATGACTTGGTTGCCCAGGACGGTGCTCTCGCTGTTACCCACCGCGCCATTTTCACCCACTGCACCAAGCCTGATGCGACGGTGGCGCAAGTCCTGCTCGCCGGCATCGACTCCCACCTCGCCCCTCGTCTGTCCACGGCTGGGGCACGCGAGCTGGCTGCACTCGTAGGTGGGCTATTCTGCTCCGCGACGTTCCCGACGAGCGCGCCCTGCTGCGCTGTGCTGGGCCGCGCAACACTCTTCGCACAACCGAGCTCTACCGGTTGCACCGCTTCGGCGGCGTGCTCTCCGCCCATGCAAGCTGTCTGGGGGTTGGGCTCCCTCCCAGTACAACTCTTTGCTTGGCTCCTTCTACAATCTAGAATCCAGACAAGGGACAACCTCCTGCGCAAAACCATCGTCGACACCGCGTCCGTCTGCCCCACCTGTGCGACGCCACTCTGGAGACAGCGAGCCACCTGCTGCTCCACTGCCCCCGGCGTGGGTTCTGGCGTTCCATTGGCGTGGCCATCCCGACTGCTGCCCACATCACCGACCTGCCTCTCCTCCGTGCTCCGAGCAGGGTGGCGCGCGAGGCCACCTTGACCTTCCTTCTTCTTGGCTGTTGGCACCTCTGGAAGCAGCGGAACGCGAAGTGTTCGCGGCGAAGACGCCTCCCTCCCGCGACTCCTGAAGGCTTGCCGAGACGACGCCGTTCTCTGGCGTGGACGTCTCCCTCCCAGGCTCCAAGAGAATGTTGATGCTTGGCTTGCATGCCTCCATGCACCTGTCGAGTGATCGGTTGTGATTTCCTTTTCCCTTCTTTTTTCTCTGTCTCCTGGCTGTAAAACATCTGGGGCCTGCCCCATTTTTTCAATATAATTCAGGTGGGGATCCTCTCCCCCCCGGTGAAAATTCGAAAAAAAACCCTAGTCTCCAAGCACTGGCGCTGCCTCGTCCACGACGCCCGCTTCCTCCGCCGCTTCCACGCGTTCCACGGGGCGCCGCCCGTGCTCGGCTTCCTCAACAGCCAGGCGGGGCCTCCCCTCTTCTTGCCCGCCTCCGGCTCTTTCTCGGTCCCCTCCACAATGACCACCGACGCCTGGTGGCCCTTAGACTGCCGTCACGGCCGCGCCCTCTTGCTAGGCCGCCCTTCGAAGCTCATGGTCTGGGACATCATTTCCGGCGAGAAGCGGTTCCTGCCGTGGCCGCCCACGACCTTCCACGACAACGCTGGCCGATTCTTCAACGGCGCGGTCCTTCGCGCGACCGGCAACGACAACGACGACCGCATCGGCTGCCGTCCGTGCCCGTTCCTCGTGGCCTTCGCGCTCACCCACGACAACCTCGCATCTGTCTGCGTCTACTCCTCTGAGACCGGCGTCTGGGGCGACGCCGCCTCTGTCGCCACGGAAGAAGACGTCGAGACGTACCCGACGGCTCTGGTTGAAAACACGCTCTACTGGCAGCTCACCGGCGGTTGCATTCTAGAATTCGATCTGGATAAGCATAGCTTGTATGTGATCGAGCTTCCAGCGGACCTGTTCGGCAGCTACGAAGGCCAGATTCTCCTCATGCCGGCAGAGGATGAGGCATTGGCTTTGCAGGAGTCAAAGATGATCTCAGTCTCCATCTATTCTCAAGGGTGGCTAGCATCGTCGACGGCACGCTACAATGGACGCTTCGCAGGTCCATTGATCTGGAAAAGTTTCTTCCGCCAGATTTGGTGGATAGATGTAAGCGTCATACATTTCCTCCCGTGGAGGCAATTGGCTTTGCTGAAGACGCTGATGTGATTTTCATTCACGCTGACATTTGCGTCTACATGCTCCATCTCAAGTCTATGCAGTTTGATGAGGTGCCGGAGAAAGGAAGCTATAGCAGCATTTTTCCCTACTCAAGCTTCTACACCGCGGTACTGACATGTCTTCTATCATGAAGGAATAAGAAAATATAGCTGTATGACGCAATGCTGAATGAACATTTACATTTAAATTGCATAATTTACCTTGCCTGCTGAATTTACTTATCTTATGTTTATGAGTGGACTCATCGTATGCTGTTTTGGATGCTGCAAAGCTCAACTCTGAAACTGTGAGCATACTGCAAACTGCATATATCTTCTACACAACTTCAAGTACGCAAACCATAGTTCATTACAGATTATAAATTCTTGGTGACTAACTTCTTATCCAAAGATGAACATTCTTGATGCAAAATCTCAAATTCTTGTATCACACATCCTGCTGGATGATTCTATTTCCCCAACAGTATGCATGCACATTTATGTTATTTTTTAATCCCTCGTTTGCCAATTTTCAAACAAATAATTCCTGCAAACCATGATACAGGTAAAAATCTACTCCTTCTGTCCAATAATATAAGATGTTATGACAACCAATGTACCCTTTCTGTGCTTGTAGCATAATTTTTTTTCGATAAAGGATGCTTTCATTACTTTTATAAGCAATTACATCCAGCCTCTGCATAACCAGGATGCACACAGCCGTTTATGTTGTCTCAGGTTCGAAAATGATAAAAACAAAAACTAGGCGAGATACACATCAAGATGAAACATATAACGCCTAAGAAGTAGGTGGGGCATCTATCCGTAGATCTATGCTGCCCCCATGTTGGGAAAAAGTATCCTCGCCGTAGCCTCCAACCGTGTACAGATCTGTGCAGGTCTCGGTTCTCCACTTTGAAGAGGTAACCACGAACGGAGAATACCTACGTCTGTAGATGACCTGCAACAAAGAGCAATTCATATCATTAAAAATCTTATCATTTCTACATAGCCAAAGCGCTAGCGCCCCCACCCTAAGAAGCAACTTAAACCTTGAATCAACACCATGGAGCCAATTACCAAAGACATTGGCAACACTAGTCGGAGGATACATGGTAGACGCTACTTGGATGACTGACCATATAGATCTCGCGAACTGGCACTGGAAGAACAAGTGCTTGATTGTTTCGTCCTGTTGACAGAAAACACATCGAGTACTCCCATGCCAATTACGCTTAACAAGATTGTCTTTGGTGAGGATTACCCCTCGACGAAGATACCATCCAAAATTTTTAATTTTTAATGGTATCTTCATCTTCCAAATCTTTTTATTATTATCAACTGGTAGATCAGAAAGAAGGATCGCGTTGTAGAAAGATTTCACAGAGAAAGCACCGTTGGCATGAAGGTTCCATCTAAATTCGTCCGGTTCGTCCGATAATTGAATATCCCCGAGCCGTTGAATTAAGGTATTCCATGCCGCAAGTCTTTGTCCAAGTAAAACCCGTCTGAACGTCACATTCGGGGGTGAGGTAGCCATTACGGTAGCAATGGTATCACCTTGACGACGAGCAATCCTATAAAGAGCTGGATACTGTTCACTTAGGGGTGCGTTGTCAAGCCAAGCATCTTCCCAGAAACGTATTTGTGCTCCATTTCTGATTGAGAAAGTGCCATGGCGAAAAAATTCATTTTTAGTCGCCATTAGCCCGGCCCAGAAGTGAGAATCCCCTGGTTTCCAAACCATTTGGGATAATGTCTTCGAACCGATATACTTTCGCCGAAGGATAGTCTGCCAAGTCCCATCCTCAGTGAGGAGCTTAAACAGCCATTTTCCCAATAGGGCCGAATTCTTGACTTCCAAATCATGAACTCCAAGCCCACCTTGGTCTTTGGGACTACAAACTATACTCCACTTAACCAGTCGATATTTCTTTCTCGTTGTCCCCTTGCCAAAAGAATCTGGATCGATAATAATCGAGTTTATGCAGAATTCCTTTTGGTAGGATGAAAAATGATAACATATACAGTACCATGTTTGTGAGTACCGAATTAATGAGTACCAATCTTCCACCTAGGGACAGCAACTTGCCTTTCCAGCTACTAAGGCGTTTTTGTAGTCTTTCTTCCACTAATTTCCATTCCGCGATTGTAAGTCTCCGATAATGAATCGGAATACCCAAATAACGAATCGGAAATTGGCCTTGCCCACAACCAAACAACTCTGTGTACAGAGTCACATCATTTTGGGCATCACCGAAGCAGAACAATTCACTCTTATGGAAATTGATTTTCAATCCTGACAATTGCTCAAAGGCTGCCAAGATTAATTTCAAGTTTTGAGCTTTTTCAAGATCATGATCCATAAATAGAATTGTATCATCGGCGTATTGAAGTATAGATAAGCCACCATCAACTAGATGTGGAATCACTCCTTCAATCTGGCCATCAGCCTTAGCCCGCTCTATGAGTATAGCCAGAATATCCGCTACAATGTTAAACAACATCGGTGATAACGGATCCCCTTGGCGTAACCCTTTTCGTGTTTGGAAATAGTGACCGGTGTCATCATTGACCCGGATTGCGACACTACCTCCATACACAAAATCATTTATCAGAGCGCGCCACTCTGGAGAAAAACCTTTCATCCTGAGTGTTTGCTGTAGAAACGACCACTTAACTTTATCATACGCCTTTTCAAAATCTAGTTTTAAAATAACCCCATTTAATTTCTTAGAATGCATCTCATGTACCGTCTCATGCAAAACCGCCACTCCATCAAGGATGTTTCTTCCTTGCATAAAGGCCGTCTGTGATGGCTGGACAACATGATCCGCAACCGTATTAAGTCTAATGGTGGCCACTTTCGTGAAAATCTTGAAACTTACATTTAATAGGCAGATAGGTCTATATTGTTGAATCCTTTCTGCCTCATTAACTTTCGGTAACAAGATTACTTCACCAAAATTTAGACGAAATAATTCTAGTTGTCCAATGTGTAGGTCACTGAACAAATCTAGAAGGTCCGATTTAATCGTATCCCAGAAAGTTTGATAAAACTCGGCTGGAAAACCATCAGGACCCGGTGCTTTGTTGCATTCCATTTGGAAAACTGCCTTCTGAACCTCTTCCTCAGTATAAGGTGCGGTTAGTAGACCATTTTCCTCAACGGAAACTTGGGGTATATCGGCCGTTAAATCCTCATTAAGAGAGAAAGTACTTTCCTCCGGAGGACCAAACAAGCCTTTATAATAATTAGTAATGTACGATTTGAGCTGCTCATGGCCTTCAATCACCCCTTCATCTTGAGTAAGAGAATGAATACGTTTTTTCCGATGTCTCCCATTGGCTAAAGCATGGAAATATCGCGTATTTGAATCTCCCTCTAAAATGAACTGGGCTTTGGATCGCTGGTACCATTTGAGTTCCTCCTCACGAAGAAGACTCGCCATCTGCGCATTTGATTGATTTTTGAGTTCAATCTCCTGCGTCGACAACGGTCTAACCTCCGCAAAAGCCTCAAGCTCATCAATGACCTTTGATAAGCGAGCCTTCTCTTTTTTAAGAATACCAGCCGTATGGGCAGCCCAACCAGAGAGATGTTTGCGCATTGTCGCATCTTATTGTTCCATCTCAAAATTGGAGTGCTGCCCCCGACCGGTCTCTCCCAAACCTTCTTAACCATATCATGAAAACCATCCCGATGTAGCCAACCAAGTTCAAATTTGAACGGCCGCTTACACACAGGACGGGGTTCCCCAGTGGTTAGAAGGATGGGGGCATGGTCAGACAGATTTACAATACGTTCTAGTGCACGGACAGACACCATAGGGTATTTATTTTCCCATTCGGTGTCCATCAACACGCGATCTAGTTTCTCGTATGTGGGTTCAGGCAAGCTGTTGGCCCAAGTAAACTGTCGACCAGACATGAACACCTCCCTTAAATCAAGACTGTCAATGACAGCATTGAATAGAAAAGGCCAATGTCCATCAAAGTGGCCTTTACTTTTCTCGTGAGGAAATCTCAACAAATTAAAATCGCCTCCGATTAAAATCGGGTAGGGATTATCTTTTGTAAGATTTACCAATTCACGTAAAAAGTCAGCCTTAAAAGCATCCTGGGCGGCACCATACACAGCGACCAGACTCCACTTGAACCCATCTGCTTTATTCTGAATGTCGAGCTTAATGTGATACTCTCCATCAGAACTAGCTAAGACAGTCATGGTATCTATACAGACGCCAAGTAAAATGCCACCGGACCTACCACGAGGTGGGCGAGAAAACCACTGAAAGTTAATTCCGCCTGACAAACGGTCGAGAAAACTTTGTGTGAAATTTCGCCTACCCGTCTCCGATATAGCAATGAAATCTAAATCATAATCTCTACAACCATCGGCAATGTGAGAATGCTTAGCCAAGTCACCAAGACCTCTGCTATTCCGAAACATGCCGTTCATCGAGAAACTATTTTGGATTTAGATTTTTTGCCATATCTACGAGATTTCTTTCCAGCCGATGATCTAGAACCACGTTCAGAGGCAGAGAGGTCATAAACTGAACTAAACTCTGAGTGGTCTAAATCAACTTCTGTCACACTCCCAACTAAAGCCGAGAGAAGATGACCATCTAGGATGCCATCATCTTCGTCATCGTCAATAGTGGAAGTAGCCAGCTCAGTGGATCCATTTGGAGCAACCGTTAAACGGTCAAGCTCCGTCTGTCTCAACACATGAGCTGAAGCTAAAATCTCATCCGAACCTCTACCCAAAGATATACCTACACTACTCAAATTCGAAGAAATTCTAGAATCCGAAAAAGTGAAGGACTTGGATGAAAATCTGGTACCTGCCGTGTCGAGGTTCTTTTCCGCCTTGCGTCGCATAGCCCTCTGCATCACGTCTTCATCCGTAGCCTCCACGCCATCCTCCGTCGTAGCAAACCTCCCACTCCTCCTCACCGGCGGCTGCGCAACTGGTGGAGGAATAGTGGGGGGAGGATGCAAGACGGGAGCAACTGGCGGAGGCGGAGACAAGCGTGGTGAAGAAGACCGTCCTGACGCTGGTGAAGAAGATTTCGATGCAGGGGTAGATGGCGATGAAGCCCCCTGCACCGAACCCGACCGCGACGCCGAAACCCCCATAGGCGAGGAGGGCGCCGGGGATCGGCTGCGGCGCCTCATAGGGGACCGGCTGGGGCGCCTCCCCAACCAGTCCTGCTCCTCCTCCTGAGGCGCACGGGGCGAAGACGGCGCCACCCCAGGCCCTCCGCACGGCGACGGAGCACTCTGGCCAGAGGCCGACTGCTGCCCAGGCGCGCAAGGGGCTGCGTGCAGTCCCTCACTGCCCGTGGCCGGCTGCTGTAGCGCCATCGAGACCGGGGGCGGTGGCTGCTACCCCACCGTGCCGACGACCTGCTGCTGCGCCGCTATGCCCCCGGCCAGCTGCTGAAGCCCCGCCGGACCAAGGGTCTGCTGCTGCGTCGCCGCATCAGCGGCAGGGAGCTGCGGCAGCGCCGGGCCCAAGGCCGGCTGCTGCTACTCCACCACCACCGCGGCGTGGCGCTGCATCCCCAAGTCCGACGAGCCAACCGCCGAAGAAGAAGCCCTCTGAAGCCCCCTCTCCGTCTGAGGCGAGGTAGAAGACGGAGTGGGAGCAACTAGAGGACCACCGGAAGGAGTAGAAGACGAAGACACCGGGCGAGTCCTCCCCTGCATAAAAGTCCGAACACGCGACGGAGGCGGAGTTGCCACCAAGTGTGGCGACACCGACAAAGCTCTAGCCACAATCGCCTTGCCCCTGTCTGTCGTCGGCGAGTGGTTAAACGGGGTCATGGCGACCTGAGTAACCGGTACCGAAGCTGAGCCAGAAGTAGGCAAAGATGCATGGCCATCAACGTCCATATGTGAGGCCCCTGGTGCCCCCTCTGCCGCGGCATCATCAAAACCATCATCGTCACCATGAGCCGCATCGTCCTCATCCTCACCCTTCCAAAAGAAAGGACGAAACCTAGGGTCCGGCTTGTACTCAGAAGACTCACGGCGAAATCTGAATCTGTATCCATTAAGCTGTAAGCGAGCCAGCACCTCTAAGCATGGTGGTCCGTGTTTAGCCTTATCTTTCTCCAGAACAGAAGTATCTCTCATGGCCACCTGAATACGAACTAACCCTTGACTCCTCAAGGTGTACAAATCCACATCAACAGTAGTACCAATAAAAGTACCAACAGCCCATAGACCGAGGAAGTGACGTAGAGCATTCGGAACGCCCTCGACATGCACCCAAACAGGCTCCATCACAAACTCTGGCATAACATCCTGCTGAGTCCAAGAAGAAACCATGGCCTGTGCATTAACCTTTGGCACGCGCATCTGCATACCGTCAATCCTCGACAAGTCCTCAGCGGTGGGGATCCCAATCAGAAAAGCGTTATCACCATGAGGCTGCGCCTCCCACTTCCAAGTGGGGTTCCCCGGACACATGCGCGCCATGAGATTCTGAATATCTGCCGCTGCAACAGTCCCCTCCCCTGACACCTGTACCAAAGCTGTAGGTGCTCCGCTGGATAACATCTGTGGCTTATAAACTGAGTCAGGAACCTGGAGATCTAGCGTGGCGTCATTACCGCAACCCACAAAAAAACTCATAGGTCTCGGGGTCTTCAGCACAGGACAACGAATAGTCGGGTGAGCCCCAGAGTCACAAACCAAGCAGTAATGAGGAACCTTACAGTCCTTAGAAGCATGTGTGTTGACCGCGCACTTCCAACAGCGACCCGCCTTCTTCGGCTTCACCACAGGTGCAGCAACCACTGGTGGAACAACCGGCATCGGCAGCGGTGCAGGAACCGCCTCCAACACTGGCGTAGGAATACCCGCCGGGTGCGGGTCCTGCATGTGACCCTGCAGCATAGCTGGCGGCGCAACATTGACCCGTGTGACCACCGTGCGCCGGGTGACTTCTGCCTCCCCAGCTTCTGCTGCCCAGGTCCGCCGGCGGATGCAAATTGCAAGGGCGTGCACCTGACCTACCTGGTCAGGAAGGTGTGGATGATGCCTCGCTTAGTTTCCTGCAGGGCACACACGTACACGTTAAATACGAGCCTCGATCGGCTCTCAGGTTATCCTGAATCGGCTCACGGAGCCGATCCACCCATGATTCGTCCAAGGTGGCCGAATATATGGTGGTCCTGCTTGATCAAGATAAAGCATATGAGATCCACGACGATTTGGGGTTTTCACCGCATAATCGGATCATCCTACTCACGATTGGGCCTCGCGCTCACGCACGGTGATCGTAAGCCACTCCTAGACAAGGCCTAAAAACCAACACGAGGTTGATCCTCGGAACATCCTGTCTAGGGCCAGCAAACTACACCCTACGTGCCGCTGGATCCTCCAACCCTTTGTAAGGCCTAACTATTGCAGATATTAAACTAATCCTTGATGAATCAAGGAGCAATCGTAACGGATCAGATCTACTAAATAACGATCAAGCGGGGTGCCGCCCCTGCACCCATGATGAGGTACAGGGACGGCTAGATGCGCAAGGGTTGCACTACGACAGCATATGATACTAGGAACAATGCTAACCCTAACACATCTATGATAACTACGTTGCTCGCCATCAAAAAGGCTTCAGCACGAGCAACGCATGAACAACGTAGGCAGGCTCGTGCTGCCTAGATCGCGAGATGCGATCTAGGCAGCATGGTGCTTACCGGAGGAACCCTCGAGACGAAGGAGTTGGCGATGCGCCGAGATTGGTTTGTGTTGAACGTTGGTTGTTGTTTATTCCATAAACCCTAGATACATATTTATAGTCCGGGGGACTTTCTAATGTGGGCGTGCACCAAACCGTGCACGGGTAAAACTCTAACTTCTAAACTAAGATGCGATCTAATATGTTACAGATACATGAGCAGTTTAGCCCAACGGTAAAAAGGCCGATCCACGTATTCCTTCCATGTATAATCTTCACGCCAATCTTGATCACGGCCCACCTCTGGCTCGGTCAGATTCTGGTGATAACACATGCCCCCTGGTTTTGGAAATGACATTTCCAAAATCATTATGCTTCCTTCCGTCGGGTCATGTCGTGGCAGACGAAATCACCGCAGAATCCCTCATCATGATGCCTTGCCCCTTCCACTTCTCCACGCGTCCGAAAATTTTTCCTTAGGCATCACCTCCTCGGAAACTGCTGTGGCATTAAATCTCCCTCACATCCCTTCTATTTAGCCGTTCTAAACAGCCTGCTCCTCCTTCATCTTCCTCGCATTAGCACCCACAAAATCCTCCTGCACCACCATGTCTTCTTCCTCCTCCGAGCTTTCCTATGGGTCCTCCTCCTCCCGCGAGACGCCGCCGGACATCCGTGCCCCGGAAGAATGGGACCTGGAGGACCACGCCTCCTCCGTCTGGTCTGAAGACGACCAGTCCCCGACCAGCGGGGATGAAAATCTTCAGCTCCTTGTCAACGAGGAACTGGAGCCGGAAAGCGAGGACGACCTCTGGGAAGGCTGCCCCACCTCTGAAGAGGAGGAAGAGGTGGATGACGACGATGACGACGACTCCCTTGAGGGCTATCCGCCGGCGAAGCGCCTCCGCATGTGGTGGGACGACGACAGCAGCGACGATGAAGACGGGGATGAAGCTCCCGTAGAGGGCTATGGGAGTAGCGACGAGGAGCCCATCGGCAGCAGTGCCGATGAGGGTTCCGAGGACGACGACGAGGGCAGTGATGGCCCGTAGATTAGGATCTACTAGCATAGGCCTAGCAGTAGTAGATGGGTCAATAGACCCTTCTTTTGTTCTTCTTTCTTTGAGTAATCGGTTCCTCCTTTGTAAGAAATCATGTCTATCAATGAAGGAGCTTCCCCAATTTGATCTTGCCGATTTCCTCAAACCGCTTTTCAATGAGCCAATAGCAATGCATCGATTCTTCATCCTTCAGTATCCCTCAACTGATGATCTTCTAACTGGTAGATAATGTGGAATCCTCAGGAGAGCCCTTAAATTTCTTCCGCTAGTTTCAACGACCCTCTTTAGTGATCGCTCATCATTTTATGAAGAAGGTAGCAACGGAAGATCAGCCGATGACATCCCAATTGGCTCTTACCAGGTCTGCTGCCCCCCGAGCCTTAATCAAGGCGAGGATAAAAGTGGACCAGCCGAACGAGCCATCGTCAGATTCCCCACTGTAGGGCCATGTTAGCCGATTTCAGCAAAATCGGCTCTCCAAAACGCCGATGTCTCAAGGCGAGCCGCCCCCCGAGTTACTCCAACTTTCCATTGGTCCCTGACAGTTACACCTCTTGAGTCGATGGCCTGCATCGGCTTTCATATCCTTAAGTCGATGCTTCTTGCATGTTTGTACTCAAAAAATTTTAGAATTTTTTTTTAGACGGTGTGTATCGGCCCCACATGATAAAATTATCTCCTATCCTCGTGTTTTATCTACCTAGGTGCCCCCCGAGCGATTCTGTCAAGAGAATTGATGGTATCGGCTCTTAGGTAGTCCCTGTTGGGTCAAACGTTGATCCCAGGCAAAATAGATGGTGAGGCAATTTTGGCCGATTGCTGGAATCGGCCTCCACGTTGCTTGCTCAGTAGGGGGCCGATCGCAAGGATCAGCCTCGCCATGTTTGCTTATTGACGTAGTCTTGCTACTCGTCCAGGCCGGCGGATAAAACCAGCCCAATCTCTGACTTTATCACGTTGGTGCGCTTGCTGTTGTCCGCCTCGGGTGCATCGTGTGATCGTGGAGCTCCACACCTCGCCGGACGAACGAGCACCATGTTTGTGCCAGCCGATGTTTCATCATCGGCTTTCCTTTGCTTGGGGCGCCACTCTTTCTTCGCGGCAGTCCCTCCTCATCCAGGGTCCTCTGGACTCTCGCGGCCAGATCAGGTCATGCCTTCCTCAGCGTATGCAAGTATAACCTTTCGGCTTCCTCCAGACCGCGCAATCGCTGAACCCTGCGCTTTTGTGAATGGCTGAGACCATCAGGGCACCACCTTGGACGGTGGTACCTGTCTTCTTCGTCTTCCCCCTCGTCTTCCGAATCCTCGAGATCTTCCAACCAAGGGGTCTCAGCACGTCTGTTTTGTGGTGGGAGAGGCCCTAAGCGCTCGAACACAGACACGTTGGCTGCCTCCTTCTTTTTCTGGTTGCATTCTGGGCAGTTGCCGATTGTTGGTAATCGGCTCATTCCTGAATCCCAGCAGTGTCTGAAGAAGGGGCAGTCCCAATGCCTGCCCGTGTCGTCTTGCTCCCTGGCGTGGCGCTGCTGTCGCTCCTCCTCGTGATTATGCCGATGATGCCTTCTATCGTTTCTGGCCAGACGATCTCTTTCATCATCGTCGCCGTGTCGCCGGCGTTGGTCATACCGACTCACGTACTTGTTGAGGAGGTGATCAGAGAGGGGTCGTTGATATCTTATGTTCTTCACTTCTCCCTCTGTGACGTAGCGCTTGCCATCTTGACGGAGCCGATCGCATGGAGCGGCCTCCTCTGTATCTTTGCTATGAGAGCAGCTGCCCTCATCCCCGCCCTTCTCAGAGGGGTGTCCAAGCTCTACCATGTTGATGTTGGCTGAGAAATCTGGGGCACCCTCCGAGGTGGGTAAACTCCACCATGTTGACGGGAAGGGGTGTGTGTCGACCTTCATGGCGTATTGGTTAAAAATTAGTCGCCCATTTTCTATCGCCATTTGGATCTGCTGACGCCACACCCTGCAGTCGTTAGTGGTGTGGGTGAACGTGTTATGCCACTTGCAGTATGGCTTTCCGTTCAGCTCTTGCACCGTAGGAACTTTGTGGCCTTCGGGTATCTTTATATGCTTCTCCGCGAGTAAGAGATCGAAAATCTTGGTCACGTCGAAGTCGAACCCTCTTGGAGGCCCTGGTGGCTTCACCCATTTGCAGGTTACTGGGCCTGCCGCTCGAGTCCATTCAGCCACTGCGACCTCTTGTTCTCCCGTAGCACCTTCATCTTCGCCGCGTCAACCATGGTAACCACGCGCTTGAATTTGTCCTGGTAGACATCTGGGTGGCGCTGTTCATACATGAAACTTCTGCACCATGTGTGCTAATGAAGGGTAGTCCGCTTGGGAGGCCACGTCCTTGATCGATGATGATAGACCCACCACCGCCAACTCGACTGCTTCTTTTTCGCTTACGTGAACCGAATAGCATCGGTTCCTAACATCCTGAAGCGCTGGATGTATTCCGACACTGTTTCTCCGCGCTTCTGTCGTACTTGTGCCAGATCGGCAATGCCAGCCTCGGAAGCCTCTGAGTGGTATTGCTCATGGAACCGTTCCTCCAACTGCTTCCAAGTCTGGACTGAGTTCGGTGGCAGCGATGTGTACCAACCGAAAGCCGATCCTGTGAGGGACTGTGAGAAGTACCTCACACGCAGCTCGTCTGACGCTGAGATCATGCCCAGCTGCGCCAAATATCGGCTCACATGCTCGATGGAGCTGGAACCATCTGATCCGCTGAACTTTGTGAAGTCCGGGAGCCGATATTTGGGTGGTAGCGGGATCAATTCGTACTCGTTGGGGTACGGCTTGGTATAGCCGACCGTCTTCCTTTTCGGCATCATGCCGAACTGATCTTTCAGAATCGTACAAATCTGATCCGCGGTGATGGCTGAAGGTGCCGAACCTTGAAGGTTCGTCGGGGTGGCGTACTTAACCAGCCATGCTTGTTTTTCCGGTTCTGAGCCAACTGCAGGAGCTGGGCTCTGGAGTTTTGTCGGGGTAGCGTATTTAGCTAGCCACGTCTGCTTCTCGGGGTCTGCCTCCGACGTTCCTCCCGTTGTTCCAGAAGTCCCCGCTGTTGCAACCTGGTTCGAGAGTGCCCAGGTGTTGCAGTCTGGCACATATGCGCATGCGTATCCGTGCGGGATCTCCTTGGGCGCGTCATGTAGGAATTGGTAGTCACTGGGGTCACCACCAATCTTGTAGACGACGTAGGCCGATGAGTTCGGCGCTTCGGGCGCTGCCAATGCGAACGGCAGCGGTGGACGGGACTGGAGTGGCACCTCTCCTTGGTGAGTCCCTAGAGCTGGTCCTGACGGAGAGTACTGGCGGCTCATGATCTCCTGGATCACGCGCAGAGCGACGCGCTCCAACGTATTCACCAGGCTCTCAGAATGGCGGTGCAGAGAATGAGCCACCATGAAGTTGATCTCCTGACGCAGCGACCTGGTGCGTTCTTCTGACGGGGTGGATAGGTCCACTCCATCAAGCGCGCCTTCAGGTGAGAACCCCTTCCATCTGATGCCATGGGAGCGGGTCCTGTGGAAAGAGCCGATGAGGTCGGCTTCGAGGAAGGCTTTGACCTCGTCATACTTCTTCTTGAGCTCGCCATTGAGCTCCTCGTAGGTGACCGGAGTTTCTTCCGCCATCTCCGATGTAGATGGCGATGTGGTTGATGTTGAAGATGGTCCCACCGGGCGTGCCAGAATGTGTTGACGTCAGAAACCACCGGCGGGAGCTGGTCAACACCGTAGAGCCGGGAACAACTAGGGCTGCGGCTGGCCCTGTCCCTCGAGCGACGGCCCGCAAAGCCTCCTGTCGCGCGCCGATGCAAATACAAGGCGTGCCACCTGACCTATACCGTCGGGAAGGTGTGGATGATGCCTCGCTTAGTTTCTGGGCACACACGTACACGTTAAATACGAGCCTCGATCGGCTCTCGGGTTATCTCGTGAATCGGCTCACGGAGCCGATCCACCCATGATTCGTCCAAGGTGGCCGAATATATGGTGGTCCTGCTTGATCAAGATAAAGCATATGAGATCCACGACGATTTGGGGTTTTCACCGCATAATCGGATCATCCTACTCACGATTGGGCCTCGCGCTCACGCACGGTGATCGTAAGCCACTCCTAGACAAGGCCTAAAAACCAACACGAGGTTGATCCTCGGAACATCCTGTCTAGGGCCAGCAAACTACACCCTACGTGCCGCTGGATCCTCCAACCCTTTGTAAGGCCTAACTATTGCAGATATTAAACTAATCCTTGATGAATCAAGGAGCAACCGTAACGGATCAGATCTACTAAATAACGATCAAGCGGGGTGCCGCCCCTGCACCCATGATGAGGTACAAGGACGGCTAGATGCGCAAGGGTTGCACTACGACAGCATATGATACTAGGAACAATGCTAACCCTAACACATCTATGATAACTACGTTGCTCGCCATCAAAGGCTTCAGTACGAGCAACGCATACAACTAGGCAAGTGTGTTGCCCCACTTCCAACAGCGACCCGCCTTCTTCGGCTTCACCACTTGTCCCGCAGGTGCAAACCACTGGTGGAACAACCGGCATCGGCAGCGGTGCAGAACCGCCTCCAACAGGCGTAGGAATACCCGCCGGGTGCGGGTCCTGCATGTGACCCTGCAGCATAGCTGGCGGCGCAACATTACCACCTCCCGCTGTCCCCACCGCTGCGACGGGTTTCTTCTTCCTCCTCTTCTTCGCTGCCCAGGCTGCGCCGGCGGATTAACCTGCTGTGGTACATGTGACACCACCGGCTGCTGCGTTGGATTAGTAGCGGGGAAAAAATGACCTTGAAACTGAGCATACTGCCTGCGGCGGGTACTGGGGGTACTGCTGCGGCGGAGGATACGGCGGCTGTTGAGGAGGCACGAAGGAGCGGTCGGCATGCGCGGCTGCGGCGGGCGATACCCCACCGGGGCCGGGGCGGCGGTGCAGGCCGGTGGCATGAGGCCCCCTGCGGCCATCCTTGGAACCCCGGAGGGCCTTGGAACCCTCCGGCGACCGACGCAGCAGCCGCCGCCTACGGACGAGCCGGCGCCGGAGGAGCAGGCGCCGTCCCCGGAGGAGCGGAGCGGGGCGGCCCGGCCATGGGACCTGAGGCGCCCAACGCCACCACGTCGACGAATGAGCGACGAAGCGGAGCGCACACAACGGGGCGGACGACGGCGAGAGGTTCGGCGAGCTCAGGAGGAAGGGCGGCGGCGATGATGGGACGAGGCGGAGGCGACGTGGCTGCGGCGTGAAAATGGACGTGTGATCGTATGATCGCACGCCGTCACGCCCACCCGTCTAACCCCACGCTGCAGGCCCACCAGCGCGCGCCCGGCATGGCCCAACACGGCCGCGGCCCAAGGCGCGAAGACCCCGCTCCCGTTTGAAACGAAGGCGGAGAAACCGCCTCGCTCGCCGGCGGTGCTCGTCGCCGGCGTCTCCTTCGCTCCTTGGCGGCTGCATCGAGGAAATCGCCGAAAGCCGCGGCGGCGTGAACCTCTTGGGAGGTAGCGGACCTTTCCAGCCTTTGGCGCACCGGCTGCCGCGGAAGCCGCCTCCCGGCGGCGAGCTAGAGTCTACGAGAGACAGGAGCGCAGCTGCGCGGCCCTTCGCCTCCGTCGAAGGTCCTCCCTTCCTCGCCGCGGAAGCCGATCTTCTCAAAAGTCCTCCAAGAGCGCTTCACGCCTCTATCTTGTCGATCGGCAGCACCTCCTCATCTTCTAGGCCTCCTCCACCCTCCACATCCCATCCTCCCACTAGTGGAAAACGGCCTACAGGCCCGGTCCGTTTGGGCCTTCAGTCCCGGTTTCCAAACCGGGACCAATTAGGCGGGACTAAAGGCCCCCCCTTTAGTCCCGGTTCAAAAAGGCACCGGGCCTAAAAGCTGCGCCACGTGGTGCGGCCAGGGAGCTCGCGGTGGAAGGCCTTTGGTCCCGGTTCGTGGTACGAACCGGGCCTGGGGTACTCTGCCGCGGCAGAGAATTCCTATTTCTCTGCCGCGGCACAGGTTTAGGGTGCAGCAGCGTTTCTCTGCCGCGGCAGAAAAACAGGGCGTTTCTGTGCCGCGGCTGAATTTCAGCAATGCATATATATCATTCAAGAAACCACAAACAAATCGTCGTGAATATATATAGACATCGTCAACAGTACACGTAATGCATGCATATCAAGTCGGATCTCTTTACTAAATCTATTAGCTTCTACAAAGTTGCTCAACACCTAGCTATGACCTTCGCATAGTGCTCTCCACCTGGGGTTATGCACTCGGTAAGAAAGAATCCCGCGATTTCCTCTTGAATTGCTCGTATTTGATCCGCCGTTATGAGACTGTCCCGCAGGCGTATCATCTATATTTAAAAAAGGAGATCAATATATGAATGGAAATCATACAATAGATGGTACTAATTAAGATAATTGTGAGAATTTGTTATCATACACGAGTGGCATGTATTTGGGCATCCCCACCCTTGGGACAGGTCATGTCACGAATGAAGGTGCAGACGTAGTATCCACATAAGTTATTCCCGCGTTCCTGCCACATACACTTTACGAAAAAATAGTTCGATCAAACTAATAATCAAGCATCGTATTGAAAGTAAATATCATACATAGAGTTTCACGGACATAGCTATATATATAGTACTACTTACAGGGTAATCTTCAAATGTAAGCTCCGGTTTCCATTTACCCGGAACAGTAGTGATGAACCGTTTCCAAGCCCTGCCCGGCAAAAAATAATGAGTAAATGAGTTATTGATTAGTTGATGATATCGTCGAATTAGAACAGATGAAGATGCCAATACGAAATTGATTGAAATTACCTCTGAAGGATGACAGCCATGTCCGCCCATTCCGCATATTCTTTACGTTTCGAGTCCATGACCTTTACGACTCCTTTGTGAAGATCAATGATAAGGAGAATAAAGTGGAATCTGCACAAGCATAGCTCAATGATTAGGAGAATAAAGTGGAAGCTGCACAAGCATAATGTATGTTATATATAACACTCACTTGAAGTTGTAGGGAAAAAATATTTCCTCTTTGTCTGCTTGCTTCACTAAAAACATTACCATGTTGTCCTCTGTGTCCTTGGCGAAGTCTCGAACCGTAACTTCATGAACTGTGTTTGGGTCTATGAACCCCAGCGGTAGGAGCTTGCCTCTTTTGCATTCGAGCTTCTTCATTCTGCATAATTAAATATATAGCGTACACAAAGAATATAGTGAGGATAATTGTTAGTGCAAATGAATGAGCGCTGAGCTACAGACTTAATTACATAAATAAATCACTTACAGGCAGTAGCAACTGATGACAGCTTTGTCGAGGGCGTCTTGATTGAATAACTGAAACAGTTCTTCTAACTCTTTTTATCTCGTGTAAAATGTATTCCCATTTATCTCGTACCCTTGGAAAGTCACTACAGTCGAAGATGGTGCTGGGCCAGCAAGTACAGCTGATCTTCAATATCTTCGTTATTCAGGAGATGTTTTTGCAACCAACTGATACGTCTCCAACGTATCGATAATTTCTTATGTTCCATGCTACTTTATTGATGATACCTACATGTTTTATGCACACTTTATGTCATATTTGTGCATTTTCTGGAACTAACCTATTAACAAGATGCCGAAGTGCCGGTTCTTTTCCGCTGTTTTTGGTTTCAGAAATCCTAGTAACGAAATATTCTCGAATCGGACGAAATCAACGCCAGGTTCCTATTTTTCCCGGAAGCTTCCAGATCACCGAAGAGGGGAGCCCAGGGGGCCCCACACCACACAGGCGCGGGCCGGGCTTGGCCGCGCCACCTGGTGGTGAGGGCACCCCGGTGCCCTCCGAGGCTCCCCTTTCGCCTATTTAAAGGTCCCGACCTAAACCCCGAGGAGGAAGCCACGGTACGCGAAACCTTCCGCCGCCATTGCGAAGCCAAGATCTGGGACAGGAGTCTCTGTTCCGGCACCCCGCCGACGGGAAGTGCCCCCTAAGGCTTCTCCATCGACACCGCTGCCATCTCCACCGCCATCTTCATCACCGCTGCCGCTCCCATGAGGAGGGAGTAGTTCTCCATCGAGGCTCGGGGCTGTACCGGTAGCTATGTGGTTAATCTCTCTCCTATGTACTTCAATACAATGATCTCATGAGCTGCCTTACATGATTGAGATTCATATGAGTTTTGTATCACTATTCATCTATGTGCTACTCTAGTGATGTTATTAAAGTACTCTATTCCTCCTCCACGTGTGTAAAGGTGACAGTGTGTGCACCGTGTGAGTACTTGGCGTAGGCTATGATTGTGATCTCTTGTAGATTATGAAGTTAACTATTGCTATGATATATTGATGTGATCTATTCCTCCTACATATGCATGAAGGTGACAGTGTGCATGCTATGTTAGTACTTGGTTTAGTCTTTTGATCTATCTTGCACTCTAAGGTTACTAAAATATGAACATTAATTGTGGAGCTTGTTAACTCCGGCATTGAGGGTTCGTGTAATCCTACGCAATGTGTTCATCATCCAACAAAAGTGTAGAGTATGCATTTATCTATTCTGTTATGTGATCAATGTTGAGAGTGTCCACTAGTGAAAGTCTAATCCCTAGGCCTTGTTCCTAAATACTACTATCGCTGCTTGTTTACTGTTTTACTGCGTTACTACTGCGTTTGTTTACTTCCTACAATATTACTACCATCAACTGCATGCCAGCAAGCTATTTTCTGGCGCCGTACTACTGCTCATACTTATTTATACCACCTGTATTTCACTATCTCTTCGCCGAACTAGTGCACCTATTAGGTGTGTTGGGGACACAAGAGACTTCTTGCTTTGTGGTTGCAGGGTTGCATGAGAGGGATATCTTTGACCTCTTCCTCCCTGAGTTTGATAAACCTTGGGTAATCCACTTAAGGGAAACTTGCTGCTGTTCTACAAACCTCTGCTCTTGGAGGCCCAACACTGTCTACAAGAATAGAAGCACCCGTAGACATCAAGCACTTTTCTGGCGCCGTTGCCGGGGAGGAAAGGTAAAAGGCACTCATACTTCGGTTCCAGGTAACAGTACTTTTCTGGCGCCATTGTGTGTGTGCTCGAAGTTATTTCCTTTAGACTCTGCAATTGACATTTTGTTTCTTGTTTACACTAGTTAGGCATAATGGACAACAATGACCTTTTTATTCTATTTCCTGATTTAAGACATGGATGGTTTGATGCGAAAATTAAAAAACCCATGGAACATATTAATATGAATTCTTTGAACACCATTGTTGTTAATGATATGGAAAATTCTAAGCTTGGGGAAGCTGGTTTTGATGAGCATGATATTTTTAGTCCCCAAGCATTGAGGAGAAAATTTACTTTGATGATACTTTGCCTCCTATTTATGATGATTATAATGATAGTAGTCTTTTGTTACCACCTGTTATGGAGGATAAATTTGATTATGATTACAATATACCTCCTATATTTGATAGCTACTTTGTTGAATTTGCTCCCACTACAATTAATAAGAATGACTATGCTTATGTTGGGAGAAGTAATTATTTTATGCATGAGACTCATGATAAGAATGCTTTTAGTGATAGTTATATTGTTGAGTTTGCTCATGATGCTACTGAAAGTTATTATGAGAGAGGAAAATATGGTTGTAGAAATTTTCATGTTACTAAAACACCTCTCTATGTGCTGAAATTTTTGAAGCTACACTTGTTTTATCTTCCTATGCTTGTTACTTTGCTCTTCATGAACTTGTTTATTTACAAGATTCCTATGCATAGGAAGCATGTTAGACTTAAATGTGTTTTGAATTTGCCTCTTGATGCTCTCTTTTGCTTCAACTTCTATTTCTTGCGAGTGCATCATTAAAACTGCTGAGCCCATCTTAATGGCTATAAAGAAAGAACTTCTTGGGAGATAACCCATGTGTTTTTTTTACTACAGCAATTTTTGTTTTGTTTAGTCTTGGAAGTTGTTTACTACTGTAGCAACCTCTCCTTATCATGTTTTTGTGCCAAGTAAAGTTTCTATGTCAAAGTTGATGTTATATTTGGGATCGCTGCGCAGAAACAGCATTGCTGTCTGTCACGAATCTGGGCACAGGCCTCTGTAGAAAATTCTAAAAAATCTGCCAATTTACGAGCGTGATCCTCAGATATGTACGCAACTTTCATTAGTTTTGAGTTTTTCCATTTGAGCAAGTCTGGTGCCAGCTTTAAATTCGTCTTTACGGACTGTTCTGTTTTTGACAGATTCTGCCTTTTATTTCGCATTGCCTCTTTTGCTATGTTGGATGAATTTCTTTGATCCATTAATGTTCAGTAGCTTTATGCAATGTCCAGAAGTGTAAAGAATGTTTGTGTCACCTCTGAACATGTGAATTATTAATTGTGCACTAACCCTCTAATGAGTTTGCTTGAAGTTTGGTGTGAAGGAAGTTTTCAAGGGTCAAGAGAGGAGTATGATATACTATGATCAAGAGGAGTGAAAGCTCTAAGCTTGGGGATGCCCCCGTGGTTCATCCCTGCATATTTTAAGAAGACTCAAGCGTCTAAGCTTGGGGATGCCCAAGGCATCCCCTTCTTCATCGACAACATCATCAGGTTCCTCCCCTGAAACTATATTTTTATTCAGTCACATCTTGTGTTCTTTACTTGGAGCGTCGGTTTGTTTTTGTTTTTGTTTTTGTTTGAATAAAATGGATCCTCGCATTCACTTTGTGGGAGAGAGACACGCTCCGTTGCATATGGACAAATATGTCCTTAGGCTTTACTCATAATGTTCAAGGCGAAGGTTGAAACTTCTTCGTTAAATTGTTATATGGTTGGAATTGGAAAATGCTACATGTAGTAATTCTAAAATGTCTTGGATAATGTGATACTTGGCAATTGTTGTGCTCATGTTTAAGCTCTTGCATCATATACTTTGCACCCATTAATGAAGAAACACATAGAGCTTGCTAAAATTTGATTTGCATATTTGGTCTCTCTAAGGTCTAGATAATATCTAGTATTGAGTTTTGAACAACAAGGAAGACGGTGTAGAGTCTTATAATGTTTACAATATGTCTTTTATGTGAGTTTTGCTGCACCGGTTCATCCTTGAGTTTGCTTCAAATAACCTTGCTAGCCTAAACCTTGTATCGAGAGGGAATACTTCTCATGCATCCAAAATCCTTGAGCCAACCACTATGCCATTTGTGTCCACCATACCTACCTACTACATGGTATTTCTCCGCCATTCCAAAGTAAATTGCTTGAGTGCTACCTTTAAAATTCCATCATTCACCTTTGCAATATATAGCTCATGGGACAAAATAGCCTTAAAAACTATCGTAGTATTGAATATGTACTTATGCACTTTATCTCTTATTAAGTTGCTTGTTGTGCGATAACCATGCTTCGGGGAACGCCATCAACTATTCTTTGTTGAATATCATGTGAGTTGCTATGCATGTCCGTCTTGTCTGAAGGATCTACCACCTTAATGATTGGAGCATGCATATTGTTAGAGAAGAACATTGGGCCGCTAACTAAAGCCATGAATCATGGTTGAAGTTTCAGTTTTGGACATATATCCTCAATCTCATATGAGAATAATAATTGTTGCCACATGCTTATGCATTAAAGAGGAGTCCATTATCTGTTGTCCATGTTGTCCCGGTATGGATGTCTAAGTTGAGAATAATCAAAAGCGAGAAATCCAAAATGCGAGCTTTCTCCTTAGACCTTTGTACAGGCGGCATGGAGGTACCCCTTTGTGACACTTGGTTGAAACATGGCATTGCAAAGATCCGGTAGTCCAAGCTAAGTAGGACAAGGTGCGGGCACTATTAGTATACTATGCATGAGGCTTGCAACTTGTAAGATATAATTTACATAACTCATATGCTTTATTACTACCGTTGACAAAATTGTTTCATGTTTTCAAAATAAAAGCTCTAGCACAAATATAGCAATCGATGCTTTCCTCTTTGAAGGACCATTCTTTTACTTTTATTGTTGAGTCAGTTTACCTATCTCCCTCCACCTTAAGAAGCAAACACTTGTGTGAACTGTGCATTGATTCCTACATACTTGCATATTGCACTTGTTATATTACTTTATGTTGACACTATCCATGAGATATACATGTTATAAGTTGAAAGCAACCGCTGAAACTTAATCTTCCTTTGTGTTGCTTCAACACCTTTACTTTGAATTATTGGTTTATGAGTTAACTCTTATGCAAGACTTATTGATGCTTGTCTTGAAGTACTATTCATGAAAAGTATTTGCTTTATGATTCAGTTGTTTACTCATGTCATTACCATTGTTTTGATCGCTGCATTCATTACATATGTTTACAAATAGTATGATCAAGATTATGATGGCATGTCACTTCAGAAATTATCTTTGTTATCGTTTTACCTGCTCGGGACGAGCAGAACTAAGCTTGGGGATGCTGATACGTCTCCAACGTATCGATAATTTCTTATGTTCCATGCTACTTTATTGATGATACCTACATGTTTTATGCACACTTTATGTCATATTTGTGCATTTTCTGGAACTAACCTATTAACAAGATGCCGAAGTGCCAGTTCCTGTTTCTGCTGTTTTGGTTTCAGAAATCCTAGTAACGAAATATTCTCGGAATCGGACGAAATCAACGCCCAGGTTCCTATTTTTCCCGGAAGCTTCCAGATCACCGAAGAGGGGCCAGAGATGGGCCAGGGGGCCCCACACCACACCTGGGCGCGGGCCAGGGCTTGGCCGCGCCACCTGGTGGTGAGGGCACCCTGGTGCCCCTCCGAGGCTCCCCTTTCGCCTATTTAAAGGTCCTGACCTAAAAACCCCGAGGGAGGAAGCCACGGTACGCGAAACCTTCCAGAGCCGCCGCCATTGCGAAGCCAAGATCTGGGGGACAGGAGTCTCTGTTCGGCACCCTGCCGGACGGGGAAGTGCCCCCGGAAGGCTTCTCCATCGACACGCTGCCATCTCCACCGCCATCTTCATCACCGCTGCTGCTCCCATGAGGGAGTAGTTCTCCATCGAGGCTCGGGCTGTACCGGTAGCTATGTGGTTAATCTCTCTCCTATGTACTTCAATACAATGATCTCATGAGCTGCCTTACATGATTGAGATTCATATGAGTTTTGTATCACTATTCATCTATGTGCTACTCTAGTGATGTTATTAAAGTACTCTATTCCTCCTCCACGTGTGTAAAGGTGACAGTGTGTGCACCGTGTGCTTGGCGTAGGCTATGATTGTGATCTCTTGTAGATTATGAAGTTAACTATTGCTATGATATATTGATGTGATCTATTCCTCCTACATATGCATGAAGGTGACAGTGTGCATGCTATGTTAGTACTTGGTTTAGTCTTTTGATCTATCTTGCACTCTAAGGTTACTAAAATATGAACATTAATTGTGGAGCTTGTTAACTCCGGCATTGAGGGTTCGTGTAATCCTACGCAATGTGTTCATCATCCAACAAAAGTGTAGAGTATGCATTTATCTATTATGTCATGTGATCAATGTTGAGAGTGTCCACTAGTGAAAGTCTAATCCCTAGGCCTTGTTCCTAAATACTGCTATCACTGCTTGTTACTGTTTTACTGAATTACTACTGTTGCGTTACTACTGCTTGTTTACTTCCTACAATATTACTACCATCAACTGCATGCCAGTAAGCTATTTTCTGGCGCCGTACTACTGCTCATACTTATTTATACCACCTGTATTTCACTATCTCTTCGCCGAACTAGTGCACCTATTAGGTGTGTTGGGGACACAAGAGACTTCTTGCTTTGTGGTTGCAGGGTTGCATGAGAGGGATATCTTTGACCTCTTCCTCCCGAGTTCGATAAACCTTGGGTAATCCACTTAAGGGAAACTTGTGCTGTTCTACAAACCTCTGCTCTTGGAGGCCCAACATGTATTCAGGAGATGTTTATGCAACCAACCGCCGAAAGTCGACATGTGTTCACGTCTAATCCAATCGTTCGACTGCCCCGGGTTCTGGGAGCGTAGAAAGTTCTTGTGGTCACCGATATACGGAGCCACCAAGGTGGAACTTTGTAGAACTGTGTAGTGTGCTTGAGTCAAAGAAATTCCGTCCCTACATATCATTGATTTCCTTCCTAGCGTGCCTTTTCCACTTAGTCTCCCTTCATGCCGCGATTCAGGAACACCAATCGGCTTAAGGTCAGGAATAAAGTCAACACAGAATTCAATGACCTCCTCTGTTCCATAGCCCTTGGAGATGCTTCCTTCTGGCCTAGCACGGTTATGAACATATTTCTTTAAGACTCCCATGAACCTCTCGAAGGGGAACATATTGTGTAGAAATACAGGACCGAGAATGGAAATCTCATCGACCAGGTGAACGAGGAGATGTGTCATAATATTGAAGAAGGATGGTGGGAACACCAGCTCAAAACTAACGAGACATTGGACCACATCATTCTGCAACCTCGGTAGAATTTCTGGATTTATTACCTTCTGAGAAATTGCATTGAGGAATGCACATAGCTTCACAATGGGCAGTCGAACATTTTCCGGTAGAAGCCCCCTCAATGCAATCGGAAGCAACTGTGTCATTATCACGTGACAGTCATGAGACTTCAGGTTCTGGAATGTTTTCTTCTCCATATTTATTATTCCCTTTATATTGGAGGAGAAGCCAGACGGGACCTTGATACTTCTCAGACATTCAAAAAATATTTCCTTCTCTGCTTTTGTAAGAGCGTAGCTGGATAAATGACGTCCTTTAACTCTCTCATGCAGATTTTTGGGGTCTTTCCAACGTTGCTGGTCCTCCCGTGCTTCTGGTGTATCTTTTGTCTTCCCGTACACGCCCAGAAAGCCTAGCAGGTTCACGCAAAGATTCTTCGTCACGTGCATCACATCGATTGAAGAGCGGACCTCTAAGACTTTCCAATAGGGTAGATCCCAAAATATAGATTTCTTCTTCCACATGGGCGCGTGTCCGGCATCGTCATTCGGAACAGACCGTCCGCCAGGACCCTTTCCAAATATTACATCTAGATCCTTGACCATACCAAATATATCAACACCATCACGATGGGGAGGCTTCCTCCGGTGATCAGCCTCACCGTTGTAATGCTTGCCTTTCTTTCTTACGGGATGGGTAATCCTAAGAAATCGACGATGCCCCAGGTACACGACCTTCTGACCTTTTTCCAAATAATCACCTTCGAGCTCATGTAAACAGTGCGTGCATGCATTGTATCCCTTGTTTGACTGTCCTGAAATGTTACCAAGAGCAGGCCAGTCATTGATGGTTACGAAAAGCAGCGCTCTTAGGTCAAATTCCTCCTGCTTGTGCTCGTCCCACACACGTACACCTGCTAGGGACCACAGCTGTAGAAGTTCTTCGACTAATGGCTTCAGGTACACATCAATGTCGTTCCCGGGTTGCTTCGGGCCTTGTATGAGCACTGGCATCATAATGAACTTCCGCTTCATGCACAACCAAGGAGGAAGGTTATATATACAAAGAGTCACAGGCCAGGTGCTATGGCTGCAGCTCTGCTCTCCAAAAGGATTCATGCCATCTGTACTTAGACCAAACCTTAAGTTCCTTGCATCCTGTGCAAAGTTTGGGAACTCTCTATCGATTTTTCTCCATTGGGAGCCATCAGCAGGGTGCCTCAACATCTCGTCTTTCTTACGGTCTTCTTTGTGCCATCGCAACAACCTAGCATGCTCTTTATTTCTGAACAAGCGTTTCAGGGAAGTAAAACCCAAATTTATTGATTAGACACAAGGGGAGGTAAAGAATACTTATAAGCCTTAACAACTGAGTTGTCAATTCAGCTGCACCTGGAAAACACTAGCAACAAGGGTGATGTGAAAGTAGCAGTGATATGAGAGCAATAGTAACAGTAACACAGCAGCAGTAGTAGTAATATGAGAGCAATGGTACCAGAAAATAGTTGACATGTAGAACGAGTATATGATGATGAAAGATGGACCGGGGTTCCAGCTATCTACACTAGTGGTAACTCTCCAATAACAAGTGTTGGGTGAACAAATTACAGTTGGGCAATTGATAGGATTGATAAGGCATTAAGAAAGAACATCAATTCATTAATCATGTAGGCATGTTTTCCATATTTAGTCGTACGTGCTCGCAATGAGAAACTTGCACAACATCTATTGTCCTACCAGCCGGTGGCAGCCGGGCCTCAAGGGAATCTACTGGATATTAAGGTACTCCTTTTAATAGAGCACCGGAGCAAAGCATTAACACTCCGTGAACACATGTGATCCTCACATCACTACCATCCCCTCCGGTTATCCCGATTCTTGTCACTTCGGGGCCATTGGTTCCGGACAGCGACATGTGTATACAACTTGCAGGTAAGATCATAAACAACGAATATCTTCATGAATCAATAACATGTTCAGATCTGAGATCATGGCACTCGGGCCCTAGTGACAAGCATTAAGCATAACAAGTTGCAACAATATCATAAAAGTGACATCTACGGATACTAGGCACTATGCCCTAACAATCTTATGACTATTACATGACCAATCTCATCCAATCCCTACCATCCCCTTCAGCCTACAGCGGGGGAATTACTCACACATGGATGGGGGAAACATGGCTGGTCGATGGAGAGGCGTTGGCGGTGATGGCGGTGAAGATCTCCTCCAATTCCCCGTCCCGGCGGAGTGCCAGAACGGAGACTTCTGGCTCCCGCGACGGAGTTTCGCGATGTGGCGGCTCTCTGGAGGGTTTCTGGTGACTTCGACTTCTGGTACGGTGTTTTTAGGTCACGAGGGGTTAAATAGGCGAAGAGGCGGCGCGAGGGGGTGCCAGAGGTGGGCTCACCACACCCTGGCGCGCCCCCTCCTTGGCCGCGCCGCCAGGTGGTGTGGGGCCCCCTGGCCCCTCTCCGGCTCCCCTTCGGTGTCCTGGTCCGTCTCGGTGAATTATGGTGTTCTTCGTTTCGTCGAATTCCGAGAATATTGCCCGAACAGCCTTTCTGGAACCAAAAACAGCAAAACAGGAACTAGCACTGTGGCATCTTGTTAATAGGTTAGTTCCGAAAACGCATAAAAACATCATAAAGTGCAAGCAAAACATGTAAGTATTGTCATAAAACAAGCATGGAACGACAGAAATTATGGATACGTCGGGGACGTATCAGCATCCCCAAGCTTAGTTCCTGCTCGTCCCGAGCAGGTAAACGATAAAAAGAATAATTTCTGTAGTGACATGCTACTTACATATCCTTGATCATACTATTACAAAGCATATGAAATGAATGAAGTGACTCAAGGCAATGATCTATAGTTGCTAACAAGTAGATAACATATAGCAAAACTTTTCATGGAGAGTACTTTCAAGACAAGCATCAAAAGTCTTGCACAAGAGTTAACTCATAAAGCAATAAGTTCATAGTAAAGGCATCGAAGCAACACAAAGGAGGATATAAGTTTCAGCGGTTGCTTTCAACTTTCAACATGTATATCTCATGGATATTGTCAACATAGAGTAATATGATGAATGCAAATATGCAAGTATGTAAGAATCAATGCACAGTTGACACAAGTGTTTGCTTCTAAGGTGGAAGGAATTAGGTAACTGAATCAACATAAAAGTAAAAGAATGGCCCTTCTACGAGGGAAGCATCGATTGCTATATTTGTGCTAGAGCTTTGGTTTTGAAAACATATAGAGAGCATAAAAGTAAAATTTTGAGAGGTGTTTGTTGTTGTCAACGAATGGTAGTGGGTACACTAACTACCTCATCAACCGGACTCACAAGAGCGGCTCCCATTTTATTTATTTTTGGGTAGCACTCCTTCCAACCTTTCTTTCACAAACCATGGCTAACCGAATCCTCGGGTGCCTGCCAACAATCACATACCATGAAGGAGTGCCTTTTTATTTAAGTTTTATTATGATGATGACACTCCCCCAACCTTTGCTTACACAAGCCATGGCTAACCGAATCCTTCGGGTGCCGTCCAACAATCACAAACCATGGAGGAGTGTCTATTTAAATTAATTAATTCGGGACTGGGAATCCCATTGCCAGCTCTTTTTGCAAAATTATTGGATAAGCGGATGTGCCACTAGTCCATATGAAAGTCCGTCAAAAGTAAATGACAAGGTTGAAAGCTAAACACCACATACTTCCTCATGAGCTATGAAACATTAACACAAATTGAGAAGCATTTTGAATTATTTAAAGGTAGCACTCAAGCAATTTACTTTGGAATGGCAGGAAATACCACATAGTAGGTAGGTATGGTGGACACAAATGGCATAGGTTTTGGCTCAAGGTTTTTGGATGCACGAGAAGTATTCCCTCTCAGTACAAGGTTTAGGCTAGCAAGGTTGTTTGAAGCAAACACAAGTATGAACCGGTACAGCAAAACTTACATAAGAACATATTGCAAGCATTATAATACTCTACACTGTCTTCCTTGTTGCTCAAACACTTTTACCAGAAAATATCTAGACCTTAAGAGAGATCAATTATGCAAACCAATTTTAACAAGCTTTACGGTAGTTCTCCACTAATAGGTTTAAACTACATGCAAAAACTTATGATCTACTTGAGAGCTCAAAACAATTGCCAAGTATCAAATTATCCAAGACATATGAGGCATTTTCTTTTCCCAACCAAATAAAGATAAATATTGTAGCTTCCAACTTTTATTCATTGAACATTAAAAGTAAAACGAAGAACAAGTGTTCATATGAAAAAGCGGAGCGTGTCTCTCTCCCAAACAAGGATTGCTAGGATCCATCTTTATTCAAACACAAACAAAAATAAAAACACACAGACGCTCCAAGTAAAGCACATATGATGTGACCGAATAAAAATATAGTTTCAATAGAAGAAACCTGATAAGTTGATGAAGAAGGGGATGCCTTGGGCATCCCCAAGCTTAGACGCTTGAGTCTTCTTGAAATATGCAGGGATGAACCACGGGGGCATCCCCAAGCTTAGACTTTTCACTCTTCTTGATCATATATCATCCTCCTCTCTTGACCCTTGAAAACTTCCTTCACACCAAACTTCTCATAAACTTCATTAGAGGGGTTAGTACTCAAAAAATTTGAATCCACCTTGGTCCTGTAGTGACACATTGCAAGAACTCAATAAAACATTAGCTACAGCTCTCCACGTCTAGAAAGCCTCACATAAAGTCCACAAGAGACAATGCAAAAAACAGAGACAGAATCTGCCAAAACAGAACAGCCAGTAAACACGAATTTTTAGATGGTACTTCCGTTGCTCAAATCAGAAAACTCAAAACTAATGAAAGTTGCGTACATATCTGAGGATCACGCACGTAAATTGGCAGATTTTTCTGAGTTTCCTACAGAGAAATAAGCCCAGATTCGTGACAGATAGAAATCTGTTTCTGCGCAGAAATCCAAATCTAGTATCAACCTTCGATTAGAGGCTTCACTTGGCACAACAAAACACAAAACTAAGATAAGGAGAGGTTGCTACAGTAGTAAACAACTTCCAAGACACAAATATAAAACAAATTACTGTAGCAAAATAACACATGGGTTATCTCCCAAGAAGTTCTTTCTTTATAGCCATCAAGATGGGCTCAGCAGTTTTAAATGATGCACTCGCAAGAAATAGTATTTGAAGCAAAAGAGAGCATCAAGAGGCAAATTCAAAACACATTTAAGTCTAACATGCTTCCTATGTAAAGGAATCTTGTACACAAATAAATTTATGAAGAACAAAGTGATAAGCATAAGAAGATAAAACAAGAGTAACTTCAAAATTTTAAGCATATAGAGAGGTGTTTTAGCACCATGAAAATTTCTACTACCATATTTTCCTCTCTCATAATAATTTTCAGTAGCTTCATGAATAAACTCAACAATATAACTATCACATGCAGCATACTTTTCATGATTTCCAAACACATAATTTTTATCAAGTTCAAGAATAGTGGAATTAAAACTTTCAAACTTACTTTTATTAATAATATAACAAGGTAGGTGATCAATCTCAATAGATATGGGACTCATAGAATAAGTCAAGAACTCTCCAATCCCATTTTCATTAGTAGTACAATTAATATTATCAAGTAACATAGGACCATCATCTAGAGCTTTATCATAAACATTTGCTAAGCAAAATTCTTTAGTACCATGCATTTCGACATCAGGCACAAACAAAGCATTATCATAAGATTTATCAAAGTAGCATGGATTATCATATATAACAGTAGCATAATTATTCTCACAAGTTTTACTTATAGGAAATATTTCAAGAGAATCCACAGGAACATAACATTCAACCTCTTTCGGTAAGCATGGAGGACAATCAAATAGTGTAAGAGATGAAGAGTTACTCTCATTAGAAGGTTGGCATGGGTAGCTAATCCATTCTTCCTCCTTTTGTTCATCACTCTCCTCTTCTTTTTCATCCAATGAGCTTTCAGGTTCATCAATTTCCTCCTCTTTTTCATCCAATGAGCTTTCAGGTTCATCAATTTCTTCTTCCACAGGTTCCTGCAAATTGTGAGTGCATTCTTGTGCATTAATGCGTCTCTCTTTATAATCAAGGATATAAGGATTCCTACTGTAGCATTCTATGCAAGAATTAAGGATAGTAGAGACATAATCTTTAAGGTCCTTACAAATAGCACAAGTTTCATAATTCTCAACCATGAAGGATTCTATCTCGGAGGCTCCCATAAATAAGACAAATTGTTCTACCTCTTCGAACCCATAATGAATATAGCAATTCCGATTATAGTTCTTAATTAAAAATTCCTCACTAAAGCCACATTGAAATTTAAGATGTTTAGTATCATGTTGAGAGCAACAGTTTATATCATGGCGTCTAAGCAAGATTCTAGCCATTGTATTCAATTTTTCTATCATAGCACTCATTATTTTACCGTTTCTTGATTCTCTATAATTATTATAACATTCTATAAGCTCCAAGTAGGTTGTTGGTTCTCCCATAACAGCAGTTTTTAATTTTTAGGTTTTTCAAATTTTTATGGATTTTCGGGTATATAGGGAAAATAAAACAAGACAAAAATAAACTAGACAAAAAACTAAATTACAGTATTGATGACCCACAAGTATAGGGGATCGCAACAGTCTTCGAGGGAAGTAAAACCCAAATTTATTGATTCGACACAAGGGGAGGTAAAGAATACTTATAAGCCTTAACAACTGAGTTGTCAATTCAGCTGCACCTGGAAAAGCACTAGCAACAAGGGTGATGTGAAAGTAGCAGTGATATGAGAGCAATAGTAACAGTAACACAGCAGCAGTAGTAGTAATATGAGAGCAATGGTACCAGAAAATAGTTGACATGTAGAACGAGTATATGATGATGAAAGATGGACCGGGGTTCCCAGCTATCTACACTAGTGGTAACTCTCCAATAACAAGTGTTGGGTGAACAAATTACAGTTGGGCAATTGATAGGATTGATAAGGCATTAAGAAAGAACATCAATTCATTAATCATGTAGGCATGTTTTCCATATTTAGTCGTACGTGCTCGCAATGAGAAACTTGCACAACATCTATTGTCCTACCAGCCGGTGGCAGCCGGGCCTCAAGGGAATCTACTGGATATTAAGGTACTCCTTTTAATAGAGCACCGGAGCAAAGCATTAACACTCCGTGAACACATGTGATCCTCACATCACTACCATCCCCTCCGATTCTTGTCACTTCGGGGCCATTGGTTCCGGACAGCGACATGTGTATACAACTTGCAGGTAAGATCATAAACAACGAATATCTTCATGAATCAATAACATGTTCAGATCTGAGATCATGGCACTCGGGCCCTAGTGACAAGCATTAAGCATAACAAGTTGCAACAATATCATAAAAGTGACATCTACGGATACTAGGCACTATGCCCTAACAATCTTATGACTATTACATGACCAATCTCATCCAATCCCTACCATCCCCTTCAGCCTACAGCGGGGAATTACTCACACATGGATGGGGGAAACATGGCTGGTCGATGGAGAGGCGTTGGCGGTGATGGCGGTGAAGATCTCCTCCAATTCCCCGTCCCGGCGGAGACTTCTGGCTCCCGCGACGGAGTTTCGCGATGTGGCGGCTCTCTGGAGGGTTTCTGGAGTTTCGTCAAGTGGTACGGTGTTTTTAGGTCACGAGGGGTTAAATAGGCGAAGAGGCGGCGCGAGGGGGCCAGAGGTGGGCTCACCACACCCTGGCGCGCCCCTCCTTGGCCGCGCCGCCAGGTGGTGTGGGGCCCCCTGGCCCCTCTCCGGCTCCCCTTCGGTGTCCTGGTCCGTCTCGGTGAATTATGATGTTTGGTCTTCGTTTCGTCGAATTCCGAGAATATTGCCCGAACAACCTTTCTGGAACCAAAAACAGCAGAAAACAGGAACTGGCACTGTGGCATCTTGTTAATAGGTTAGTTCCGGAAACGCATAAAAACATCATAAAGTGCAAGCAAAACATGTAAGTATTGTCATAAAACAAGCATGGAACGACAGAAATTATGGATACGTCGGGGACGTATCAACAACCTAGCATGCTCTTTATTTCTGAACAAGCGTTTCAGCCGTGGTATTATAGGAGCATACCACATAACCTTGGCAGGAACCCTCTTCCTGGGGCGCTCGCCCTCAACATCACCAGGGTCGTCATCTCGTCTGATCTTATACCGCAATGCAGTGCACACCGGACATGCATCCAAATTCTCGTACTCACCGCGGTAGAGGACGCAGTCATTAATGCATGCATGTATCTTTTGCACATCTAATCCTAGAGGGCAGACAATCTTCTTCGCTTCGTACGTACTGGCGGGCAATTCGTTACCCCTTGGAAGCTTCCTCTTAATTATTGTCAGCAACTTTCCAAATCCTGAGTCAGTGACACCGTTCTCTGCCTTCCATTGCAACAATTCCAGTGTGCTGCCTAGCTTTTTATGGCCATCTTCGCAAGTTGGGTATAACAATTTGTTGTGATCTTCTATCATCTTGTCGAAGGCCAACCTTTCCTTTTCAGTTTCACATTCTCTCCTTGCATCAGAAATGGCCCGACCAAGATCATCATCAGCAGGCTCATCTGGTGCCTCTTGATCTTCTACTTCATTGTCTTCATTGCCTTCTGCAGTATCATCGTATTCAGGGAAATTGGGATAACCGTCATCATCCTCTTCCTCTTCTTCATTGTCTTCCATCATAACCCCTCTTTCTCCGTGCTTGGTCCAACAATAGTAGCTGGGCATGAAACCTTCCCGCAGAAGGTGGCTGTGAATGACACTCGAGTGAGCGTAATTTACGATATTCTTGCAGTCGACACATGGACAATACATGAAGCCACCATGTTTGTTTGCCTCAGCCACGGCGATGAAATTCTCCAGGCCCGAAGTGAACTCGTCAAACCGTCGGTCAATGTACATCCATTGCCGATTCATCTGCATGATATAATTAACATTATATGAAAAACCATTACATTTTATCAATTACAGATGAAAAGGATAAAGTTGTTAACCTCGATGAAGAAGAAAAAAGCAAGTTAAGTGTGGCTTGATTTGTGTAAACTCAAGTGTCAAATCCTCTTAAGCATTTCATCGAACACCTCTTGTGCATGTGAAGAAGAGAGGAGAGCAATACACCCCTCTTGTGAAGAAAGTGAAAAAATGGCCAAGTGTGGCTCACATTTGGGCAGGGGCAAGGTCATATAGCCAGATTGGGGACTTTGTCCCGGTTTGTAATACAAACCGGGTCCAGAGGTGGGGCCTTTGGACCCGGTTTGTATTACAAACCGGGACTAAAGGGTTCCCACGCCTGACACGCCCTGCCGCGCCCTGCCGGCCACCCTTTAGGCCCGGTTTGTAATACAAACCGGGTCCAAAGGCCACTACAGGACAGGCTCTGAACCAGTGGGGCCGCCCTGGGCAAAACGAACCGGGCCTAATGCCCCCAATGGTCCCGGTTTGGTTCTGCACTGGGTTATTTGCTGAGGACCAAAGGCCTCTTCTCCACTAGTGTCTGCATCCATGTCATCGAGCGGATCGAAACGGCCTTGTGACGGAGTAGGGAACACCGTCGGAGGGAAAGAAGATCCTGGCCGCCGGCGAGCTAGGCGTGCCGGAGTCCGCCAAGGCTCCTCCGTCCTGGCCGACGGATTAGCCGCCGCCGCGGACGCCGCACTCATTTGTTAATCCCCTCAGGATTTTTCGGCGTTAGTTCCAGATGATGCTTTCGCCTGCTGCCTGAGAAATGCTTAGAGAGAAGGTTGAAATGATCCATGCATCATCGCTTGTAGCATAATTAGTTATGTAGGACCTTCTAATGTGAAATAATACAGTGACACTCAAAATTAACAAATTGGGTAGTCAGTGTTAAACTTTCGTTCCTTTCAATTTTAAGCTATGTGGCTCTCATGTTTGCACGGTGACTTGTCAATCAATTTTGTTTAGGGAAAAAGAATGAATACATTTTTTTCTGGTATTCTATATTCGATTGTTGCCTTGTGCACGTAAAAATTAATACAAATGTACGCCCTATTTTTTTACTAGATGTGCCATTGGCTTGTTGTCTCCTTCTAATGGAGAATATATGAAGTGGAGAATATATGAAATGGTTGTGCAATCGCTTCTGCTGCTAGTAAACTTTGTTGATTGAATAGGTGGGGAAACATTAAATTTTGTGTTCTGATTGATAATTTTGCTGATGCATACTTGTTTTCAAAGCAATGGATTAATGTTCCACGCTGTATTAAAGAATTTTTCCGTCAGCTATGCAGAAGATAGTTTGAACCATAAGCAATATAGATCATTTGATTATTTTTTTTTGGACTATCTTCCTACTCTTTTTGTACTGCATAGTTCTAACAGAGAAGCCCACTATTTATCTGAGCAGGTTGTTTGCCTGTCTCCCTTACCTGGCTTCTGATTCTCTGTTAGATCTATTAACTACTTGGATCTGCACAATTCATTTTTTTTCCAACCGGGCTTCCACCCCTTTCCGTTGCAAAAACGGAAAGAACAAGTTCAGCTATGTTACAACAGAGAGGGGTAGGGAGAAGGGAAGCGAGTTGGGGCAGTGCCAGGAAACCCACTGTGGATACTCGACATCGAGATGTCCACTATGGGGCGAAAACCTGACACCACCTATAACAAGTTCTAGACAAACAGGTTCACACCACACAAACTAAGGGGACGGCGCATAACAAAACAACAAAGGAAGCAGCAGTTTTCAACAGCAAAAGCCTGAGATCATCTTCAACTCTCAGCAAACTCGGCCAGCAAGAGTGTCTTTTAGGCTCCCTTGATCAACAGCAGCTGAGTCTGGTTTGGCGAAGTTGTTGCACGCCTTGAGTAGACTACTGCCGCCGCCTGAGCCATCTTCTCCGCGCCTTCGATCAAGTAGCTTTTGTCCTCCGCTTTTTGCAAACCTGTCCAGTAAACAATCAAAGCCACCGCAAAGTATGAAATTTCACTCGGCGATCTTAGGACATGTTTATCAAAAGTGATCTTATTCCTCACATTCCAGATCGCCCAACACACATCTGCAATGATGATGGTATAGAATTTCTCAAAGCCAGGGAATAAGTATGAAGCCAAGCCATGGCTTGCCAAAAAGAAGTAGGGATACATCTCACCCCCATGCATGGCCGAAGCCAAAACCCCCCAAACCACTCTCGAAGTGTTACAGGTAAAGAAGATGTGATCATTCGACTCGACTTGCCTGCAGAAGGAACAAGTTGGTGATCCGGGCCATTTCCTTCTTTTCATATTCTCTCGAGTAAGGATAGCATCTTGGCAAAGTTGCCACATGAAAATCTTAATTTTCGGGCATTTTAGCTTCCCAGTCCACTTGTTATTACATCCGGCTAAGGGTTTTTCCAAGAGAGTGTACACTGATCTGGTAGAGAAAACAACATTCTTGTTCAAAGACCAAGCAATTTTATCATCATCATCACAAGAGGGAAACAAAAACAACATGTTTAAGATATATTACCAATGGTCAATTAAATCACCTCTCAAACGTCTGCGAAAGGGATTTCAAAGTTTGCCTCCCTGCAACTTTTAATGGTACAGTCCTGCACCTGACATAGGTTAAAAAGAACAGGAAATTTATCACATAAAGGTTGCTCGCCCATGATAGGATATTTCCAAAGCCTGGTAATGTTTCCATTTTTCAACATTACTTCTCTTCCAGCCAAATAAGTATCTTTGACTACGTATATAAGTGCCCAGGACGCCCCCAAATTAGGTTTAGACCACGTTTAAGATAAACCCTAGTTCATAGTTGATTGCTTTGCAACTCTATCAAATTCATACACCATATTGCATCGATTTGGTGTTTGTTACTGAAAGTCTTGTGTGATCTGCTGTTCCATTGGGGATTAGAAGATTGCAATTTACCGCTTCATGGTCGGCGGCTACGTGCGCAAGTGTGTGGAGTTGCGAATATCTTGCAGGGTTGAGAGCTGTTGCATTGGCGACATGGATTGATCGAGAGACTTCGTCGGCGTCATACAAGTTATCTCCACCTCCTCATCGTGTTATCCCCGCTGTGTTCATCGTGTGTTCATCACCACCACCGTGCTTACTGAGAAGATCGGGCACCCCTTATCATCTTGGTATCAGATTTCAGCGTTTCCTCGGTAAGCCATCCACAATCCACCCCATAGTTGAGTTGTGAGTGTTTCCTATCCAGAAAAAGCCATAAAAAGGGTTAGGGTTTGCCATAGCCTTAGATTGCACTAATTTCGAGTTTTAGTTGCTTTTCGTAGTTGTTTTTGCGTATCTTTTCTTTCATCTAGTAGATTGTTAGGGTTTGTGTTTCCGCTATCATCTAGTGTCAGTTTTTGTCTCCGAGTCACATATCATACAGTTTGCTTGTTCCCAAATACACAACCTTTCGATATAAGTGACTTGTTTTACCGCTGCTCATTAGGGTTTTGGTGCTTTGCATTATCTATTGGCCGTGTTCAAGGAGTTGTGTCATAAAATCGAAAAAAAGAGAAAATATTAAAGAAGCAAAAAGAGCTACAAGTGATGCGTGTGATAAAAAGAAAATCCAAAAAGAAAAGTGAAATGCTAGTAGAATCAAGTGAAGGCCTAAGTTTTCTTTACTGCATCCGTAGTTGAGCAATCTTGTGCCTGTCTCGTTGAGCTTTGCTAGCGTCTCTCGAGTGCATTGCAACCTTTTCATCCATATAGTTGCATTGCCACATTTATCGCCTTGTGTGAGTATCATTGGTTGTCTACGGTCAGCGCTAGAGCTTGTTATTGGTGCAAATAGGTAGCCTACCTACAACCCCACATATATCCTGCTTTGTCGTGTGATTGTTCTTATACCCTTGATATTCGCTTCGCTACATCCATGCACTAGTTGTCACTACAAGTGGTAAGCAATACTAATTCACTTTGGAGCGGTAAGATTCACCTTTCTTATCAGTTTTGAGTGAGTTGTGAGAGTACCACCATATATATTTGTTTTAGTGCACTAATCTACTAACCATGTCTTCTAGTGATGAAAAAATTGTTAACCAGAAAAACAAGGATGCCGCTGATGTGATGACATGGAGGGAGTATGAAGCTCTTCGTAATGAGATGCGACGTGAATTCCACGTTCAAGACGAAGAACTAAAGGGGACCGTTGATGAGGTCCAAGAAGCTGGATACTACTAATGAGGCGTCAATGCTATGCAAGATCAAATGACGGATATTCAGCGCAATATTCAAGCTTTGACACTAGCTGTTGAGAATTTGACCCAACAACAACAACACCATGAGGATGAAGATGCTGAGCTTCAAGATGAAGCGCGTGGTGCTGGTCGTGGTGTTGGACGTGGTAACCGTGGTCGTGGCTTTGTTGAACTCGGAGCTCGCCGTGTCCCTCCACAACCGCAAGACGATGGTTTGGGTAAGCCAAAGTTCTCAATACCCAAATTTGAAGGAGGTGCTGATGTTGAAGAATACCTCACTTGGGAGCTGAAAATTGAGAAGTTGTGGCGCCTACATGACTATACTGAAGATAGGAAGGTTAAGCTTGCTTCCTCAGAATTTGATGGTTATGCATTGCGTTGGTGGGATGGAGTTACACGTGCTCGTCAAGAAGATGAACGAGTTGCCAGTTCTTACATGGCGCGAGATGAAGGCAATTATGCAAGCTCATTTCGTTCCCACTAATTATTTGCGATCTATCTATGACAAGTTGACCCTCTTGAGACAATGTGTTATGATAGTTGATGCTTATTACATGGAGATGGAGATGCTTATGCAGCGTGGCCGTGTCCGTGAGTCACTTGAGATGACAATGCAATGTTTTCTACATGGTCTGAAGTATGATATTAAAGGCATTGTTCGTTATCAAAGTTACACTACAATGAATCAGCTGTTACATCATGCAAGAGAAGCTGAAGCACAGTTAGCTGATGAAGCGCAAATCAAAGGACATGCTACAGGAGCTGGGTGTTACACGCCTAGGGCGCCTGCATCTACGGCGCCAGCGCCATCATCGCGCCCCGCACCTTTTCCTACTTCATCTAGCAAGCCGGTCTCCAATGTGTCCAACACAAAGAAGCCCGAACCTGCTGCAAGTACAAGTGGTTCTAGCATGTCTACTGCGCGCAACCGCGATATGAATTGCCATACATGTGGAGGCAAGGGTCACTTCAAGAGAGATTGTCCTAACCGCAAAGTGATGATCATTAATGACAATGATGAGTATGAGACTGGAGATGATGCTGATCCATATGCTCCAGAAGATGATGATTATGATAGTGATGGTGTAGATGCTTTTCCGTCTGAAGCTCGCACTATTGTTGTGTCACAGCGTGCTCTTAATGTGCAGCCGAGTGCATCTACTCAACGCTGCAATTTGTTCCAAACAAAGGCACTAGTTGGTCCTGATAAAGCTTGCAAGGTCATTATTGATGGCGGGAGTTGTCGCAATCTAGCAAGCAAGGAGTTGTGTGCCAAGCTGAAACTGAAGTATCTACCGCACCCGCATCCATATTATATTCAGTGGTTGAGCGATAATGGTGAGATGAAGGTAAACCACATGGTGCGTGTTGATTTTGAGATTGGACCGTATAAGGATTCCATTGATTTTGATGTGGTTCCTATGATGGTGTGTCACCTACTATTGGGTCGGCCATGGCTCTATGACCGTTCTGTGCAACACAATGGTCGTGCCAATACATATCACTTGGAGTTCAAGGGCAAGAAAATCAACTTGCAGCCTATGTCACCACAGCAAATTGTCAATGAATCTCGTCAGAAAGTTGAAGTAAACTTGGAGGATGCACCTATAGATAGGCGAGAGAATTGTAATGTCGTGAGTGATATAACGAAAAGTGAGAGAGTGAATTCCTTAGTTCTATTAGCCACCAAAGAGGATATGAGAGAATTTAGTGAGGATCCTACAGCCATGCCTCTTGTGCTTATGTACAAGGGCGAGGTTTTGGTTTCTAACGACATGACCCCTATTTCTCTTGGTGTTTCTAATGTTTTGCAGGAATTCAGCGACGTGTTTCCGGAGGAGGTGCCCGCAGGATTGCCACCATTGCGTGGTATTGAGCATCAAATAGACTTGATTCCCGGCGCCTCGCTGCCCAATAGGGCGCCATATAGGACAAACCCCGAAGAGACGAAGGAGATACAGAAGCAAGTACAAGCTCTACTCGATAAAGGTTATATCCGCATAAGCCTTAGTCCTTGTGTTGTTCCTATTATTCTAGTCCTAAGAAAGATGGTACATGGCGCATGTGTGTAGATTGTAGAGCGATAAACAACATTACTATTCGATATCGTCATCCTATTCCCCGCTTAGAGGATATGTTAGATGAATTGAGTGGTGCTGTTGTTTTCTCTAAAATTGATTTGCGTAGTGGTTATCATCAAATTAGGATGAAAGAGGGGGATGAATGGAAAACAGCCTTTAAAACAAAATTTGGTTTATATGAGTGGTTAGTAATGCCTTTTGGTTTGACTAATGCACCTAGCACTTTCATGAGACTGATGAACCATGTTTTGCGTGATTTTATTGGAAAGTTTGTGGTTGTGTACTTTGATGACATATTAATCTACAGCCGCAATGAATCTGATCATACTATACATATTCGACATGTTCTGCAACTGTTGCGTGATAATAAACTCTATGGTAATCTTGAGAAGTACACATTTTGCAAAGATAAGGTCATATTTATGGGTTATGTTGTTGATACGTCCATTTTGCATCACTATTTTATATCATAATTTGCTGTTATTCATTGATATATTTCATATTTAGATATGATACTTATGTTATTTCATCCATTTTGCATGTTTCATGATCATTGGAGAATTATTCACCGGAGTCAGGATTCTGCTGGAAAAAGCACCGTCAGGACACCATATTTCTGAAGATCAACAATTGACGGCAATTATACGAAAAATCCTATTTTTCCAGAAGACGAAGGGAGCCAAAAGGAGGGGCCGAGAGGGGCCGCCATGGGCCCCCCATAGGCCGGCGCGGGCCCAGGCCTGGCCGCGCCGCCATGTGGGGAGGGGGCCCACAGCCCCCTCTGGCCTCCTCTCCTTCGCGTACTTCTTCACCCAGAAAACCTAAGGCACAGGGAGTTACGGAGAATAGACAGAGCCGCCTCTGCGGGGCGGAGAAACACCAGAGAGAAAAGAGCTCTCCGGCGGGCAGGAAATTCCCTCCCGGAGGGGGAAATCGACGCCATCGCCATCGTCATCGAGCTGGACATCATCTCCATCATCATCACCATCATCTTCATCATCATCACCGCCATCTCCACCGCTGCATCTCGTCACCGCTGTAACGATTTGGGTTGGATCTTGATTGTTTGATAGGGGAAACTCTCCCGGTGTTGATTACTACTTGTTATTGATGCTATTGAGTGAAACCATTGAACCAAGGTTTATGTTCAGATTGTTATTCATCATCATATCACCTCTGATCATGTTCCATATGATGTCTCGTGAGTAGTTCGTTTAGTTCTTGAGGACATGGGTGAAGTCTAAATGTTAGTAGTGAATTATTGTTGAGTAGTATTCAATGTTATGATATTTAAGTTGTGGTGTTACTCTTCTAGTGGTGTCATGTGAACATCGACTACATGATACTTCACCTTTATGGGCCTAGGGGAGTACATCTTGTATTCGTTTGCTAATTGTGGGGTTGCCGGAGTGACAGAAACCTAAACCCCCGTTAGTATATCGGTGCAGGAGGGATAGCAGGATCTCAGAGTTTAAGGCTGTGGTTAGATTTATCTTAATTACTTTCTTGTATTTGCGGATGCTTGCAAGGGGTATAATCACAAGTATGTATTAGTCCTAGGAAGGGCGGTGCATTAACATAGGTTCACCCACACAACACTTATCAAAACAATGAAGATTAATCAGCCGTATGAAGCGAAAGCACTAGACTAAAATCCCCGTGTGTCCTCAAGAACGTTTGGTCATTATAAGTAAACAAACCGGCTTGTCCTTTGTGCTAAAAAGGATTGGGCCACTCGCTGCAATTATTTCTCTCGCATTTTATTTACTTGTACTTTATTTATCTGCTATATCAAAACCCCCTGAATACTTGTCTGTGAGCATTTACAGTGAATCCTTCATAGAAACTGCTTGTCAACACCTTCTGCTCCTCGTTGGGTTCGACACTCTTATTTATCAAAAGTACTACGATACACCCCTATACTTGTGGGTCATCAAGACTATTTTCTGGCGCCGTTGCCGGGGAGTGAAGCGCTATTGGTAAGTGGAATTGGTAAGGAAACTTTTACTGTACGTGCTGATTTTGTTTCTGCTTGCTACTATAAGTCATTATGGAGAGATCCTCCCTTGAATTTCTATTTGGGAAATCTACTACTACTGCAATGGTAGTGGATGAGGCGCCAGGTGAGGAAGTAATACCATATAAAATACCTATGAAAATTATTGAACGTGTTGTGGATAACCGCTATGAAGGGGATGGAACTGTTCATCCTGGAGATCATTTATTGTTTTTACATGAATTATGCGGGTTATTCAAATGTGCAGGTATTTCAATGGATGAAGTTAGGAATAAATTATTTTTTATGTCGCTATCTGGTAAAGCGGCACATTGGTATAAACTGCTGAAGGATGGGCGTTCTCTTGATTGGAAGGATATTGTGCCTCTATTTTACTCTAAATTCTATCCTCCAAGTGAAATTCACAAAGACCGCAACCGAATATATAATTTCTGGCCTCATGATGGAGAGAGTATTGCCCAAGCGTGGGGGAGATTGAAGTCTTTAATGCTCAAATGCCCCATTCATGAGCTTCCTGGTAATATTATCATTGATAATTTCTATGCAAGACTTTCTTTTCAAGATAAAACCTTGCTGGATACTGCTTGTTCTGGATCATTCACGCGCAATAAAGAAGAGTTTAAATGGGACCTTCTTGATCGAATCCAAGAAAATACTGAAGGATGGGAGAACGACAAAGGTAGAGTGTCAGGTATAAATTATAATTATGAATGCATTGAAACTTTTATGGATACTGATGAATATCGTAATATGAGTGCTACATATGGTCTTGACTCTCAAGTTGTTGCAAATATTTATAAAGCCTTTGCCTCTCATTTTGAATTGCCTAGGAAGAATTTTGATAAGTATCATGAACCATATAAAGATAAAGTTGATTCGCCTAAAGGTAAATGTATTGAAATTAAAACTGTTGATCATGTTCTTCCTGAAGCTTATATTGAAAAAACTCCTTTCCCTGCTAAAATGAAGGAGTATTCTGTTATAACTAGTGTAGTTAATAAAAGTGCAAAGAAACCCATAGAACCTGAAGAACAAATAAAGGTTGAACCTGCTGTTGCAATAGTTAAAGATCTTGTGACTGAAAATGTGGAAGATGGTCATATTATTTTTTGTGAAGATGCTTCTAATATTGTTTCGCATCCTAATAAGTCTAGGAAAGCCAGTGTTCCTGTGCTCTCTGTTCGAATTGGTGATCATTGCTATTATGGTTTATGCGACATTGGTGCAAGTATTAGTGCCATTCCTTATGAGCTCTACACGGAAATTATGCATGAAATTGGTTCTTGTGAACTTGAAGATATTGATGTGGTTATTCGGCTAGCTAATAGAGAAACTATCTCTCCCATTGGTATTGTTCGAGATGTTGAAGTTCTATGTGGTAAGATTAAATATCCTGCTGACTTTTTGGTACTTGGTTCTGCTGCTAGTAAGTCTTGTCCTATTATTTTTGGTAGACCTTTTCTGAATACTTGTGGAGCTATTATAGATTGCAAGAAAGAGAAAATTGTTACTAAATTTTCTGGTGAATCTTATGAGTTTAACTTCTCTAAATTTGCCAAAACTCCTTATAAAGCTGATTTGCCTAATGATGATTTTAGAGTTGAACAGTGTGCATCTATTGCTCTTGCTCCTAGTAATCCTTTGCAGCAACATTTGGAGAATAGTGAGAGTGAAGTTTTTAGGGAAGAAAGGGATGAGCTTGATGAAATTTTCCTTCGTCAACCTATTCTTAAACATGACTTACCGGTTGAAGATTTAGGCGTAACACCACCACCAAAAGAAGATCATGTATTTGATTTGAAACCATTACCTGATAATCTTAAGTATGCTTATATTGATGATAAGAAAACATATCCTGTTATTATTAGTGCTAAGCTTTCAGATATCGAGGAAGAAAGGTTATTGGAAATATTGAAGAAACACCGAGGAGCTATTGGCTACACTCTTGATGATTTGAAGGGGATTTCTCCCGCTATTTGCCAACATGCCATTAATATAGAAGATGGTGCAAAACCTGTTGTTGAACATCAGCGTCGTCTAATTCCTAAGATGAAGGATGTGGTAAGAAATGAGGTATTAAAACTTCTTGAAGCAGGTATTATATATCCTATTGCTGATAGTAGATGGGTTATTCCTCAAAGAGTAGTTGTAGGGTATAGAATGTGCATTGTGTTCCTAAGAAAGGTGGAATAACTGTTGTTCCTAATGATAATGATGAGCTCATTCCTCAAAGAGTAGTTGTAGGGTATAGAATGTGCATTGATTTTCGAAAAGTTAATAAAGTAACTAAGAAAGATCATTACCCTTTACCTTTTATTGATCAAATGTTAGAAAGGTTGTCTAAAAATACTCATTTCTGTTTTCTTGATGGATATTCTGGGTTTTCACAAATTGCTGTTAGAGCTAAAGATCAAGAGAAAACCACTTTCACTTGTCCCTATGGAACTTACGCTTATAGGCGTATGCCTTTTGGTTTATGTAATGCTCCTGCTACTTTTCAAAGATGCATGTCTGCTATTTTTCATGGCTTTTGTGAAAAGATTGTTGAGGTATTCATGGATGATTTTTCTGTCTATGGGAATTCTTTTGATAATTGCTTGCGAAACCTTGATAAAGTTTTGCAGAGATGTGAAGAAACTAACCTTGTTCTTAATTGGGAGAAATGCCACTTTATGGTTAATGAAGGAATTGTATTGGGACATAAAATTTGAGAGAGGTATTGAAGTTGATAGAGCTAAAGTTGAAGCAATTGAGAAGATGCCCTATCCTAGGGATGTTAAAGGTATTCGTAGTATTCTTGGTCATGCTGGTTTTTATAGGAGATTTATTAAAGATTTCTCTAAAATTTCAAAGCCTCTTACTAATCTTCTTCAAAAAGATGTACCTTTCATTTTTGATGATGATTGTAAGGAAGCTTTTGAAACTCTAAAGAAAGCCTTAACAACTGCTCCTGTAGTTGAACCTCCTGATTGGAATTTGCCTTTTGAAATTATGTGTGATGCTAGTGATTTTGCTGTAGGTGTTGTCCTTGGACAGCGAGTAGATAAAAAATTGAATGTTATTCATTATGCTAGTAAAACTCTAGACGCTGCTCAAAGAAATTATGCTACAACTGAGAAAGAGTTATTAGCCGTAGTTTTTGCATGTGACAAGTTTAGACCCTATATTGTTGATTCAAAAGTTACAGTTCATACTGATCATGCTGCGATTAGGTACCTTATGGAAAAGAAAGATGCTAAGCCAAGGCTTATTAGATGGGTGCTTCTTTTGCAAGAATTTGATTTACATATTGTAGATAGGAAAGGTGCTAATAATCCTGTTGCTGATAATTTGTCTAGATTGGAAAATATTACTTATGATCCTGTTCCTGTTAATGATAGTTTTCCAAATGAACAATTGGCTGTAATAAAGGTGAGTTCTCGAGATAGTCCTTGGTATGCTGATTATGCTAACTTTATTGTTTCGAAGTATTTGCCTCCAACCTTTTCAGCTCAGCAAAGGAGGAAATTCTTTTATGATTTGAGGCATTATTTTTGGGATGATCCACACTTATATAAAGAAGGAGTGGATGGTATTATGCGAAGATGTGTCCCAGAATATGAACAACAAGAGATATTGAGTAAGTGTCATGGTAGTGTTTATGGAGGACATCACGCCGGAGATAGAACCGCACAAAAGGTTCTACAATCAGGTTTTTATTGGCCAACACTTTTCAAGGATGCAAGGAAGTTTATCTTATCTTGTGATGAATGTCAAAGAGTTGGTAATATCTCTAGACGCAATGAAATGCCTATGAATTATACTCTTGTTATTGAACCATTTGATTGTTGGGGATTCGACTTCATGGGTCCTTTCCCTTCTTCAGAAGGTAACACTCATATACTTGTCGCTGTTGATTATGTTACTAAATGGGTAGAAGCTATACCTACAAAAAGTGCTGATGGTGAGACCTCTATAAAAATGCTTGTAGATGTTATATTTCCTAGATTTGGAGTACCTAGATATATTATGACTGATGGAGGTTCTCATTTTATTCATGGTGGTTTTAGAAAAACTCTTGCCAAATATGGTATTAATCATAGAATTGCTTCAGCTTATCATCCTCAAACTAGTGGGCAAGTAGAATTATCAAATAGAGAAATTAAAGCTATTTTGGGAAAGACTGTTAATAAATCTAGAAAGAATTGGGCTAGTAAGTTAAAGGAAGCATTGTGGGCTTATAGAACTGCTTATAAAAACCCTATGGGAATGTCTCCTTATAAAATGGTTTATGGAAAAGCTTGTCATTTACCTTTAGAACTAGAGCACAAAGCTTATTGGGCTATAAGAGAACTTAATAAAGATTTTAAACTTGCCGGTAAGAAGAGGTTGCTACAATTGAGTTCTTTAGATGAATGGAGAAGTGAAGCTTATGAAAATGCTAAACTTTTTAAGGAGAAAGTTAAGAAGTGGCATGATAGAAGAATTATTAAAAGAGAATTTAATGTTGGAGATAAAGTCCTATTGTATCGGTCTCGTCTCAGATTTTTTGCAGGGAAATTACTCTCAAAATTCAGGAGCAATAAAAATTAGCTCTTTGGAAGGTAACGCCACACAAGTAGTGAATGGACAAAGACTCAAGCATTATATTTCTGGAGATTCTTATAATGAAGATATTGATGTTATTCAAGTGATAACTCCGGAAGCTTTCATCAAAGATCAAATTGACAGTTCTGCAGAGTCCGACTTTGAATAGGTAACAGTTTTAATAATAAAAAGTCCGCGTTTAACTTTCCGAACAATATTTCTGCTGTTTTTGGAAAATATAAAAAATTACGAGATCGAAACGGAGTGGAGGAGACGCGCGAGGGCCCGTCACCATAGGCCGGCGCGGGCCCCACCCTGGCCGCGCCGCCCTATGGTGACAGCCCCTCGGCGTCCCGTTTCCACTCGTTTTCGGCCTGGAACCTTCCTTTTGTCATAAAAATATTTGCTATATAATCCCCCGGATCTCCAGAGGTCCGTATATCGTTTTCTCGTCGTGTTTTGTTTCGAGCTGTTTTCTGCCAGGATCTGTTTTGATCTAGAAGCACCATGGTCTCCAACAACAAAGACAAGGGACCTTTGGAGGAAGATATTCAAGACCCTGAATTGAAGGAAGAAGTCGAGAGCGAAGATGAGGAAGAAGTGGAGGAAATTCCGCGAGTACACCCGCGTGCCACCATTGCAAGCATTGGCGTGATATCAAATCCGTCCAACACCAAGAGAAGTGCACGGATCGCTACCGGAGGAGCAGTTCCACGTCGCTTCTTAGCTCCAAGGACATCTTCTCCGGGCAATTACCACCCTTTCCGCAATCTAATCTGCAATCGTCAAACTGAAAGGACCCCCAAGGTAGTGTTGCCAAGTGGTTGGGATATAGATCGTTCTAACATTGCAGGAGAGATGAAACCTGAAGCTGAAGGGTGGGGAAACAACTCTAAGAGCTGGGACTCGCCATCTGACATGCTTATGAGCCGCGTTGAGCACAACTCGGAGCTGATTCGCAACCTCACCTATGAGATTGAGGATTTAAAGGAACTTGTTAAGAAGCTTGTCGAGAAGAATCCACCATCATCGCCGCCGAAGGAGTAATTCATCATCGGTATTGGCATCCCCTTGGTTTATTCCAAGCTTGGGGGAGTGCCGCGGTATCACATCATCACTATCTTTATCTTTTACTATCAAGTAGAGTCATATCATGAGTAGGGAAGTTATCATATAGAATAGTTTGCAGTGTGGAAGTATCTCTCTCTTAGTTGGTTATCTATGTATCCGTTGGTGTGAGTTATCGTTATGGAATATTAATGAGAAGTCTTATCATTTACTTTTTGCACACCTTATTTTAGTTTGCAATTTCTTTTATATGATTACTCTTGACATTAGTATTGATATCACTTTGGGAGCATCAAGTAAATCTATTTGGTTTTGGAAAACTTAGCATTGGTCAATAGCAACAACACCTTGATGTTTAAATAGAAAAGGGAAATACATGTAGATATATTACTCTATTATCTTTATGCTAATGAGTTTAGTATTCTGAAGTTAAAATTGCTTGTGCTTATGAGAAAGATGCATGATTGTTTCTATCACATGTATATTTGTTTGTTTCCCTCAACCTTTATGCTTGCTATCAAACCTTGCTAGCCAAAAACCTGTATTGAGAGGGAATGCTTCTCATACATCCATAACCATAGACCAAACCCATGCCATTTGTGTCCACCATAACTACCTACTATGTGGTATTTTGCGCCACTCCAAGTAAATACTTCATGTGCTACCTTTAAATAATTTAAACTATATTACTCCTTATTTGTGTCAATGTTTTATAGCTCATGAGGAAGTATGTGGTGTTTTATCTTTCAATCTTGTTGGGCGGACTTTCACCAATGGACTAGTTGCACATCCGCTTATCCAATAATTTTGCAATAAGAGCTGGCAACGGGGTTCCCAACCCCAATTAATAACTTTCATTAATAATTCTCTTCACATGATTTGCCCTGATTTATCAGTAAGCAACTTAATTTTGCAATAGACACTCCTCCATGGTATGTGAATGTTGGAAGGCACCCGAGGATTCGGTTAGCCATGGCTTGTGAAAGCAAAGGTTGGGGGAGTGTCATCCATAATGAAACTAAAATACATGTGTAAACAAAAGAGAAGGGGGATGATCTACCTTGCTGGTAGAGATGACGTCCTTCATGGGAGCCGCTCTTGGAAGGTCTGTTTGGCAAGGGGGTTAGAGTGCCCACTACCATTCGTTGACAACAACAAACACCGCTCAAAATCTTACTTTTATGCTCTTTATATGATTTCAAAACTTGAAAAGCTCTAGCACATGATTTAATCCCTGCTTCCCTCTGCGAAGGGCCTATCTTTTACTTTTATGTTGAGTCAGTAAACCTATGTCCTTCTATCTTAAGCAAGCAATTGAGTTGTTGTGAACCAACCATTTATGCTATGATCTAGTTAATCATGTCTTTTATGCTTTCTTGTTTAGTACAAATTTTATCTGATTGAATATGACTTTGAAAGCTATCAATGATTATGAGGAGATTGTTATGATTGAGGATGAAAGCCCTGCCTATATAAATTCTGATATGAAAGCTTTGCTTAGAAGATAAGTACAATCCGTTAGTAGTTCTCTGACCAAGAACAAAGTTTGCCATAACCAATCATGATTTCCTATGCACCTCTATTTGTGATTTCTCTTTACTTATTTCAAGTTGAGTTATATGAAGAGAATGTTTACTAGAATATCTTGTGTGAATCAATATGATGCTTCTTGTCCGTATTTTATTTATCGACTCTTCACTCCATAAACATGTGGTCTTGTTTATTGAGCTCAGTTTCGCTTGGGGACAAGCGAGGTCTAAGCTTGGGGGAGTTGATACGTCCATTTTGCATCACTATTTTATATCATAATTTGCTGTTATTCATTGATATATTTCATATTTAGATATGATACTTATGTTATTTCATCCATTTTGCATGTTTCATGATCATTGGAGAATTATTCACCGGAGTCAGGATTCTGCTGGAAAAAGCACCGTCAGGACACCATATTTCTGAAGATCAACAATTGACGGCAATTATACGAAAAATCCTATTTTTCCAGAAGACGAAGGGAGCCAAAAGGAGGGGCCGAGAGGGGCCGCCATGGGCCCCCCCATAGGCCGGCGCGGGCCCAGGCCTGGCCGCGCCGCCATGTGGGGAGGGGGCCCACAGCCCCCTCTGGCCTCCTCTCCTTCGCGTACTTCTTCACCCAAACCTAAGGCACGGGGAGTTACGGAGAATAGACAGAGCCGCCTCTGCGGGGCGGAGAAACACCAGAGAGAAAAGAGCTCTCCGACGGGCGGAATCCGCCGGGAAATTCCCTCCCGGAGGGGGAAATCGACGCCATCGCCATCGTCATCGAGCTGGACATCATCTCCATCATCATCACCATCATCTTCATCATCATCACCGCCATCTCCACCGCTGCATCTCGTCACCGCTGTAACGATTTGGGTTGGATCTTGATTGTTTGATAGGGGAAACTCTCCCGGTGTTGATTACTACTTGTTATTGATGCTATTGAGTGAAACCATTGAACCAAATTTTTGTTCAGATTGTTATTCATCATCATATCACCTCTGATCATGTTCCATATGATGTCTCGTGAGTAGTTCATTTAGTTCTTGAGGACATGGGTGAAGTCTAAATGTTAGTAGTGAATTATTGTTGAGTAGTATTCAATGTTATGATATTTAAGTTGTGGTGTTACTCTTCTAGTGGTGTCATGTGAACGTCGACTATATGATACTTCACCTTTATGGGCCTAGGGGAGTACATCTTGTATTCGTTTGCTAATTGTGGGGTTGCCGGAGTGACAGAAACCTAAACCCCCGTTAGTATATCGGTGCAGGAGGGATAGCAGGATCTCAGAGTTTAAGGCTGTGGTTAGATTTATCTTAATTACTTTCTTGTATTTGCGGATGCTTGCAAGGGGTATAATCACAAGTATGTATTAGTCCTAGGAAGGGCGGTGCATTAGCATAGGTTCACCCACACAACACTTACCAAAACAATGAAGATTAATCAGCCGTATGAAGCGAAAGCACTAGACTAAAATCCCCGTGTGTCCTCAAGAACGTTTGGTCATTATAAGTAAACAAACCGGCTTGTCCTTTGTGCTAAAAAGGATTGGGCCACTCGCTGCAATTATTTCTCTCGCATTTTATTTACTTGTACTTTATTTATCTGCTATATCAAAACCCCCTGAATACTTGTCTGTGAGCATTTACAGTGAATCCTTCATCGAAACTGCTTGTCAACACCTTCTGCTCCTCGTTGGGTTCGACACTCTTATTTATCGAAAGTACTACGATACACCCCTATACTTGTGGGTCATCGTTGTCTCTAAGCATGGAGTAGAAGTAGATGTGTCTAAAATTGAAGCAATTCAAAATTGGCCTACTCCCATGAATGTGAGTCAAGTAAGAAGTTTTCATGGTCTTGCTGGGTTTTATCGATGTTTTGTGCCCAATTTTAGTACTATTGCTGCACCTTTGAATGAATTGACTAAAAAGGGTGTTGTTTTTGAGTGGGGCGTTGTCTAAGATCATGCTTTTGATGAACTGAAGACAGATTGTTAACTTCAGCAAGTTTTGCCTTAAGTGGATCACCCAAGGTTTATCGAACTCAGGGAGGAAGAGGTCAAAGATATCCCTCTCAAGCAACCCTGCAAGCACGATACAAGAAGTCTCTTGTGTCCCCAACACACCTAATACACTTGTCGATGTATATGTGCACTAGTTCGGCGAAGAGATAGTGAAATACAAGTAGTATGGATGTATATGAGTGGTAATAGCAATCTGAATAAAATATGGCAGCGAGTAAACATGCAACAGAACAGTAAGTAAGCGGTGTTTGCAGTATTGGAAACAAGGCCTAGGGATCATACTTTCACTAGTGGACACTCTCAACATTGATCGCATAATAAATAATAACTTCTCTCATTTGTGCTACATACACTCTTTGTTGGATGACAAACACCATTCGTTGTGTACGGTGATGTCTACGGGTGCTTCTATTCTTGTAGACAGTGTTGGGCCTCCAAGAGCAGAGGTTTGTAGAACAGCAGCAAGTTTCCCTTAAGTGGATTACCCAAGGTTTATCGAACTCAGGGAGGAAGAGGTCAAAGATATCCCTCTCATGCAACCCTGCAACCACAAAGCAAGAAGTCTCTTGTGTCCCCAACACACCTAATAGGTGCACTAGTTCGGCGAAGAGATAGTGAAATACAAGTGGTATGAATGAATATGAGCAGTAGTACGGCGCTAGAAAATAGCTTGCTGGCGTTTGATGGTAGTAATATTATGGGAAGTAAACATGCAGTAGTAACGCAGCAGTAGTAATTCAGTAAAACAGTAACAAGCAGTGATAGCAGTATTTAGGAACAAGGCCTAGGGATTAGACTTTCACTAGTGGACACTCTCAACATTGATCACATAACAGAATAGATAAATGCATACTCTACACTCTCTTGTTGGATGATGAACACATTGCGTAGGATTACACGAACCCTCAATGCCGGAGTTAACAAGCTCCACAATTAGATGTTCATATTTAAATAACCTTAGAGTGTAAGAAAGATCGATACGACTAAACCAAGTACTAGCATAGCATGCACACTGTCACCTTCATGCTTATGTAGGAGGAATAATACACATCAATACTATCATAGCAATAGTTAACTTCGCAATCTACAAGAGATCATGATCATAGCCTACGCCAAGTACTCACACGGTGCACACACTGTCACCATTACACACGTGGAGGAGGAATAGAGTACTTTAATAACATCACTAGAGTAGCACATAGATGAATAGTGATACAAAACTCATATGAATCTCAATCATGTAAAGCAGCTCATGAGATCATTGTATTGAATTACATAGGAGAGAGATGAACCACATAGCTACCGGTACAGCCCCGAGCCTCAATGGAGAACTACTCCCTCTTCATGGGAGCAGCAGCGGTGATGAAGATGGCGGTGGAGATGGCAGCGGTGTCGATGGAGAAGCCTTCCGGGGCACTTCCCCGTCCCAGGTGCCTAAACAGAGACTCCTGTCCCCCAGATCTTGGCTTCGCGATGGCGGCGACTCTGGAAGGTTTCGCGTACCGTGGCTTTTTCTGTAAGGGTTTTCGATGCAGGGGCTTTATATAGGCGAAAGGGCAGCGTCAGGAGGTCGAAGGGGCGACGACACCATAGGGGGGCGCGCCCTGGCCGCGCCACCCTATCATCTGGGGCCCACAGGGCCCCCCTCTGGCGGCTCTCGGGTGTTCTGGATGCTTCCGGGCAAAATAGGAACCTGAGCATTGATTTCGTCCAATTCCGAGAATATTTCGTTACTAGGATTTCTGAAACGAAAAACAGCAGAAAACAGCAACTGGCACTTATCTTAGTTCCAGAAAATGCACGAATATGACATAAAGTGTGCATAAAACATGTAGGTATCATCAATAAAGTAGCATGGAACATAAGAAATTATCGATACGTTGGAGACGTATCAGCATCCCCAAGCTTAGTTCTGCTCGTCCCGAGCAGGTAAAACGATAACAAAGATAATTTCTTAAGTGACATGCCATCATAACCTTGATCATACTAGTGTAAGCATATGAGATGAATGCAGCGATCAAAACAATGGTAATGACATGAGTAAACGAATGAATCATAAAGCAAAGACTTTTCATGAATAGTACTTTCAAGACAAGCATCAATAAGTCTTGCATAAAAGTTAACTCATAAAGCAATAAATCAAAGTAAAGGTATTGAAGCAACACAAAGGAAGATTAAGTTTCAGCGGTTGCTTTCAACTTATAACATGTATATCTCATGGATAATTGTCAACATAAAGTAATATAACAAGTGCAATATGCAAGTATGTAGGAATCAATGCACAGTTCACACAAGTGTTTGCTTCTTAAGGTGGAGAGAGATAGGTGAACTGACTCAACAATAAAAGTAAAAGAATGGTCCTTCAAAGAGGAAAGCATCGATTGCTATATTTGTGCTAGAGCTTTTATTTTGAAAACATCAAGAGAGCATAAAAGTAAAGTTTTGAGAGGTGTTTGTTGTTGTCAACGAATGGTAGTGGGTACTCTAACCCCCTTGCCAGACAAACCTTCAAAGAGCGGCTCCCATTTTATTTTATTTTTGGGTGGCACTCCTTCCAACCTTTGCTTTCACAAACCATGGCTAACCGAATCCTCGGGTGCCTGCCAACAATCTCATACCATGAAGGAGTGCCTTTTTATTTTAGTTTTATTATGATGACACTCCTCCCCACCTTTGCTTTCTCAAGCCATGGCTAACCGAATCCTTCGGGTGCCTTCCAACAATCACATACCATGGAGGAGTGTCTATTTTTGTTAATTAATTTGGGACTGGGAATCCCATTGCCAGCTCTTTTTGCAAAATTATTGGATAAGCGGATGAAGCCACTAGTCCATTGGTGAAAGTTGCCCAACAAGATTGAAAGATAAACACCACATACTTCCTCATGAGCTATTAAACATTGACACAAATAAGAGGTGATAAATTTTGAATTGTTTAAAGGTAGCACTCAAGCAATTTACTTTGGAATGGCAGGAAATACCACGTAGTAGGTAGGTATGGTGGACGCAAATGGCATGAATATTGGCTCAAGTATTTGGATGCATGAGAAGTATTCCCTCTCGATACAAGGTTTAGGCTAGCAAGGTTATTTGAAGCAAACTCAAGTATGAAATGGTGCAGCAAGACTCACATGTAAACATATTGTAAGCATTATAAGACTTTACATCGTCTCCTTGTTGTTCAAACACCTCAACCAGAAAATATCTAGACTTAGAGAGACCAATCATGCAAACCAAATTTTAGCAAGCTCTATGTATTTCTTCATTAATAGGTGCTAAGTTTATGATGCAAGAGCTTAAACATGAGCACAACAATTGCCAAGTATCACATTATCCAGGACATTTTACCAATTACCACATGTAGCATTTCCCGTTTCCAACCATATAACAATTAACGAAGCAGTTTCAACCTTCGCCATGAAAATTAAAAGCTAAGAACACGTGTGTTCATACGAACCAGCGGAGCGTGTCTCTCTCCCAAACAATCATTTATTCAAACAAAAACAAAAACAAAAACATACAGACGCTCCAAGTAAAGTACATAAGATGTGACCGAATAAAAATATAGTTTCAAGAGAAGGAACCTGATACTTTGTCGATGAAGAAGGGGATGCCTTGGGCATCCCCAAGCTTAGATGCTTGAGTCTTCTTGAAATATGCAGGGATGAACCACCGGGCATCCCCAAGCTTAGACTTTTCATTCTTCTTGATCGTAGTATATCATCCTCCTCTCTTGACCCTTGAAAACTTCCTTCACACCAAACTTCAAGCAAACTCATTAGAGGGTTAGTGCATAATCAAAAATTCACATGTTCAGAGGTGACACAAACATTCTTTTCACTTCTGGACATTGCATAAAGCTACTGGACATTAATGGATCAAAGAAATGAATCCAACATAGCAAAAGAGGCAATGCGAAATAAAAGGCAGAATCTGTCAAAAACAGAACAGTCCGTAAAGACGAATTTAAAGCTGGCACCAGACTTGCTCAAATGGAAAAACTCAAAACTAATGAAAGTTGCGTACATATCTGAGGATCACGCTCGTAAATTGGCAGATTTTTTCGAATTTTCTACAGAGGCCTGTGCCCAGATTCGTGACAGACAGCAATGCTGTTTCTGCGCAGCGATCCCAAATATAACATCAACTTTAGCATAGAAACTTTACTTGGCACAAAAACATGATAAGGAGAGGTTGCTACAGTAGTAAACAACTTCCAAGACACAAATATAAAACAAAGTACTGTAGCAAAATAACACATGGGTTATCTCCCAAGAAGTTCTTTCTTTATAGCCATTAAGATGGGCTCAGCAATTTTGGTGATGCACCCGCAAGAAATAGTATTTGAAGCAAAAGAGAGCTTCAAGAGGCAATTCAAAACACATTTAAGCCTAACATGCTTCCTATGCAGAAGAATCTTATACACAAATGAATTCATGAAGAGCAAAGTGACAAGCATAAGAGGATAAAACACGAGTAACTTAAAGATTCTCAACATAAAGAGGGGAAACTTAATATTATTAAGATGCATATAACCATATTTCCCTCTCTCATAATAACTTTCAGTAGCATCATTGATGAAATCCACAATATACCCGTCACTTAAAACATTCTTATCATGGTTCATATGCATAGAAGTATCATTAATTTTGGCATAAGAAGAGTTATTCTCATTAATAGTAATTGGAGCAAGATTATTATCAAGAATTTGAACATGGTAAACAAGTTGCATACTAAGGGAATGGTTTTTGGCAAGCCCATCATAACTATGACAAGTTTCATAAGGATAATTGTAACATGTGTCATATACATCTCTATAGCAATTATCTAAACCAGAATATGTAATATCATCATTTTCACTAAAAGTAGAGGTCTCAAATACAGGATCTTCAAGCACAACATCCCCAAGCTTAGAGCTTTCAATATCATCGTTTAAGGGGACATGAATAATGCTATCATCATTACTTTCATAATCAGTACCAAAGAGATTTTCAATATCAAAGGCAGTGTGCTCATCCAAATCATGATCACTAATATGGGTAAAGGGTATAGGAAGATCATCGTACTCAGATTCATTATCATAATAATCATTAGGCGCAACATACTTACGGTTACCTATTGTTACCTCATACACGCGGGGATATGCCATTGCCTCTTTCTCTTTATTCTCTTTCTTCTTCTTCTTCTTCTTCTTCGTTCCCTTCTTCTTCTTCTTTTCCTTCTCCTCGTTCCCTTCTTTAGGAGGAAGAGGCTTGAAGGGTGGCTTGTCCGCATAACCTGATTTTCTTTTAGAAACAATAGAAGAAACTTGGGAGGATCCCTCCTTTTCATTAATTAGTTGAAAACACACAGCGGTCCTATCATATTTTGGCAAGGTGTCATCTTCTAAAATATTCTGTATGTAAGTATTTGTATGGCAATTATTAATGCAATAAGAAAGACACCCATGCAAGACATCATCAATATCAAGATCGTTAATATTTAACAAAGAAATTTTTCTTGATAACTCTTCACACTTCAAAAATAGGGTAAGTTCATCATGCTGATTAGGAATAATTTCATCATCACAATACAAATTTGCAGCACTCATGGGGTTCGAATTATCATTGGAGGAGCATTGAAAATTAAAATGACCAACTCTATGGCAAAGTTCACAAATAAAAGGATAGAGGGCACACACTTTTTCTCCAAGATCATCTAGAGCTCTAGACCACTTTCTAGTTTTTTCATTTCTGTGATGGATACAATATTCATCTTCTATTTGATTAATTCCACAAGGTCTATGTATTCCACAAAAATTAACATGCTTATAGGAAATAGCATTCTTAGGAGTTTGAGCACGCTTATTGCAATCATTAACAACAATTTCATTCTTCATGCAAGCGTCTTTAAAAGGTTCATGATACTTATCAAAATTCTTCCTAGGCAATTCAATGTGAGAAGCAAAAGCTTTATAAAGATTTGCAGCAACTTGAGAGTCAAGACCATAAGTAGCACTCATATTTCAAAATTTACCACTATCCATGAAAGTTTCAATGCATTCATAATCATAATTTATACCTGACTCTTTACCTTTGTCGTTCTCCCAATCTTCAGCGTTCTCCTTAATCCGATCAAGAAGGTCCCTTTTAAACTCTTCTTTATTGCTCGTGAATGATCCAGAACAAGTAGTATCCAGCAAGGTCTTATCTTGAAAAGAAAGTCTTGCATAGAAATTATCAATGATGATATTACCTGGAAGCTCATGATTGGGGCATTTGAGCATTAAAGTCTTCAATCTCTCCCATGCTTGGGCAATACTCTCTCCATCATGAGGCCAAAAATTATATATATGGTTTCGATCTTTGTGAATTTCACTTGGAGGATAGAACTTGGAATAAAATAGAGGCACAATATCCTTCCAATCAAGAGAGCGCCCGTCCTTCAATAGTTTATACCAATGCGCCGCTTCACCAGATAGCGACATAACAAATAATTTCTTTCTAACTTCATCCATTGAAATACCTGCACACTTGAATAACCCGCATAATTCATGCAAAAACAGTAAATGATCTCCAGGATGGACAGTTCCATCCCCTTCATAGCGGTTATCCATAACACGTTCAATAATTTTCATAGGTATTTTATACGGAATACTTTCAGCAGGTGGATTTAAAATATCAGAAGCATCATTAGAGTTATCGCATATGGGAGATAAAGCATCATCAGAGCAAAATATTTCTTCTAAAGCGGAGGAGCAAAAAAGATTATTTTTATGTAAACTAGCTTCCCCAAGCTTAGATTTCTTCATAGCATTAGCAGTAATTGCATTCATACCAATAACATTGCTATTATCATGCAAATAAGGTTCCATAGGTTTTTTAATTTTCGCATCAAACAATTCTAAATTAGGAAAAAGATTAAAAAGCTCACCAATTTTTTTGTTGTTTTCCATTATGCCTAGCTAGTGAAAATAAAAACAAGAAACAAAAAGATGTAATTGCAGGATCTAAAGGAAATAGCTTCGAGCACACACACAATGGTGCCAGAAAAGTACTGTTACCTGGAACCGAAGTATGAGTGCCTTTTACCTTTCCTCCCGGCAACGGCGCCAGAAAAGTGCTTGATGTCTACGGGTGCTTCTATTCTTGTAGACAGTGTTGGGCCTCCAAGAGCAGAGGTTTGTAGAACAGCAGCAAGTTTCCCTTAAGTGGATTACCCAAGGTTTATCGAACTCAGGGAGGAAGAGGTCAAAGATATCCCTCTCATGCAACCCTGCAACCACAAAGCAAGAAGTCTCTTGTGTCCCCAACACACCTAATAGGTGCACTAGTTCGGCGAAGAGATAGTGAAATACAAGTGGTATGAATGAATATGAGCAGTAGTACGGCGCCAGAAAATAGCTTGCTGGCGTGCAGTTGATGGTAGTAATATTGCGGGAAGTAAACATGCAGTAGTAACGCAGCAGTAGTAATTCAGTAAAACAGTAACAAGCAGTGATAGCAGTATTTAGGAACAAGGCCTAGGGATTAGACTTTCACTAGTGGACACTCTCAACATTGATCACATAACAGAATAGATAAATGCATACTCTACACTCTCTTGTTGGATGATGAACACATTGCGTAGGATTACACGAACCCTCAATGCCGGAGTTAACAAGCTCCACAATTAGATGTTCATATTTAAATAACCTTAGAGTGTAAGAAAGATCGATACGACTAAACCAAGTACTAGCATAGCATGCACACTGTCACCTTCATGCTTATGTAGGAGGAATAATACACATCAATACTATCATAGCAATAGTTAACTTCGCAATCTACAAGAGATCATGATCATAGCCTACGCCAAGTACTCACACGGTGCACACACTGTCACCATTACACACGTGGAGGAGGAATAGAGTACTTTAATAACATCACTAGAGTAGCACATAGATGAATAGTGATACAAAACTCATATGAATCTCAATCATGTAAAGCAGCTCATGAGATCATTGTATTGAATTACATAGGAGAGAGATGAACCACATAGCTACCGGTACAGCCCCGAGCCTCAATGGAGAACTACTCCCTCTTCATGGGAGCAGCAGCGGTGATGAAGATGGCGGTGGAGATGGCAGCGGTGTCGATGGAGAAGCCTTCCGGGGCACTTCCCCGTGCCGGAACAGAGACTCATGTCCCCAGATCTTGGCTTCGCGATGGCGGCAGCTCTGGAAGGTTTCGCGTACCGTGGCTTTTTCTGTAAGGGTTTTCGATGCAGGGGCTTTATATAGGCGAAAGGGCAGCGTCAGGAGGTCGAAGGGGCGACGACACCATAGGGGGGCGCGGCCCAGCCCTGGCCGCGCCACCCTATCATCTGGGGCCCACAGGGCCCCCCTCTGGCGGCTCTCGGGTGTTCTGGATGCTTCCAAAATAGGAACCTGGGCGTTGATTTCGTCCAATTCCGAGAATATTTCGTTACTAGGATTTCTGAAACCAAAAACAGCAGAAAACAGGAACTGGCACTTCGGCATCTTGTTAATAGGTTAGTTCCAGAAAATGCACGAATATGACATAAAGTGTGCATAAAACATGTAGGTATCATCAATAAAGTAGCATGGAACATAAGAAATTATCGATACGTTGGAGACGTATCATTACGAACCCTCAATGCCGGAGTTAACAAGCTCCACAACATTCGATATTCATGTTTAAGTAACCTTAGAGCATAATAGATCTTTGCAAAATAGACCGAGTACTAACATAACATACACACTGTCACCTTTACACTATGAAAGGGGGAATAGATCACATCAATACTATCATAGCGATAATCAACTCCATAACCTACAAGAGATTATGATCATAATCTATGACAAGAACCACACGATGCACACACTGTCACCATTACACCATGCAGGAGGAATAGACTACTTTAATAACATCACATGAGTAGCACATAAACTAGTAGCGATACAAAGCTCATCATATGGATCTCAATCATGTAAGGCAGCTCATGAGATCATTGTATTGAAGTACATGAGAGAGAGATTAACCACATAGCTACCGGTACAGCCCCGAGCCTCGATGGAGAACTACTCCCTCCTCATGGGAGCAGCAGCGGTGATGAAGATGGCGGTGGAGATGGCAGCGGTGTCGATGGAGAAGCCTTCCGGGGCACTTCCCCGTCCCGGCGGCGTGCCGGAACAGAGACTCCTGTCCCCCAGATCTTGGCTTCGCGATAGCGGCGGCTCTGGAACTTTTCTTGTACCGTGGCTTATTCGTATCGAGGTTTTAGGTCAGGGGCTTCTTATAGGCGAAGAGGCGGAATCGGAAGGGCTACGGGGGGCCCACACACTAGGCCGGCACGCCCCCCCTCTGGCCGCGCCGCCTTGTTGTGTGGGGCCCCTGTGGCCCCCCTCTGGCTCCTCTCGGTGTTCTGGAAGCTTCGTGTAAATATAAGATACTGGGCGTTGATTTCGTGCAATTCCGAGAATATTTCCTTACTAGGATTTCTGAAACCAAAAACAGCAAAAAACAGGAACTGGCACTTCGGCATCTCGTCAATAGGTTAGTTCCGAAAACGCATCAAAACATCATAAAGTGTGAACAAAACATGTAGGTATTGTCATAAAACAAGCATGGAACATCAGAAATTATAGATACGTTGGAGACGTATCAGCATCCCCAAGCTTAGTTCCTACTCGTCCTCGAGTAGGTAAACGATAACACAAATAATTTCTGAGGTGACATGCTACCATCATAATCTTGATCAACATTATTGTAAAGCATATGATATGAATGAAGTGATTCAAAGCAATGATCTACAGGTTGCTAACAAATAGATAAAATATAGCAAAACTTTTCATGAATAGTACTTTCAAGACAAGCATCAATAAGTCTTGCATAAGAGTTAACCATAAAGCAATAAATTCAAAGTAAAGGCATCGAAGCAACACAAAGGAAGATATAAGTTTCAGCAGTTGCTTTCAACTTTCAACATGCATATCTCATGGATAATTGTCAACATAGAGTAATATGATGAATGCAAATAAGCAAGTATGTAAGAATCAATGCACAATTGACACAAGTGTTTGCTTCTAAGATGGAAGGAAATGGGTAAACTGACTCAACAATAAAGTAAAAGATAGGCCCTTCACAGAGGGAAGCAGGGATTAAATCATGTGCTAGAGCTTTTCAAGTTTTGAAATCATATAGAGAGCATAAAAGTAAAATTTTGAGAGGTGTTTGTTGTTGTCAACGAATGGTAATGGGTACTCTAACTACCTCGCCAACCAGACTTTCAAGAGCGGCTCCCATGAAGGACGTTATTTCTACCAGCAAGGTAGATCATCCCTCTTCTCTTTTGTTTACACATGTACTTTAGTTTTATTTATTAGATGACACTCCCCCAACCTTTGCTTTCACAAGCCATGGCTAACCGAATCCTCGGGTGCCTTCCAACATTCACATACCATGGAGGAGTGTCTATTTGCAAATTTAAGTTGCTTACTGATAGATCAGAGCAAAACATGTGAAGAGAATTACTAATGCAAGTTAATTAATTGGGGCTGGGAACCCCATTGCCAGCTCTTTTTGCAAAATTATTGGATAAGCGGATGAAGCCACTAGTCCATTGTGAAAGTCTGTCAAAAGTAAATGACAAGATCGAAAGATAAAACACCACATACTTCCTCATGAGCTATAAAACATTGACACAAATAAGAGATAATAGCTTTTGAATTGTTTAAAGGTAGCACATGAAGTATTTACTTGGAATGGCAGGAAATACCACATAGTAGGTAGATATGGTGGACACAAATGACATGGGTTTTGGCTCAAGGTGTTTGGATGCACGAGAAGCATTTCCTCTCAGTACAAGGCTTAGGCTAGCAAGGTTGTTTGAAGCAAACACAAGTATAAACCGGTACAACAAAACTTACATAAGAACATATTTCAAGCATTATAAGACTCTACACTGTCTTCCTTGTTGCTCAAACACTTTTACCAGAAAATATATAGACCTTAGAGAGACCAATCATGCAAACCAATTTCAACAAGCTCTACAGTAGTTCTCCACTACTAGATTTAAACTACATGATGCAAGAGCTTAAACATGATTTATAAGAGCTCAAAACAATTGCTAAGTATCAAATTATTCAAGACCATATGAAGCATTTTCTGATTCCAACCAAATAACAACAAGTGAAGCGATCAACTTTCGCCCTTTGAACATTAAAAGCATAAACAAAGAACACTAGTGTTCATATGAAAAAGTGGAGCGTGTCTTTCTCCCACACAAGGATGAACTTATTCAGAGAATGAAAATAACAAAACGAAAATAAAAGCACACAGACGCTCCAAGTAAAGTACATAAGATGTGACTGAATAAAAATATAGTTTCAATAGAAGAAACCTGATAAGTTGATGAAGAAGGGATGCCTTGGGCATCCCCAAGCTTAGACGCTTGAGTCTTCTTGAAATATGCAGGGATGAACCACGGGGGCATCCCCAAGCTTAGGCTTTTCACTCTTCTTGATCATATATCACCCTCTTCTCTTGACCCTTGAAAACTTCCTCCACACCAAACTTCAAGCAAATTCATTAGAGGGTTAGTGCATAATCAAAATTCACATGTTCAGAAGTGACACAATCATTCTTAACACTTCTGGACATTGCACAAAACTTCTGAAAGTTAATGTAACAAAGAAACTCATTCAACTTAACAAAAGTGGCAATGCGAAATAAAATGCAGAATCTGTCAAAAATAGAACAGTCCGTAAAGACGAACCTGGAAGGGGCACTTAACTTGCTCAAACGGAAAAACTCAAAACTAATGAAAGTTGCGTACATATCTGAGGATCACACACGTAAATTTTCAGATTTTTTGATTTTTTTACAGAGACTTCTGCTCAAATTCGTGACAGACAGCAAATCTGTTTCTGCGCAGCAATCCAAATCTAGCATCAACTTTACCATAGAGACTTTACTTGGCACAAAAACATGATAAGGACAGGTTGCTACAGTAGTAAACAACTTCCAAGACTCAACAAAACAAAAATTGTTGTAGTAAAATAAACACATGGGTTATCTCCCAAGAAGTTCTTTCTTTATAGCCATTAAGATGGGCTCAGCAATTTTAATGATGCTCTCATGAAAAATAGACAATGAAGCAAAAGAGAACATCAAGAAGCAAATTCAAAATACATTTAAGCCTAACCCACTTCCTAGGAAAAGGAATCTTGTACACAAATAAATTCATGAAGAACAAAGTGACAAGCATAGAAAAGCAACACAAGCGCAATTTCAAGATTCTCAACATAAAGAGGGGAAACTTAATATTATTAAGATGCATATAACCATGTTTCCCTCTCTCATAATAACTTTCAGTAGCATCATGAACAAACTCAACAATATAACTATCACATAAAACATTCTTGTCATGAGCCACATGCATAAAATTATTACTCTCCATATAAGCATAATCAATTTTATTAGTTGTAGTGGGAGCAAATTCAACAAAGTAGCTATCATTATTATTCTCATCAAGTGTAGGAGGCATAGTATAATCATAATAAAATTTACTCTCCATAGTAGGCGGCACCAAAAGACCACTATCATTATAATCATCATAAATAGGAGGCAAAGTATCATCAAAGAAAATTTTCTCCTCAATGCTTGGGAGACTAAAAATACCATGCTCATCAAAACCAGCTTCCCCAAGCTTAGAATTTTCCATATCATTAACAACAATGGTGTTCAAAGCGTTCATACTAATATCATTGCTACTAGCATGCAAACAAGATTCCATAGGTTTTTTAATTTTTGCAGCAAACAATCCATGTCTTAACTCAGGAAATAGAATAAGAAGATCATTGTTACTTTCCATTATGCCTAACTAGTGTAAACAAGAAACCAAAAGATGCAATTGCAGGATCTAAAGGAAATAGCTTCGAGTACTTACAACGGCGCCGGAAAATAGCTTAGTAGCCGAGATCCGGAGTGTGAGTACCTTTTACCTTCCCTCCCCGGCAACGGCGCCAGAAAATAGCTTGATGTCTACGGGTGCTTCTATTCTTGTAGACAGTGTTGGGCCTCCAAGAGCAGAGGTTTGTAGAACAGCAGCAAGTTTTCCCTTAAGTGGATCACCCAAGGTTTATCAAACTCAGGGAGGAAGAGGTCAAAGATATCCCTCTCAAGCAACCCTGCAAGCACGATACAAGAAGTCTCTTGTGTCCCCAACACACCTAATACACTTGTCAGATGTATAGGTGCACTAGTTCGGCGAAGAGATAGTGAAATACAAGTAGTATGGATGTATATGAGTGGTAATAGCAATCTGAATAAAATATGGCAGCGAGTAAACATGCAACAGAACAGTAAGTAAGGGTGTTTGCAGTATTGGAAACAAGGCCTAGGGATCATACTTTCACTAGTGGACACTCTGCGTAAACACGTCCGTTGGGAACCCCAAGAGGAAGGTATGATGCGCACATGGCAAGTTTTCCTCAGAAAGAAACCAAGGTTGATCGAACCAGGAGGAGCCAAGAAGCACGTTGAAGGTTGATGGTCGCGAAATGTGATGCGGCGCAACACCAGGGATTCCGGCGCCAACGCGGAACCTGCACAACACAACCCAAGTACTTTGCCCCAACGAAACAGTGAGGTTGTCAATCTCACCGGCTTGCTGTAACAAAGGATTAAACGTATCGAGTGGAAGATGTTTGCAAAGAAAATAGTAAAACACAATTGCAGTAGATTGTATGCTATGTAAAGAATAGGACCGGGGTCCACAGTTCACTAGAGGTGTCTCTCCCATAAGATAAAAGCATGTTGGGTAAACAAATTACAGTCGGGCAATTGACAAATAGAGAAAGGCATAACAATGCATATACATGATATGATAAATATAGTGAGATTTAATTGGGCATTACGACAAAGTACATAGACCGCCATCCAACTGCATCTATGCCTAAAAAGTCCACCTTCAGGTTATCATCCGAACCCCCTCCAGTATTAAGTTGCAAAGCAACAGACAATTGCATTAAGTATGGTGCGTAATGTAATCAACAACTACATCCTTAGACATAGCATCAATGTTTTATCCCTAGTGGCAACAGCACATCCACAACCTTAGAACTTTCTGTCACTGTCCCAGATTCAATGGAGGCATGAACCCACTATCGAGCATAAATACTCCCTCTTGGAGTTAAAAGTACAAACTTGGCCAGAGCCTCTACTAATAACGGAGAGCATGCAAGATCATAAACAACACATGAACAATAGATTGATAATCACCATAATCATAGTACTCTCTATCCATCGGATCCCGACAAACACAACATATAGAATTACATATAGATGATCTTGATCATGTTAGGCAGCTCACAAGATCCAACAATGAAGCACAACAAGGAGAAGACGACCATCTAGCTACTGCTATGGACCCATGGTCCAGGGGTGAACTACTCACTCATCACTCCGGAGGCGACCATGGCGGTGTAGAGTCCTCCGGAGATGAATCCCCTCTCGGCAGGGTGCCGGAGGCGATCTCCTGAATCCCCGAGATGGGATTCAGCGGCGGCGTCTCTGTAAGGTTTTCCGTATCGTGGCTCTCGGTACTGGGGGTTTCGCGACGGAGGCTTTAAGTAGGCGGAGGGTCAACGCGAGGGGCCACACGAGGGCCCAGGGGGTAGGTCGGCGCGGCCAGGGCTTGGGCCGCGCGCCACCCCTCTGGCCACCTCGTGGCCCCACTTCATTAGCTCTTCGGTCTTCTGGAAGCTTCGTGCAAAAATAGGACCCTGGGCGAAAGTTTCGTCCAATTCCGAGAATATTTCTTTACTAGGATTTCTGAAACCAAAAACAGCAGAAAACAGCAACTGGCTCTTCGGCATCTTGTTAATAGGTTAGTTCCAGAAAATGCATAAATATGACATATAATGTGCATAAAACATGTAGGTATCATCAATAAAGTAGCATGGAACATAAGAAATTATCGATACGTTGGAGACGTATCAGCATCCCCAAGCTTAGTTCTGCTCGTCCCGAGCAGGTAAAACGATAACAAAGATAATTTCTGAAGTGACATGCCATCATAATCTTGATCATACTATTTGTAAACATATGTAATGAATGCAGCGATCAAAGCAAAGGTAATGACATGAGTAAACAAGTGAATCATATGACAAAGACTTTTCATGAATAGTACTTCAAGACAAGCATCAATAAGTCTTGCATAAGAGTTAACTCATAAAGCAATAAATCAAAGTAGAGGTGTTGAAGCAACACAAAGGAAGATGAAGTTTCAGCGGTTGCTTTCAACTTATAACATGTATATCTCATGGATGTTGTCAACATAAAGTAATATAACAAGTGCAATATGCAAGTATGTAGGAATCAATGCACAGTTCACACAAGTGTTTGCTTCTTAGGTGGAAGGAGATAGGTAAACTGACTCAACAATAAAAGTAAAAGAATGGTCCTTCAAAGAGGAAAGCATCGATTGCTGTATTTGTGCTAGAGCTTTTATTTTGAAAACATGAAACAATTTTGTCAACGGTAGTAATAAAGCATATGAGTTATGAAAATTATATCTTACAAGTTGCAAGCCTCATGCATAGTATACTAATAGTGCCCGCACCTCGTCCTACTTAGCTTGGACTACCGGATCTTTGCATGCCATGTTTCAACCAAGTGTCACAAAGGGGTACCTCCATGCCGCCTGTACAAAGGTCTAAGGAGAATGCTCGCATTTGGATTTCTCGCTTTTGATTATTCTCAACTTAGACATCCATACCGGGACAACATGGACAACAGATAATGGACTCCTCTTAAATGCATAAGCATGTAGCAATGATTATTATTCTCATATGAGATTGAGGATATATGTCCAAAACTGAAACTTCAACCATGATTCATGGCTTTAGTTAGCGGCCCAATGTTCTTCTCTAACAATTTTGCATGCTCCAACCACTAAAATGATAGATCCTTCAGACAAGACGGACATGCATAGCAACTCACATGATATTCAACAATAGTTGATGGCGTTCCCCAGAAGCATGGTTATCGCACAACAAGCAACTTAATAAAAGATAAAGTGCATAAGTACATATTCAATACTACGATAGTTTTTAAGGCTATTTTGTCCCATGAGCTATATATTGCAAAGGTGAATGATGGAATTTTAAAGGTAGCACTCAAGCAATTTACTTTGGAATGGCGGAGAAATACCATGTAGTAGGTAGGTATGGTGGACACAAATGGCATAGTAGTTGGCTCAAGGATTTTGGATGCATGAGAAGTATTCCCTCTCGATACAAGGTTTAGGCTAGCAAGGTTGTTTGAAGCAAACTCAAGGATGAACAGGTGCAGCAAAACTCACATAAAAGACATATTGTAAACATTATAAGACTCTACACCGTCTTCCTTGTTGTTCAAAACTCAATACTAGATATTATCTAGACCTTAGAGAAACCAAATATGCAAATCAAATTTTAGCAAGCTCTATGTATTTCTTCATTAATGGGTGCAAAGCATATGATGCAAGAGCTTAAACATGAGCACAACAATTGCAAAGTATCACATTATCCAAGATATTTTAGAATTACTACATGTAGCATTTTCCAATTCCAACCATATAACAATTTAACGAAGAAGAAACTTCGCCTTGAACATTATGAGTAAAGCCTAAGGACACATGTGTCCATATGCAACAGCGGAGCGTGTCTCTCTCCCACAAAGTGAATGCTAGGATCCATCTTATTCAAACAAAAACAAAAACAAAAACAAACCGACGCTCCAAGTAAAGAACACAAGATGTGATTGAATAAAAATATAGTTTCAGGGGAGGAACCTGATGATGTTGTCGATGAAGAAGGGGATGCCTTGGGCATCCCCAAGCTTAGACGCTTGAGTCTTCTTAAAATATGCAGGGGTGAACCACGGGGGCATCCCCAAGCTTAGAGCTTTCACTCCTCTTGATCATAGTATATCATTCTCCTCTCTTGACCCTTGAAAACTTCCTTCACACCAAACTTCAAGCAAACTCATTAGAGGGTTAGTGCATCATTAATAATTCACTCATTCAGAGGTGACACAATCATTATTTTCACTTCTGGACATTGCATAATGCTACTGGACATTAATGGATCAAAGAAATAAATCCAACATAGCAAAAGAGGCAATGCGAAATAAAAGGCAGAATCTGTCAAAAACAGAACAGTCCGTAAAGACGAATTTAGAGTTGGCACCAGACTTGCTCAAATGGAAAAACTCAAAACTAATGAAAGTTGCGTACATATCTGAGGATCACGCTCGTAAATTGGCAGATTTTTTCGAATTTTCTACAGGGAACTGTGCCCAGATTCGTGACAGACAGCAATACTGTTTCTGCGCAGCAATCCCAAATATAACATCAACTTTGACATAGAAACTTTACTTGGCACAAAAACATGATAAGGAGAGGTTGCTACAGTAGTAAACAACTTCCAAGACTCAACAAAACAAAAAATTGCTGTAGGTAAAAACATGGGTTGTCTCCCATAAGCGCTTTTCTTTAACGCCTTTCAGCTAGGCGCAGAAAGTGCAAATCAAGTAACATCGAGAGTAGAAGCATCAACATCATAGCTTGTTCTAATAATAGAATCAAAAGGCAACTTCATTCTCTTTCTAGGGAAGTGTTCCATACCTTTTTGAGAGGAAATTGATATTTAATATTACCTTCCCTCATATCAATAACAGCACCAACGGTTCGAAGAAAAGGTCTTCCCAACACAATAGGACAAGATGCATTGCATTCGATATCCAAAACAACAAAATCAACGGGGACAAGGTTATTGTTAACCGTAATATGCACATTATCAATCCTCCCCAAAGGTTTCTTTTTAACATTATCGGCAAGATTAACATCCAAATAACAATTCTTCAATGGTGGCAAGTCAAGCATATCATAAATCTTTTTAGGCATAACAGAAATACTTGCACCAAGATCACATAAAGCATTACATTCAAAGTCATTGAATTTCATTTTAATGATGGGCTCCCAACCATCTTCTAACTTTCTAGGAATAGAAGTTTCAAGTTTTAGTTTCTCTTCTCTAGCTTTTATGAGAGCATTTGTAATATGTTTTGTAAAGGCTAAATTTATAGCACTAGCATTAGGACTTTTAGCAAGTTTTTGTAAGAACTTTATAACTTCAGAGATGTGGCAATCATCAAAATCTAAATCATTATGAGCTACAACAATGGGATCATTGTTCCCAAGGTTGGAAAAAATTTCAGCAGTTTTATCACAAGCAGTTTCAGCAGTTTTAGCAATTTCAGGCAGTTTTGTTCGCTTTGCACTAGGAGTAGAAACATTGCCAACACCAATTATTTTACCATTGATAGTAGGAGGTGCAGCAACATGTGAAGAATTAGCATTACTAGTGGTGGTAATAGTCCAAACTTTAGCTACATTATTCTCTTTAGCTAGTTTTTCATTTTCTTCTCTATCCCACCTAGCACGCAGTTCAGCCATTAATCTTATATTCTCATTAATTCTAACTTGAATGGCATTTGCTGTAGTAGTAATCTTATTATCAATATCATTATTAGGCATAACTTTCAATTTTAAAAGATTAACATCGGAGGCAAGTCTATCAACTCTAGAAGCAATAGTATCAATTTTATCAAGCTTTTCCTCAACAGATTTGTTAAAAGCAGTTTGTGTACTAATAAATTATTTAAGCATGGCTTCAAGACCAGAGGGTACACTCCTATTATTATTGTAAGAATTCCCATAAGAATTACCATAACCATTACCATTAGCAGAAGGATATGGCCTATAGTTATTACCAGAGTTGTTCCTATAAGCATTGTTGTTGAAATTATTGTTTTTAATGAAATTCACATCAACATTTTCTTCTTGAGCAACCAATGAAGCTAAAGGAACATTATTTGGATCAACATTAGATCTACCATTCACAAGCATAGACACAATCACATCAATCTTATCACTCAAGGAAGAGGTTTCTTCAACAGAATTTACCTTCTTACCTTGTGGAGCTCTTTCCGTGTGCCATTCAGAGTAATTTATCATCATATCATCAAGAAGTTTAGTAGCCGCCCCCAATGTGATGGACATAAAGGTACCTCCAGCAGCTGAATCCAATAAATTCCGCGAAGAAAAATTTAGTCCTGCATAGAAGGTTTGGATGATCATCCAAGTAGTCAGTCCATGGGTTGGACAATTCTTTACCAAAGTTTTCATTCTCTCCCATGCTTGAGCAACATGTTCAGTATCTAATTGTTTAAAATTCATTATGCTACTTCTCAAAGATATAATTTTAGCGGGAGGATAATATCTACCAATAAAAGCATCCTTGCATTTAGTCCATGAATCAATACTATTCTTAGGCAAAGATAGCAACCAATCTTTAGCTCTTCCTCTTAATGAGAAAGGAAACACTTTCAATTTAATAATATCACCATCTACATCTTTATACTTTTGCATTTCACAAAGTTCAACAAAATTATTGAGATGGGCAGCAGCATCATCAGAACTAACACCAGAAAATTGATCTCTCATAACAAGATTTAGTAAAGCAGGTTTAATTTCAAAGAATTCTGCTGTAGTAGCAGGTGGAGCAATAGGTGTGCATAGGAAATCATTATTATTTGCATTTGTGAAGTCACACAACTTAGTATTTTCAGGGGTATTCATTTTAGCAACGGTAAATAAAACAAACTAGATAAAATAAATGCAAGTAACTAATTTTTTGTGTTTTTGATATAGAGAGCAAGACAGTAAATAAAGTAAAACTAGCAACTAATTTTTTTGTGTTTTGATTTAGTGCAGCAAACAAAGTAGTAAATAAAATAAAGCAAGACAAAAACAAAGTAAAGAGATTGAGAAGTGGAGACTCCCCTTGCAGCGTGTCTTGATCTCCCCGGCAACGGCGCCAGAAAACAGGCTTGATGCGCGTAAATGTACACGTCCGTTGGGAACCCCAAGAGGAAGGTATGATGCGCACAGGCAAGTTTTCCCTCGAAAGAAACCAAGGTTGATCGAACCAGGAGGAGCCAAGAAGCACGTTGAAGGTTGATGGTCGCGAAATGTGATGCGGCGCAACACCAGGGATTCCGGCGCCAACGCTGCACAACACAACCCAAGTACTTTGCCCCAACGAAACAGTGAGGTTGTCAATCTCACCGGCTTGCTGTAACAAAGGATTAAACGTATCGAGTGGAAGATGTTTGCAAAGAAAATAGTAAAACACAATTGCAGTAGATTGTATGCTATGTAAAGAATAGGACCGGGGTCCACAGTTCACTAGAGGTGTCTCTCCCATAAGATAAAAGCATGTTGGGTAAACAAATTACAGTCGGGCAATTGACAAATAGAGAAAGGCATAACAATGCATATACATGATATGATAAATATAGTGAGATTTAATTGGGCATTACGACAAAGTACATAGACCGCCATCCAACTGCATCTATGCCTAAAAAGTCCACCTTCAGGTTATCATCCGAACCCCTCCAGTATTAAGTTGCAAAGCAACAGACAATTGCATTAAGTATGGTGCGTAATGTAATCAACAACTACATCCTTAGACATAGCATCAATGTTTTATCCCTAGTGGCAACAGCACATCCACAACCTTAGAACTTTCTGTCACTGTCCCAGATTCAATGGAGGCATGAACCCACTATCGAGCATAAATACTCCCTCTTGGAGTTAAAAGTACAAACTTGGCCAGAGCCTCTACTAATAACGGAGAGCATGCAAGATCATAAACAACACATGAACAATAGATTGATAATCACCATAATCATAGTACTCTCTATCCATCGGATCCCGACAAACACAACATATAGAATTACATATAGATGATCTTGATCATGTTAGGCAGCTCACAAGATCCAACAATGAAGCACAACAAGGAGAAGACGACCATCTAGCTACTGCTATGGACCCATGGTCCAGGGGTGAACTACTCACTCATCACTCCGGAGGCGACCATGGCGGTGTAGAGTCCTCCGGGAGATGAATCCCCTCTCCGGCAGGGTGCCGGAGGCGATCTCCTGAATCCCCCGAGATGGGATTGCGGCGGCGTCTCTGTAAGGTTTTCCGTATCGTGGCTCTCGGTACTGGGGGTTTCGCGACGGAGGCTTTAAGTAGGCGGAGGGTCAACGCGAGGGGCCACACGAGGGCCCAGGGGGTAGGTCGGCGCGGCGGGCTTGGGCCGCGCCACCCTGGCCACCTCGTGGCCCCACTTCATTAGCTCTTCCTTCTTCGAAGCTTCGTGCAAAAATAGGACCGGCGAAAGTTTCGTCCAATTCGAGAATATTTTACTAGGATTTCTGAAACCAAAAACAGCAGAAAACAAACTGCTCTTCGTCTTGTTAATAGGTTAGTTCCAAAATGCATAAATATGACATATAACGATAAAACAGTATCTCTACTATATTAAATGGCTAGAGGGTCCCATGGTACGTCGTGTGCTACAAATCGCCCGCGTCCCCCGTTCCCCGTCCTTCATCGTCCGGAAAAAAACCGCAAACAAGAAAATACTAAACCGCTACCCACGACTCCAGGCTGCCTCCCCAATTCGTCTCGCGACCAACCTCCAAGCCGCCTCCGCGCATATCTGTGATGCGGCCCTCTTGTGCGATTCTTCCCTTCACCCCTCGCTCCCCACAATCGAAACATTCCTCGATCGAGAGAGCCGCGGCGGCGCGGGAGGTGCTACTTTGGGCGAACAAGAAACCGCACTGTCAAAAAAGGAAACTGTATCGTCGCCCGATCCTGGTTTTTTTCTCCCCTGATGCATCGTTGGCGCCGCCGTGAACTTCTGCAACAGCCGGATGGTGAAACTCTGCCCGCGCCCCGCCACCGGCACGCACCACCACGGCATCACGCCGCCGGCACACACCAGGTCATCGACGCCCAAGGACTACACCGTGATCTGCTCGTTCTTTGCCAGGATTAGGAATCCGTTTTCTGGCTCCATTGGTCGCTAATTAATTTGACCTCTAAAGCAGGTTTGCCATATCCTCGAATCTGGGTGAGATCCGCCGGCCTCTGCAATCAGTAGGAGGAGATCTGGGCGCACGACCTGGATGGACCAACGATGCCAGATCCGGTGGTAGAGCATGATGTACAGCCGGCGTCGAAGCAGATGAACCGCCAAAGCTGACCCATCTTCGTTTCGTGATTCTGGTTCCCTCTCTCACCCCCTCTCTTAATTTCGTGCTCAATGTTCCTGTAGTTTCCAGCTTTCAAAATTTGGGTGTGGTTGATTCATTGTCTTGCTTGTTCACCCAGCGGAAAAGCAGTAATCACAAGGCTGGATTAAATTGTGTATGTTGCTTGTAAAATAGTTGGTATCTCTTTGGCTGTACGTTTATTTGGCCTTTGGCCTCTCACCAATTCCTTGCTGTTGTATCCATTTTGTCTGCTAGGTGATGAATTCATCTCACCGTTGTTGATGTGCTGCAAGAATACAGATGCACGAACTTCATAGATCTTACTTCTTTAGCAATGCTAAATTCTTCAGTTCAATGATTTGTTCAGTAAACTATTTGGTTGCAGAGAATTCTTGAACAAATGAACATGGCGAAATGAGGCTGCTGGTGGAAACCTCTAGCAGCACTGCGATATAATTTCCATTTCATAGAAGATGCTTATTTCCGTGTCCCTATCCATGATTCCAGTTCCAGCATTAGGTCGTACTATATAACTGAAACAATTCGCGTTGTTCTGCATTCTGAAACCGTCGACTATTACAGGGGAAATGAGGGATCAGAGAGGGATGGCTATTGCTGGTCCTCGATCAGCATGAGGGTCACGGAGATGGTCTTCGGCGTTGCGTTTACCCCCGAGATGGCCATCCGGGTTCACCTGCAATCCACCAGGTTTGGCCGTCATCGCCAACTGATGTAGGTTCGAGTCGCTGGATGTTTTGACATTTCATGCATGGTCTTATTTATTCCATGAGCGCAACATTGCAACATCAGATGAAGAGCAGGACCTTATTCAAGGTATGATGCAAATGGCTTGCATAATTTTACTTGTTTAATCTGTCAAGCCTATTTAATGCAGAAGTTGTTTGCTTTCTCCCCAGTTATTTCACTGGCAGCTGGTTATGTTAGTGCCATCAGCAATCACCTTAATTTGTAATATGCAAAAGTAATCTTGGATAATGATTTATCTACTCATGGTTGCATGTGTGTTAACTCTGTTTAAATGTGTTCGTCTCCACTCGAGTTATCTTTTTTCTAACACCTGGCTCAAGGTGCTCATGGATATTTTATATCAGTGCAAGGAGATCTTACGATTCATAAGTTAGGCTTGTCTCTGCTGAATTGCTTATTATTCTTTTCTCCAAGCTTACTGGACGAAAATGGGGTGACATTTCGTGCCTAAGGAGAGTAGCAGATACATGGGAGAGAGAGGCTTGTGGTAATAAGGAGAGCAACGGGATGGGAGCCGGCCAGGGGAGGTACAGGCTTGGATGAGTAGCTAATGTCCTGGTGAAGATAGAGAGGGAAGGCCACTGGCGTGTACAAGGCGAGTTGAGGCCAACGCCGCTTTGCTCCGGGCACGAGGCAGAGGACAGCAGACACGTCTTGAATGGGAATTGGTACCATGGGGTGGTAAGGAGCACGGGGCAGTCTCTGGAGGGGAAGTCAGGAGGTTGTAGAGCACGGGCCCTTGTGTGAGGAATTCATGAATCTCATCCCTATCCTCACCAGGGCGCTGGTCATCCAAACCTGTACCTCCTCTGGCTGGCTCCCGTCCTGTTGTTGTCCTTAGTGTCACACGCCTCTCTCTCATGTATTTGTTATGTATCTCTTGCTGGCAACCTGTTCGATAAAATGACTCTGAGATAAATGCTATTTTCTGGGTTTGAAGCACGGAGTATGGCTGCTGCTGGGGTTGCAAATCCTATCGACTTTGGGGAATCTTTGGTGAGGGAGCATTAAGCACCTTCAATTTTGTTCTGTTCCTATCGTTCTTGAATAAGGAGGTAGTAGTGCTCTCAAGTCTAAGATGGTATGCCATGATTGCAAATAAGTAGTGTAATACAATACTACAAAGCTGAGTCTACCCTGAGGCAAACACCTAGCTCCTGATAGGCGTGTGGGGCCCACCCAAGGAGCCCAACGACAACCATCCTGTAAGTACCTGTTTCCCGTCCACTTGAGATGAACATGGTAAGCCTGACTTATTTATGATTAATTGAGTGCTTCACTCGCATCTATGGGGTTAGATGATAGATAAGTTCTGAATTTTCTCGTCAAACTGCAGTACCATGGTTGTATTTTACTCATCAAGCTGTGGTTCTTCGTGTCTTTTTGGCTAATCTATTTTTGTCTTCTATAACACATGCATGACCCAACTGATCTATAGCTGAGCAATCAGACCCATTCATTGCTGGCTGGTGAAGTTTCAACGCAACTCCTAACAAAAACAAGTTCCAGGATGTGTTTTTGCAATGCTACATGTTCATATGTTTTAGGATGGATCAAATTATGGATTGTGCGTAGGTTTTTCACTTAGCATGAAGTTTATCACTAAAATTCTACTGGTCTACAACTTTTAATCCATTCAATGCTGGTAGTGTAATGATTAGTTGAAATTGTTCTATTGTGTATCTGGGAAATGTTAATATTAAACCATCTAAATTGTCGGTGCTGCCTGCAGTCTGCTACTCTGCCAATACCAGACCAAGTAACTGCCACTAAATTTTTATCTCCATGACCTAAAGACGATAAATATGATCATTCATGCTAATATACTTTTTTTGCATTTAGTGTTTCTGTATCATTTTTGTTGCGCAAATCATAAAGAAGCATACCTATGGTTGAAAATAACTCTAGACTTGAATTTCTTGTGTTAGCCGTGGAGATGTGGGCTCACTTGATTGATGTTATTCTGCCTACAAGACGATGTTGAAGAAGTAGTGCAGCGCCGAGTATGTGCTTAAGAAAAGTCTGGGTTGAGACAAGATCAGTTTAGAGAAACTTGGCACTCGTGAGCAAGGGTGATGTACTAGGCACATGTTCTGTATTCGATAAGAATTCAACAACTCTTATTGCACCGCAAATTGCCTCAGCGTTGCTCCTGAAGCATTTGCAGAGTTCCAAGGAAAAGTAAGGAAGGAAAATTTAAGATGTAAATCTTAGGATATAAAGTACAGTGTTATCTCTTTTTCAGAATTGAACTTTTTTTTGTTCAGCATTGTTTGATTAAAGGTGTCTTTGAAGTGGTAGATTTTCTCCCGTGGTTGTGTAATTCGTGGCCATGTACACCAAACAATCCTTTTAGTACATGTTGTAGTTTATCAAATTTCATAGCAGGAGAGACCACTCATTGTTTCAGTTTTGAGTTTATAATAAATGACTGGTTTTAGATCTTGATATACGCTTAAATCTATTATCGAGTTAGATGTATTGTTAGGTGCTACCTGAGTTTTCTTGTTTGACACTAACATGATGTAAATTGGGCATCATGTGATCTATTCAAGTAGATATCCAAGTTTCTCTCGGGTTCAAATGATTTTGTCCATCCAATGTCGGTAAAGTTCAATTTACTCACATGTTTTTGCCAGTCTTAGAATTTCTGTAGCACTCCGTGACAATTATTTTTCAATAGATTAACTACTCATGTCTAGAAGACGTATATATGATCTGCTTTTTTTTTTTTTGAAACATATATGATCTGCTTTTTGTGTCACATGGAAAGTTTTTCTTACACCAATAAAGAACGGTACCATTTTTAATATTGAGACATTTGCCAATAACAGTTTGTACGTAGATAATAATCACATCACAATGGTGTCTGTGAGAAATTATTGTCCGAAATTTTTGCTGATTTAGACAAGAATGGGTAAAACAAATTATATTTTTGTGTTTAGTTATGTGATGCATATGAACCAAATTTTATCCTGACATTTCATTTTGTTCCTCGTGGTTCCTTAAAATTTGGTAATTTTTTATTTACCCGTCGCAACGCACGGGCATTCACCTAGTCATCAATAAAGTAGCATGGAACATAAGAAATTATCGATACGTTGGAGACGTATCAGACACTCTCAACATTGATCGCATAATAAATAATAACTTCTCTCATTTGTGCTACATACACTCTTTGTTGGATGACAAACACCATTCGTTGTGTAGGGCTACACGAACCCTCAATGCCGGAGTTAACAAGCTCCACAACATTCGATATTCATGTTTAAGTAACCTTAGAGCATAATAGATCTTTACAAAATAGACCGAGTACTAACATAGCATACACATTGTCACCTTTACACTATGAAAGGGGGAATAGATCACATCAATACTATCATAGCGATAATCAACTCCATAACCTACAAGAGATTATGATCATAATCTACGACAAGAACCACACGATGCACACACTGTCACCATTACACCATGCAGGAGGAATAGACTACTTTAATAACATCACATGAGTAGCACATAAACTAGTAGCGATACAAAGCTCATCATATGGATCTCAATCATGTAAGGCAGCTCATGAGATCATTGTATTGAAGTACATGAGAGAGAGATTAACCACATAGCTACCAGTACAGCCCCGAGCCTCGATGGAGAACTACTCCCTCCTCATGGGAGCAGCAGCGGTGATGAAGATGGCGGTGGAGATGGCAGCGGTGTCGATGGAGAAGCCTTCCGGGGGCACTTCCCCGTCCCGGCGGCGTGCCGAACAGACTCCTGTCCCCCAGATCTTGGCTTCGCGATGGCGGCGGCTCTGGAACTTTACTTGTACCGTGGCTTATTCGTATCGAGGTTTTAGGTCAGGGGGCTTCTTATAGGCGAAGAGGCGGAGTCGGAAGGGCTATGGGGGCCCCACACACTAGGCCGGCGCCCCCCCTCTGGCCACGCCGCCTTGTTGTGTGGGGCCCCTGGGCCCCCCTCCTGCTCCTCTCGTGTTCGAAGCTTCGTAAATATAAGATACGGGCGTTGATTTCGTGCAATTCCGAGAATATTTCCTTACTAGGATTTAAACCAAAAACAGCAGAAAATAGGAACTGCGCTTCGGCATCTCGTCAATAGGTTAGTTCGAAAACGCGATGGCGTGTAACTCACACGTTCGTTGGGAACCCCAAGAGGAAGGTATGATGCGCACGTAGCAAGTTTTCCTCAGAAAGAAACCAAGGTTTAATCGAACCAGTAGGAGCCAAGAAGCACGTTGAAGGTTGATGGTCGCGAAATGTGATGCGGCGCAACACCAGGGATTCCGGCGCCAACGCGGAACCTGCACAACACAACCAAAGTACTTTGCCCCAACGAAACAGTGAGGTTGTCAATCTCACCGGCTTGCTGTAACAAAGGATTAAACGTATCGAGTGGAAGATGTTTGCAAAGAAAACAGTAAAACAAGTAGATTGTATGCTATGTAAAGAATAGGACCGGGGTCCACAGTTCACTAGAGGTGTCTCTCCCATAAGATAAAAGCATGTTGGGTGAACAAATTACAGTCGGGCAATTGACAAATAGAGAAAGGCATAACAATGCATATACATGATATGATAAATATAGTGAGATTTAATTGGGCATTACGACAAAGTACATAGACCGCCATCCAACTGCATCTATGCCTAAAAAGTCCACCTTCAGGTTATCATCCGAACCCCCTCCAGTATTAAGTTGCAAAGCAACAGACAATTGCATTAAGTATGGTGCGTAATGTAATCAACAACTACATCCTTAGACATAGCATCAATGTTTTATCCCTAGTGGCAACAGCACATCCACAACCTTAGAACTTTCTGTCACTGTCCATTCAATGGAGGCATGAACCCACTATCGAGCATAAATACTCCCTCTTGGAGTTAAGAGTAAAAACTTGGCCAGAGCCTCTACTAATAACGGAGAGCATGCAAGATCATAAACAACACATGAACAATAGATTGATAATCACCATAATCATAGTACTCTCTATCCATCGGATCCCGACAAACACAACATATAGAATTACATATAGATGATCTTGATCATGTTAGGCAGCTCACAAGATCCAACAATTAAGCACAACAAGGAGAAGACGACCATCTAGCTACTGCTATGGACCCATGGTCCAGGGGTGGACTACTCACTCATCACTCCGGAGGCGACCATGGCGGTGTAGAGTCCTCCGGGAGATGAATCCCTCTCAGGTGCCGGAGGCGATCTCCGAATCCCCCGAGATGGGATTCCGCGGCGGCGTCTCTGTAGGTTTTCCGTATCGTGGCTCTCGACTGGGGGTTTCGCGACGGAAGCTTTAAGTAGGCGGAGGGTCAACGCGGGGGCCACACGAGGGCCCAGAGGTAGGTCGGCGCGGCCAGGCCTGGGCCGCGCCGGCCACCCTTCTGCCGCCTCGTGGCCCCACTTCGTTATCTCTTCGGTCTCCTGGCTTCGTGCAAAAATAGGACCCCGGGCGAAAGTTTCGTCCAATTCCGAGAATATTTCTTTACTAGGATTTCTGAAACCAAAAACAGCAGAAAACAATCGGCTCTTCGGCATCTTGTTAATAGGTTAGTTCCGTAAAATGCATAAATATGACATATAATGTGCATAAAACATGTAGGTATCATCAATAAAGTAGCATGGAACATAAGAAATTATCGATACGTTGGAGACGTATCAGCATCCCCAAGCTTAGTTCTGCTCGTCCCGAGCAGGTAAAACGATAACAAAGATAATTTCTGAAGTGACATGCCATCATAATCTTGATCATACTATTTGTAAACATATGTAATGAATGCAGCGATCAAAACAAAGGTAATGACATGAGTAAACAACTGAATCATAAAGCAAAGACTTTTCATGAATAGTACTTCAAGACAAGCATCAATAAGTCTTGCATAAGAGTTAACTCATAAAGCAATAAATCAAAGTAAAGGTGTTGAAGCAACACATAGGAAGATTAAGTTTCAGCGGTTGCTTTCAACTTATAACATGTATATCTCATGGATATTGTCAACATAAAGTAATATAACAAGTGCAATATGCAAGTATGTAGGAATCAATGCACAGTTCACACAAGTGTTTTCTTCTTAAGGTGGAAGGAGATAGGTAAACTGACTCAACAATAAAAGTAAAAGAATGGTCCTTCAATGAGGAAAGCATCGATTGCTGTATTTGTGCTAGAGCTTTTATTTTGAAAACATGAAACAATTTTGTCAACGGTAGTAATAAAGCATATGAGTTATGAAAATTATATCTTACAAGTTGCAAGCCTCACGCATAGTATACTAATAGTGCCCGCACCTCGTCCTACTTAACTTGGACTACCGGATCTTCGCATGCCATGTTTCAACCAAGTGTCACAAAGGGGTACCTCCATGCCGCCTGTACAAAGGTCTAAGGAGAAAGCTCGCATTTTGGATTTCTCGCTTTTGATTATTCTCAACTTAGACATCCATACCGGGACAACATGGACAACAGATAATGGACTCCTCTTAAATGCATAAGCATGTAGCAAAGTTATTATTCTCATATGAGATTGAGGATATATGTCCAAAACTGAAACTTCCACCATGGTTCATGGCTTTAGTTAGCGGCCCAATGTTCTTCTCTAACAATTTTGCATGCTCCAACCACTAAAATGATAGACCTTCAGACAAGACGGACATGCATAGCAACTCACATGATATTCAACAATAGTTGATGGCGTTCCCCAGAAGCATGGTTATCGCACAACAAGCAACTTAATAAAAGATAAAGTGCATAAGTACATATTCAATACTACGATAGTTTTTAAGGCTATTTTGTCCCATGAGCTATATATTGCAAAGGTGAATGATGGAATTTTAAAGGTAGCACTCAAGCAATTTACTTTGGAATGGCGGAGAAATACCATGTAGTAGGTAGGTATGGTGGACACAAATGGCATAGTAGTTGGCTCAAGGATTTTGGATGCATGAGAAGTATTCCCTCTCGATACAAGGTTTAGGCTAGCAAGGTTATTTGAAGCAAACTCAAGGATGAACAAGTGCAGCAAAACTCACATAAAAGACATATTGTAAACATTATAAGACTCTACACTGTCTTCCTTGTTGTTCAAAACTCAATACTAGATATTATCTAGACCTTAGAGAAACCAAATATGCAAATCAAATTTTAGCAAGCTCTATGTATTTCTTCATTAATGGGTGCAAAGCATATGATGCAAGAGCTTAAACATGAGCACAACAATTACCAAGTATCACATTATCCAAGACATTTTAGAATTACTACATGTAGCATTTTCCAATTCCAACCATATAACAATTTAACGAAGAAGAAACTTCGCCTTGAACATTATGAGTAAAGCCTAAGGACACATGTGTCCATATGCAACAGCGGAGCGTGTCTCTCTCCCACAAAGTGAATGCTAGGATCCCTCTTATTCAAACAAAAACAAAAACGAAAACAAACCGACGCTCCAAGCAAAGAATACAAGATGTGATTGAATAAAAATATAGTTTCAGGGGAGGAACCTGATGGTGTTGTCGATGAAGAAGGGGATGCCTTGGGCATCCCCAAGCTTAGACGCTTGAGTCTTCTTAAAATATGCAGGGGTGAACCACGGGGGCATCCCCAAGCTTAGAGCTTTCACTCCTCTTGATCATAGTATATCATACTCCTCTCTTGACCCTTGAAAACTTCCTTCACACCAAACTTCAAGCAAACTCATTAGAGGGTTAGTGCACAATTAATAATTCACTCATTCAGAGGTGACACAATCATTATTTTCACTTCTGGACATTGCATAATGCTACTGGACATTAATGGATCAAAGAAATAAATCCAACATAGCAAAAGAGGCAATGCGAAATAAAAGGCAGAATCTGTCAAAAACAGAACAGTCCGTAAAGACGAATTTAGAAATGGCACCAGACTTGCTCAAATGGAAAAACTCAAAACTAATGAAAGTTGCGTACATATCTGAGGATCACGCTCGTAAATTGGCAGATTTTTTCGAATTTTCTACAGAGAATTGTGCCCAGATTCGTGACAGACAGCAATACTGTTTCTGCGCAGCAATCCCAAATATAACATCAACTTTGACATAGAAACTTTACTTGGCACAAAAACATGATAAGGAGAGGTTGCTACAGTAGTAAACAACTTCCAAGACTCAACAAAACAAAAAATTGCTGTAGGTAAAAACATGGGTTGTCTCCCATAAGCGCTTTTCTTTAACGCCTTTCAGCTAGGCGCAAAAGTGCAAATCAAGTAACATCGAGAGTAGAAGCATCAACATCATAGCTTGTTCTAATAATAGAATCAAAAGGCAACTTCATTCTCTTTCTAGGGAAGTGTTCCATACCTTTCTTGAGAGGAAATTGATATTTAATATTACCTTCCCTCATATCAATAACAGCACCAACAGTTCGAAGAAAAGGTCTTCCCAACACAATTGGACAAGATGCATTGCATTCGATATCCAAGACAACAAAATCAACGGGGACAAGGTTATTGTTAACCGTAATATGCACATTATCAATCCTCCCCAAAGGTTTCTTTTTAACATTATCGGCAAGATTAACATCCAAATAACAATTCTTCAATGGTGGCAAGTCAAGCATATCATAAATCTTTTTAGGCATAACAGAAATACTTGCACCAAGATCACATAAAGCATTACATTCAAAGTCATTGAATTTCATTTTAATGATGGGCTCCCAACCATCTTCTAACTTTCTAGGAATAGAAGTTTCAAGTTTTAGTTTCTCTTCTCTAGCTTTTATGAGAGCATTTGTAATATGTTTTGTAAAGGCTAAATTTATAGCACTAGCATTAGGACTTTTAGCAAGTTTTTGTAAGAACTTTATAACTTCAGAGATGTGGCAATCATCAAAATCTAAATCATTATGAGCTGCAGCAATGGGATCATTGTTCCCAAGGTTGGAAAAAATTTCAGCAGTTTTATCACAAGCAGTTTCAGCAGTTTTAGCAATTTCAGGCAGTTTTGTACGCTTTGCACTAGGAGTAGAAACATTGCCAACACCAATTATTTTACCATTGATAGTAGGAGGTGCAGCAACATGTGGATAATTAGCATTACTAGTGGTGGTAATAGTCCAAACTTTAGCTACATTATTCTCTTTAGCTAGTTTTTCATTTTCTTCTCTATCCCACCTAGCACGCAGTTCAGCCATTAATCTTATATTCTCATTAATTCTAACTTGGATGGCATTTGCTGTAGTAGTAATCTTATTATCAATATCATTATTAGGCATAACTTTCAATTTTAAAAGATTAACATCAGAGGCAAGTCTATCAACTCTAGAAGCAATAGTATCAATTTTATCAAGCTTTTCCTCAACAGATTTGTTAAAAGCAGTTTGTGTACTAATAAATTCTTTAAGCATAGCTTCAAGACCAGAGGGTACACTCCTATTATTATTGTAAGAATTCCCATAAGAATTATCATAACCATTACCATTAGCAGAAGGATATGGCCTATAGTTATTACCAGAGTTGTTCCTATAAGCATTGTTGTTGAAATTATTATTTTTAATGAAATTCACATCAACATTTTCTTCTTGAGCAACCAATGAAGCTAAAGGAACATTATTAGGATCAACATTAGATCTACCATTAACAAGCATAGACATAATCACATCAATCTTATCACTCAAGGAAGAGGTTTCCTCAACAGAATTTACCTTCTTACCTTGTGGAGCTCTTTCCGTGTGCCATTCAGTAATTTATCATCATATCATCAAGAAGTTTTGTAGCCGCCCCCAATGTGATGGACATAAAGGTACCTCCAGCAGCTGAATCCAATAAATTCCGCGAAGAAAAATTTAGTCCTGCATAGAAGGTTTGGATGATCATCCAAGTAGTCAGTCCATGGGTTGGGCAATTCTTTACCAAAGTTTTCATTCTCTCCCAAGCTTGAGCAACATGTTCAGTATCTAATTGCTTAAAATTCATTATGCTACTTCTCAAAGATATAATTTTAGCGGGAGGATAATATCTACCAATAAAAGCATCCTTGCATTTAGTCCATGAATCAATACTATTCTTAGGCAAAGATAGCAACCAATCTTTAGCTCTTCCTCTTAATGAGAAAGGAAACACTTTCAATTTAATAATATCACCATCTACATCTTTATACTTTTGCATTTCACAAAGTTCAACAAAATTATTGAGATGGGCAGCAGCATCATCAGAACTAGCACCAGAAAATTGATCTCTCATGACAAGATTTAGTAAAGCAGGTTTAATTTCAAAGAATTCTGCTGTAGTAGCAGGTGGAGCAATAGGTGTGCATAGGAAATCATTATTATTTGCATTTGTGAAGTCACACAATTTAGTATTTTCAGGGGTATTCATCTTAGCAACGGTAAATAAAACAAACTAGATAAAGTAAATGCAAGTAACTAATTTTTTTGTGTTTTTGATATAAATAAAGTAAAGCTAGCAACTAATTTTTTTTGTATTTTGATTTAGTGCAGCAAACAAAGTAGTAAATAAAATAAAGCAAGACAAAAACAAAGTAAAGAGATTGAGAAGTGGAGACTCCCCTTGCAGCGTGTCTTGATCTCCCCGGCAACGGCGCCAGAAAAAGAGCTTGATGGCGTGTAACTCACACGTTCGTTGGGAACCCCAAGAGGAAGGTATGATGCGCACAGTAGCAAGTTTTCCCTCAGAAAGAAACCAAGGTTTAATCGAACCAGTAGGAGCCAAGAAGCACGTTGAAGGTTGATGGTCGCGAAATGTGATGCGGCGCAACACCAGGGATTCCGGCGCCAACGCGGAACCTGCACAACACAACCAAAGTACTTTGCCCCAACGAAACAGTGAGGTTGTCAATCTCACCGGCTTGCTGTAACAAAGGATTAAACGTATCGAGTGGAAGATGTTTGCAAAGAAAACAGTAAAACAAGTAGATTGTATGCTATGTAAAGAATAGGACCGGGGTCCACAGTTCACTAGAGGTGTCTCTCCCATAAGATAAAAGCATGTTGGGTGAACAAATTACAGTCGGGCAATTGACAAATAGAGAAAGGCATAACAATGCATATACATGATATGATAAATATAGTGAGATTTAATTGGGCATTACGACAAAGTACATAGACCGCCATCCAACTGCATCTATGCCTAAAAAGTCCACCTTCAGGTTATCATCCGAACCCCTCCAGTATTAAGTTGCAAAGCAACAGACAATTGCATTAAGTATGGTGCGTAATGTAATCAACAACTACATCCTTAGACATAGCATCAATGTTTTATCCCTAGTGGCAACAGCACATCCACAACCTTAGAACTTTCTGTCACTGTCCCAGATTCAATGGAGGCATGAACCCACTATCGAGCATAAATACTCCCTCTTGGAGTTAAGAGTAAAAACTTGGCCAGAGCCTCTACTAATAACGGAGAGCATGCAAGATCATAAACAACACATGAACAATAGATTGATAATCACCATAATCATAGTACTCTCTATCCATCGGATCCCGACAAACACAACATATAGAATTACATATAGATGATCTTGATCATGTTAGGCAGCTCACAAGATCCAACAATTAAGCACAACAAGGAGAAGACGACCATCTAGCTACTGCTATGGACCCATGGTCCAGGGGTGGACTACTCACTCATCACTCCCGAGGCGACCATGGCGGTGTAGAGTCCTCCGGGAGATGAATCCCCTCTCGGCAGGGTGCCGGAGGCGATCTCCGAATCCCCCGAGATGGGATTCGCGGCGGCGTCTCTGTAAGGTTTTCCGTATCGTGGCTCTCGGTACGGGGGTTCGCGACGGAGCTTTAAGTAGGCGGAGGGTCAACGCGGGGGCCACACGAGGGCCCCAGGAGGGTCGGCGCGGCCAGGGCCGGGCCGCGCCGGCCACCCTTCTGGCCGCCTCGTGGCCCCACTTCGTTATCTCTTCGGTCTTCTGGAAGCTTCGTGCAAAAATAGGACCCTGGGCGAAAGTTTCGTCCAATTCCGAGAATATTTCTTTACTAGGATTTCTGAAACCAAAAACAGCAGAAAACAACAACTGGCTCTTCGGCATCTTGTTAATAGGTTAGTTCCGAAAATGCATAAATATGACATATAATGTGCATAAAACATGTAGGTATCATCAATAAAGTAGCATGGAACATAAGAAATTATCGATACGTTGGAGACGTATCAAACGCATCAAAACATCATAAAGTGTGAACAAAACATGTAGGTATTGTCATAAAACAAGTATGGAACATCAGAAATTATAGATACATTGGAGACGTATCAGGGCATCACCCAAGATCATGCTTTTGATGAACTACAAAGATTGTTAACTTCTGCACTATTGCTTGCACTTCCTGATTTCAATAAGAAATTTGAGATTGAATGTGATGCTAGTGGTATTGGAATTGGTGGTGTGTTGATGCAAGAGGGTCGCCCAATTGCATATTTTTCTGAGAAACTTTCTGGTGCTAAGTTGAACTATCCTATTTATGATAAAGAATTGTATGCTTTAATTAGAGTTCTTGAGGTTTGGCAACATTATTTGTGGCCAAAATAATTTATCATACATTCTGATCATGAAGCTTTGAAATATCTGAAAGCTCAATCTACATTGCATAGGCGTCTTGCTAAGTGGGTTGAGTTCATTGAGTCTTTTCCATACATTATTAAGCATAAGAAGGGAAAAGATAATATTGTTGCTGATGCTCTATCTAGGAAAAATATGCTATTAACTCAACTTGATGTTCAAATTCCTGGATTAGAAGTAATATGTGATTTGTATGCTACTGATCATGATTTTGCTGAACCATATCGCTTGTGTGCTATTGGTAAAGCATGGGAGAAATATCACATACATGATGGATTCTTGTTTAGAGCTAACAAACTATGTGTTCCAGAATCGTCTGTGCGTTTGCTCTTATTGCAGGAATCACATGTTGGAGGTTTGATGGGTCACTTTGGGCGTGAGAAGACGCTACTCATGCTCGCTGATCACTTTTATTGGCCCAAGATGAGGCGGGATGTGGACAGGTATGGGAAGAGATGCATTACTTGCAACAAGTCCAAGTCCAAGTTGAAGCCTCACGGTTTGTATAATCCTTTACCGGCACCTACTACACCATGAGAAGATATTAGTATGGATTTTGTGTTGGGTTTGCCACGTACTAAATGAGGCCATGATTCTATATTTGTGGTAGTGGATAGATTCTCTAAAATGTCACACTTTATTGCCTGCCACAAGAGCGATGATGCATCGCATATTGCTAACCTATTTTTCAGGGAGATTGTATGTTTACATGGAGTCCCGAAGACTATTGTTTCTGATCGTGACGTGAAGTTTATGAGCTACTTCTGGAAGACACTTTGGGGAAAGCTAGGGACGAAGCTACTTTTCAGCACTACTTGTCATCCCCAAACTGATGGTCAAACTGAGGTGGTGAATAGAACATTGTCACAACTGTTAAGATCCATGATCAAGAAGAACTTGAAGGAGTGGGAAGATTGTTTGCCGCATGTGGAGTTTGCTAACAACAGGGCAGTACATTCTACCACAAAGTTGTGTCCCTTTGAGGTGGTGTATGGTTTCAAACCCATTACTCCACTTGATTTCTTGCCTTTACCTATACATGAGAGAGTCAATATGGAGGCATCAAAGAGGGCAGATTTTGTATGGAAGATACATGTGAAGAATAAAAAGTTGATAGAGAAGAAAGGCAAGAACAATGCTGCAAGGGTGAACAAGAAGCGCAAGGAGATGTTGTTCAAGCCTGGTGATATGGTCTGGGTACATTTTCGCAAGGATAGGTTCCCGAAGCTACGGAAGTCCAAGTTGCTTCCTCGTGGTGCTGGTCCTTACAAAGTGCTTGCCAAGATCAATGACAATGCATACTCTATAGATCTTCCAACTGATGAGTTTGGTGTTAGTAATTCTTTCAATGTGGCTGATTTGACACCATATGACGGAGAAGACCTTGGAGCGTCGAGGTCGACGCCTTTTGAAGGGGGGGAGATGATGAGGAGATCCCTACTACACTACTACCTCCGTCATTGCAAGTTAAAGACGATGCTGCTGTAAAAGTCAAGTCCAATGAAGTTAGGATTGGACCTATGACAAGTGCTCGTGCGAAGCTACTCAAACAACAGGTGAACTTGTTCCTCAGTGATACTTTGATCGATGAGAACTTTATACTGCCTAAGTTATTTTATTTATGTATGATCAGGTACGAAGAGGAAGCAAGCATCGCACGAGGAGAGAAGAAGCTGGACGTGAAGCTGGACGTGAAGCTGGACATGGAGCTGGCCATGAAGCTGGACATGAAGACATCCCATGGACGCGCGAGGGAGGAGAGGGAGGCATGCGCGAGGGAAGAAGAAGAAGTCCAGGCCGGTGCCAGGCCCGATCTGATCGGCCGCCACGCCGGCGCACCCGGTCCCCAGCCCGGTCCAACCAGACGCCACGCCGGGTCAGCCCGGCGCCGACCGGATTCTCAGCCGGTGCACACCGGGCAACATCCAGGGGCCCTGGACCCCTAACCCGGTCACCACCCAGGTGCCGGCCTGACCCGGTCCCACCCGCCGACCGGCCCCTGACCGGCCGTGTCCGAGTCTGTCTCGACCTGATCTCATCTGGATCGGTTTTCAATGTATTTCCTCAAACCTTGGTCGTCCTGAACCCCTATATAAGTGTCCAGGACGCCCCCAAATTAGGTTTAGACCACGCTTAAGATAAACCCTAGTTTATAGTTGATTGCTTTGCAACTCTATCAAATTCATACACCATATTGCATCGATTTGGTGTTTGCTACTGAAAGTCTTGTGTGATCTGCTGTTCCATTGGGGATTAGAAGATTGCAATTTACCGCTTCGTGATCGGCGGCTACGTGCGCAAGTGTGTGGAGTTGCGAATATCTTGCAGGGTTGAGAGCTGTTGCATTGGCGACAGGGATTGATCGAGAGACTTCGTCGGCGTCATACAAGTTATCTCCACCTCCTCATCGTGTTATCTCCGCTGTGTTCATCGTGTGTTCATCACCACCACCGTTGCTTACTGAGAAGATCGGGTTACCCCTTATCATCTTGGTTGACAATCAATACCACGTATATTTATAGTAACCAATAGTACATGGTAGAGCTACACGAGCTGCTCCAACGATTATAAAATAAAGTCTAAAAGATACTAGTAAATTTTCGAGGTCTTCAAACTCTTTTTTCTTCCAAGACACAATCTTGTACTGTTTCGAAGGCAGCCAAAGATACATAACAAACCATAGACCTATAAATACCAACGAACGTTCTCCTATAATTTTCATTTGAGCCACAATGTCAAGGCTGCGTGCACGCGCACAACCATTAAAGTAGTCAATCAACATCAGCAAGAGTATCACACGAGTATGTCATGGAATAACAACCGACCAGCCTTGTCGATATAGCTGGAGAGCCGAGATTGTCAAGGACGTAGTGGCTGGGAAAAAACTGCGAGGATAATCCTCCTCACAGCAACCATGATAAATGATCTAAAAACCCATACCTAGAAAATTGTAATCTTTCAACACCACCATTAATATCAGGAAGGAAACGAAAGACCGAATATCACTTATTGCAGACCATGGCATCTGCATTGCTAGGAAACCAATAAGAAGATGGCTACCAAAACTCTAAAATAAACTACGGAAAACACTACTTTTACCGAAACCTTCATTCATAGAACGGGTTCCCCACTCCTCCCGACGATGGTGAAGCCGGTCGGAGAAGGGGGAACCGATCTATGGAGGAAGCTGAAGTGGAGGCGGCTAGGGTTTGTTCAGAGAGGCGGCAGTTGTCTAGCTAGAGAAAACTAATCTGTTACTCCGTAGATGGACTATATGACGTTTAATTAGGCGCAAGGATTTAATGGGCCTAACTAAATGCCCCTGATTTAGCGTCGTGGGCAAACAAAACTAATTAAGCCAATTGTTGTACGCCTAGGCACCAGAGAAATTGTAGATACGCCGTGAAAACTGAGATGAAGGGAGTACTCCATAGTGAAACTGCATGATTTTGGAGTGGCACCAAGAAAACTGAGACAGAAGAAGTATTTAGAGAAGAAGCTACCCGCACATTATAAAAAGTACACATACACTATTCACAGTATAATAAAGTTTAGTTTTTTTGTGGCGGTTACATATGGTGGTATTTTTTTCATGAACATTTGAACGGGCAAGTATCAAGGTGACATATACATGCCTGAATTATTTCAATTTTTATGAAACATTTAATAAATAGCATTTAAAGCAGGTGGGCTGGTACCCAGGTTGTACACCCTATTTTCGCTACCCGCACGTGATAGAAACGCGCGCACAATACACGGCCCATGTTGGCCCAGCGGTTTTCAACGTAGTCGAACGTGCCACATGGATACGTACTCATCTCGAAAACGAGTCCGAAACGAAAACCAGAACCCATGCCAATATATACGGCCGATCGTACTACACCACGCCTAGATGCCAACGAACGTGCGGATCGAGTTGTCCCAAGTACGTACGGACAGTTCGGCCATGGAACACACGGAGACCAGCAGCTTCCTCCCGGACGACGTCGTACTCGAGATCCTCCGTCGCCTGTCAACCGACGTCAGAACCTTGTTCCGCTGCGCCACGGCGTGCAAGCATTGGCGCGGGCTCATCCGCGATACCTCCTTTCTTCGTCGATGCTGGCCAAAGGGTGTGTGCCATCAGTCATCTCTAGATCTTCTCTTCTTCTGTGACCTACCGGGAGGCCACATGAAAATCACATCCCGACGACCACTCTTGTTCATTCCGCCCCAAACGGGATCGGTGCTTGGTGCTCAACCCCGTTTTCTCTCCTCCATCGTAAGTGGCGCGCCTGCCGGTCTCTTTGACAACGCCACGCTAGAAGCGGCGCAGGGTGGCCTCCTCCTCTTGCGTCTTATCCGCCTAGGCTATTATTCCAACTCAGTCCAATTCGCCGTGTGTGACCTACTTGCAGGCACATGCGACGTGCTTCCCCCAATCAAGTGCAAAGTTCAAGGTGTTAGCTGCGCTATTCTATCCAGCGCAGACTTAGAAGGGCGACATATATCATCTTTGAGCAGTTCAGCATTTTTCAAAGTGTTAGCCATCGTCAGCAGCAGCTATAAGATAGAAAATAGGGAGTACAACCTCTATATATTCTCGTCCACCGAGCCTACCTGGAGCGCACCTAGAAAATGCTTTGCCAAGCATGGCTTCTCTCTTCGAAGTAGATATGGTGTCATGTGCCAGGGGGTGGCACACTGGTTTGTTCCGTACTACCCGGACTACGACAATGACGAGGATGACATGCAAAAATATTACACCTACAATGTGAATGCTGAGACCGGTCACCACTCCTCGACCGAGCTTCCCATTCCGGTGGATCAACTCAACAATAGAGCCTCTGAAGGTGCGGAGACACTGAGTGTCGATGTCAGCGGATTGCTCTCGTTGTTTTGTTTCTACAAGAATGCGGACATACGGCGGCTAGACGTATGGACGCGGCAAAGCGGTGCAGATAGTGGTGTTTGGCTCCTCGTTAGGGTGCTTGACCTAAAACCACCAAGGCGAGATTGGAACCCGTTAGATATACTCATGTGGTCAGGTGAGAAAAGCGGCACATTGCTCATTAAGGACAATCATCGATGCGTGCATAGGATCAATTTTGAAACCGGAATAATGGAAGAAGAGCAGTTTCAGAATGGCTTGGGTATATTGGCCATGCCCATGGAGATAGAGTGGCCAGCATTTCTCGAGGCTCGGCTAGGAAAAAACAAGATCCAGACAGTTGGTATGCTCCAATAAGTTCACAAAAAGGTAAACTCATAGTGTGTTGCCTTATTTTGCTCAGTTCAGTACGAAAGAGAGACCAGGGTGTGTGCTATATGGTTATGCACCTTCCCGAGAGTTGAAGACTGCCATGCGTGATTGTACATATTTGTTAGTTTGGTTTTAAAATCGACTTGTTACGTGTACATGCACTGGTTTTAACTTTGAATGCATCAATGCCTTGTATGCACGTGTACGGAATTTGGAACATGGCTGACATGGGAATTGACTTGAGAGGTACAAAAAAATTTAGTGGAACGGACTAGGGAGTATAATTATTCAGCATCTTGTAATTTTAGTTAGCAGGTACATTCATATCCATGCTCCGCCTACTAAGCAATTAGTTGTTCTATAATATTCAGAACTTTGTTAGAATATAATTACTAGCTGAATACGTGTGCATTGCCACGGTCTCTTATTTTTCTATTATCACACATGCATGTCTAGTGTGTAAATATGAAATGCACAACAAATATTCTTGTATGGTAATCTCATTTTACTCGGTTCCCAAACGACTACGTTAAGCATGATTTCTACCCTAAAAATTGTGCAGTTGTTGCCTTTGCTATGTCATAACTGTAGCTAAACTAATTGTAAGTTGAACAATTACATTAAGTTACATCGGAACATAGATGAAGACACCACATGATTTTTTTAATCTAAATATGTCATGCCGGTTTATAATTTTTTTGAATCATTTCGTTTTGTTTAGAAATGCTTTGGAGGCTGATCTTAATTCAACACGAATAATTTGACATGATATTTTATTTTGTACAGCCCGTCCACGGAAAGAGTAACTAAAGATGTTTTATTTTCTACAACCGGTCCATGAAAAGAGTAATCTAAGCTGCCGCTCCACGCTTAATTAACACCGATCAGTCTAAGGCGAATTTTTTTTAAATAATACGAATTTTTTATTTAAGTGCAGGAATAGCGCGCGTTTTCAAAAAATTTGGAAACTGTGATCTGGTCGGTCAGCTGCCGACCGATCGGACAGCTGTGGGCCGATCGGCCAGCTATCGACCGACTGCAGCGTGCGTCGCAGGCGGGCCAGGTCAGCAGCCGACCGATCGGTCGACTGTGGGCCGACCGTGCATGGCATCTTCTGCCGGCCCGCAGACGCTCCCTTGACGCCCGTTCTCTTTCTTCTTCCTTCCTCTTTTCTTCTTCCTCTGGCTGTTCGTCGGCTGCACACGAGAAGAGCTCCAAAAACTCCGTTTTTCTCAGATCCCCACTGATTTAGCCAATAAAACTTCACCATTTTGCTGGTATTAGTTGAGGGAAGCCCGATCTACAGATGGGTTAGGGTTTGGAGGCGTTTGGTGGTGCTGTTTAGCAGCAATGGTGATGAAGTGGTGGAGGTTGATGGTGGTGTAAGGGGCTGAGCTGCTGCTGTGGATTGGTGGTGGTGCTGATCTGCTGCGTGCTGTTCGTGCTGCTGCTGTTGGAGAGGCTGCTCACGCTACAAGGGTAAACCCTAATCTTTCCATATTAGTGTTAACTGTGTAGGTTAATGTAGGCTGGTTTTAGTGTTAGTGTATTTATGTGGGCCGGTATTAGTAGTTGACGCAGACGGAATTTTTTTTAGGTGAGCAAAGATGACAGATGTAGTGAAGATAGTATTTTATTATGGTATGGGTAGTGTCCGATCAGATGAAATGGGAGTTAATCTGAGTGAGTTCAAATCTGTAGAGATGAATATGACTGCTCCTAGAACATGGACAATTGAGCAGGTGAAGGACTGGTTGACAGAATGTTTCGGGCTTAATCCTGAAGTGCACACAGTGGGTGTGCATGCATTGTGGACTAAGTCGATCACAAACATTTTGTGGTATCTGAGGCCTGTAGATGATACCTCTAAGTGGGTGAGCTGGTTAAAAGGGTCTGAAAGGAGAGGAACTAACCCTGTGGCATTAGTTCTTCCGGTGGCGAAGGAGGTAGCGCCTCCTGAAGGCGGTTACAGTGGAGGAGGTGGTTACGAATCAGGCCAGAGCAGTCAAGCACCCGGCGGTGGCGGTGGTTACGAGCCTGAACAGAGCAGCCATGCAGAAGATGTTTATAGTGGCCAAGGTGATGGTTACAGTGGAGAAGACGGTGAGGTTGATGGTGACGAAGAAAATGGATACAGGCAGAACCAGATGGAAGAGGAAGATACAGAAGGTGAAAGTGATGCTGATGATTCCGATGAGTCTGATGATGGGGAGGAGGTGCCTATTCCTGGCAGATGGAATCATAACTTTTCGTCTGCAATGACAATCAACGATGGTCTTGATTCTAACTGGGAGTATCACCAGAACAATGTCGCCGTAGGGGCCATGTTTCCGTCGAAGCGACATATGCAGGATGCAATAATTAAGTGGGCAATGGCGAGTCAGAGGCAGCTGAGAACAACCGTGTCATCTGGAAAATACCTGACGATGGAATGTGTGGACATCAATTGTCCCGGAAGGGTGCATGGGTATGTTCCTAAGTATGACACAACTTGGCGTGTGAGCGACTTTGTGCCGCATAGTTGTGAGCTTGCAAGTATCCGCAATGATCATTGCAACCTGTCGTCTAATCTCATAGCTCGGCTGTTGTACACTGAAATAGTGGAAGGGCAAGCCATGAGAGTAAACGCCATCCAGAAGAATGTTAAGAAGCATCATTTTTACACCATATCTTATGGCAAGGCTTGGAGGGCTAAGCAGAGGGCGATGGAAATGAGGTTTGGTTCGTTTCGAGACGCATACGACGCTGTTGTTCGTTTGCTGCAGACGCTGCAGGCGAGGAATCCAGACACATATGTGAACATCCAGGACATGTTTTTGCCGGAGTTCCCATCTTACAGGGTTCTGCATAGAGTCTATTTCTCGTTTGGTGTATGCATCGAATCATTCAGACACTGTCGACCCGTGTTATGTGTCGACGGCACGTTTCTGACTGGTCAGTACAAGGGTCAAATCTTAACCGCCATTGGAATGGACGGAAACAATCAAATCGTGCCACTCGCTTTTGCTTTCGTGGAGAGTGAGAACACCGAAAGCTGGTTATGGTTTTTCAGGCAGTTGAAGATTTCAATTGTAAAGGACAAGCCGAATGTTTGCATCCTTCATGACAGGCATGCAGGTATACTGAAAGCTATTAAGACACTGAAAGAGCCTGGGCAAGAAACGCCATGGATTGACATTGAGAGCCGTTGGTGCATGCGCCACCTGGGGGCCAATTTTTACACACAATTCAGGAACAAGAACCTTATGAATGTCTTCAAGAGGTTGTGCATCCAGAACCAGCAGTGGAAGTATAATTTTTTGCGTAGCAAACTGCAGGAGTTCACGAAGCAACAAGTTGTGCAGAGGAAAGCAGCTCGAGATGCAAACATAGCAGCACATATGCAGGCAGTTGCAGCAGGAACAACAGCGGTAGAAGCACCAGTTTATGAGGCACCCCAAGGTCTGTGCGACTTGCCCGGATTTGACCCGCCCGGAACAAGGAGAAGGCAGGGAAGGCAGATTAAAAACTTTGAGCAGTGGATAGAGCATGAGCCTACGGAGAGGTGGTCTTTGTTGCACGACACACATGGAGCTAGATACGGCGTCATGACAACCAACCTCGCAGAGTCGTATAACTTTGTGCTGAGAGGCAACAGAGCTTTGCCACTTACAGCTATAGTAGAGGGTATTTTCATGGGCACAGTTAAATATTACAGAGAGAGACGTGAGAAGGCTCGGATGCACATGGTGAACAAACCAGCCACACCATATTGTTCGAAGATTATGGAGTACATGCATAAGAAGAAGGAGAAAGCTAAGCATCTCGCTGTTGTTCAAATTGGTAATGTGGAAAGAAGGTTTGAAGTCCGCTTACCTACAGATAGGTTCGGGTGTGGCAATCCCCAGCGAACACATGATGTGAAAATTGGTAATGAAGAATGGCCAACTTGCGAGTGCACATGCAACAAACCAAAGTTGCTTCATCTTCCTTGCTCACATGTGTTAGCTGTTTGTGGTGTCCTGGGGATGTCGGAAATCTCGTTCGTCTCTCCGTATTATCTGAAGGAGGCCGTGCTTAACACCTGGACCGGTGAGTTGGAAGGATTTCGGTCAATGGGAAATTTCAACACTGTAAACCCTGGTGATAGGCGATATATCCCAGACCCAACGCTACTGAGGACAGGCATCGGTAGACGGCCTTCGCAGCGCATCCGAAATGATATGGATGAATCTGAAGCTGGAGGGCCAACGAGACAATGTTTCCTATGCAATCAATTTGGCCATTGGGACACTAATTGTACAACCTTCGGCACTGGCCCAGCAGGAAGGGGGCAGCGAGGCACAAGGGGACGTCGCGGGAGGGGAAGAAACTAGGCGGCGAGGCGCTACTTTGGAACTTATTTGCAATTTTATGTACTGAACAACGAATTTGTAATAAGTATGGAACTACTTTACAATTTCAAATGTGAAACTATGTTACTGTAATTTATGTAGTGAACAATAAATTTGTAATAAGTATGGAACTACTTTGCAATTTTATTGTGGTCATGTATGTTACTTAAATATATATTCGTATTATGTCTTGTGAATTTTGCAAATATGTTTTGTTGTTTACAGAAATGGCAGGAAGATCGTTGCTCAGTAGGGACGTTGAGAAGGCGCACCGTGCGGCGAAGCTAGAGGCAAGCCCTAATAGCCTTCCCACACTAGTGACACGCGGGGCTAATCAGAATTGGCAGATACATCCTGGTTGGGTTCAGAGGTATGTGGGATTATATTTGATATATTTAATTTGAAGTACTCACACATACTAATTGCATTCTTATATGAATTTGTAGGTTGAAGTGGGCTGGACTTCTACCTTTCGCTCGGTTGGTTGAGGCCACTATGTCAGAGGTCATCGGTGAGCGAGTGGGCACGCCAATCAAGCGCCTTCAATACGACCACTCCCTGCTGACCAGCCTAGTGGATCGGTGGAGGCCCGAGACTCACACGTTCCACTTTCGTTGGGGAGAGATGGCCCCTACTCTGCAGGACGTGTCTTACTTACTGGGCCTACCATTGGCGGGTCGGGCCATAGGCCCGCTGGCAGAACCAGTGGACTGGGATTTACAAATGCCTGCACGGTTTGAGGGAATTCGTGTGGGTCAGCCTGATTTTCTCTGTGAGGACCATGGTCCAAAGTGTGACTGGTTACTCAACTTCGAGGTAAGCATTGTTATAAAAAAATTATTTATTGTTAATGCGTTGTTGTAGCTAACATCTTTTTTTTGTTCGTTGTAGGTTTCACAGTTCACAGCACCGATGAGTGAGGCACAAATCACTAGGAGTCTCGAGGCGTACCTTATGTGGCTGCTTGGGAAGGTGATGTTCACAGAGAACCATCAGACCACCATCAGCAGGCGCTACATCCCCATTGCGCAGGAGATAGCAGAGGCTACAACCGCCGACGACATCATACCGCGGAGTTGGGGTTCCGCGGTTCTAGCAGCCACGTACCGAGGTTTGTGCAATGCTTGTACACTTGTCTCCCCCAAGTCTGGCCTTCTTGGCTGTCCACTGTTGTTGCAGCTGTGGTCGTGGGAGAGGTTCCCAATTGGTCGACCAGACATAGATGCTGAACGCCCTTTCGAGGCAAACGGGTTTGATGATGCGGACCACATCGACATGCCTACGTTCGGTATACTTTGGACACGTCGCGAGGTACATGTAATTACTATATTTCTTTTGTAATTTATACTACTATGTGTGTACCTGACTATAGTTCTTTTTCTGTCCGCAGAGACGATTTGCTCGCGATCAGGTCAGGAACTGCTACCCTGCGTTCACTGAGCAGTTTGACGTGCTCGATGATAGGGCGGTGATCTGGGAGCCCTATACGGCGGCAGCAGTGCATGCAAGATACCCCGGCGGGATCTCAATCCTCTGCTATAGAGATTGTGCGTACTGGATGACACAGTCGAAGACATCATCTGTGTCATCTTCATGGGGAGCTAGTGATCAGGATCCTGAGCACATGGAGTATTACAGCACACAGCAGAACTATGTCGGTATGCAGACTCCTCCACCACTCCCCACACAGGAGACGCAGTACGACCCCGAGTCCGGGTCCTGGATCCCTGCTCGCAACGTCAGGCCCCCGGACAGGTTCGGTTGGACACCCCGTGGTACGCCACCCCCACGACAGCCCAGACTACGCCGTCCCCCCGGCTGATGTATCACCTATGTATGAGACATTTATGTATGCATTACTCCTGTATGAGACACTTATGTATGACATATTTATGTACGCTTGATTTCCCGCCACTTATCTCCCGCTCACATATTTCATTTCGTGCTAAATCAATAGTACTTTATTAAAACAGCGTAGAAAATTAAGATACAATAGAGCTGAAATTTAAATACGGCTTATCACTACAACGGAATTTAAGATACATCAAGAAACTAAAACTTAAACTAAGAACGCAGCACACCCTTTCCCTTGCCCTTCGACGATGCAGCTTTCATGGCCTTGGTGCTAGGCTCGAAGTCATCGTCCGAGTCGACGACCGGCGGTGCTGCACTCTTGCCCTTCGACGACGCAGGTGTCTTCGCCTTGGTGCTAGGCTCGAAGTCATCGTCCGAGTCAACTACCGGCGGTGCAGCACTCTTGCCCTTCGAGGACTTGGCACTCTTGCCCTTCGACGATGCAGCTTTCTTCGCCTTAGTGCTAGGCTCGAAGTCGTCGTCCGAGTCGACGACCGGTGGTGCAGCACTCTTGCCCTTCGAGGACTTCCCACTCTTGCCCTTCGACGATGCAGCTCTCTTCGCCTTGCTGCTAGGCTCAAAGATATCATCGTCGTCCTCACTCTCAACCGCCCACCGTGCTGGATATTTCAAATCCCTTTCCCTATCTTCTTCATTCTTCCATGTTAGTGACTTCCACTTCTCATTCAACCTGATAAGCTCACACCTTATCTCCCGTGGGCTGCGAGCGGGCATCTTCTTCACTGGCCACCCAATAGAATATTTCTCAAATTCCCTACCCACCTTACGGAGCAAGGAGTCGCTACTGATGAACTCCTCAAATGTCTCTACCTTACTCTCCCTCATCACTATGCGGGCCTCGTCTAGAAGAGGTTTGGCCATGAACTCGTTGAAAAGATGGGGGGATTCTTATATGGGGGATCCATCGTGTTTACAGAATACACTGAACCACAAGGAAACGATGGGGGGTTTTTATAGGGTACAAGGGATGACTTTCGGCGGGAAGATTGAGCGGGAGAAATTGGGCGGGAAAAAGTGGCGGGAAAATTGGGCGCGAAACATTGGGCGGGAAAATTGGGCGCCAAACATTGGGCGGGAATAAATGGCGGGAAAATTGGGCGCGAAAAATTGGGCGGCAAATTTCGGCGGGAAACAATTGAGCCAATATTTCGGACACGACATTTTTGCGGCAAATTAATTTCACATTAATACTACAACTGAAATAAAGATACATTGAAGCAGAAATTAAAATACGCCTTATCACTACAACGGAATTTAAGATGCAATGACAAACTAAAACTGAAATTAAGATACATAGCCAGTACGACACATCACACTACTTTCCCTGCGTCCACCGTGGCCATTTTCCGGACTTGTCGCCGCGTTCTTCTGCCGCTTGCGCCTCAGCAGCTCTTTCCCTTAGTCTCTTCCTTTCTGCTTCACGAGCCTCCTTGCGCACCTCTTCCTCTGCAAACCTACGTGCAGCCTCCTCATCCATCCTCTTCTGATTCACCTCCCGATTACGAGCTTGTTCCGCCCTAAGTTTCTGGATCTGTCTCTCTCGCTCTGCTTTAGCATTAGCACGAGCCTTCTCCTGACGCTCCTCCTCAAAGAACGTTGCCCACGCACGCCGGTGTTTCTCCTCAACCTCCTGCCGCGCCCAATCCGGCTGCTCCGTGTCTATCCAGTGAAACCATTTGCATAGGGGCGGGGGAGACTGCAACACAAACAGTAACATTAAATCACATTCACAAAAAAGATTAAGCCAACATAAATTTATGTCGAAACATACCGGCGGCCTCGTGGACGACGAAGCTGAACTACGGGGTGGATCATGCTCATAGCTCGCACACATGAAAAATTTCATGCCGAACTGGTCGGAGAAATCCTCCACCTGCTTAACCTTAGCAAGACGGCCGCACCAACACCGCTCCGCAGTCACATCCGGGGGCAAACTTGCAGCCTTCGCCTTCACCGGCCTAAACTCCTGGTCAGAGCACGGCACACTCATGATGGCTAAGAGCGAGCACACAGAAAAAAGAGAGAGATAGAAACACTTATGCAGCGAAGACTGTCGATGCCTGCTTTTATAGGCAAAAAACCGAGAACGTGGCGGGAAAATATAGCAAGAGATAGTGGCGGGATTAAATTGGCGGGAGATCGTGGCGGGAAGGACTGGCGGGAAGGGCGGGACGAAAACACGGCGGTGTGAATAAGAGAGGTCGAAAATATGGCGGAAAAGTGGTGGCGGGAAAATAATGGGATAATAAACCTAACATGCAAACCATCGGAGATTAGGAGGCCAATTGGTCGGTAGTTGGCCGATCGGTCCCTAGTGGGCCAATCGGTCTACAGCTGGCCAATTGGTCGATAGCTGACCAATTAGTTCTCTCACCTGACAAGGTCCTGGCAGCCGACTTTCAGTCGGTCTCCTATGGGCCGATCGGCCAGCTGCTGACCGACCGGGTCACACTTTCCAAATTTTTTGAAAACGCGCGCTATTCTTGCACTTAAATAAAAAATTCGTATTATTTAAAAAAAATTCGCTCAGTCTAAGTGCACTAAAAGAAACCCAAATTCATGGCACAAGTTATGTTGTTCAAGTACCAAGGCCAAATCTTGATTAAACATGCTACCGACGAGACATAGGAGACTGGGTTTTTTTTTAACAAGAGACTGAGGTTTTTGTCGTTTTGAACTTGTCGGTGCTGCTGCCAATGCCTTTGTTTCGCTTGTTGCTGCCTGGCACAACTCGACCGTCCTTGTGATATTTTCCACCGGTTCGATTTGCTTCATGCGCATGAATCTAAACTGTGTACTGCCTTCATTAGTATCCACTACCAATCTATAATGGCACATGCTATAGCCTATTGCATCATTCTTCATTAGTATCCACTGCCAATCTACCATGCGAATGAATGCAGACATGCTGTAATGACATAACTAAACAGAAAATACGCATGTGCATTCTATGATTCTAGGTTCAACTCAATCTCCCCTTTACCCTGATTTGCTCTCTATCTCTCCCGTCACTTCTTTTCCTCTGAATACCAGCCCGTTCATTTTCTTCCTAGCGTCATGAGCCTCTATCCCTTTTCTCGCCACGAAGCATCGACATGTCAATGGTTTAAACATAAGGCCCTTGACCGGTTTTATATATGAAGCCCTCATGGCAACCACAGAAATAGCGATATAACACACTCCACAAATTTGGTACCTCCATAATTCTGGTACCTCCATACAAATACAACAAGTCTGATGCCCAAGAAGAACTCAAAGTACAAGCAGGAAAACTAAATAGTGCAGAGAGAGCAGGAGAGGCAGCATGGATTCCTTGCTCCGTCCTAGGACGTCGACGGCGTCAGTGTCCTCCGGCCCGTATCCGCGCATGTAGCCTCCTAACCTAGTCCAGCTCCACGTCCAGCAGTGGTCGGTCTCATTGTCTGACCAGAACCCTCCAGCTCTGCATATAGATAGACATTTTGAAGATAGGGTCAGTCGGGCTGGAGATCAAGGAGCCCTCAATAGCTAGCTTGTTGCGGATGTTCCAGAGCGCCCAGCACTATGCAGCGAAGGTGAACCAAGCTATCCTACGAAGTCTACCCGACAAGCCGTTGGCAATGGCGATGAAGTCCGCAGCCCCTGCTGGATTCCATGAGCAGGAGAGGAGATCCCTTATTCATGCCCACATAAACTTAGCGATGTGGCAAGTGAAGAAGATATGGTCACATGTTTCCCACTCACCACATAGGGCACATCACTCGTTCGATAGACCATGCTGCTTGAACAGTTGGTCCCTGGAGGGTAGTCTACCCCGGATAAGTTGCCAGAGGAAGACACGGATCTTTGGCGGTACCCTCGTGCGCCAAATTTCCTTAAAGTGGGTAATCGTCCCACCCCGGGACAGCTTGGAGTACATCGAGCAAGTGGAGTACTCCCCAAATGGCTCAAGAGCCCAACAAACCACATCATCGCCCTCGGAGGCGAGCGAGAGGTCAAAGATCCTGCAGAGGTTGTCCCATTCAACCCTTTCTGTCAGGCCAAAGGTGCGCCGGAACCGTATCCTCCAGCCATCAATTGACCTGACCCCTGAACAGTCGCGAAGTGGTTGTCATAGCAAGCAAACAACCGTGGAAAGGTAAAGCGGAGGGGGCCTGCGCCCGTCCACCAATCCACCCAGAAGTAGGTCCTTCGCCCACTGTTAACCTGGTGTTTTGCTCCCATTTTGAAGTACCATTTGATCTTCTGGGTGACGTTCTAGAATTGCGATCCTTTGGTGGGTACCGCCGGGGAGAATGACAAGGTATTAACTTGTCAATGCCTACGTATTGTAGACTAGGGTTTCGTTGGAAGTAGAGGGCAAGTAGATCTCGAAGGTTTCAGCCGAAAAGTACTCGACGATTATAAAACTAGGGTTATGTTGACAATGGATTTGATCTCTTTGTCCCTCGACTCCCCCTTATATAGGAGGCGGAGCCGAGGGATTCGTAATACACAAGTTACAGAATCCGGGAGGGTTTCTAACCCGTCCCGTAAAATTACAAGTCTCTATATTTCCTAATACAACTCTAACCTTCCTTAATACTAACTGGGCTTCCGAACTTCATATTCTTCGACTTGTGGGCCTTCAGTAAACCCCGGGTACCATCTTCGGTAGGCCCATTGGGGATGCCTATGTCAGTAGCCCCCGAGATTTTACTTGAATCGAAGAATCAGGGAAAATCTCCAACTTTATAATCATCCAATAATTCTGTTGAATTTAACACATATCTTTAGATACACAATTATATATTGTACAGGGATAATGGTAGTTGGGGCTAGTTCATCTGACGGATCAGGTACTAGTTAACTGCTCTAGTGGCAATCCGCAAAAACCTACTTCAAGATCACGTCCCTGGACATGATCTCGGGATACTGGTGTTAACTTCGACAGGTGCCGCTTAAGGTCTTACCATTCTGTCGAGTCTCAGTCATGTTTTATCGGGTACCTAACGCGTCCGTTAGGATTTTTTTCGTATCTATTGATACGGAAAAAAGTAGCAAACCGACGTCAGAGACGGTGCCACGCCGCTCAGAACGGATCTGGGGTCTGATGCGCGTAATGTACACGTCCGTTGGGAACCCCAAGAGGAAGGTGTGATGCGCACAGCAGCAAGTTTTCCCTTAGAAAGAAACCAAGGTTATCGAACCAGTAGGAGCCAAGAAGCATGTGAAGGTTGTTGGTGGAGGAGTGTAGTGCGGCGCAACACCAGTGAAACCGGCGCCAACGTGGAACCTGCACAACACAATCAAGATACTTTGCCCCAACGTAACAGTGAGGTTGTCAATCTCACCGGCTTGCTGGAAACAAAGGATTAAGCGTATCGAGTGGAAGATGGTGTTTGTTTGCAAAGAACAGTAAGAACAATGATTGCAGAGATTGTATTCAGATGTAAAAGAATGGACCGGGGTCCACAGTTCACTAGTGGTGTCTCTCCAATAAGATAACTAACATGCTGGGTGAACAAATTACAGGTGGGCAATTGACAAATAAAGATTCAATACATATCAATGATGATTACTATGAGATTTAATCAGGGCATTACGACAAAGTACATAGACCGCTATCCAGCATGCATTTATGCCTAAATAATCCACCTTCGGGTTAGCATCCGCACCCCCAGTATTAAGTTGTAAACAACAGATAATTGCATTAAGTATGGTGCATAATGTAATCAACACAAATATCCTTAGACAAAGCATCGATGTTTTATCCCTAGTAGCAACAGCACATCCACAACCTTAGAACTTTCTGTCACTGTCCCAGATTAAATGGAGGCATGAACCCACTATCGAGCATAAATACTCCCTCTTGGAGTTACAAGTATCAACTTGGCCAGAGCCTCTACTAGCAACGGAGAGCATGCAAGAACATAAACAACACATATATGATAGATTGATAATCAACTTGACATAGTATTCTATATTCATCGGATCCCACCAAACACAACATGTAGCATTACAAATAGATGATCTTGATCATGTTAGGTAGCTCACAAGATCTAAACAATGATAGCACAAGCGGAGAAGACAACCATCTAGCTACAGCTATGGACCCATAGTCCAAGGATGAACTACTCACGCATCAATCCGGAGGCGGGCATGATGATGTAGAGCCCCTCCGGTGATGATTCCCTCTTCGGCAGGGTGCCGGAGGCGATCTCCTGAATCACCCGAGATGGGATTGGCGGCGGCGTCTCTGGAAGGTTTTCCGTATCGTGGCTCTCGGTACGGAGGGTTTCGCGACGAAGGCTTTAAGTAGGCGGAAGGGCGGAGTCGGAGGGTCACGGGGCCCCACACGCTAGGCCGCGCGGGGGCCCTCAGCCGCGCCCGCCCTAGTGTGGCGGCGCGCCCGTGGCTCGACTTCCTTTCCCCTCGATCTTCTGGAAGCTTCGTGGAAAATAGGACCCTGGCGTTGATTTCGTCCAATTCCGAGAATATTTCCTTTGTAGGATTTCTGAAACAAAAAACAGCAGAAAATAGCAACTGGCGCTTCGGCATCTTGTTAATAGGTTAGTGCCGGAAAATGTATACTAATGCTGTAAAGTATGTATAAAACATGCAAGTATTGTCATAAAAGTAGCATGGAACATAAGAAATTTTAGATACGTTTGAGACGTATCAAGCATCCCCAAGCTCAGTTCCTACTCGCCCTCGAGTAGGTTAACGATAACAACAAATAATTTCTGAAGTGACATGCTACCAACATAACCTTGATCAACATTATTGTAAAGCATATGAGATGGATGGAGTGATTCGAAGCAAAAGATTGCTAACAAAAGATAATGACTAAACAATTGAATCATATAGAAAAACTTTTCATGAATAGTACTTTCAAGACAAGTATCAACAAGACTTGCATAAGAGCTAACTCATAAGCAATAAATTCTTAGTAGAATGCATTGAAGCAACACAAAGGATGATTAAGTTTCAGCAATTGCTTTCAACTTGTAACATGAATATCTCATGGATATTTGTCAACATAGAGTAATATAACAATGCAAGTAAACATGTAAGAATCAATGCACATAGTTAACACAAGTGTTTGCTTCTAAGATAGAAAGAAGTGGGTAAACCGACTCAACATAAAGTAAAAGAATGGCCCTTCGCAGAGGGAAGCATGGATTACTATTTTTGTGCTAGAGCTTTTATTTTGAAAACATAGAAACAATTTTGTCAACGGTAGTAATAATTCATATGTGCTATGCATAATACTTCCTACAAGTTGCAAGTCTCATGCATAGAGTACCAATAGTGCTCGCACCTTGTCCTAATCAGCTCGGATAACACGGATTATCATTGCATGACATATGTTTCAACCAAGTGTCACAAAGGGGTACCTCTATGCCGCCTGTACAAAGGTCTAAGGAGAAAGCACGCATTGGATTTCTCGCTTTTGATTATTCTCAACTTAGACATCCATACCGGGACAACATAGACAAGATAATGGACTCCTCTTTTAATGCTTAAGCATTCAACAACAGATAGTATTCTCATAAGAGATTGAGGTTGTATGTCCAAACTGAAACTTCCACCATGATACATGGCTTTAGTTAGCGGCCCAATGTTCTTCTCTAACAATATGCATACTCAAACCATTTGATCATGAAATCGCACTTACTTCAGACAAGACGAACATGCATAGCATCTCACATGATATCCAACAAAGGTAAAAAGTTGATGGCGTCCCCAAAACATGGTTACCGCTCAACAAGCAACTTATAAGAACTAAGACACATAACTACATATTCATCACCACAATAGTTTTTAAGCTATTTGTCCCATGAGCTATATATTGCAAAGATAAAGGAATGAAATTTTAAAGGTAGCACTCAAGTAATTTACTTTGGAATGGCAGAAAAATACCACATAGTAGGTAGATATGGTGGACACAAATGGCATGGGTTTTGGCTCAAGGTGTTTGGATGCACGAGAAGCATTTCCTCTCAGTACAAGGTTTGGGCTAGCAAGGTTGTTTGAAGCAAACACAAGCATGAACAGGTACAGCAAAACTTATACAAGAACATATTACAAGCATTATAAGACTCTACACTGTCTTCCTTGTTGTTCAAACACTTTACCAGAAAATATCTAGACTTAGAGAGACCAATCATGCAAACGAAATTTTAACAAGCTCTACGGTAGTTCTCCATTAATAGATTAAACTACATGATGCAAGAGCTTAAACATGATCTATGAGAGCTCAAAACAATTGCCCAGTTATTCCAAACTATATGAAGCATTTTCCGATTCCAACCAAATAGCAATTTAACGAAGCAATTTCAGCCTTCGCCATGAACATTAAAGCACAATTAAGAACACAAGTGTTCCATATGAAAAAGCGGAGCGTAATATCTCCAATATAAGGATGGTGGGATCCAACTTTATTCAAACCAAAACAAAAATAAAAGCAAACCGACGCTCCAAGTAAAGAACATAAGAGATGATGGAATAAAAATATAGTTTCACTAGAAGTGACCTGATAAGTTGTCGATGAAGAAGGGGATGCCTTGGGCATCCCCAAGCTTAGATGCTTGAGTATTCTTAAAATATGCAGGGATGAACCACCGGGGCATCCCCACGCTTAGACCTTTCACTCTTCTTGATCATAGTATATCATCCTCTTCTCTTGACCCTTGAAAACTTCCTCCACACCAAACTTCAAGCAAACTCATTAGAGGGTTAGTGCATAATCAAAAATTCACATATTCAGAGGTGACACAATCATTCTTAACACTTATGGACATTGCACAAAGCTTCTGAAAGTTAATGGAACAAAGTAACTCATTCAACATAGCAAAAGCGGCAATGCGAAATAAAATGCAGAATCTGTCAAAACAGAACAGTCCGCAAAAGACGAATTTTGCAGGGGCACTTAACTTTCTCAAATGGAAAAACTCAAAACTAATGAAAGTTGCGTACATATCTGAGGATCACGCACGTAAATTTGCAGATTTTTTTGATTTTTTACAGAGAGTTCTGCGCGAATTCGTGACAGACAGCAATGTTGTTTCTGCGCAGCAATCCAAATCTAGCATCAACTTTACCATAGAGACTTTACTTGGCACAAAAATATGATAAGGAGAGGTTGCTACAGTAGTAAGCAAATTCCAAGACTCAACAATACAGTAACAAAATAAAACATGGGTTATCTCCCAAGAAGTGCTTTTCTTTAACGCCTTTCAGCTAGGCGCAGAAAGTGCAAATCAAGTATTATCAAGAGCAGAAGTATCAACATTATTGCCTTGGGAGTTAGGAGTTTTCTCAACTATGCATTGTATCTTATTTATGTATGGAACTCCCTTTTCAATACCCTTAGGCTTACTATCCTCCTCAAATAAATTTTCAGGGACAATCCAATCAAAATTCTTTTCTAATGCCTCGTGCATTCCTATGAGTTTATGAGGTATTGGTATTTTAATCTCCCCCTCACAATTGACTTTATTAGTGTATCTTAGCCTATCTTTTTCCCTTTTTTCAAGGATATTTGCAAAATTGTTACACAAGCCTAGCATCTTATATCGAATAAATACTTTCCTAGCTTCTCTAGCTGTAGGGATTCGTTGCATAGAAAACAAAAATTTTCCTACCGCGAGAACGCAATCCAAGCCAAGATGCAATCTAGAAGACGGAAGCAACGAGGGGATGATCGAGACTCACCCTTGAAGATTTCCAAAGCCTATAAGAGTAGGCTCTTATTGCTGTGGTAGACGATCACTTGCCGCTTGCAAAAGCGCGTAGAAGATCTTGATCACGGTGCCACAATCGGGCAGCACCTCCGTACTCGGTCACACGTTCGTGTTGATGAAGACGACGTCCTTCTCCCGTTCCAGCGGGCAGCGGAAGTAGTAGATCCTCCTCGAATCCCGACAGCACGACGGCGTGGTGGCGGTGGTGGTGGAGAACTCCGGCAGGGCTTCGCCTAAGCGTATGCGGGAGAAGTGGTGGAGGAGGAGAGGCTAGAGTTTGGGAGAGGGGGTGGCTAGGGCGCCGGCCATGGGCAGCCCTAGGTGGTGCGGCCAAGAGTGGGCTGCCCCCTCCCTCTCCTCCCCATTATATAGGTGGAAATCCCCAAGTGTTGGTATCCAAGTCTTCGAATAAGACCCGAAACCAAAACCTTCCATAGGGACAAAACCTACCCAAGGGGGAATCCCACTCAAGGTGGGACTCCCACTCCTTCCTTGGGGGGTTGGCCGGCCACCCTTTGGGGAGTCCACCTTGGACTCCTTCCCTTTAGGGTTGGCTGGTCATGCAAGGTGGAGTCCCTCCGGGACTCCACTTTCCATGGTGATTTCATCCGGACTTTTCTAGAACCTTCTAGAACCTGCCATAAATGCACCGGATCATTTCCAAACTTGGAATATGACTTCCTATATATGAATCTTATTCTCCGGACCATTCCGGACCTCCTCGTGATGTCCTGGATCCCATCCGAGACTCCGAACAAAACTTCGAACTCCATTCCTTATTCCATATCTACTTAAACGACATCAAACCTTAAGTGTGTCACCCTACGGTTCGTGAACTATGTAGACATGGTTGAGACCTCTCTCCGACCAATAACCAATAGCGGGATCTGGAGATCCATAATGGCTCCCACATATTCAACGATGACTTAGTGATCGAATGAACCATTCACATACGATACCAATTCCCTTTGTCACGCGATATTTTACTTGTCCGAGGTTTGATCATCGGTATCACTCTATACCTTGTTCAACCTCGTCTCCTGACAAGTACTCTTTACTCGTACCGTGGTATGTGGTCTCTTATGAACTTATTCATATGCTTGCAAGACATTAGACGACATTCCACCGAGAGGGCCCAGAGTATATCTATCCGTCATCGGGATGGACAAATCCCACTGTTGATCCATATGCCTCAACTCATACTTTCCGGATACTTAATCCCACCTTTATAACCACCCATTTACGCAGTGGCGTTTGATGTAATCAAAGTACCTTTCCAGTATAAGTGATTTACATGATCTCATGGTCATAAGGACTAGGTAACTATGTATCGAAAGCTTATAGCAAATAACTTAATGACGTGATCTTATGCTACGCTTAATTGGGTGTATCCATTACATCATTCATATAATGATATAACCTTGTTATTAATAACATCCAATGTTCATGATTATGAAACTAATCATCTATTAATCAACAAGCTAGTTAAGAGGCTTACTAGGGACTCTTTGTTGTTTACATATCACACATGTATTAATGTTTCGGTTAATACAATTATAGCATGGTATATAAACATTATCATAAACACAAAGATATATAATAACCATTTATTATTGCCTCTTGGGCATATCTCCAACAGTCTCCCACTTGCACTAGAGTCAATAATCTAGTTTACATATGTAAAGATATAACACCTTGGCCTTCTGGTGCTTTATCATGTTTTGCTCACGGGAGAGGTTTTAGTCAACGGTTCTGACACACTCAGAAACGTATGTATTTTGCAATTCATTTGCGTCTTCACGCATCACTCATTTTCCAAATGAGTCGGCATTAAATATGTTTGGTCTTCTGGTGGAACCTTAATTCCGCGGTCTGAAATATGTCACTAATATTGTCACACACAATATGGCTTCAAAGTTCTGACACTATCGGAACTACACCAAGTTCTCAAAGAACTTCTTGACTCAACATCCTCAATCATTGTCAAAACAATGACATACTCTGCCTTCTTTTGTAGAATCCGTCACAATATTTAGAACTCTTCTAAATCTAGCATTGTGCTACCTTTTAATCAACACTTAGCCTAATTGAGTTTTGAAAATTCATTTTTATATGTGACCAAACTAATATCGGTGCAACATTTTACAGCGATTTGTTTGTCATTACCCCATACAAAAATATATTTATATATCCTTGATTCTTCTGAAGTACTCAAGGATATTCTTACTGTTGTCCAATGATCATCACATGAATCATTCTGGTATATGCTCATAACACTTTAGAGCATAGGACATCTGATTATGTACATATTATACGTGATCTATAATCACTCATGTGTTTCAACTCATTGAGTATCATATACACTCAAGTCTTGTTAATCCTTTACATGAATAGAACACCTCCTTTACTTAAACTTATTATGTGTTTCAATCTATCTTCATAGATCTTGACACTAAATATGTTTCAGTCCATATCCTTTCATTGAAGCTAATTCTCAATGAAACCTTTTAATCAATTATATAATTACACTATTTATAATCAACGATATGTCAGCTACATAAAGTATTACAAATATGTCTCAGCGCTCCCACTTAATTTCTTGCAAATGTAAGCACCTTCATCGTTTCTGATGAAATCAAAAACTCTTTGACTATTTCATCCGGTGAAGATTCCAACTCCGCAATACTCACTTCATCCAATTGAAGTTCGTATTCTTATCTAGTATTCTACGGACTAGCAAAACTCTTGGTTGTATCTTGTATACACCTTTAATACACACTTCTGTTAAGTAATATATTTTTCTATCCTACTAGCATATCTCATAAAGAAATATGTAGTGATTACTAGAATAATCCACATAGACTATAAGCATTGCTACGAAAGATCTAATCTTATCGTAGTCAACTCTTTGAACTTTGTCGTAAACAACTTTTCGACAATCGTGCTTATTCAAGGATATTGCATCCAAGTCCATCAATTTTATAGATCCATTTACTTTCAAAAGTATTCATCTATCTTGGATTTCATGGCGTATAGCCATTTTAACGGAGTCAGGGCCCATCATAACTTCTTTGTTTGTAGTTGGTTTATCATTGTTCAAAAACAATCCTTTGTTCACAAATCATTTATTTGATCACAAAGTAAATCATACCTACAAGGTTCAATAAGTACTTTGATCTCCATGACTATAACATTTTGTAGACATGGGAGCCATGATCGTCGTGGCCGCTTCCGGAACTAATTCCGATGCTACGCTACTCTGATCATTATGCTCAGGTTCATAAACCTTATCAAGTTCTATTGTCCTCCCACTCAAATACTTCGCTAAAAACAATTTCTTGGAAATAAGTAAGAAACATCGACAAACACTTTTGTCTTTGTCTCCATAGTGGAAAGAATTCCCAATTAATTCTTTGGGATAACCCACAAAGACATTCATCCGATTTTGGTTCACCTTATGCTATGCATACCAAAATTTAAGAAAGGACTATTAGGGTTCATACCCATGCCATAACTCGTATGGTGTCATTTCAACGGATCATGATGATGCTCTATTCAGTGTAAAAGCGGTAGTCTCTAAAGCATAATCCACAAAAATTATAATGGCGTCATTTTATATTATCTCATCATTAATCCAACAAGGTTTGGATACATCTCTTGGATACTCTATCATCACTATGATACTCCAAGAAATGTGAGTTGTAGAACAACTTCATAACTCTCTTAGATGTTCACTAAAACTCGTAATTCAAATATTTCCACTATGATCCAATCATAGATATTTGACTTTTTCTATTACGATGATTTCCACCTCATGCTGAAATTTATTTGAATTCATTCAAATGTTTCAACCTTCTTCCTTATCGAATATATACACATATACTCAATTCATTGTTGGAAGTTTTCATGAAGTAGAAGAATCTCCCGCACACAACTATGCCCAGTGAACCACATACATCATCATGTATTTTTCCACTAAGTTAGTTTCCCGTTCAACTCTTGGCCTATGAACGGTATTTTAGTCATTCTCTTTAGAAAAGATTTGCAAGCGCCAAACGATTCAAAATCAAATGACTCCAAAAATCCATTTGCATGGAGTTCCTTCATGCGTTCCTCTCTAACATGACCTAAATGGCGGTTCCACAAATAAGTGGAATTCAAATCATTTGCCTTATGGCATTTTAGCGTCAGTGTTATGTATGTGTGTTTTCACCATTAAGATTTATAATAACTTATCCATCGTACATGGAGTAATGTCATAATTTGAACAACTCATTGTTTTCATTTGACCAGAGCAAAATAACAATTATTAAGTTCTTTATTATAAATTCTAAGGGCTAGATAGAATGCCAACGACGAACATAATAACACTTTATTTTTGTTCTAGACGTGCATTTCTATCATATTCCTTGTCAGTCACTTAGGCCATTGTATTCTTGTATTGCGTTGTTTTGTATGACACTTCATACCAACCAATATGGTATTAATACCCAAGAATTTCATTGTGTGACCAAACTAAGAATACAACCATAACATATATATCATTTATATACACCTGAGCTAGACTTTCTAGTCTTTTCTTTTCTTTCTGCCAAAATATATTTTGTAGTTTCTCTTTTAGCTTTCCTCATTATTCAGAAAACACTTCACCTTCAATAACTTTGAGTTTGTTGGTCAAATACCAATAACCTTGAGGTTCTTACTTTGAAGTTGATCATCATATGACAAGTGTTCCAGATTTCACTATTAGTAACTTTGTAATATGATGAACAATTTCACTCATAATTTTATCCATCAATTCATGACGACTTTCCGAGACCATGTCTGTACATGCTAGGCTCGTAAAGTTTAACCTTAGTATTCGTGTGTGCAAATCTGGCTTGCACCCGTTGTATGCACACATAGAATCTATACCTTAGTATTCGAAACTATGAGTCTTAGCAACGGTGCATACTAAGAACGATCACTTCATGGATATACGAATATCGTTAGTGCCCCAATAGTTGGAGGATTGGGACGCCTTGCGTCTTCAACCTTCGTACATTCCCATAAAACTTATGAGTTTATGTAGTCTCACCAAATTATATTCTATCACCTTGCAACAAGGTCTTAGATATCACATATATCTCATACCTTGATTATTTCTGAAAACTAAATTTTCAGCTCCTTACTTTTCAAACAGATTTGAACTTCAAGTTTCACGGAGACAAGATAACTTTAGGTACTAATTGAAACCATAGCTCTTTGAATCAACAATGTGAGGTTTACTAAAAGTTTGCAATAGGACTTAATCATTTCTTGATTCTTTAACAATACGGTACCAGTCCGTAAAGTTTATTTTCAGATTTTAACAATATTTCTATCTCAATAACAAGACTAGCGCTTGGTAGAAAAACGGATGCCAATACTACAAATTAATTCAAAATACTACTCAGACTATGTTTATGATAATTAGTTCATGTTTTAATCTAATTACTAATGAACTCCCACTTAATACAACATCCCTCATAGTTGTTAAGTGGTACACGATCCAGATCCACTACACCAAAACCGATCATCACGTGAGATGATGTAGCTTCAATGGTGAACATCAACATATTGATCATATCATCCATATGACTCGTGTTCAACCTTTCGGTTTCCGTTGTCCCGATGCCATGTCTGTACATGCTAGGCTCGTCAAGCAAACCCAAGTATTCCGCGTGTGCAACATGGCTTACACCCGTTGTATGTGAACGTTGAGTCTATCACATCCGATCATCACGAGATGCTTCGAAATGACGAACTATATCAACGGTGCATACGAGGGGAGAACACTTTATTATCTTGATATTAATGTGAGGGGTCATCTTATAATGCTACCGTCGCGATCTAAGCAAAATAAGATGCATAAAGGATTAACATCACATGCAATTCATATGTGATATGATATGGCCCTTTAGTCTTTGCGCCTTCGATCTTCATCTCCAAAGCACGGACATGATCTCCATCATCAACGGGCATGATCTCTATCATCGTCGGCGTAGCGTCAAGGTCCATGGCGCCGTATTCATGGTTGTTCACCTCATGTAGCAACTATTACAACTACTTTGGAAATATTATTCAACATGAATTTTAAAGACAACCATAAGGCTCCTGCCGGTTGCCATAATACAATAATGATCATCTCATACATATTCATCATCACATCATGGCCATATCACATCACCAAACCCTGCAAAAACAAGTTAGACGTCTCTAATTTGGTTTGCATATTTTACGTGGTTTAGGGTTTTCGAGTGAGATCTAATCTACCTACGAACATGAACCACAACGGTGATACTAGTGTTGTCAATAGAAGAGTAAATTGAATCTTCACTATAGTAGGAGAGACAGACACCCGCAAAGCCACTTATGCAATACAAGTTGCATGTCGAGCGTGGAGCAAATCTCATGAACGCGGTCATGTAAAGTTAGCCCGAGCCGCTTCATCCCACTATGCCACAAAGATGCAAAGTACTCAAACTAAAGACAACATAAGCATCAACGCCCACAAAAACATTGTGTTCTACTCGTGCAACCATCTATGCATAGACACGGCTCTGATACCACTGTAGGGATTCGTTGCATAGAAAACAAAAAATTTCCTACCGCGAGAACGCAATCCAAGCCAAGATGCAATCTAGAAGACGGAAGCAACGAGGGGATGATCGAGACTCACCCTTGAAGATTTCCAAAGCCTATAAGAGTAGGCTCTTATTGCTGTGGTAGACGATCACTTGCCGCTTGCAAAAGCGCGTAGAAGATCTTGATCACGGTGCCACAATCGGGCAGCACATCCGTACTCGGTCACACGTTCAGTGTTGATGAAGACGACGTCCTTCTCCCCGTTCCAGCGGGCAGCGGAAGTAGTAGATCCTCCTCGGAATCCCGACAGCACGACGGCGTGGTGGCGGTGGTGCTGGAGAACTCCGGCAGGGCTTCGCTAAGCGTGCGGGAGAAGTGGTGGAGGAGGAGAGGCTAGAGTTTGGGAGGGGGTGGCTAGGCGCCGGCCATGGGCAGCCCTAGGTGGTGCGGCCAAGAGTGGGCTGCCCCTCCCTCTCCTCCTCATTATATAGGTGGAAATCCCCAAGTGTTGGTATCCAAGTCTTCGAATAAGACCCGAAACCAAAACCTTCCATAGGGACAAAACCTACCCAAGGGGGGAATCCCACTCAAGGTGGGACTCCCACCCCTTCCTTGGGGGGTTGGCCGGCCACCCTTTGGGGAGTCCACCTTGGACTCCTTCCCTTTAGGGTTGGCTGGTCATGCAAGGTGGAGTCCCTCCGGGACTCCACTTTCCATGGTGATTTCATCCGGACTTTTCTAGAACCTTCTAGAACCTGCCATAAATGCACCGGATCATTTCCAAACTTGGAATATGACTTCCTATATATGAATCTTATTCTCCGGACCATTCCGGACCTCCTCGTGATGTCCTGGATCCCATCCGAGACTCCGAACAAAACTTCGAACTCCATTCCTTATTCCATATCTACTTAAACGATATCAAACCTTAAGTGTGTCACCCTACGGTTCGTGAACTATGTAGACATGGTTGAGACCTCTCTCCGACCAATAACCAATAGCGGGATCTGGAGATCCATAATGGCTCCCACATATTCAACGATGACTTAGTGATCGAATGAACCATTCACATACGATACCAATCCCTTTGTCACGCGATATTTTACTTGTCCGAGGTTTGATCATCGGTATCACTCTATATCTTGTTCAACCTCGTCTCCTGACAAGTACTCTTTACTCGTACCGTGGTATGTGGTCTCTTATGAACTTATTCATATGCTTGCAAGATATTAGACGACATTCCACCGAGAGGGCCCAGAGTATATCTATCCGTCATCGGGATGGACAAATCCCACTGTTGATCCATATGCCTCAACTCATACTTTCCTGATACTTAATCCCACCTTTATAACCACCCATTTACGCAGTGGCATTTGATGTAATCAAAGTACCTTTCCATATAAATGATTTACATGATCTCATGGTCATAAGGACTAGGTAACTATGTATCGAAAGCTTATAGCAAATAACTTAATGACGTGATCTTATGCTACGCTTAATTGGGTGTGTCCATTACATCATTCATATAATGATATAACCTTGTTATTAATAACATCCAATGTTCATGATTATAAAACTAATCATCTATTAATCAACAAGCTAGTTAAGAGGCTTACTAGGGACTCTTTGTTGTTTACATATCACACATGTATCAATGTTTCGGTTAATACAATTATAGCATGGTATATAAACATTATCATAAACACAAAGATATATAATAACCATTTATTATTGCCTCTTGGGCATATCTCCAACACTAGCTACATCACCAAATTCTCTAAGAAGCGTTTCTAGAATAAAATCTTTCTTTTCTCCTTCTTCCATATCACCGAGTGTAAGAAACATATGTTGCATTATTGGATCTATTATATATTAAAAATATATTACGGGCTAACTAGAAAATAGAGAATTCACTAAAAAATCCCACAATAATCAGAAACATCTGACCGCTTATTTGATAGACTAAAAATTTACAACCATTAGATTCAACTTAAGCGAAAAAATTACCCACCATTGCCATTACTACAAGAATAACGTGGCCCTATTCTCAAAAAAAAAATACGTGACCCCCATCCTTACTTTTGCCTTAGATCAAACCCTCTCAGCAATGGCAGCCGCCGTCTCTTTCCTACGAAGCAAGTTGTGCCCTTATGGCGTCCTCTTCAGCCGCACGTACGAGAGCAACAGGAGGAAGCAGGAAAGAGCGTACCAGACCCCAGCCTAGGTGAATATCCCATGTATTACACAGTACCATGAATCTATATATTTTATGGCCATAGGTACGAGAGGTGATTCCTGAATCAAAATTCAATGTTCAGCCGATCCGGCCGGCGACGGCAAATCCTGGATCAAGGTTTCCTTTGCCGAGACGGCGCACTGTCGACTCCAAGAGATCCTGACCAGACTGATTTTCATATGGCTCGCTGCCGCAAGATCTAAGCATGTATGCAGGGCATATAAGCCGTACACGCAAGAAACACATATATCATCTAAGTTTATGTATGCTTCTCGGTGATCTGATTGCCTCCCATTATTTTTTCTCAACTTTCTACAAATTGAACTACAATAGGAATAGAAATAGAGTAGACCATATCTACGCGAAAGAAATAAGCACACTGCACACACTCTCATCCCGATCTATATATGCAGCACTCACTTAGGTTACGTGTATTCATATATTTTTCAAATTTTCATGTCTCATCAAGTTTTATTTCTGAAGTATAGCACGTGGGACAATCATGATACAATACAAAAACTAATCATGCAATTTGATGCTGCTTAGTTTTTGTTGTTCTTTATTTTTCGCTCATGTTCTCTATCAATAAACCATTGAATTATAAATAACATACTTCCTCCGTCTCATGAATAATGTTTATCTTGCGGGAAAATTGTTGCTAAATTTGTCCCTTCAGCCATTTCATATGCGACTGCAGGGCGAATGGAAACAAAATACTTTTCGTATATATTAAAGGTATATTACGGGTTAACCATAAAAAGAGAATTACCTAGAAATTACACGGTAATCAGAAACATTCAACCCTTTATTTTATAGAGTAAAAAAAATCTGTAGTCAATAGATCTATTGGATAACAATTGAGCCTTACAATATTACCCACCAATGCCTTTACATGGGTGTAGACTTCTAATAAAAAAAAATAGAGATTAGAGTTGCCCGTGTGCCCCTCAAACACTAAAGAAATCAGCAGCCGCCGGGGTTCTCTAAGTCAATCCGCCTTGCACTTTGGAGCTCTCACGCTGTGCATCCCATGTATTTCAAGCTATAGTCGATGGGCACACGGCTGCTAGGTAGACGTACGATTCTCTCCGGTTTGGATCCCATGGTCGTGGCAGCCAGCGGCAATCCGCCTTGCACTTTGAAGCTCTCACGTTGTGCATTCCATGTATTTCAAGCTATATTCGATGGGCATAGGGCTGCTGGCTACCCGATTGAAACTCTCCTCCAAAGCAAACTCTAAACTAATTTGCATGCATACTTCTAATTCTCTCCAGTTTGGATCGTATGGTGGCGTTTCAATTCTCTCCCGTTTGGATCGCATACCTCTAATTTTATCTAACCTTTATTGTGTTGATGACAATTCTGAAGCTAAATCCCCACTCTCTGTTTCTTATGAATCATGTCCCCCGGTTTATGGGATCTCAGGGTTCGTTCCTCTTTATTGATGCAAGAAAGTAAGTAAGAAAGGTAGGAGAATTCGCGAGGAAGCTGAACATATTTGGGATTTATGAACCTTAAGACTGAACAGATTTAACATATTGGACAAAGCAAACTCTAAACTAATTTGCATGCATACTTCTAATTCTCTCCAGTTTGGATCGTATGGTGGCGTTTCAATTCTCTCCCGTTTGGATCGCATACCTCTAATTTTATCTAACCTTTATTGTGTTGATGACAATTCTGAAGCTAAATCCCCACTCTCTGTTTCTTATGAATCATGCATGTCCCCCGGTTTATGGGATCTCAGGGTTCCGTTCCTCTTTATTGATGCAAGAAAGTAAGTAAGAAAGGTAGGAGAATTCGCGAGGAAGATGAGCATATTTGGGATTTATGAACCTTAAGACTGAACAGATTTAACATATTGGATGCTCTCTAGCAGACAGATGAGCTTGCCAGACTGCACCGCCGTGATGCACTGCTACAGGGTATTCTGGGATCTTACTTCTGGCTATTTTGTTGTAAAGATGTGAGGATCGTGACGTCCCTCTTTTTGGAGCCAGGTAAAAGTGACAAAACGGTGCTTTCCATGCCTTTGTTTGTATGAAAAGATCATAACTTTCATGGTACTAATATTTGCACAAGTTGCAAATTTCGAATTTGATCTAATCTTTATTGAGTTGATGCAGTTCTGCAGCTCTCCCGGTTTATGGAATCTCGCGGTTCCGTTTCTTTCTATTGGTGCAAAAAAGTAAGTAAGAAACGTAGGAGAATTTGCCAGGAAGCTAAGCATATTTGGGATTTATAAAGCTTAAGACTGAACTTTCTTTAGGCAACAATGTTCCAACAAATAAAAGTATTTCTGCAAATAAAATCATATTAATTTATTTAATGTCCTCCTTTTGCATATTACCACGACAGGCGGGATGTGCAGCATCGGTCTAGAATGTCAATGATGCTAGGAAGACAGTGTTGGCCCAGATCCGGCAGTACTCTCGCCCATCTGTTACCAAACACAGCCCATATACGTCGAGTACTTTCCGACCTAGACGACGAAGTGATTTCCGGCGAGATGCGCACGTACAGTAGCCAGTACTTCCGCCGTGAGGTACGATCCAGCTAGCCAAGCTCCTGCTTGATCGATCGTTAAGATCAGCTAGCTTGCTAGTACTCACGTAGCACAATACACACGCACACAAGAAACGATTTGATTGCCAAAGGCCCTTGTCGTGCCTTGCTATTGATTCACAACTCACGGTGGTTACAAGCCTAGCTATTATATAGATTATATAATACCTAGACTAGCTAACCGACTCGGTGCACAACTCCTAGAGCTATACACATACGTATACTACTCGTACACGTGAGCACACCGTGCCGTCTTCATATCGGAGTGTTTATTCCTAACAATCACCCCTAAACACGACGTGCGCTTCATTTCGACATGGGTCCCAAATGCGCCAGCTGTTTTCCGCGGGCGTCTTCCTCGGCATTGCTTTCGCCGTCTCTCGTGGCACCCATGTCACCGATTTTATGTTCGTAGGTTTCTCCATGGCTTCACGCCAACAGTCCTCCTTGTCCGCGTCTTCAGTCTTCACCGGTTCCTTGATAAATAAACATTGCTTCTTGTGCTTCATCGTCACCGGATTATTTACCATCCGAAGTTCCTTCTTCGGATAGTTGTCCAACACGCGTCGCATGCGTGCTCTCGTCGGTCGTAGTCATCTCGTCTCCAATGCAGTTGGAGAAGGCACGACATACTCTTCTGCGCCCGACACCGCGCTTGTTTCTTCAATTGCGAATCCTTCTTTTGCTCGCTGAGGTTCCATCGGAACTTGAGTTGGATTACAATCTTTCATGCTACAATTCTCGAGTATTCTTTCCTTGAATAGCTCCTTCGTTTGTAGCTTGAACTTTGCAATCGCTTCCTTATCCGTAGCACGACGCCAATACTCCTCCGTGTTTGCGTCCTCGAACCTCGCAGGCTCCTTGGTGAGTAAACACCAACCTCCTCCTCTTCCTTGCGCATGCGTTATGCGGAGGACCTCCGGTGAATACAAATCGAAAACGCTTCGAAATATTTCCGGAGTAGGTAGCCGTCTCTGTTCCAGTACAGTCGGAGAAGACGACGGCACCGATTCTTCTGTCGCTTGCGCGACTGCTGGCAAACCTTGTAGACGATTTGCTCCTAGTGCACAACCTGGGTTGCACCCCCCCTGATTCGTTTCCTGGGCACTCTTTTGCCCCAGTTTCACGCGAACCTCCACGTTCTGGCCACACACCGCCTCCTGGTGACGTGAAAACGTGGCCCTTCTCCGCTTCTGGACTACTGCTAATCCCTCCTGGACTAGATTGTGCAGCGGATGGCCACACATCTCTTCCTAGATCACGTCCTGTCCCAAGCTTCTCACGTGGACATCCTTTTCCTAGACCTTTTGGCCATACAACATGACTGCGTTCTAGGCATGCATACGGTGGTGCAGCTCCACTCGAGCTGGCTTCAGCAGCCTCCTGCCCACCCGATTTGCTGCCAAGGCTTGTATGCTGATTGCCTCCACTAGGTCTCTCTGGCCTTGGACTGCTGCTGTCGGGCATCTTGTGCGTGGAGTCATTTGGGTGCGTACCTGGCTGCACCGGAAAACTATCACCTTGCACTCCAGTGCCCACGCTTGTCGCTGTCACGGCCGTACGTGCTAGTGACACAATGGATGCACTAGCACCAGAACTCGTAACGTCAGCAACTACGTCGCCGCGAGCTCTACCTTTTCGATCATCTGCATGCTCACTGTTATAAGCAACAGTAAATATCTCGTCCGGTTTCGTGGAGTTCCAAATCCATGATAGGTCTTTCTCAAAGACTACATCGCTTGTGACAACCACCTTGTTCGTCGAGGGATTGCACAAACGGTACGCTTTAGAGCCTTCTTCATAGCCTGTCATGATCATTAGAGTACTTCTATTCGCCAAGTTCCTTTTATGGCCGGACACCGTCTTGACATGCGCCACACACCCGAAAGTGCGAAGATGATCAACTGAGGGTTTTCGTCCGTACCATGCTTCGTACGGAGTCCCACCAACCATACTCCTAGTTGGCGCCCTGTTCAGCAAGTAGACAGCCGTGTTGACTGCCTCACCCCAGAACTTTCCTGGCAAGCCTTTGCTCTCCATCATGCTCCGTGCCATGGCCACCACCTTATGCTTCAATTCACCACCCCGATCTATGCGTAGGGACTTTCTTCCCCCTCGCCTTGACCTCTCCAGCTTCCTTGATCTTCTCGAATGCTTGTAGACCTTGATCTTTACTCTTCAGCAACACAATCCACATGTATTGGCTGAGATCATCCACCACAAGCATGAAGTACTCATTGCCGGACGGGGTTGCGGGTGAAATTGGACCGCATATATCGCCATGAACGAGCTCCAAAGCTTCACTTGCCTGATCCGTGGTTTCACGTGGGTACGGGGCACTCCGTTGCTTCTCGACGACACCTTCGTCGCATAGCTTGTCCACGTGATCCACACACGGTAGACCATGATCCATCACAATCTCCGTAGCCGGTGATGGAGGAGGTACCTCCTCCTCGTCCTACTGCTCGCATACTTCGAGCATCAGCATCATCGGCCCATCATCTCCTTCCTGGGCGATGAGAGCCCTTTCCTTCGGCTTCGGTGGTTTCCGGCAATCAACCTTGAAGTGACCGAGCTTGCCGCAGTTATGACATCTTACTTTCTTTATGTCAAACTTCCTCCTCGGCGGAGCGTCGTCCTCGTCCTCCCCTGCGATGTACTTTTTCGCTGGGCGAGAAACTTCTTCATCACTTCTTCTGTCATATGCCTTATCGCCCTTCTCTTTGGCGACCACCGACTCCCATTGGGCACGGGTAAGCATCACGTGCTCTTCCGGTACCACATCACCATAGGTGATCTTCATCCGCTCGTCATGAGCCTTGAACCGTCCAACTAGATCATCCATCGTGAGAGTCTTGAGATCAACGCACTGCTCGATCGCCGAAACAACGGACAAGTAACGCGGCGGCGCCGCGCGAAGGAAACGCCTTACGATCGAGATCTCCTCGAGCTTCTCGTCGAGCGCGCGAATCCCATTGACCAATGTAGCGACCCTCGAAGCGAAGGCGTCCAGCTTCTCATCTACTCCCATCTCCAGGTTCTCGTACTGCTTCTGCAAGGTTTGTAGGGCCGCCTCGCGGACACGCGCATGACCAAGATTCAGCGTCTTGATCGTCTCCCACGCCTCCTTTGCAGATGTCTTCGAGATTAGGTGCTGCTTCACGTCCATCGGCATCACCGAGCAGATGGCCGTGAGTGCCTGTCGGTCCTTGCGGTACTTCGACGCGCCCTTCTTGAACTCGTCGCCGCCGGGATCGACAGCCTCCCAGACTTCGTTGGACTCGAGCGCCCACATCATCGTGGTCGCCCACACCGTGTAGTTGTCGCGGATGTACTGCGGGTACTGCGTCGACACCGGCGCCGCGGCGCCGGAAGACTCGCCCACCTCCTTCGTCATGACCTCCCGTTACTAGGAGATCCTCCACGAGGCTCTGATACCAATTGTTGTCCCAGACCCGGCAGTACTCTCGCCGATCTATTACCAAACACAGCCCATGTAGGTCGAGTACTTTCCGACGTAGACGACGAAGTGATTTCCGGCGAGATGCGCACGTACAGTAGCCAGTACTTCCGCCGTGAGGTACGATCCAGCTAGCCAAGCTCCTGCTTGATCGATCGTTAAGATCAGCTAGCTTGCTAGTACTCACGTAGCACAATACACACGCACACAAGAAACGATTTGATTGCCAAAGGCCCTTGTCGTGCCTTGCTATTGATTCACAACTCACGGTGGTTACAAGCCTAGCTATTATATAGATTATATAATACCTAGACTAGCTAACCGACTCGGTGCACAACTCCTAGAGCTATACACATACGTATACTACTCGTACACGTGAGCACACCGTGCCGTCTTCATATCGGAGTGCTTATTCCTAACAGACAGTGTGGCATTGTTTACAGGAAGCACATAGCTGCATATTCGCTCAAGTACGTACACCTACCTTAGCCTCCATTACGCTTATGCATTGTTAATACATTTGCATCTCGATAAAGGGTGTCACGATGTATAATCCGTCATCCAGGTTTCCCCTACTGCTATTATTGTTCCAAAAAAAATCTGTTGGAACTTGCAACAAGCAGAGTGAGAGGCCCTAGCAGCGGGTACTCCTTCCTTTCGGATTAAATCGACACGGGCTGTGCATAGAAAGTAGCGTATGCATGCAGTAGCTGGCGTCAATTAAATAAGAACAGTGGTAGTACCTCCTTTATGACCAAAATTTTGATTTTATGTATAATTAATTTCTCCCATCGTTTTTTTTTATTTCCAACAGTTTGATTTGGTAGCATCCTTTGCAATTGCGATATTATGATGAAATCAATAGTAGCATGCATATCTGCATGTGGACAGTGCCTCCATGAATCACCGTCGCCAGCAGCATAGTGCGATTGAGGTTTGTCTCTCCATCCTATTAGTCCTACTTAGTACATGTTATGCCTTGGGCATGAGTTGTCCCATCTCATATGGTTTTTGAAAAACTTTAGAAAAAGTAGCAGCATTTATAACAATAGATTAGTATTACTCGATCCGTCATGAAATATAATTTCTTAATATATTAAATCCATGTCAAACATATTGCTACTTTTTTATAAAGTTGGAAAGATTTAAAATAGTATATTCAGGAAAAAGTAAAAGTACATTTATTTGTGGTTGGATGGAGAAAGTAGCCTCTACTATTCAAACCTTGGCTGCACATCTACATGTTTTGCAGCATATCCAGTTCAAGTAGAACTGAATTACTACTCCCATCTCCTGGGGTTTATTTATTAACACAATAAGTAACTTTGATTTTTTATTATTAAATGGTTCACTCCGCCAAGGGATCTTACTTTTGTATGTATCATGTTTTTTTTGGAGATCATAGACAGCAACAGAATAAAAGCAGGAGTAGGAAAGGTAACGTTAGGCTAAATAAGGCATGAGAAATTTACGTGTATATGTACTCCTACATGGCTAGATACATATAATTTGGCGGGAGGATAATGATGTCTATCCGTGCATGCATGATGATATCCCTTTTGTGAAGTTGGTATGCATATAGTTTCTCATGTGAATTCATGTTGATTAAGTTATAGTTTTCTAATATTTATATGCCTGCAGGATCTGCTGCCCTTAGTTTCTCCTGGCATCTAGGACCTGCAAAAGCAGATCGATCATTGATACCAAAAAAGCCCAGAGATCAGAAATCCCGCTGCTGCTATTTCGTATGCTTTTCTTGACATACTATCTAACCAAGACTTTCTTAGTCAGTACATAATAACCTCATATAGAGATTTGATTGGTTGGGGTTTAACCATGTCGTTAAATCTTATATTTTATATTAAAAAAAATGACACGTGTTTTTTCCATATTTATTCCGATTGTATTATGTTCTCTTATCATTCATTATTGCACTATTGCTACATCTTGAATTTCTGAAAGTAAATAGCCAAAATATATGAAATATATATTACATTGTTTGTATGATTTTTAACTACACATAATTTTTTTTATAGATGTAGCCGCGAAAATTTTATGATAATATCTTATATCCCAAGGGTAAACACATGTGCAAAGGACACGAAGTATTATTTTTTCTAAGCAAAAATAAATTACTGCCATGTATACTTTTTTAAACGATATGTTGATCACTGAAAACTATACACTGTTACAATTCTAAAAAATGGGTCAAACAAGAAGACCATTATAATATTAGATAAAATAAAATAATATTTGTCTATTTATATGGACTATGAAATATATGACACTACGTGCATACATGAGAAACTACGGATTATTTAGAGCTTTCGAGACATTATAGATGTTGCCCTCGCATTTGCGAGGGTGATATGCGTAGATGCACACGTCCGTTGGGAACCCCAAGTGGAAGGTATGATGCGTATAGAAGCAAGTTTTCCTCAGTATGAAACCAACACTAGTAGGAAAATGCTTATAGGTGGAGCTTAGTTCTGTGGCGCACCAAGAAAACTGCGCCACAGAAAGTTTTTTTGTGGCGCACGAGACTGTGTGCGCCACAAAAATAGCTTATTTTTGTGGCGCACTGCTGAACCATGCGCCACAGAAACTATGTGGGGCCCACATCCTGGCACTCCCAATTATTAGCGTAGGTATTTCTGTGGCGCACAAGGCCTGCTGCGCCACAGAAATAACTATTTCTTTGGCGCACAAGGCCTGCTGCGCCACAGAACTATTTCTGTGGCGCACTTGAGCTGGTGCGCCACAGAAATAGGGGAACTTATATTATCCCCGTACCCCTCCCCGCGCCCTCATCCCCTCTACCGCCGCGCCGCCTCTCTCCCTTCTCCCCCTCCGATCCGTACCAAGGCGCGCCGTCATGGTCGTCGCCGTCGCCATCGCCGTCGCCGCCGCCTTCCTCCGAGAGGGGCGCATGCCCCCACGCTCCACCCATCCCCGCCACCAGCAGCACATGCCGCTGCGGCGTGGAGGAGGAGGGGCCAAGGCGTGCAGGAGGAGGGTCCGGCGCCGCATCAAGGAGGAGGCCGAGCCGCCGCGTCCTCCACCTCCTCCACCCCTGCCATCGTCGTCAACCTCCTCCTCCACCCCTGTTTTCGGTGAGCTCCACCTCTGCCCTCCCCTCCCTCTTCCTCTCCCGCGCGAGCACAAGGTGCTCGATGAAATGCTCTGGCTGCTGTTGTGCTATCTGCTACTTTGATTGTCTTGCTATGGTAACTGAATCCATGCAATTGCTTGGTTCTGGACATTGGGTGATTCAATCTTCACCTGTGCCAGGTTGCAATTGATGTCTAATGCAATTGTAATTAACTGCTTATCACCTTGTATGTGCACAGGGATTGAATTATGATCCCATTGCTTGCAGTTGTTGCCTGTCAAGAACTGCATGAAAGCCTTGATTGCTTTACTGAAGCTTTGGCTTTAGTAAAGTGTCATGTGCATGTCATGCTGCTATTGCTTGATTAATTGCTGCTATGCTTGTTACTGATGGAGCTATAGTTGATTAATTGGTGCTATGTTTGTTACTGATGCTGCTATATTGCTTGATTAATTGGTGCTATGCTTGTCACTTCTTATTAATGAACCATGTGTTGGTGATGATTCAGTTAAACTAAATGGATTTGATTTGTTATCCAAATAGAGATATTCACAGTAGGGAATCATGTAAATGAATGCCACTATGGTATCCTTTGAAGAAAATGGGAAGTTTCTGATGGTGTAAAAGACTAGGTGATGCTAGGTTATTCAGTTGGTTATCAAGGTTGGTTTTATCTGGTTAACATGGATTGGCTATGTGCTCTTGCTTACTTATGCATATCCATCTCTACTGGATTGACTAGCTCAGGCTTGGCCTCTCTCTTGCCAGCATCACTTTGTTACTACCAAGTGATGAGTAATCCCTTATGGACCCTAGCTTTGTTTTGAACTCAACTGAGTAATGATATATTTCTTTTTCTTGTTGGCTTTGATGAAATTAGAGATATCCACAGTAGGGGATCATGTAAATGAATGCCATTGTGGTATCCTTTGAAGAAAATGGGAAGTTTCTGATGGTTTAAAAGACTAGGTGATGCTAGGTTATTAAGTTGGTTGTCAAGGTTGGTTTTATCTGGTTAACTTGGATAGGCTATGTGCTCTTGCTTACTTATGCATATCCATCTCTACTGGATTGACTAGCTCAGGCTTGGCCTCTCTCTTGCCAGCATCACTTTGTTACTACCAAGTGATGAGTAATCCCTTATGGACCCCAGCTTTGTTTTGAACTCAATTGAGTAATGATAAATTTCTTTTTCTTGTTGGCTTTGATGAAAATAGAGATATTCACAGTAGGGGATCATGTAAATGAATGCCACTGTGGTATCCTTTGAAGAAAAAGGACTGTTTCTGATGGTTTTAAAAGGCTAGGTGGTGCTAGGTGATTAAGTTGGCTACCAAGACTTGTCTCATCTGGTTAGTGGGATATGCTATGTGTTGTTGCTTGTTTAGGCATATCTATCACTTACTGGATTTACTGGTTCTTGATTGGCCTCTCTTTTGCCAGCATCACTTGGTCTATATACCAAGTGATGAATAATCCCTTTGGAGCATCTGTTCCATGCATGCTATATATGTGTATTTGACCATGCTTATGATGGATTTCTTTTAAGGACTCTAGCTAGATTAGAGGGGAAAAGTTGCTGCTTTGTTGCCTATGATAATGGATCATCAAATGTTTCCCTTTGTCCCTGGTTGCCTCCTTAATTGATGCCTTATGATCCAAATGACCCAAGTCCCTTGCATGATCCCATTTGTCCCTAATGTTGCTTAAGATGAATAAATTCCCTCTAATCACCATTTGGAGATCAAGACTAGTTCTTGATTTCCATTAGCTAGACTCCAATATTAAAAATGTCTCCCAAATATGGAGACAAACATTTTAACATTACCCCAATGTTATTTCTCTCAAATGGACAGTTTCTGATTGGCCTCTCTTTTGCCAGCATCACTTGGTCTATATACCAAGTGATGAATAATCCCTTTGGAGCATCTGCTCCATGCATGCTATGTGTGTTTGAGCATCTTGACTTATGTCACCATGGTTTGGTGGTGTTTTTGTACTTGCCGATGATTAGATGGTTGGTCGATCACTCGTACACTCGGGGGTGGAGCAAGTGAGCCTGGTGTGATGGCACAAATATCAATATCTTGTGCATCCTACCTGGCCTCACTTACTCCATCCCTGGATGTTAATATTTGTTTCGACCAACAAAGTATGAGGCATTCCATTTAGTTCATACTAGCTACTTCTTAATTGCATTGGCCTTTCTTCCATTTTAGTGCCGATGATTAAATTGTTTGGTCACTTGTACACTCTGGGGTGGGGCCAGCCTGGTGCGATGGCACAAATATCAATCTCTTGTGCATCCTACCTGGCCTCGCTGACCCCATCCCTGAATGTTAATATTTCTTTCGACCAACAAAGTATGAGGCATATGATATCTAGTTGAGATACCACTTGGCTCTTTCTTCCATTTTAGTGCCGATGATTAGAATGTTTGGTCACCTATACGCCGCAATATACTTTGTAGACGGGCCCCCTTTCCCCGTTCCGTGAACGAGCAACAACGCCGACCTGCCTCTCCAGCCGCCTCCTCTTGTGGCCGCGTCTCCTGCGCCCTGCACTCTTCGCCTTCTTGCCCGGTGAACAATAGACTTATCGTTGGAATAAGGAAGCCGACGACGGTCGATCGCAATCTAATCTTGCGACCGGCCGTCATCGGTTTGCTTATTCCAACGATCAGTCTATTGGTTCATCGGGCAAGAAGGCGAACAGTGCAGGACGCAAGACACACGGCCACAAGGGAGGCGGCTGGGACTGCCGTGGTTCTGCGCCGGAGAGGCAAATCGGCGTTGTTGTCTCGTCAAGGACCCGTTCACGGAACGGCGGCCGGGGAAAGGGGGCCCTTCTGCAAAGTATATTGCGGCGTATACTGCAACTATGGTTTCTGACCATAGTATTTTGTGTTGACCAACAATGTATGAGGCACTTATTCCATTTTGTCATTCCATTTGCTTTGATATTTTCAAAATGCCGATGATTAAAATGTTTGGTCCCCGTACACTCTGGGGTGGCGTAAGTGAGCCTGGTAAGATAGCACAAATATCAATCTCTTGTGCATCGGACTTGGTCTCGCTTACGCCATCCCGGAATGCTAATATTTGTGTTGACCAACAATGTATGAGGCACTTATTCCATTTTGTCATTCCATTTGCTTTGGTATTTCCAAAATGCCGATGATTAAAATGTATGAGGCATTTATTCCATTTCTCTTGTGCATCGGACTTGTTGGTCTCACTTTCTTCCATTTTCATCATAGTAGGAACTGGATATGAAGACCCGATGCAAGCGAGCCTGGTGGGTAGAGAGGAGGGGAGCAAAGGAGGAACCGGATGAAGACTACTTTGTATCTCGAAATTGTGAAATTTGTATGAATTAAGAGTTGTATGCAAAACATTTGTATATATTGTTGTATAATGTGATGATGATGTATAATGTTGCTATGTTATATGTGTTCACATTATATCTGTCTATATTATATCTGTATATAACCTGTATACTGTGTATAAAACCTGTATAATACACCAGGCAGTATAAAATCGAGTATACCGGTACAATGTTCTGTGGCGCACCAAAATGTAATTCAGTGGCGCACATGTTTCTGTGGCGCATGGGTAACAATGTGCGCCACAGAAACCTTAATTCTGTGGCGCACGGGCACCTGCGCCACAAAACCTTATTTTTGTGGCGACGTTTCTGTGGCGCACCACCCGTGCGCCACAGAATCACTTTTTCGTGCGCCACTGATGAGGCTTTTCCTACTAGTGCAAGGTTATCGAACTAGTAGGAGCCAAGAAACACGTGAAGATTGTTGCTGGAGGAATGTAGTGCGGCGCAACACCAGTGAAACCGGCGCCAACGTGGAACCTGCACAACACAATCAAAGTACTTTGCCCCAACGTAACAGTGAGTTTGTCAATCTCACCGGCTTGCTGAAAACAAAGGATTAAACGTATCGAGTGGAAGATGGTGTTTGTTTGCAAAGAACAGTAAAAAGTAGAATGTATTCAGATGTAAAAGAATGGACCGGGGTCCACAGTTCACTAGAGGTGTCTCTCCAATAATATAACTAACATGCTGGGTGAACAAATTACAGGCGAGCAATTGACAAATAAAGATTCGATACATATCAACGATGATTACTATGTGATTTAATCAGGGCATTACGACAAAGTACATAGACCGCTATCCAGCATGTATCTATGCCTAAATAATCCACCTTCAGGTTATCATCCGAACCCCTTAAGTTGTAAACAACAGATAATTGCATTAAGTATGGTGCGTAATGTAATCAACACAAATATCCTTAGACAAATCATCAATGTTTTATCCCTAGTAGCAACAACACATCCACAACCTTAGAACTTTCTGTCACTGTCCCAGATTCAATGGAGGCATGAACCCACTATCGATAATTACTCCCTCTTGGAGTTACAAGTATCAACTTGGCCTAGCCTCTACTAGCAACGGAGAGCATGCAAGAACATAAACAACACATATATGATAGATTGATAATCAACTTAACATAATATTCTATATTCATCGGATCTCGCCAAACACAACATGTAGCATTACAAATAGATGATCTTGATCATGTGATAAGGGCTAAGCCCGGGGATGTGCCCGATCTTCACGGATTTGAAGGGATACGTGGGGGTAGGTGGATGAACGCGATGAACACGTGGGGAAACGCGGGGATACAACACACACACGCACACAATTCGAGTTGGCTCGAAACACCAACTCGATAGAGATTGCAGGAAAAGACCTTCCGGTAGAAGTCCCGCAAAGAGATCGACAAATCAAAGCTCGGGAGATCTAGAAGGGCGAAAAGACCGGAAGGTTTGATAGAAGTGCGAGCAAAAGACCAAATAGGTAGAAGTGCAAGCAAAAGATCAAACAAACGGTAGAAGTCGCCAAAGAGATCTTCACGAGTTGATAAGGAGCCCGGGTGGGGATACAAGATCATAGATCTAGGTAGGGTTCCCACAAGGGTGAGCTAAGCTCAGGTTTTCTTTCAAATCAAGTCTAATCTCAGATCTGAGCCAACTAGGCTATTTATAGGTAGGGGCGAAGGGTTAAGTTATATGCTGAAAAGTTCTGTTGTGCTGAAGTTCGCGGTGGCGGAAGTTCCGGTCATCTTGGGCTGGGGCCAGGAAGTTCGTCCTGGGGCCGGAAGTTCCGGCCAAGTTCCGAAAGTCGTCCATTTCCTTGCAGTAACATCCAGTGTTGTTTTCGCGTATTTCGGAACTTGGGAACTGGGCGAAGTTCGGCGCGGAAGTTCCGGTCCGGCGAAGTTCCGTCCGATGCTTTTCCTCGTGGAGGGCATCTTGGGGGCATCTTGGAGGAATCTGGCCGGAAGTTCCGGTCCTGGGGGCGGAAGTTCCGGCCTAGGCGCTGTAGCTCCATCTTCATCGTTTCCAGCTCTCTCTCCAACGTCTTGGTCTCCATGGCTTGTGTCTTGGTCGATGTACCTGATTGAACATAGGGTATTTGCATGAAGTAGCAAGCCATCCAAGGGGGTGTCAAAGTCATAGGTAGAGAGGAGCGAATTCACCTCTTGGCGTAGTGCTTGGGCTCGAGCTCGTGTCATTGGACCACGAGGAGGGCTTGTCGGTCTTGAGGCGGCGGTGTCCATAGGCCACCCCGTATCATCTCCCCCCTTGGGAAAGAGTCGTCCTCGACTCTATGTTCTCCTCATCTCCATGATATGGTGAAAGGTCGGACACATTGAATGTGTTGCTCACCAAGTACTTGGATGTTGGTATGTCGACGATGTAGGCGTTGTCGTTGATGCGCTTGAGGACCTTGAAGGGACCATCACCTCGGGGCTTGAGCTTGGAGCTTCTTTCTTGAGGGAAGCGGTCCTTGCGAAGGTGTATCCACACTAGGTCGCCTTCATTGAAGATCCGTGCCTTTTTCTTCAAGTTTAGTCTTGTGGCTTGACGGAGAACTTGTTGCTCGATCGTTGCCCTTGTGTCTTCATGGAGTTTCTTCATGTATTGTGCTCGCTTGTCGATGTCCATGTTCACTTGCTCATGTAGCGGAAGAGGTAGGAGGTCAATCGCCGTAGGTGGTTCAAACCCGTAGACGACCATGAATGGGCTTCTCATTGTTGTGGAGTGCTTGGCGCGGTTGTAGGCAAACTCCGCATGTGGGATGCAATCTTCCCATGCTTTCAAATTCTTCTTGACAAGGACTCGTAGTAGTGTGGAGAGGCTTCGGTTCACCACTTCGGTTTGCCCATCGGTTTGGGGGTGTGAGGATGATGAGAACAAAAGCTTGACGTTGAACTTGGCCATTAGTGTCTTCCAAAGATAACTCATGAACTTGACATCTCGGTCGGAGACAATGCTTCTTGGTACACCGTGGAGTCTCACAATTTCCCTAAAAACAAGGAGGCAATGTGTGAAGCATCATCCGTTCGGGAACATGGTATAAAATGAGCCATTTTTGAGAATCTATCCACTACCACAAAGATTGAATCATGACCATATTTAGTTCGAGGTAATCCTAGTACAAAGTCCATGCTTATATCGGACCAAGGAGCATAAGGAATAGGCAACGGTGTATAAAGACCATATGGATTGGAAGAGGACTTAGCTTGTAAGCATGTTGTACACCGACGGCAAAGGCGTTCCACGTCTCGGTACATTCTTGGCCAATAGTAGTGAGTGGATAGCATGGCATATGTCTTCTCTCGTCCAAAGTGACCCATGAGACCACCACCATGCGATTCTTGTAAGAGCAAGAGGCGAAGCGAGGACATTGGAACACAAAGTTTGTTGCCCTTAAACAAGAATCCTTGGTGCAAATAGAAATCATCGATGCCCTTTTCAATGGAACACTTTGCAAAAATTGGGCCAAAGAAAGTATCGGAGGCATATTGTTCTTTGATTTCATCAAGACCCAACACATGGAAATCCAAACGAGTGAGTAAAAGGGTGAGCTTGCGGGAAAGGGCATCCGCAACGACATTGTCCTTGCCCTTCTTGTATTTGATTACATATGGAAAGGACTCAATGAACTCAACCCATTTTGCATGTCTTTTGTTCAAAGTGTGTTGACTTTTCAAATACTTCAAAGATTCATGGTCGGCGTGAATAATGAACTCTGGCTAGGAGTCATTGGGCGTAGGATGTAGGTCTTGTCGTTGACCTTGAAGCTATAGGCATTTGTGTAGCCATCATGGTTTGCTTTCTTGTCATATTGCCAAGGGCGACCAAGTAACATGTGGCACACCGTCATAGGCACGACGTCACAATCAACGGTGTCTTCATAGGCGCCAATCTTGAAGGATATCGTGACGGTGTGTTGGATCTTCACATTTCCATTGTCACTTAGCCATTGCACATGGTAGGGATGGGGGTGTTTCCGGAGCGGGAGGTTGAGCTTGGTGCATAGTTCGGTGCTTGCAAGGTTGTGGCAACTCCCTCCATCGATGATAACCTTTATTGACTTGCCATAGGGTGGCTAATCGATGTGGTTCCTTGTGGTCTCACGGCGGTATCCGGATGCGGGTATGGGCACGAGCGACACGGCGACGTACCCAGGTTCGAGGCCCTCCGATGGAGGTAACACCTCTACTCCTGCTATGAGTGTATATGGTAGAGACACAGTGGTGCTCCTTGAGCTGTATATCCGGCTGCTCCTGGGAGGCTAAGGTAGACGAAGGTCTCTCTCACAGGGCAGCTCTAAGACTAGTGAATGAGAAGTGATCGATCGTCCCCCGCACGAGGGGGTAGCCCGGCTTATATAGGCACCGGTACTTTACATATAAGTCCCTAGAGTCTAGTGGCCGGCATGGCCGGCTCCGGCTCCCGCTCCTTCCCGAGGCGCTGACATCAGGGAGCCGTTGAGCGTAGTGGCACGTCCCATCCGCCTGCTCAGGTCAGCGGCATGGCGAGGTGCTGTCGTTGTCGTCATCATGCTCTGTAGCGCGTACGGTCCGACGTACGCCATGATGGCCTGTCCGGCGCGTGGCACTGCTGCTCCAGTGCCCCGTACTTTACGGGAGATGAGGTCAGCGTGGACCTTTGAACCCGGCTCACCTACCCAGTTCCTTCCAGTGCAAGACTCGCCAGCCTTGAGTCGGTCTGAGGTACACCCCAGTCGGATATGGCTTGTAGAAGCCGGCCCAGCCACAGCGTTGAAGGCCGCAGCCAGGCCGACTAGGACTTAGAGCCAGCCGGCTTCCGAGGCAGCCGGCCACGGCTCCAGCCGGCTGCTCCTCAGCCGGCCTTTGCCGCGAGCCGGCCGTCCTCAAGCCGGCCGCTCCGCGTCCATTGCCCTACCCGGGGTCTTCCCCCCGACATTAGCCCCCGAAGCTGGCAAGGTCCTGCGTTAAGAAGGACCTAGGCAGGTTTCCCTGGCTTCTATATATCTCTCGCTTGTTTCCGGCGGCTCCCGGAGGGGCCAGCTGAGAATTTTCATTCAGCCGGCTGCGCCCTCGTCCGGCTCGCCCCGTCCGGCTTCCTCCAGCCGGACGCCTTTTTTGCTCCTGTTGTTTCCACTTTTTCTTGTTGATGATGCTTCCGGCTTGTTGCCAGAATTTGGGGCCGGGTTGATTTTATCGTCCGGCTCCGGCTTGGGCGCACCGGCAACTCCGCCGCCTCGAGTCCCGCGCCCGACTTGACCGTTCTGACGGCTTCGTCAGCGTGGCCGTTTCGTATGGTCACATCGCTGTCTCCTCCGGATCCGGTGCGGTCGTGGGGAAGTGGCGCGGCGGTTTCTGGTAACCGCAGCGGTCGTGGGGGCAGTTATGGCCGCAGTAAATCCCGACGTGGCCCACGATCGCCACGTGGCCACGCAACCGGCGCGCCGGGCGGCTATAAATACCCCCGATGCGGTACGAGGCATCTTCTTCTTCTTCCTCGCCCTCGCACGCTATTCTCTTTCTCACTTCACCCGAGCGCTCTTGCACGCCGCCGCTTCTTCTCCGGCGACCTCCTGGCGAACTCCGGCGATCCTACGCGGCCGGAACTCTCCGCCGTTCGGCAGCCGCCCGCACGCCAAGCCGGCGCCACGGGGCCCCGCGGCTCGACGCTGCGCTCGTCGCCACCGCGCTCTCCTCCGGTGAGAAGCGGTTCTTCCTCGCCCTTTGATCTCTCCTGGTCTTCTTCCTCCTCTTCTTCGACGATGGCCTCCGCCAGCGGGTCCTGGAGGGGCTCGTACATGCACGACGACGACATCGAGCGGCTGGTGCGCCTCCGCCGGATTCCTCGGGAGGTGATCACGCGGGCGCCAGGCGAGGAGGTGGAGCCCAAGCCGGAGCCTGGCGAGCGCGTCGTCTTCGGCGCGCACCTCGACCGCGGGCTGGGTCTGCCGGCTTCGCGCTTCTTCCGCCGATTCCTGGACTTCTTCGGCTTGCAGCCTCATCACCTGCCAGCCAACGCGTGCGTCCTTCTCAGCTGCTACGTGGCCTTCATGGAGGGCTACGCCGGCTTGTGGCCCGACGTGGATTTCTGGAGCCGGCTCTTCTACCTCAAGTCGCAAATGACTGAGGGCCGCCTGAGGACCTGCGGCGCCGCCTCCATATATCCCCGCGCCGGCTCTCTCTTCCCGAAGATTCCGACTGTCGACTCGGTGAAGAACTGGCAGATGTCGTTCTTCTACGTGAAGAACGCCAACCCAGCCTTCGACCGGATCAACCTGCCGGAGTATAATCCGGCTCCTCCGACCACCCGGCTCAACTGGGGTCACAACGCCAAGTCGGCGGATCCGGATGCGGAGGTCAACCTCCTCTGGGACTTCTTGGGGGAGTGCGTCACTGGGGGCCGGCTGAGCGCCGAGGACCTCCTCTGCACTTACATGGAGCGCCGGGTGATACCACTCCAGGGCCGCGTCCACAAGATCGGGCATATGTCCGGCCGGCTGGATCCGACCCGGACGTCGAAGGTGGCGCTCACCAAGGCCCAAGTTGCTCACCGGGTGAACAACATCACCAAGGCCAACATGCCGGAAGCCTGGGAGTGGGGGCTGCCGCCTTACGACCGGGCCGCGCCGCCTGAGCGGGTAAGTTGATGTTTCGGCTTGCGCTTTTCGACTTGCGGCTGCGTGGCCCACTTGTTATTCATCTGTTCTTGCTTTCCAGATTTTCCCCCGCCAAGAAATCGAGGACGGCGACTTGGCGCACAAGATCTGGACGCCGGATCACGTGGATCCGGCTGACCAAGCCGGCGACCAAGCCGGCGACGATGACCTGCCGGTGGTGCCCGACCAGGGCGGCCAAGGGGAGCACAACCCGCCGCCCTCGCCGGAGCAGCGGGAGGAGGAGGAGGAGGAGCCGGCCGCGTCCACCACGGGACCGATCCGGGCGGTGCCTCTGCGCACGAGGCCGCCTGCCGCCTCGGCGACTTCCGCGCCGAAGAAGAAGAAGCGGGCCGCCGGCGGGAGCACGGCCAGGCTGGAGGGCCGGGCCAAGAGACAGCGCCAGCAAGGGCCCAAGAAGGTCCCGGAGATGGCCGGGTAAGTCCCTTTTGTTTTCTTCACTGTTTGATTCCTTTTCTTTCCTTACTTTGCACTCAACTTCTTTTGTTTGTTTGACTAGGGCCGCCATAAAGTTCACCCAGGGCGGTGCCTCTGGGCCGGCTGCTCGTGCTGCGCCGCCGCCTCGTCGGCAGAGGGAGCCGACGCCGCCGCCTTCGACACGTGCGCGCACGCCGCCCGTTGTCGTCGTGCCGCCCGTGGTTACGCCGCCTGCCGCGGGGGCGTCTTCTTCGGCTGCGCCTCCTTCAGCGCCAGGCCAGGGCGCCCAGGGCGAGTCGGCCCAGAGGCCCACTCTTGGCGACCTGTTTCCACACCGCGCGCCGCTGTTGGGGCCGGCGGCTGGAGCTGGCCGAGGTGTGCCACCAGCGGCAGGAGCTGGAGCCGGCGGAGCTGCGCCGCCTGAGGAGCCGGAGGTGGTTCCCACCGGGCCAGCCGCGCCGCCTCCGGCTTCGGAGCCGCCGAGGACGGAGCCGACTGGGAAGGAGCCGCAGCGGGAGGAGCCGGCGCGCGCTAAGGACGCCGACTCCCGGGCGTTGGTGAAGTCGAAGGGCCCGGCGGTGTCGCCCACTAGCCTTCACGTGGCCAAGGGTGCCCGGCTGGCGAGAGTGCCGTCCGCCTCGGACTCCAGCTTCGGCTCGGCTGGCACCATGGAGAAGGCCTGGCACCAGGCGGACTCCTGCGAGATAATCAGCCGGGAGGGGCAGCCTGGCACGGCGCCCTTGAAGATGCTTTTCTCTGGCTACCGAGCCAGCCTGAAGAACAAAGCCGCCGAGGCCATGGCCCAGCTGCAGACGCTGGAGGAGGCTGACAAGGTAGGTGGCTTCTCATCTTATTTTCTGCGATTTTATTATTATCCTGGTAGCCCTCCGAGGCATGGGCCGGCTGCTCGGAGCCGGCCCAGGTTTCGCCTAAACGGTTGACTCTTTTTCAGGCGGTCGACGAGCGACGCACCGCCTTGTACAACAAGGTGGTGACCAGCTACCACAAGGCCAAGATTGAGCGGGCCACCTTGGCTCGTGAGCTGGAAGCCGTCAAGGGTAAGCTCTTGCTTCTTCTGGCTCGATGTCTTTTTTCTTTTGTCTTCGTTGGCTGACATTTCTTTCCGGCTGCCTCGCAGTTGAGGCCGCCAAGGTTCCGCAGCTGGAGACGGATCTCCGGGTTGCTCGCGCTCAGTGCGCCGAGAGCGAGGAGGCGGGTCGATCTGCAGCCTCCAAGCTCAAGGTGGCTGATAGGGAGTTGACGCGGCTGCGCCTGCTGGAGAAGAACCATCTTGCTGAGCTCGCCTCCCTTAGGACGGCAGAGAAGGAGAAGGTGGAGGATCTGAGCCGGCGGCTGGACGAGGTGGAGAGGCAGCGGCTTGCGCTCCAGGAGGAGGTTACCACCAAGTCCACGGAGCTGACGGCTACTGCCAAGCACTGGACGGACTTGCTTGGCGCGATTGATCGTGGCTTCTCGGGTGAGTGTTTCTATGTTCCCTTCCCTTTGCCGGCTTTCGGCTGTCGGCTGCCAGCCTCCGTTGGTAGCCGGCTGCAGAAACTTATCTTTTTCGCTATCTCCATCTTCGGGCTGGGTTGGCTCGTGCCGGCTGCCGCCAGTCTTTTTCTTTAGAGCTTCGAATCTCCATCTTCGGGCTGGGGGCAGGCGGCCGCGCTTACTTTAGACTTCGGAATCTCCATCTTCGGGCTGGTGGCAGTCGGCTCGTGCCGGCTGCCGCCGCCTCCTTTCTAGAGCTTCGTCTCCATCTTCGGGCTGGGGGCGGTTCGTGCCGGCTACCGCCATCTTTAGGACTTCGAAAATTTGCATTTTTCAGCTTATTTCGGCTTTGATGACTTCTGACATGCTTCCTTCTTGCAGCGGCCTTCCCGGAAACGCAGGATGCGGCCTTGGCGGCCGTTGGCGCTGCGCGCGAGTCCAGGGGGCGGGCGACTGGCGAGGGCAGCTCGGAGTGCTTCACCATGGAGGACTACATGTCGTCCCTGGCTGCCCGCGTCGAGCCCATCACCAAGTTTGGCTGGGAGCTCCGGAAGGCGGCTGAGGAGCTGGTCCCGATGCTGTGGCCCGCGGAGGCGGCGCCGCAAGATATCTCCAGCCTCACCTCTTTGATCGAGCGGGCGCCGGATCGCTTCCTCGACTGGAAGGAGTCTGCCACGCGCGCTGGCGCCGACATGGCGCTGTCCTTTGTCCTCTCCTGGTACAACGAGGTGGACCTGGGGCAGCTCGAGTATCGGCGAGCCGGCGTGGAGGAGGAGCTCTCGGCCGAACAGAAGGCCGCCCGGCTTGCCCGAGCCAGCGCCATCGCCGACTTCGTCGACAAACGCCTCTTCGTCGCGGATCCGAACCCTCACTCTGATGAGGAGGAGGAGCTTGAAGACGAGGAGATCGAGATGGAGTCTCCGCCTCCTGCTAACGATCCGGCTGGTCCTCCTTCAGCCGGTGCTTAGGCTTTCCTGCTCATGTAGCTTTGCTTTTGCCAAAACAGATTATTAAATCCCCGGAATGCCGGGTGCTTATGTAATGACAATATTATCGCCTTTTTATTATGATGCACTTTAGTGTGTTTGTTAATCATGTGTGTGCCGGCTTGCTTTCTTCCGACTTGTTCGCTTTTTCCCATCCGCCCCACTCTTTGGCTGTGCTCTTGCCGGTCGTACGTCCGACTTGCGATCCGTCGCCGGATCAAGAGCGTGCCGCTGGGTGAGGCCGATAGTATTTCAGTCGAACGAGTCGATTTCGGCAGTCCGACACTTTTATGAAAAGTTGCAAGTCAACTCGCTTTTACTCTTTCCTTAGTCGTTTTTCGCGTGCCGGCCTCCCCGCCAGCCGGACAGCCGGGTTGCGGTCTGTAGCTGGTCGGAAGCCGGCTGTCGGAAATCGGATCACGTTACTAAGCCGTCGCGTGAAAGGGTTCAAGCCAATTGGCGAAACGAAGTAAAGTACGCGAAAAACTTGTCGGAAACGGCGCTCTTGGCGCATGCTTTTTCATAACTTACAAAAGGGGTACAAGGGATACATACATTCCTGCTCTCAAGTGTAAAATGGTCGAAGCAACCTGACATTCCAGGGACGTTTTGTCTCCTCGTCGGTTTTGCTCGCCTTGTTCTTTTTGGCCTCTTGGGCATCTATGAGATAGTAGGAATCATTGCCTACTGCCTTGCTCACGATGAAGGGACCCTCCCATGGGGATGCTAGTTTATGCTGTCCGGCTGTCCGTTGGATCAGCCGGAGCACTAGGTCTCCTTCTCGGAATGCTAAGGACTTGACCTTCCGGCTGTGATAGCGACGGAGGCTTTGCTGGTATACGGCGGACCTGGATTCGGCCATCAGCCGGACCTCTTCAACCAGGTCGACTCCATCTTCGCGAGCTTCTTTGGCTTCGGCTTCTGTGTATAGCTTGATCCTTGGCGCGTCGTGCTCGATGTCAGTCGGCAGGACGGCTTCGGCCCCGTATACGAGGAAGAAGGGTGTGAAGCCGACTGAGCGGTTTGGCGTTGTGCGCAGGCTCCATAGCACGCTGGGCAGCTCTTCAATCCAGCAGCCGGCTGAGCGCTCAAGCGGCTCCACCAGCCGGGGCCGGATGCCGGCTAGGATCAAGCCGTTTGCCTTCTCCACTTGGCCGTTGGTCTCCGGGTGTGCTACGGACGATAGGTCCATTCGGATCCCCATCTCCCCGCAGTAGCGCTTGAAGATGCCTTCGGCGAAGTTGCTGCCGTTGTCGGTGATGATGCTATGCGGGTAGCCGTATCTCGCGATTATCTCCTTGAGGAATGTGACGGCTGTGGAGCCATCCAGCTTCTTGATCGGCTTGGCTTCGATCCACTTAGTGAATTTATCAATCATCACCAAGAGATGTGTCATGCCGCCTCGGGCTGTCTTGAATGGGCCCACCATATCCAGGCCCCATACGGCAAACGGCCAGGTAATGGGGATGGTTTTTAGGGCGGAAGCCGGCGTTTGCCTTTGCTTTGCGAAGCGCTGGCAGCCGTTGCACTTCTTCACCAAGTCTTCTGCGTCTCTGAGCGCAGTCGGCCAGTAAAACCGTGCCGGAAGGCTTTGGCCACTATGGCTCTGGAGGAGGCGTGATGGCCGCACTCTCCCTGGTGGATTTCCCGTAGGAGCTCAATCCCTTCAGCCGGCTCGACGCACCGCTGGAACACCCCACTTACGCTGCGTTTGTACAACTCGTGGTTGATGATTGTATAGGCCTTGGCCCTTCTCTCAATCTGCCTGGCTTGAACCCTGTCATTGGGCAGCACACCATCGGTGAGGTAGGAGAGGAATTCTTGTGCCCATGATGGTACGCATTTTATTTCAAATACGCTAACCACCAAGGCCTCCATCTTCGGAGCTTCCGGTTTCGACTGCGTGGTCGCCGGGTTCGGCTGTGAAGCCGGCGGGTTTGGCTGATAAGCCCCCGAGTTTGGCTGAGAAGCCCCCGCGTTGGACCGATAAGCCCCCGGGTTCGGCTGAGGAGCCGGCGGGTTTGGCTGATGAGCCCCCGACTTGGGCAATGAAGCCCCCGGGTTCGGCTGAGAAGCCCCCGGGTCAGCCGGCACGAATATGGAATCCGAGTCCGGTGACGGTATGATGGACGGTTTCTTGAGAATCGCCAGGGCAACGCCCGGCGGAATGGCTTGCCGGGTCGAGCCAATCTTGGATAGGGCATCTGCCGCCTCATTGTTTGCTCGTGGCACATGGTGGAATTCACAGCCATCAAAGAAGCCGGATAGCTGCTGGACGTGGAAGCGGTACGAGGCCATGTTGGCGTCCTTCGCGTCCCAGTCGCCCGATGCTTGCTGTATAACCAAGTCGGAGTCGCCGAAGCAGGATGCGACGCACGCCAATCTCCTTGGCCAGCTTCAGCCCATGGATGAGCGCTTCATACTCCGCCACATTGTTGGATGCGGCGAAGTGGATCTGCAGGACATAGTCCAGCCGATCTCCCTTGGGGGAAGTGACGACGATGCCGGCTCCCAAGCCGTTTCGCATCTTCGAGCCGTCGAAGTGCAGCTTCCAGTGCGTGGAATCAGGCACAGGCGGCAGGTATTGCATCTCGGCCCAGTCGACGAAGAAGTCCGCGAGGATCTGCGACTTGATGGCTGTGCGCGGCTCGTAGATGATGGTGTGGGCGGCTAGCTCCAGGGCCCACTTGGCGACCCGGCCGTTGGCGTCCTTGCTGCCAATGATTTCCGCCAAGGGTGCTGTGGCCACCACCTTGATGGGATGCTCCTGGAAGTAGTGCTTGAGCTTCTTGGCCGCCATGTACACGCCGTAGGTGACCTTCTGGTAGTGGGGGTAGTTCTGCTTTGACTGGGACAGCACCTCGCTGAGATAGTAGACTGGGCGCTGGACCGACTGCTCCTTGCCGGCTTCTTTGCGCTCCACCACCAGGACGACGCTAACCACACGATTGGTGGCAGCGATGTAACAACAGCATCGGCTCCATCGAAGCCGGCGATGCGAGGATGGGCGCGGTCGAAAGTACGCGCTTTAAGTCACGGAAGGCTTCATCCGCCTGCGGTGACCAGACAAACTTGTCCGATTTCTTCAGCAGCTGGTACATGGGCAGTGCCTTCTCCCCCAGCCGGCTGACGAAGCGGCTCAAGGAGGCCAGGCATCCGGTGAACTTCTGGACGTCCTTGAGGCACTGCGGCAGCTCCATCTTCTCAATGGCACTGATCTTCTCCGGGTTGGCTTCGATTCCTCGCTGAGAGACGAGGTAGCCCAGGAGTTGGCCGGCTGGCACGCCGAACGTGCACTTGGCCGGGTTGAGCTTCATCCGGAATCTTCGCAGATTGGTGAAGGTTTCTCTCAAGTCATCAAGGAGGGTAGGCATCTCCTTGGTTTTTACAACGACATCATCCACGTATGCGTGAACATTTCTGCCGATTTGATCCTGCAAACACTTTTGCATGCACCTTTGGTAGGTGGCGCCTGCATTTTTCAAGCCGAATGGCATAGTCGTGTAGCAGTAAGCCCCATACGGGGTAATGAACGAAGTCTTTATTTGATCAGCCGGATTCAAAGGAATCTGGTGGTAGCCTGAGTAGGCATCTAGAAAAGACAACAGTTCACAGCCGGCAGTCGAGTCTATGACTTGATCTATGCGCGGCAGGGGGAAGGGGTCCTTCGGGCACGCCTTGTTGAGGCTGGTGTAGTCGATACACATGCGCCAGGAGCCGTTCTTCTTCAAAACCAGGACCGGGTTCGCCAACCAGTCCGGGTGCAGTACTTCCATGATGAAGCCGGCAGCTAGGAGCCGGGCGATTTCTTCACCGATGGCCTTCCTTCGTTCTTCGGCGAAGCGCCTGAGGGGCTGCTTCACCGGCTTGGCTTCAGGCCTGACGTGGAGGTGGTGCTCAGCCAACTCCCTCGGTACACCCGGCATGTCCCTTGGAGACCATGCGAAGATGTCCCGATTCTCACGGAGGAAGCTGGTGAGCTCACTTTCCTATTTGCTGCTCAAGCCGGCACCGATGGTGACGTACTTGTCCGGCTGGCCGGGTCGAGCAGGATCTTCTTGGTGTTGTCGGCCGGCTGGAAGTGAGTCGTCCCAGCCGGGTTGCCCACAGCCGGCATGTCCGCCTGCGCGGCCTTAGCCAAGGCGACGGCGTCGTGGATGAGCTGCTTCTCGGTAGCGATGACCAGCGTCTGGGCCATCTTGGAGCTCTGCGTGGCGCAGTCCATGGAGCGGCGGTAGTCGCCGGCTACGGTGATGACCCCTTTAGGGCCAGGCAGCTTCATCTTCAGGTACCCATAGTGGGGCACCGCCATGAACTTGGTCAGGGCCGGCCTGCCCAGGAGCGCGTGGTAGGGACTCACGAGGTCCACCACCTCGAACTCGACGTTCTCCGTGCGGAAGTTGTCCGGCTTGCCGAACATGACAGCCAGCGTGATCCGGCCGATCGGCTGGCAGCAGTGGCCTGGCACGATGCCATGGAAGACGGTGGGGGTGGGGCGCAACTCGGCCTCCTGGATGCCCAGCTTGCGGGCGGTGTCGCGGTAGAGGATGTTGATGCTGCTGCCCCCGTCGATGAGGACACGCGAGAAGCGCACGCTGCGCCGGGTTGTGCCGATGGTGGGGTCGAGGACCATGGCGTAGCTGCCCGGCTTTGGTAGGACAGCCGGTGTGTCGCGGCGATCAAAAGTGATGGCCTGCTCTGACCAGTTTAGGTACTGGGGGACCGGCGGCATGACCGCGTTGACTTCGAGGGAACGGCGCTGCTGGCTCGTTTTGTCCTCGGGCTCGGAGGTGAAGATGATGTAGGTGGCATCCTCAGCCAGGTACCGGCCGCCATGGTGCACTTGGTTAGCCTCGTGGTGCTCGAGGTTGTTGGCTTCTGCGCCGGCTTGGCCACCCGGCCCGCCGGCTGGTGGAGGTGGGGGTGGAGGCGGAAGGGGCTCGCCGCTCGTCAGCCGCTTCATGAAGTGGCAGTCGCGGGTGGAGTGGTTGGAGGGGTTCTTGCCGCTGTGGTACTTGCACGGCGAGTCGAGCATCTGCTCGAAGGTGTACTTCGGCTTCCAGGGCCGGTCCGTCTGCTTCTGGCGCCGGCTTCCGCCAGCCGCCGCGTGGTCTGACACGGCTGCCACATGGGCGGAGCCGTACCGGCGGTCCGGCTGGTCGCTGTGCCTCTTGCCGCGGTAGTTGTCCCGCCGGCTGCCGTGGTGGCCGCCCTCGGCCGGCTTGTGCTCAGCCGGCTTGTTGTTGTCCCGCCTGGATGGAGCCGGCGAAATCTCAGCCGGCGTGCTGCTGGCTCCTTCAGCCAGCGCGTACTTGTCTGCGATGGCCATCAAGGCAGCCATCGTCTTGGGTTCACTGCGGCGCAGCTTGTGCCACAGCATGGTATTGGGCTGGCAGCCGGCCATGAAGAAGCCGACTGCCTGGATCTCGTGCACGCCAGGAGTTGCGCATCTCGCACCAGCGCGTCAGGTATGCACGGTCCGTCTCGTCCGCGCCCTGCTTGCACATCTCAAGCTGTTGGGGGCGACCCGGCCGGCGGTAGGTGCCGGTGAAGTTGCTGATGAAGGCCTCCTCGAAGTCGAGCCAGCCGTTGATGCTGCCGGCTGGCAGGTTGTTGAGCCATGTGCGGGCGGAGCCGAGCAGCATGAGGGGGGAGTAGCGCACGGCCCAGCGCTTGTTGCCTTTGGCGATGCCGACTGCGGTGGAGTAGTCCTGCAGCCAGTCCTCCGGCTTGGCCGTGCCGTCGTACTTGGGCGTGTCGCGGGGGAGCTGGAAGCCGTCAATCATGGGCTCGTTGAGGATCCGCGGCCCGAAGCACTTGGGGCCGGCTGGCCCTTCTTCCTCCGCGATGCGGGATTCGACCAGCCGGTCGAGGCGATCTCTGGCGTCGGCCGGCTCGATGCGCGGGCCCAGCCGGGAGCGGGCCGGCTGGCGCTGGCCGCTGGCCTCTGGAGCCGCGCGATGCTTGATGGTGGATGGCCTCTCGTACTCTTCTTCGTCATGCCGGCTTGATGGTGGCCGGCTGCGGCCGCTGTTGCCACTGGGCGGCCGGCTTGTGCGGCTGGAACTTGCGTGGGTGTTCCGGGAGTCGCCGCGCCGGCTTGGTGCGGGGGAGGCGGACTCGGCCGTGTCCCTCGGGCCGTCCCGGTCGTTGCCTGCAGCGCCACGAGCGTGAGAAGCTCTGGGGGCATGGGCGTACCTGGGGTCCTTGGTCAGCCGGTTGGCCGCCTTCAGCAGCTCAGTCACCCGCTCAGTTTGGCGGCGTAACTCTGCGCCTTCGAGGCGGTGCAGCTCTTCCGCGGCAGCTTCAGCCGCGAGCATGTTCTTGTCGGGGGTGTTGTAGATGGGTTGCTCCGCAGACGGAGCCGGCGATGCTGCGCCGTCCCGGGCGATCTCTGCGCCCAGGCCGCCCTCCCCTCCGGCGGATCTGGCCGGCTCGGCTTGGGTTGTCGCCGGCGGGCGTGAGGCCGTGGGCGCGGTTGAACTCGCGCTGGGTGATCTCCCACTGGCGCTTTGCGGCAGCCAGTTCTTCTGTTTGCTTGAGGAGGAGCTGGCGGTGCTCCTCCAGGTCCTTCTCGATGGTGGTGGGGTCGGCGCCAGGCGTGAGCGGGGTGCTCAGCTTTGCCCGGACTTCCTCCAGCCGGGACGGTGGTGGCGGCGCCTTTGCGCCCGAGGCGGATGCGCCGGCAGCGGCTTCGCGCTCCAGCACTGGCCCACGGATGCGCGTGGACTTGCCCCCGGCGTCGTCGCCGGTGGCCATGACCTCCTGCATGATGCAGGGGCCGGTGGTGGTGAGGCTGGCGCCGGCTCCAGGGGGAGGGCTTGCACAGCGCACGATCTCGCGCGGGTAGCGCGGTGGTGCGACGGTGGCGACGTAGACGTCGAAGCCGCCGAAGCTGATGATGTTGCCGCCGGCAGGGAATGGCCGGTCGGCGAAGCAGCCAGCGTTGTCGCTGACGCAGTCGAGGGAGCCGAATCTCCAGACCAAGCCTGAAGCGACCCTCTCGCCGGTGGTGGTGGTGAGGCCCGTCCGGATGAAGACACCGGCCGCGGACGCTGAAGGCCCCACGGTGGGCGCCAAATGTCGTGGTATCGTCATGACATATGCCATAGGGTGGCTAATCGATGTGGTTCCTTGTGGTCTCACGGCGGTATCCGGATGCGGGTATGGGCACGAGCGACACGGCGACGTACCCAGGTTCGAGGCCCTCCGATGGAGGTAACACCTCTACTCCTGCTATGAGTGTATATGATAGTCACACAGTACAATGGTGCTCCTTGAGCTGTATATCCGGCTGCTCCTGGGAGGCTAAGGTAGACGAAGGTCTCTCTCACAGGGCAGCTCTAAGACTAGTGAATGAGAAGTGATCGATCGTCCCCCGCACGAGGGGGTAGCCCGGCTTATATAGGCACCGGTACTTTACATATAAGTCCCTAGAGTCTAGTGGCCGGCATGGCCGGCTCCGGCTCCCGCTCCTTCCCGAGGCGCTGACATCAGGGAGCCGTTGAGCGTAGTGGCACGTCCCATCCGCCTGCTCAGGTCAGCGGCATGGCGAGGTGCTGTCGTTGTCGTCATCATGCTCTGTAGCGCGTACGGTCCGACGTACGCCATGATGGCCTGTCCGGCGCGTGGCACTGCTGCTCTACAGTGCCCCGTACTTTACGGGAGATGAGGTCAGCGTGGACCTTTGAACCCGGATCACCTACCCAGTTCCTTCCAGTGCAAGACTCGCCAGCCTCGAGTCGGTCTGAGGTACAGACCCCAGTCGGATATGGCTTGTAGAAGCCGGCCCAGCTACAGCGTTGAAGGCCGCAGCCAGGCCGACTAGGACTTAGAGCCAGCCGGCTTCCGAGGCAGCCGGCCACGGCTCCAGCCGGCTGCTCCTCAGCCGGCCTTTGCCGCGAGCCGGCCGTCCTCAAGCCGGCCGCTCCGCGTCCATTGCCCTACCCGGGGTCTTCCCCCCGACGATGATAACCTTTATTGACTTGCCATTGATTCCGGCTCTTGTTTGGAAGATATTGCACCTTTGGTCTTCATTGGGAAGTGTATGGGTTGTCAACACTTTGGTCACCACAAGAGAAGGGCTTGCATCATGCACACATAGGACTTGCTCTTGGTCTTCCAAGGCATCATCTTCATGAGAGGTTGCGGCTTGTACCAAGGCTTCATATTCACCTTCACTCAAGTACTCCACATCTCCATCATCTCGAGTGATCATAACTCTTGTGTTCTTGCATTCAAAGGATTTATGTCCTTGAGCACCACACTTGAAGCAAGTGATGTTACTAGATCCGGTGGAAGCTTTGGAGGACATGGTTGATTGCTCCGGTTTGAAGCTTGTTGTCTTGATGGCACTTCTTGCTTGCTTTGGAGGATCCTTGGAGGCAAGTGCACTTGTGTTCTTGATGCTTGAGGAGGCATTCATTGCATTTCTTGCGGCGAAGAAGGTCTTTGTCTTTGCACTTGCTAAGTCTTCCCGCACTTGGCGCTCGGCCCTTGTTGCTTGGTGGAGTAACTCAACCATGTTTTTGTAAGGCAAGAATTCCACTATCCTCTTGACGGGGATGTTCAAGCCATTCAAGAATCTTGCCATAGTTTGCTCTTCCCGCTCATCCACATTTGCACTCATCATTGTCATGTGCATCTCCTTGTAATATTCCTCAACGGACTTGTAGCTTTGCTTGAGTTGAGTGAGCTTGTTGAAGAGGTCACGCTTGTGGTGAGTTGGTACAAAGCGGGTGTGCATGACTTCTTGCATCTCTTCCCATGTGTCAATGGGTGCTAAGTCTTCCTTCTCACGCTTCTTGTTTACCTCTTCCCACCAAACATTTGCATATCCTTCAAACTCAAGTGATGCCATGGCAACTTTCTTTGCTTTGGAGAAGTTGTGGATGCGGAATATCTTATCAACCTTGAGGACCCAAGACAAGTATGCGTCGGGATCTTCCTCTCCTTGGAACTTGGGCATGGTGAATTTGAGCTTCCCAAAGATTTCTTCCTCATTGCGGTCATTGCGTCGAGGAGGTGGTCTTGCTTCACCATGATCTTGACGTTGTTGAGGTTGAGGTTGTGGACCTTGAGCATCTTCATTGTTGTTTCTTTGTTGTTGAGGAGGAGGTGGTCTTCCATGACCGTCATCTTGATCATCATTGTTTTGGCGTTGATGAGGCCTCACACTTTCTTCACTTGATGCTTGGTGATGACTTGAGTCTTCCTCCATCTCAACATCTCGTGCTTGATGAGGTGGTCTTCTACCATGAGGGCGATCATCATGATGACGATGGTTGTCTTGACCTTGACGGCGTGGTGCCCTATCACGAGGAGGTTGATCAACATTGATGATGCGGCGGTCTTGGTTCACTTCTTGTTCGGCATTATGGTGGTGCCTTTGAGCATTGGCCACTTGAGATGGGCGAGGTTGCCCTTGATGATGACGTGCGTCTTGCTCTTGGCGGCGCCGTTCTTGCTCACGTGCATGAAGGAGATCTTGATCATGACGAAGACGTTGTTGTTCCTCTTGGAATTGAGCATGGAGATTCTCTTGTTGAAGGCGTTCTTCTTCAAGGCGTAGACGTTCTTGGACAAGTCGAAGTCGTGCTTGCTCCGCTTCTTGAGCTTGTTGTTGAAGCACTTGAGCATCCACATTATGGTGGCGTGGGTCTTGATTGGAATCATGATGCGACGATGTAGGAGCTCGTGACCTTGAGCTATGAGAGTGCGAAGACCTTGAGTGTTGGCTTCGATTGTTGGCGATGTTGGCAATTGCTTGCTCAAGGCGTGCCAACCTTTCTTCTTGTCTTCTCATGCTTTCCATGTTTTGTTGACCTTGATTAGCGAGTGTGGTCTTCATCTCATGACCTTGAGCATCAAGCTTGTCATGGAGGTCTTGCACTTGGACATTGAGGTCCCTTCTTTGTACTTGAGCTCGCTCTTCATAGCGTAAGACGGTCTCATCCATCCTTGCCGTGAGGTCATGTATGCTCTTGTTGACGGCTTGAGTAGCGATCCAATGTTGATGCCTCGTCATGGGTAGTTGGTTCCCTTCTCCACTAGACATGGTTACAAACTAAAACAAGAACTATGTTGTGGGGGTTAGGAAAACTACCAAAAGTGTCAAAACTTGCAAACCAAAATCGAAAAGGTGTTTCAAGTCGAGGAACAACCGATATGTATGCACACACACAAAACAAAACTCTATATGGTGTTAGGTATGGATGTGGAAAGCCAAATGGAAGAACCAAACGAAAAGTCTATTGTCAAAAGTGGGTAAGATCCAAAAGTCACAAGTCAAAAGCGGTGATCACAAAAGGCATACACAAGGTGGAACACACGCGTGGGACAAAATGGGGTTAGCGCGACGGAAAATGAGCACGAACAAAATTGGTCCTAACGAAGACTACTAGCTCGGTGTCACGCTAACGCAAGAGAGACCGTGGCTTGGTTGCAAAATTGAGAAGCAACAAGATTTGCGCAAGACGCCTCTCTTCTCTTTTCTCTCTTTTGCTTATAAGCTTTGGACTCTTTTGTGTATAGGTGTCACTCACACTCTTTTTCTTTTTCTTTTTCTCTTTTTTTTTGTATGCTTAGAAGCTTTCTTTTCTCACTATCTATGTAAGTATGTCACACTTCTTTTGCCTATCTTTTCACACGAGCTTGCTTCGTAGCTTTGCTCAACACACGCACACCCTCACGGTCGGGACGCTTGCGCAATGCTTCGCAACACTAGAAAGCCACTCTATAGGAAAGGTACGCAAAGGAAGCTAAGGCTACAAGTTAGGGGGCAAGTTATACCACTTGATGACGGTGGCCGACGATGTTGAACTTGCTATGGTGGAAGGTGTCAAATGAACCGCTTGGATCCTCGGGGTGCCGTCGTCGTAGTTGATGTTGCGGAAGCTTAGTGGTAGCTGAAATGGCACACACAACGAAGTCCAAACACAAGGGGTTAGTGCCAAAACGAAAAACGAAGAATGCTGTCAAAATTTCGGCCAGGCGGAACTTCCGGTCCTGAGGGGCGGAACTTCCGGTCCGGGGGCGGAACTTCCGGTCCCGGGGCGGAACTTCCGGTCCACGGGGCGGAACTTCCGGTCGCAATCAGATCTGCGGGCTGTTCTTCGATTTGGGCGGAAATCCGGGCCGAAAATCTTCGAATTCGTGGAAAATTTGGCACTAAGAGCGGTGGGAAGGTGGGGGAATTGCAGATCAACACCAAAGACAAGTTTCTATTGGACCAAAACCACCAAAAACTCAACAAATCGCGAGATCCAACCAAGGCCAATTTGGGGCTATTTTTTGGGAAAAAAATTTGGAAATTTTTTTGGGCGAAATTGGTGGAATTGGTGGGTGTGGGGGTCAAATCCGTGGCAACCAAGGAGCTCTTGATACCATATGATAAGGGCTAAGCCCAGGGATGTGCCCGATCTTCACGGATTTGAAGGGATACGTGGGGGTAGGTGGATGAACGCGATGAACACGTGGGGGAAACGCGGGGATACAACACACACACGCACACAATTCGAGTTTTCCCTCGTTGGCTCGAAACACCAACTCGATAGAGATTGCAGGAAAAGACCTTCCGGTAGAAGTCCCGCAAAGAGATCGACAAATCAAAGCTCGGGAGATCTAGAAGGGCGAAAAGACCGGAAGGTTTGATAGAAGTGCGAGCAAAAGACCAAATAGGTAGAAGTGCAAGCAAAAGATCAAACAAACGGTAGAAGTCGCCAAAGAGATCTTCACGAGTTGATAAGGAGCCCGGGTGGGGATACAAGATCATAGATCTAGGTAGGGTTCCCACAAGGGTGAGCTAAGCTCAGGTTTTCTTTCAAATCAAGTCTAATCTCAGATCTGAGCCAACTAGGCTATTTATAGGTAGGGGGCGAAGGGTTAAGTTACATGCTGAAAAGTGTTGTTGTGCTGAAGTTCGCGGTGGCGGAAGTTCCGGTCCTGGGGGCCGGAAGTTCCGGCCAAGTTCCGAAAGTCGTCCATTTCCTTGCAGTAACATCCAGTGTTGTTTTCGCGTAATTTTAACTTGGGCGGAACTTGGGCGGAAGTTGGCGGAAGTTCCGGTCCGATGCTTTTTCCTGCGCGCTGGAGGGCATCTTGGGGGCATCTTGGAGGAATCTGGCCGGAAGTTCCGGTCCTGGGGGCGGAAGTTCCGGCCTGGGCGCTGTAGCTCCATCTTCATCGTTTCCAGCTCTCTCTCCAACGTCTTGGTCTCCATGGCTTGTGTCTTGGTCGATGTACCTGATTGAACATAGGGTATTTGCATGAAGTAGCAAGCCATCCAAGGGGTGTCAAAGTCATAGGTAGAGAGGAGCGAATTCACCTCTTGGCGTAGTGCTTGGGCTCGAGCTCGTGTCATTGGACCACGAGGAGGGCTTGTCGGTCTTGAGGCGGCGGTGTCCATAGGCCATCATCATATTAGGCAGCTCACAAGATCTATAACAATGAAAGCACATGCGGAGAAGACAACCATCTAGCTACTGCTATGGACCCATAGTCCAACGATGAACTACTCACGCATCAATCCGAGGCGGGCATGATGATGTAGAACCCCTCCGGTGATGATTCCCCTCTCCGGCAGGGTGCCGGAGGCGATCTCCTAAATCCCCCGAGATGGGATTCGCGACGGCGGCGTCTCTGGAAGGTTTTACGTATCGTGGCTCTCGGTACAGGGGGTTTCGCGACGAAGGCTATTTGTAGGCGGCAGGGTAGGTCAAGGGGCGACGCGAGGCCACACATGGCCGCGCGGGGGCTTAGGCCGCGCCGCCTGGTGTGGCGACGCCTCGTCGCCCCCCGTTTCTCTTCGGACTTCTGGAAGCTTCGTGCAAAAATAGGACCCTAGGCGTTGATTTCGTCCAATTCCGAGAATATTTCCTTACTAGGATTTCTGAAACCAAAAACAGCAGAAAACAACAACTGGCACTTCGGCATCTTGATAATAGGTTAGTGCCGGAAAATGTATAATAATGCTGTAAAGTATGTATAAAACATTCAAGTATTGTAATAAAAGTAGCATGGAACATAAGAAATTATAGATACGTTTGAGACGTATCAAGCATCCCCAAGCTTAGTTCCTCCTCGAGTAGGTAAACGATAACACAAATAATTTCTGAAGTGACATGCTACCAACATAATCTTGATCAACATTATTGTAAAGCATATGAGATGAATGGAGTGATCTGAACAAAAGATTGCTAACAAAGATAATGACTAAACAAATGAATCATATAGCAAAACTTTTCATGAATAGTACTTTCAAGACAAGTATCAATAAGAGTTGCATAAGAGCTAACTCATAAGCAATAAATTCAAAGTAGAATGCATTGAAGCAACACAAAGGATGATTAAGTTTCAGCAATTGCTTTCAACTTGTAACATGTATATCTCATGGATATTTTTCAACATAGAGTAATATAACAGGTGCAATAAGTAAACATGTAAGAATCAATGCACATAGTTAACACAAGTGTTTGCTTCTAAGATAGAAAGAAGTGGGTAAACTGACTCAACAATAAAGTAAAAGATTGGCCCTTCGCAGGGAAGCATTGATTACTATTTTTGTGCTAGAGCTTTTGTTTTGAAAACATAGAAACAATTTTGTCAACGGTAGTAATAATTCATATGTGCTATGCATAATACTTCCTACAAGTTGCATGTCTCATGCATAGAGTACTAATAGTGCTCGCACCTTGTCCTACTTAGCTCGGAAACACGGATTCTCATCGCATAACATATGTTTCAACCAAGTGTCACAAAGGGGTACCTCTATGCCGCCTATACAAAGGTCTAAGGAGAAAGCATGCATTGGATCTCGCTTTTGATTATTCTCAACTTAGACATCCATACCGGGACAACATAGACAACAGATAATGGACTCCTCTTTTAATGCTTAAGCATTCAACAATAGTTAATATTCTCATAAGAGATTGAGGTTGTATGTCCAAATGAAACTTCCACCATGATACATGGCTTTAGTTAGCGGCCCAATGTTCTTCTCTAACATATGCATACTCAAACCATTTGATCGTGAAGTCCACTTACTTCAGACAAGACGAACATGCATAGCATATCACATGATATCCAACAAAGATAAAGTTGATGGCGTCCCCAGAAACATGGTTACCGCTCAACAAGCAACTTATAAGAATTAAGACACATAACTACATATTCATCACCACAATAGTTTTTAAGCTATTTGTCCCATGAGCTATATATTGTAAAGATAGAGGAAATGAAATTTTAAAGGTAGCACTCAAGTAATTTACTTTGGAATGGCAGGAAATACCACATAGTAGGTAGATATGGTGGACACAAATGGCATGGAGTTTGGCTCAAGGTGTTTGGATGCACGAAGCATTTCCTCTCAGTACAAGGTTTGGGCTAGCAAGGTTGTTTGAAGCAAATACAAGTATGAACAGGTACAGCAAAACTCACACAAGAATATATTGCAAGCATTATAAGGCTCTACACTGTCTTCCTTGTTGTTCAAACACTTTACCCGAAAATATCTAGACTTAGAGAGATCAATCATGCAAACCAAATTAAACAAGCTCTACGGTAGTTCTTCATTAATAGATTAAACTACATGATGCAAGAGCTTAAACATGATCTATGAGAGCTCAAACAATTGCCAAATTACCAAACCATATGCAGCATTTTCCAATTCCAACCAAATAGCAATTTAACGAAGCAACTTTCGCCATGAACATTAAAGCACAACTAAGAACACAAGTGTTCCATAAGAAAAAGCGGAGCGTAATATCTCCAATATAAGAATGGAGGGATCCAACTTTATTCAAACCAAAAAAAAAAACAAACCGACGCTCCAAGTAAAGAACATAAGAATGTGACGGAATAAAAATATAGTTTCACTAGAAGTGACCTGATAATGTTGTCGATGAAGAAGGGGATGCCTTGGGCATCCCCAAGCTTAGATGCTTGAGTCTTCTTAAAATATGCAGGGATGAACCACCGGGGCATCCCCAAGCTTAGACCTTTCACTTTTCTTGATCATAGTATATCATCCTCTTCTCTTGACCCTTGAAAACTTCCTTCACACAAACTTCAAGCAAACTCATTAGAGGGTTAGTGCATAATCAAAAATTCACATATTCAGAGGTGACACAATCATTCTTAACACTTATGGACATTTCACAAAGCTTCTGAAAGTTAATGGAACAAAGAAACTCATTCAACATAGCAAAAGCGGCAATGCGAAATAAAAGATAGAATCTGTTAAAAACAGAACAGTCCGTAAAGATGCATCTGGCAGGGGCACTTAACTTGCTCAAATGGAAAAACTCAAAACTAATGAAAGTTGCGTACATATCTGGGGATCACGCTCGTAAATTTTCAGATTTTTTCGATTTTTTACAGAGACTTATGCAAGAATTCGTGACAGACAGCAATGCTGTTTCTGCGCAGCAATCCCAAATATAGCATCAACTTAGCATAGAAATTTTACTTGGCACAAAAACATGATAAGGAGAGGTTGCTACAGTAGTAAACAACTTCCAAGACTCAACAATAGTAAAATAAAAAACTGGGTTATCTCCCAAGAAGTGCTTTTCTTTAACGCCTTTCAGCTAGGCGCAGAAAGTGCAAATCAAGTAACATGAAGAGTAGAGGCATCAACATCATAGCTTGTTCTAATAATGGAATCAAAAGGCAACTTCATTCTTTCGAGGGAAGTGTTCCATACCTTTGTTGAGAGGAAATTGATATTTAATATTACCTTCCCTCATATCAATAACAGCACCAACGGTTCAAGAAAAGGTCTTCCCAACACAATAGGACAAGATGCATTGCATTCGATATCCAAGACAACAAAATCAACGGGGACAAGGTTATTGTTAACCGTAATGCGCACATTATCAATCCTCCCCAAAGGTTTCTTTTTAACATTATCGGCAAGATTAACATCCAAATAACAATTCTTTAATGGTGGCAAGTCAAGCATATCATAAATCTTTTTAGGCATAACAGAAATACTTGCAACAAGATCACATAAAGCATTACATTCAAAGTCATTGAATTTCATTTTAATGATGGGCTCCCAACCATCTTCTAGCTTCCTAGGAATAGAAGCTTCAAGTTTTAATTTCTCTTCCCTAGCTTTAATGAGAGCATTTGTAATATGTTTTGTAAAGGCTAAATTTATAGCACTAGCATTGGGACTTCTAGCAAGTTTTTGTAAGAACTTTATAACTTCAGTAATATGACAATCATCAAAATCTAAACCATTATGTTCTACAGCAATGGAATCATTGTCACCAATATTTTGAAAAATTTCAGAAGTTTTATCACAAACAGCAGTTTCAGGCAATTTTGTACGCTTTGTACTAGGAGTAGAAACATTGCCAACACCAATTATTTTACCATTGATAGTAGGAGGTGCAGCAACATGTGAAGAATCAACATTACTAGTGGTGGTAATAGTCCATACTTTAGCTACATTATTTTCTTTAGCAAGTTTTTCTTTTTCTTCTCTATCCCACCTAGCATGCAATTCAGCCAACAATCTAATATTATCATTAATTCTAACTTGGATGGCATTTGTTTTAGCAAACCTAGCATCTTCAACTTTCTCAGGCATAAATTTCAATTTTAAAAGATCAACATCAAGAGCAAGACTATCAAGAAGCAAGAATATCAATTCCAAGCTTTTCTTCAATAGTTTTATTGAAAGCAGTTTGTGTACTAATTCTTTAAGCATCACTTCAAGACCAGAGGGTACACTCTTATTATTGTTGTAAGAATTACCATAAGAATTACCATAACCATTACCATTATTAGAAGGATATGGCCTATAGTTGTTGTTACCATAATTATTCCTATAAGCATTGTTGTTGAAATTATTGTTCTTAATGAAATTCACATCAACATTTTCTTCTTGAGCAACTAATGAAGCTAAAGGAACATTATTAGGATCAATATGTGATCTACCATTTGCAAGCATAGACATAATATCATCAATCTTATCACCCAAAGAAGAGGTTTCTTCAACAGAATTTACCTTCTTACATTGAGGAGTTCTTTCAGTGTGCCATTCAGAGTAATTGATCATCATATCATCAAGTAATTTAGTTGCGGCGCCCAGGGTGATGGACATAAAAGTACCTCCAGCAGCTGAATCCAATAGGTTCCTTGAGGAAAAATTCAATCATGCATAAAAGGTTTGGATGATCATCCAAGTAGTCAGTCCATGGGTTGGGCAATTCTTTACCAAAGATTTCATTCTCTCCCATGCTTGAGCAACATGTTCATTATCAAATTGTTTAAAATTCATTATGCTACTTCTCAAAGATATAATCTTAGCAGGAGGATAATATTTACTAATAAAAGCATCTTTACATTTAGTACATGAATCAATACTATTTTTAGGCAAAGATAGCAACCAATCTTTAGCTCTTCCTCTTAGTGAGAAAGGAAACAATTTCAGTTTTATAATATCACCATGTATATCCTTATACTTTTGCATTTCACAAAGTTCAACAAAATTATTAAGATGGGCATCATCAGAACTAACACCAGAAAATTGCTCTCTCATAACAAGATTCAGTAAAGCAGGTTTAATTTCATAGAATTCTGCTGTAGTAGCAGGTGGAGCAATATGAGTACATATAAAATCATTATTATTTGTGCTAGTGAAATCACACAACTTAGTATTTTCAGGAGTACCCATTATAGCAGTAGTAAAATAAACTAAGCAAATAAAGTAAAGACAAGTAACTAATTTTTTTGTTTTTTGATATAGAGAACAAGACAAGTAAATAAAGTAAAGCTAGCAACTAATTTTTTTGTGTTTTGTTTTAGTGCAGCAAACAAAGTAGTAAATAAAATAAAGCAAGACAAAAACAAAGTAAAGAGATTGGAAGTGGAGACTCCCCTTGCAGCGTGTCTTGATCTCCCGGCAACGGCGCCAGAAATTTAGCTTGATACGCGTAGATGCACACGTCCGTTGGGAACCCCAAGTGGAAGGTATGATGCGTATAGAAGCAAGTTTCCTCAGTATGAAACCAAGGTTATCGAACCAGTAGGAGCCAAGAAGCACGTGAAGGTTGTTGGTGGAGGAATGTAGTGCGGCGCAACACCAGGCGCCAACGTGGAACCTGCACAACACAATCAAAGTACTTTGCCCCAACGTAAGCAGTGAGGTTGTCAATCTCACCGGCTTGCTGAAAACAAAGGATTAAACGTATCGAGTGGAAGATGGTGTTTGTTTGCAAAGAACAGTAAAAACGGTAGAATGTATTCAGATGTAAAGAATGGACCGGGGTCCACAGTTCACTAGAGGTGTCTCTCCAATAAGATAACTAACATGCTGGGTGAACAAATTACAGGCAGCAATTGACAAATAAAGATTCGATACATATCAACGATGATTACTATGTGATTTAATCAGGGCATTACGACAAAGTACATAGACCGCTATCCAGCATGCATCTATGCCTAAATAATCCACCTTCAGGTTATCATCCGAACCCCTTCCAGTATTAAGTTGCGAACAACATATAATTGCATTAAGTATGGTGCGTAATGTAATCAACACAAATATCCTTAGACAAAACATCAATGTTTCATCCCTAGTAGCAACAGCACATCCACAACCTTAGAACTTTCTGTCACTGTCCCAGATTCAATGGAGGCATGAACCCACTATCGAGCATAATTACCCCCTCTTGGAGTAACAAGTATCAACTTGGCCAGAGCCTCTACTAGCAACGGAGAGCATGCAAGAACATAAACAACACATATATGATAGATTGATAATCAACTTAACATAATATTCTATATTCATCGGATCTCGCCAAACACAACATGTAGCATTACAAATAGATGATCTTGATCATGTTAGGCAGCTCACAAGATCTATAACAATGAAAGCACATGCGGAGAAGACAACCATCTAGCTACTGCTATGGACCCATAGTCCAAGGATGAACTACTCACGCATCAATCCGGAGGCGGGCATGATGATGTAGAGCCCCTCCGGTGATGATTCCCCTCTCCGGCAGGGTGCCGGGGGCGATCTCCTGAATCCCCCGAGATGGGATTCGCGACGGCGGCGTCTCTGGAAGGTTTTCCGTATCGTGGCTCTCGGTACAGGGGTTTTCGCGACGAAGGCTATTTGTAGGCGGAAGGGTAGGTCAAGGGGCGACGGGAGGGCCCCACACAACAGGCCGGCGCGGCCAGGGCTTGGGCCGCGCCGCCCTGGTGTGGCGGCGCCTCGTCGCCCCACTTCGTTTCCTCTTCGGACTTCTGGAAGCTTCGTGCAAAAATAGGACCCTGGCGTTGATTTCGTCCAATTCGAGAATATTTCCTTACTAGGATTTCTGAACCCAAAAACAGCAAACAGAACTGCACTTGGCATCTTGTTAATAGGTTAGTGCCGGAAAATGTATAATAATGCTGTAAAGTATGTATAAAACATTCAAGTATTGTAATAAAAGTAGCATGGAACGTAAGAAATTATAGATACGTTTGAGACGTATCAGAGGGCCACCTTTCTAGTTAAGATTAAAAATCTAGCTTCCAACATGTGCACTAAAGAGGCAGTAGCAATTTCATAACCAGGAGCAAGTTCTACCAAGGATCTATCTTCAAAATCTTTAGTCTTACTAACATGAGTGAAAAATTCTTCTATATTATCTTTTCCAATGATAGACCCACTACCTACCGGTATATCTTTCAAAGTAAACTTAGGATGAAGCATGATGAAATAAGCAAAAGGTAAATAAAGTAAACTAAGCAAGTAGAATAAAATAAAGACAAGTAACTAATTTTTTGTGTTTTGATATAGAGCTAATAAACAAGACAGTAAATAAAGTAACTAATTTTTTTGTGTTTTTAATATGAAGCAAACAAGACAGTAAATAAAATAAAGTAAAGCAAGACAAAAACAAAGTAAAGAGATTGGATGTGGAGACTCCCTTGCAGCGTGTCTTGATCTCCCCGCAACGGCGCCGGAAAAGAGCTTGATGCGCGTAATGTACACGTCCGTTGGGAACCCCAAGAGGAAGGTGTGATGCGCACAGCAGCAAGTTTTCCTCAGAAAGAAACCAAGGTTATCGAACCAGTAGGAGCCAAGAAGCACGTGAAGGTTGTTGGTGGAGGAGTGTAGTGCGGCGCAACACCAGTGAAGGAGCCAACGTGGAACCTGCACAACACAATCAAGATACTTTGACCCAACGTAACAGTGAGGTTGTCAATCTCACCGGCTTGCTGAAAACAAAGGATTAAGCGTATCGAGTGGAAGATGGTGTTTGTTTGCAAAGAACAGTAAGAACAATGATTGCATTCAGATGTAAAAGAATGGACCGGGGTCCACAGTTCACTAGTGGTGTCTCTCCAATAAGATAACTAACATGCTGGGTGAATAAATTACAGGTGGGCAATTGACAAATAAAGATTCAATACATATCAATGATGATTACTATGACATTTAATCAGGGCATTACGACAAAGTACATAGACCGCTATCCAGCATGCATCTATGCCTAAATAATCCACCTTCGGTTAGCATCCGCACCCCCGTATTAAGTTGTAAACAACAGATAATTGCATTAAGTATGGTGCGTAATGTAATCAACACAAATATCCTTAGACAAAGCATCGATGTTTTATCCCTAGTACCAACAGCACATCCACAACCTTAGAACTTTTTGTCACTGTCCCAGATTAAATGGAGGCATGAACCCACTATCGAGCATAAATACTCCCTCTTGGAGTTACTAGTATCAACTTGGCCAGAGCCTCTACTAGCAACGGAGAGCATGCAAGAACATAAACAACACATATATGATAGATTGATAATCAACTTGACATAGTATTCTAGATTCATCGGATCCCACCAAACACAATATGTAGCATTACAAATAGATGATCTTGATCATGTTAGGCAACTCACAAGATCTAAACAATGATAGCACAAGCGGAGAAGACAACCATCTAGCTACTGCTATGGACCCATAGTCCAAGGATGAACTACTCACGCATCAATCCGGAGGCGGGCATGATGATGTAGAGCCCTCCGGTGATGATTCCCCTCTCCGGCAGGGTGCCGGAGGCGATCTCCTGAATCCCTCGAGATGGGATTGGCGGCGGCGTCTCTGGAAGGTTTTCCGTATCGTGGCTCTCGGTACAGAGGGTTTCGTGACGAAGGATTTAAGTAGGCGGAAAGGAGGAGTCGAAGGGGTCACGGGGCCCCACACGCTAGGCCGCGCGGCCCCCACTTAGTGTGGCGGCGCCCCGTGGCCCCACTTCCTTTCCCTCGGTCTTCTGAAGCTTCGTGGAAAAATATGACCCGGGCGTTGATTTCGTCTAATTCCGAGAATATTTCCTTTCTAGGATTTCTGAAACCAAAAACAAGAAAACAAGAATGCGCTTCGCATCTTGTTAATAGGTTAGTGCCGGAAAATGTATAATAATATTGTAAAGTATGTATAAAACATTCAAGTATTGTCATAAAAGTAGCATGGGACATAAGAAATTATAGATACGTTTGAGACGTATCAGGGTCTTACCTTCGCAAAGTTTTGCGGCATTCAGAGATTATTTGCAACTTTGGCGCTCTGATAATATATTGTCGAGTGCTTTTTCGGCTGTTGGAATAGCACATTTTATTGAGTCAACGGATGACTTATCTTGACTTCCCGATGGGAGTATATGTAGAGTTATTTGTATAACTCGAAATATGCTCACTTCTTTTTTATAATTTCATCGGGCACGCGAACAGCGTTCCCGATGGGAGTAGCCCCCGAGGCTACAGCCAAGGACTTGTACTTGGTTGTAGGCTCAACAAATTAGTACCTCATGTCGCTATATTGTTATTCTTTCTCGAGCTTTGCATATCTATCGGGTGCGCGACCAGCGCTCCCGATGGGAGTAGCCCCCGAGGCTATGAACAAATGCTTGTATTTGATCATAGGCTCTCGCCATTTCTATTTTGTCATACCCAAAATTTCCTTTTTCAAAAGTAGCCCCTGAGCATTTGATCAAAAACTTTGCATTTGATCAAAAGCTCTCGAGATAACCAATAGTCTTTTCTTGTCGCCAATGTTCAAATGATCAAAGCCGATTTTTTTCCATTGATAAAGTGACGTCACTGCTGACGATAGCCATGACCATTGTATCGGGAAGACGCGAGCAACGCTCTCTCTCTGTCTTGCGGGCCCAAAACCCTCATCAATTTGACACGTCGTGCAAGTGGGGGACACACGTCCTCCGCTTTTTCTGGCGCACGTACTGTAGCGCCTGTTCTGTTTCTTCACAGTCAAAATACATTTTTACCCCTTAGCCACGTGGACAGCATCCATCCCACAATTATTCCATCCAACGGTGCGCCGTTCCGCCTTTTCTCTATATAAGGTCGTCTTCTTCCTCCAGTCAATCTTTCGCTTGCGCCGCACCTCTGCTCTCCTCTGCAAAAATCCCCCATTGCGACCAACACTTTCCGAGCTCAGCCACACTCGCACTTCACGCCTACACCATTGTTGATGCCACCACGCGCGCGGCTCACCAGGCACAGCACTCCTGAGTCCAAGATGGCGACCGCGGATCTGGGGAGCACTGAGTGGGAGAGATCCAAAATCTCCGCCCAAGATATCAACTTGCTGAAGAACTTGGGATCAGCAAAAGACTCGCTGCGCTTCCCCAGCGAGGAGAGCTATCCATCCCCTCCTATGGAGTATCGGGTCAGTTTTGTTGACCACCTCATCCGCGGCCTTTCTTCCCCCATTCACAATTTTCTGCGTGGGTTGCTTTTTGTGTACGGATTGCAACTTCACCATCTTACTCCCAACTCCATCCTCCACATCTCGATCTTCATCACTCTTTGCAAATCTTTCCTTGGAGTCCATCCTAACTGGGATTTATGGAAGCGCATTTTCCTCCTTCGCCGTAATGGCTCTCCCAACGTTGCCTATAACATAGGCGGCGTTGTTATCTGCGTCCGCCCTGATGTCGAGTACTTTGACGTCAAATTCCCTGACTCAGTTCAAGGGTGGCGCAAAAATGGTTGTATATCCACGAAGAAAACCATGAATCGGCGGAACACAACATTCCCCCTTTCGATGGCAACGAAAAAATCTGTCGCCGCCGGTCCTGGGATGCAGAGGCTAGCGACGAAGAAAAAGCGGCGACAGATGCGCTGATGACACGTATCCATGAGCTTCAAAATACCCGTGGACAAGAATTGTCGGGTATCCAAATCACGGCATATTTCCTTAGGATTAGGGTGCAGCCTTTGCAAGCTCGCAAAAACCCCCTTGGATGTATGCTGGCGAGAAGATGTGGATCGCCTATCGATAGATTTATCGGTCAAGGACTTAGAAAAACTTGTCCGAAAAATCTCGTCGCTTAGCAAGAAAGACACCGTTCCGTCATCTTTCCGTGTGACACCGTATAGCGCCACCAACGCACTCCCGCAGGTAATATATTTTTATCATCTGCTTGTTCATGCACTCTCTTCTTTTCTCTTTTTGTACTGCTATTTGTTCGACTGCTGTTATTGATATAAATTCCTGTCGATACTTTTTCTATCTTGTCCAGAACCACAAAACTGCGTCGCCTCTTCCTCCCCTTCCCGAAGGTGGAGAAGTTGAAGAACGGGCTATTGTCACCGACGACCACCAGGGTACTTCTCGCCCTGAGAGTGAAATCGCAGGTTTTTAAAAATCCGCGGCATCCTCTGAAAAAGAAGTTGAATCCGAGCCTACCGCATCGGCACACTCTCCTCCCTCAGCTGCTTCTCCAAGGAACAAGAGAAAGAGGGACGAAGTTGCCGATTCCGGCACCTCCAAAGCCGGCGCATCTCTTGCCGAAGAAATTGTTCCTGATGCTGAAAGGACAACTTTCAATCCTTATGAAGATGCTCTTGTCAGCTCGTAAGTTCTTGTTGCTTTTTGTTGTTTGCTCCCGATGTTTTGTCTGCGTTGTTTCTTATATTGTCGCCTTACTTATTGTAGTGGTGACGAGGATGAAAATCCACCTATAGACGCGACTGCTCGAACGAGTACGTCTCGTACTTTAGTTATCTCTGAAGCTCATCCTGATGGGGATGAAACCTCGCCTCCTCAGCAAGACACACAGCATCCTACTCCAGTTGCAAGCCCCTGAGCCTCTTCACCAAAGAGAGCTAGGATAGAGCCAGCCAAGGAGCCTGCCATGTTAATTGGTGGTTCCACGACTCCTTTAATGGATGATGTAAGTTGTTTCTTCTTCCTATACTGATTTCAGTGCTTTGAACTCCCCTCTGGTTTTTGCTTGGTGCTGTCGAGCTTTCGCTTCCTATACTGATTTCTCTTTTCTGTGGTCTTCTCTTCAGCCTTTAATGAAGGAATTTATCCGCCTCGGTACCCAATTTATCGGGTATCGTGATTATGCCGCCAAGCTTGAAGGTACTATTTTTACCTGCCTCTTCTGCTGAATATACTCCTTCATTATTTTGTCATGATATTTTACTGTCGTTTATTATGCCAGAGACTCTTGCGGAATCCAACAAACGCGCTAACGCTCTTGCTATCAAGTTAGAGCAAAGCGAAAGAGCTCGCAAGAAAGCTGAAGCAGATGCTGCCGCCATCGAAGATCTTCGAAAAAGACTTCATGACGCGGAAACTTCTCTGAGCGACAACATAGCTCACCAGTCTGCTCGTGAGAAAGAAATCCTTACTCGCTTGGAGTCGCAGAGTCGACGTTTTGTTAGTAAGTACTCAGATCCTTGCTATTTCTTCGGGTCATCATATTTGTCCTTGCTCGCTTTTTCTTGACAAGCTTCTTTTTACTCATTTAGGGAAAACGCAGCAAGATTATGATCTGGAAAATCCTGAAGGTGATCGCCTTCTTGACGCGCTTTCCCTCCTTGAGATCCATGGAGATGAGGCGCGCGAAGGCCTTGCCGAAGCCAGGACAGGTCTGTCGCGGCTTTTTCCCTACTTCTTCACGAAGAAGGAGGAACCCACGACTTTTACTGCTCTCGCTAAGTGCTTCAATTCTCAAGAAGATCTTGGGCTCAAACTTCGCCAAGAAGGTTTGAAAGTTGGTGTTGAAGGCACTATCGCCTTGGTTGCTGACAGCCAACAAGATGTCGACTGGGCGAGAGTTGGCGACACGAAGGAGATGGAAACGAAGAGGTGGCAGTCGTTGATTAAGGCTGCCAAGCCAAACTCAAAGAAAATCCTCGCCTACCTCGGATGCAAACCAACTCCCGCTCCTAGTTCATCGAAGCCGGAGGTCAAGTAGACCACCTTGTCTTCTCTTTTGTTTCTCTTTTGATGCTGTCGCCATAGTAGTTTTGGCGACAACTTCCCCATTAGTTCATTAGGAACCTTCCTTTTGTAATATCCATGTAAACACTTTGAAAATCAATGGAAATCTATTTTTGCTTGATGATTGATGTCGAAACTTTTATTTCCAGTTGATTTTTGATAACTACACTTCAACTCCTCGTCCTTCCGATGCTTTTCCTGCTTCGTCCCATTCGAAGAAAACTCCTGTCGATGATGAACTTATTGAAGATTCCTCGAGTAAGGGTTCAGCACAAGACTTGGAGGAACTTCGCCAACAACTTCAATCTATGAAGAAGCAAGCACTTATAATAATGGAGCAATCTCGAAAATCATCGGAGAGGGAAAAAGTTGCGCTTCAACAGGCTCAAGATGCTATAGCTGTAAAAGAAGCCGCGGTTTCTGAGGCTGCCGAAGCTTCTTCACGAGAGAATTACATGCTTCAACTGATGAATGACTCCAGCTTGGATATGACAGGTATACTTCATTCACTTGATCGTACTTGATTTTATTCTTGCTGTTTTTCCTTCCTCGCTGATTCCACCGCTGAAACAGGTTCTTTTTTGGACACCGCTGCCGAGGATCAACGTGTTGAAGCTCGATCCAATGTGCTTCTCAGACTTGCAGCTGAGCATGGTTCTAATTTTTGGGTTACGCCTGAACGTACCCGCCAAATCGTCAGATTTCAAGATCGCGCGAGTCAGGTCCGTGATTTTCTTGACTTCTGCACAAGGACATTGTCCTTAGTTTATAGCACCATGTTCCCCCGCAACAAGATGCCGGAAACCCTTCCTGCTCTGATGGACAAGTTTCAGGATGCCCTCAAATCCATGGCTTTGTGCGGGCCCAATTATCTGCTGGCGCGATTTGCTACGATTATGATACAAATCTGCTATCCGAAGTTAAACATGAGTCGAATCGTCGCCAAGTGCCTAGCCAAGATGTCGAAAAGGAAGAGGAACATTGGCAAAATTGATGATGTTGTGACCCCTGTAGCAGAAGAGATGATGGATGAACTTCTTCGGATGGACGCTGAGTTCTTCGTGAAAGGTAGCTATGCTGAACATAGTACTCGTGCTGCAAATAATGAGCGAATAACCATAGATGATATACTAGGCAGCAATTGAGAGTTTTTCCTTTATCTTGTCGAATTTTCTCAGTAGTTGCATCTTGTATGTTGTGAACATAATCTATATTGTAAAGCCGCTGGATATATTTTTCTTATTTTTTCTCGTCAAGCCCCCGCGCGTTTCGGTAGCTAATGTCTATATTTTTATTTGTGTTTGCGAGGTTTTTGAACCAAAGCATAAATTTTTACTGAATGTATGCCGTATTTGTGGGTGATAGCCCCCGGGTGTATCGTTGACCTGTAGTTATCTCTTGTTTGGCGAACTATTTTTCTGCCGAGGTAAATAACTATATTGCGCAGGAAGTTATATACTTTGTTTATGAGCCCCCGGGCCTGTCGACGATAAAAATATAGGTCATCAATAGCTTTATTATATTGCAGCACCGCGAGCCCGCCTCATTAAAACCTTTTCAGCCCCACTCGGTGCCCTGAAAAAGGAAAAGAGTGTGTCTGGAAGCTCGCGGGCGTTTCAGTACATTGTATGCTTACAAGGAGGACTATATTTCGACTCTAGGCATAGAAACGCCTGAGTTGCGCCACGTTCCAAGGATTTGGCTCGGCGACTCCTGTCTTCTTGTCCTTGATTCTCGTATGCTCCTCCTTCGATTACTTCGTGACGATGTAAGGGCCGAGCCACGGCGACTCGAGTTTCTCATGGCTTTTTTGTGTGAGCCGAAGAACTAAGTCACCTCGCCTGGAAGGATCTTGGTCGCAAACGTCGACTGTGATAATTTTTCAGGTCCTGTTGGTACTTGGTGACTCGGGACAATACTTCATCGCGAGCTTCATCGAGTGCATCGACATCGTCCTCCAAAGCTTTTCTTGAAGCTTCTTCCTCATATTCCGTTACTCTTGGAGAGTTATGCTCTATTTCTATCGGCAGACGGCTTCAGCTCCATGGAAAGAACGGAGTTTCCGTGTCGCTGTATTTGGTGTTGTTCGAATACTCCATAACACACTGGGCAACTCCTCTGGCCAGGTGTGTCGAGCTTTTTCCAATGGTGCTAGCAGACGTTTCTTGATTCCATTGCATATGGTACCGTTTGCTTTCTCGACTTGACCATTGGTCTGTGGGTGCGCAACGGAGGCAAAGTGTAGTTTGATGCCTACCTCTGCACAATATGCCTTGAATTCATTGGATGTGAAATTACTACCATTGTCCGTGACGATGCTGTTAGGGACGCCAAATCGAAAAATGATACTTTTCACAAACTTGACTGATGATCCGTGAATTTATCGGCTTTGCTTCTATCCACTTCGTGAACTTGTCGACAGCTACGAGCATATACTCGTATCCTCCTGGCGAAGCCTTGTGCAATTTTCCCACCATATCAAGACCCCATTGAGCGAAAGGCCATGACAGCGGTATTGGCATAAGCTCTGCTGCCGGAGAGTGAGGTTTTGCGGCAAACCTTTGGCACGCGTCACAAGTGCGTACTATGTCCTTTGCATCCTCAATTGCCGTTAACCAATAGAACCCTGCTCTAAAAACCTTGGCTTCTATAGCTCGAGTGCTTGTGTGGTGTCCGCACACTCCTTCGTGTACATCCTTCAGAATTAACCTCCCTTGCTCAGGTGTGACGCATCGTTGTAATACTCCCGAGATACTTCGTTTATACAGCTCTCCTTTTACCACAGTAAAGGCTTTGGATCGCCTGATAACTCGCCTTGCTTCAACTGGATCATCGGGTAGTTCCTTTCTCAAAATATATGCTATGTACGCCTGCATCCATGGAATCTGTATCATCATTACTACTTCAGGTTCATCCTCTTCTTCTGATGATATTTCTTTAGCCCCCGAGGGATTCTCTTCCTTCTCCTTCTTCTGCTGTTTCTTCGGCTTGGTGGATCTCTCAGATATCTCTTCCCAGAACACACCAGGTGGTATTGCGAGACATTGCGACCCGATGTTTGCAAGAACATTGGCTTCGTCATTACTTAGCCTGCTGATGTGATTTACCTCGGATCCATCAAACAACTTCTCGAGCTCATTATACGCCTCCTTGTATGCTATCATGCTATCATTGACTGTGTCGCATTGATTCATGACTTGTTGAGCCACCAATTGTGAGTCTCCAAAGATTTTTAATCGAGTTGCGCCACAAGCCTTCGCCATCTTCATCCCATGTATAAGAGCTTCATATTCTGCCTCGTTGTTAGACGCGTTTGGAAACGTCATCCGCAAAACATACTTCAGTTTATCGCCTTGTGGTGATATCAATATCACGCCTGCTCCCGCTCCCTCTAATCTCTTGGACCTGTCGAAGTTCATAGTCCAGGTTTTTGATAAGTCCGGGGGTCCCGTATTTCGTAACTCCATCCACTCTGCGATGAAGTCTGGTAGAATTTACGACTTTATTGCTTTTCTTTTTTCGTACGTGATGTCCCGAGGGGAAATCTCTATTACCCACAGGGAGACACGATCCGTAGCTTCTGGATTGTTTAGTATATTGGATAATGGCGCCTCATTGACCACTATTATCGGATGCACCGAAAAATAGTGTCGCAGTTTTCTTGCGGTTGTAAACACCGCATATGCTAACTTCTGGTACTGCGGGTACCGTTGTTTGGAAGGCGATAAAACTTTGCTGACGAAATATATCGGCCGTTGCACTCCATGGAGTTTTCCTTCTTCTTCCCTTTCGACCACAAGCACTGTGCTAACCACCTGAGGTGTGGCTGCAATATATAACAGGAGAGGTTCCTTCTCCTTGGGCGCCACCAAGATTGGTGGTGTCGAGATTGTGCGCTTGAGATCCTCGAAAGCTCTGTCCGCTTCTTCGTTCCATTCAAATTTCTCTCCTTGTTTGATCAATGCATAGAACGGTAATGCCTTTTCTCCTAGCCTAGCGACGAATCTGCTCAAAGCTGCGACTCGTCCAGTCAACTGTTGTATTTCTTTTAACTTTGTTGGCTTCCTCATTGTTACGATGGCTTGGATTTTCTCTGGATTGGCCTCGATCCCTCTTGCTGAAACTAAGAACCCGAGAAGTTCTCCCGCAGGAACACCAAAGGAGCACTTTGTCGGGTTCAACTTAAGGCAGAACTTGTCAAGGTTGTCGAAAGTTTCCTTCAAATCCTCGATCAAAGTTGACCCCTTCTTTGTTGTTATGACGACATCGTCAATGTATACTTGTACGTTTTTACCAATCTGTGTTGCCAAACACTTTTGCATCATCCGCTGATATGTTGCTCCCGCGTTTTTTAGACCGAAAGGCATTGTTCTATAACAGAACACACCATAAGGTGTTATAAAAGCTGTTTTGACCTCGTCGTCTTCTTTTAGTCTGATCTGGTTATAACCAGAGTATGAGTCCAGGAAGGAAAGACGTTCACATCCTACCGTGGAGTCAATAATTTGACCAATCCTCGGGAGGGGAAAGTGATCCTTTGGGCAATGTTTATTTAGACACATGAAGTCGACGCACATGCGAAGGACTTTCGTGTTTTTCTTCGGGACCAGTACTGGGTTAGCTACCCATGTGGCCTCCGTGTGCAATTCTTTGATAAAGCCAGCTTCTCTGAGTCGATTTATTTCTGACAGCATAGCCTTGGTTTGGTTCGAAAAACGCCGCAAGGGTTGTTTGATTGGTTTCGCCACTGGATCCAAATTGAGGTGGTGCTCGGCAAGTTCCCTGGGTACTCCTGGCATGTCGGCTGGACACCATGCGAAGATTTCCCAGCGCTCACGGAGGAATTCGATGAGCGCGCTTTCCTATGCGAGATCCATGTTTGTTGCGATGGAAGTCGTTTTCTTGGGATCTGTCGGGTGAATCTGGACTTCCTTAGAATCCTTAGTAGTGTCGAAGGTTGGTTCCCTGAGTGGCCTCCCTGTGTCTGGCAGCACATCATAATCCGTTGTTAGCCTTGACACCATGTATTCCGCCTGCATCCCGAAAGTTTCTGACAGTCGATGAAAGTCCTTGTCGCATTTATCGGCGAGCGCAAAACTGCCTTTTACTGTAATTGGTCCCTTGGGTCCAGGGAGCCTCCATAGCAAGTATGTATAGTGTGGTACCGCCATAAACCTGGCATACGCTGGTCTCCCCAATAAAGTGTGATACTGCGACGGGAAATCCACGACTTCGAACTCCAATCTCTATCCTGTAGTTTTCTCGGGTTCCAAACTGAACGTCGAGGTTGATTTTTCCCAACGGATAATTTGGCTTCTCTGGTGTAATTCCATGGAAACGTGTATCAGTTGGCTTTAAGTTCGCCAGGGATATGTTCATCTTCCTTAGTGTATCTGCATACATAAGGTTTAAACTGCTGCCTCCATCTATGAATACTCGAGAAACGTCGAATCCTGCGATCACCGCTGGTAAAATGAGTGCTGATTGCCCTGGTCGAGGAACTTGATGCGGGTGGTCCGCTATGGTGAAACCAATGTATTGTCCCGACCAGTTTAGGTACTCTATTGTAGGTGGCGGCATCTTCTCTGCCATAAAAACTTGTCGCGAGATCACTTTCTGAGCTCTATTGGATGGCCTAGCCTTCTGAATCATCGAGACATTGGCGTTGGGATCGATATATGGAGGTGGGTGTGGTGCTACCGCTATTCTGAGCTGGTGTCGATTTTCGTCCGTAATCGCGGGAGGAGGTGGGAGGTGGATCTCACTCCTTGGCCCCTGGGGGTTTCTATTTGCTTGAGCATTAGCTTGCCCTGCAAATCTCAACATTGCTTGAAAATTTCGACAGTCCTTCTGCAGATGCCCTGACTGTCTCTTCCCGTTGTTATCAAGATAAAAATGCATCTGACACGGTCCATTCATCATATCCTCGGGAGACACATATGGTCTCTGGAACCTTGGTCCACTATTTTGTCTATTATTACGGGGATCACCTCTGTTGTCGCCTTGCTGCTCGCTACTTCTTTGATAATCATCTCGACTGTTTCCTCCAGTATTTCCTCGGAACCCAGCCGATATTTGGACAGGAGCATCATAACTCGAGAACTATCGAGAAAATCGTCGTCTATTCTGGAAGTTTCGATTGTTGTCTTCCTCTGGCGACCTATGTCGCTTGTTGTGAATGGCATCTTCTCCATCTGCCCACCTGTTCGCTATTTCCATTAATGCTGATATCGTCCTTGGATTGGTTCTCCCCAAGTCTTCGACAAAATCTCTTCGTCGAATTCCTGCCACAAACGCATCTATTGCCCTCTCGTCAGATATATTCTCTGCCGAGTTTTTGATGATATTCCACCTTTGGATATATTTTCTCATTGGTTCGTCATACTTCTGCCTGCAAGCCCGCAATTCTTCTAGTGATGCGGGTTTTTTGCATGTAGATCGGAAATTCTTCAAGAAAACGTCCTCAAAACTATCCCAACTGTCGATGGACCCCGGAGGTAACTTCTTTATCCATGGTCGTGCTTCTCCACTCAAGTGTACTTGGATGCTTTGCATGGCTGTTGCCCTGGTTCCACCTATCAACTTCACCGTCTCGAGGTAATCCACTAGCCAATCCTCGGGATCCTGTAGACCATCAAATTTTTGAAATTGTCGGGTAACTTAAACCCTGACGGGACTCGAGTTTTTTGAACTCATCTCGTGAAACACGGAAGTCCGCACATATCTTCCTCATCGACTTCTGGTGAATGCCGATGTTCTCTTCTGTCCTCGCTCTATCCACCCTTGCCTGAGTCGCTGAATCTCTTGCTCCACTTGCTCTCGCTGGATCCTGCACTACTGAGGTAGGTCGCGGACTATTTTGCCTTACAGCTCCTTCGGGAGGTGTAGTTGTGAACGTTGTTCCCATGGCTCCAACTCTTGCCATTGCCATGTTATACAACGCTTCTCTCGGATCCCCAGGAGGTGGTCTGGACGCGAGGATGAAAGCTTGTGTTGCCATGTATCCAGCTTCCGGTGTTTTAGGGATAATATTTCCCCTTGTGTCGATTGACATAAAAGACATGTCGAGGTTTTGAACTAAATTCTCCCTCTCTGCTTCAGGTATATTTTGCAGCCGAGATCTTGCTCTCCTTCGAGCTTCTCTATCTCCCGAATTTCCTGATTGTCGACTTAAATCTGCCCTTCGCCTGCTTGACGCGGAAGCTGCCTCCTTTCTTCTATTTAATGCAGCTGTCTGTTTTTCTAATTCTCTGCTAACACGAGCGAGTCTGTATTGATAAGCTTGCCGTTCTTCTACCGTAGCAGTTGTGGTCATTGGTTCTGTACCATCCATGGCTCTTGCGGCTCTGTCCCACGCTTCTTGCGGGAGCTGAACCCTTAGACGTGGTGTAGGCCCAACATATTTAGTGCCTAGACCTCGCCTGAGATCAGCGGGATCGACATATGGGTTTCCCACATCGTCGAAAGCCTCTGACGTCTCCGGCTCTGCTCGGTTTGTTTCCTCAATTGCGTAGATCTGATGATATTTTGAATTTTGATTTTTGTCAGGATTGGTGACACCATCGTATAGATTGGTGAAGACCTTTCCAATAATAATAGATCTGTCGATGAAATTGAAGCTGTCGATGCTTTGTGAGTCGCTGCTTATATCAGAGTCCGCGGACGACTCGAAGGACATGTCGCTGAAGATCTTGGCGAGCTTTTCGCTTGCCATGGTGTTGATGAAGCGTGGCGACGAAATCTCCTCTTCGCCTGATGAAAAGTTGGAATCGACCGCTGATAATCCCGACAAGATCGGAACTTCGAGACGATACGATCCTTCTTTCTCGACGCAGAATCGGAATTTTCCGAACGTCATCTCCATGGGCTCCTCGAAATACGCATATGCATCCAAACGGGAGGGCGGGTGAGGAACAAAATCGACTAGATCAGTTTCGACCTATTTACCTCGATCCATCGCGTTGCTTGCTACCGACGAAGACGACGATCTTGAATGTGCCATCGAGATCAGCTCCTTGTCGCCTCTAGTCCCCAAAGACGGCGCCAATTGACAAGGTATTAACTTGTCAATGCCTACGTATTGTAGACTAGGGTTTCGTTGGAAGTAGAGGGCAAGTAGATCTCGAAGGTTTCAGCCGAAAAGTACTCGACGATTATAAAACTAGGGTTATGTTGACAATGGATTCGATCCTCTCTTTGTCCCTCGACTCCCCCTTATATAGGAGGCGGAGCCGAGGGATTCGTAATACACAAGTTATAGAATCTGGGAGGGTTTCTAACCCGTCCCGTAAAATTACAAGTCTCTATATTTCCTAATACAACTCTAACCTTCCTTAATACTAACTGGGCTTCCGAACTTCATATTCTTCGACTTGTGGGCCTTCAGTAAACCCCGGGTACCATCTTCGGCAGGACCATTGGGGATGTCTATGTCAGAGAACAAGTCATGCCCCCCTAGGTACTTGGCCCTAAGAAGGTCTACCCATAGGCCTTCCTCGTTCTGGTAGATCTTCCAGACCCACTTTAACATTAAGGCGATGTTCATGAACTTGGTGTTGAGGATTCCCAATCCTCCAAACTCACGTGGTTTGCACACCGTGGCCCAATCCACCATATGGTACTTGCGTTTGGGGCCCACTCCCTCCGGAAAGAAGCGGGACCGGTGTTTGTCCATCACCGCATGTGTCGTGTCATGCAGCAGATAGAGTCCCATAGAAAACAATGGAAGGCTCGAGAGACAAGAGTTGGTGAGCTCTAGTCTTCCGACGGATGCTAAGAACAGACCCTGCCAAGGTTCCACCCTGTGGCCGACCTTCTTAGTGAGGAAGTTCCAGTCCGCGACTGAGAGGGGCGGTCACTGACAGGTATACCTAGGTAGTGTATCGGCAAGCTCCCAAGCTTGCAGTTAAGGGCGTCAGCCACCCTCTAACGCTCCAGGTCAGTGACCCCTGTCACCACCACTTCACTCTTAGTGAAGGTTAATCTTAAGCCCCTACATATTCTCAAATCATAGAAGTAGAAGAGTAAGGTTGACCAACCCAGTCTCAGATGGTTCTAGCAGGATTAAGGTGTCGTCCGTATACTGGAGGTGGGTGATCCCTCCTGGGATCAGGTGGGACACCACACCTTGAGGTGCCCGTATTCGGTGGCCCTGGCAATGATAGCCGCCAGGGAGTCCACCATGAAGTCAAACAGGATCGGGGATAGAGGGTACCCTTGCCTCACACCCCGCTGATACGTCTACGACGTATCGATAATTTCTTATGTTCCATGCTACTTTATTGATGATATCTACATGTTTTATGCATACTTTATGTCATATTTATGTGTTTTCCGGAACTAACCTATTGACGAGATGCCGAAGGGCCAGTTCTATTCTGCTGTTTTTGGTTTCAGAAATCCTAGTAAAGAAATATTTTCGGAATCGGACGAAATCAAGACCGAAGACCTTATAATTCCCGGAAGCTTCCAGAGCACCGAGAAGGACGAGAGGGGAGCCGGGGGGCCCCACCCCACGGGCGGCGCGGCCCAGGGGGGGCGCCCCTGTGTGTGGGCACCGTGGCCCCTCCGACTCCGCCTCTTCGCCTATAAATGCCTCCCTGACCTAAAAACACCGATCGTTCGACGAAACCGAGAAAACCTTCCAGAGCAGCCGCCATCGCGAAATCAAGATTCGGGGACAGAAGTCTCTGTTCGGCACGCCGCCGGGTGGGAATTGCCCCAGTCATCTCCACCGCCGTCTCCACCGCCATCTTCACCGCCATCGCTGTCTCCATGATGAGGAGGGAGTAATTCACCCCCGGCTGAGGGCTCCGCTGTAGCTATGTGGTTCATCTCTCCCTCTATGTGATCTAGTTGAATATCATCTATGTGCTACTCTAGTGATGTTATTAAAGTACTCTATTCCTCCTGCACGGCGTAATGGTGACAGTGTGTGCATCCGTGTTAGTACTTGGCGTAGGCTATGATTATGATCTCTTGTAGATTATGAAGTTAACTATTGCTATGATAGTATTGATGTGATCTATTCCTCCTACATGGTGTGAAGGTGACAGTGTGCATGCTATGTTAGTACTTGGTTTAGTCGTGTCGATCTTTCATGCACTCTAAGGTTATTTAAATATGAATATCGAATACTGTGGAGCTTGTTAACTCCGGCATTGAGGGTTCGTGTAATCCTACAGTTAGTGGTGTTCATCATCCAACAAAAGAGTGTAGAGTGGTTCTATTATGTGATCATTGTTGAGAGTGTCCACTAGTGAAAGCAGGATCCCTGGGCCTTGCTTCCAAGCATCGAATCTCCGTTTGTTTACTGTTTTGTTGCATGTTTACTCGCTGCCATATTTTATTCAGATTGCTATTACCACTCATATACATCCATATTACTTGTATTTCACTATCTCTTCGCCGAACTAGTGCACCTATTAGGTGTGTTGGGGACACAAGAGACTTCTTGCTTTGTGGTTGCAGGGTTGCTTGAGAGGGATATCTTTGACCTCTTCCTCCCTGAGTTCGATAAACCTTGGGTGATCCACTTAAGGGAAACTTGCTGCTGTTCTACAAACCTCTGCTCTTGGAGGCCCAACACTGTCTACAAGAATAGAAGCACCCGTAGACATCAAGCACTTTTCTGGCGCCGTTGCCGGGGAGGAAAGGTAAAAGGTACTCACACTCCGGATCTCGGCTACTAAGCTATTTTCCGGCGCCGTTGTAAGTACTCGAAGCTATTTCCTTTAGATCCTGCAATTGCATCTTTTTGTTTCTTGTTTTTATTTTCACTAGTTAGGCATAATGGAAAACAACAAAAAATTTGGTGAGCTTTTTAATCTTTTTCCTAATTTAGAATTGTTTGATGCGAAAATTAAAAAACCTATGGAACCTTATTTACATGATAGTAGCAATGTTATTAGTATGAATGCAATTACTGCTAATGCTATGAAGAAGTCTAAGCTTGGGGAAGCTGGTTTTTGTGATCTTTTTAGCTTCCCATCTTTAGGGGAGAAAATTTGCTCTGATAATATTTTATCTCCCATATGCGATAACTCTAATGATGCTTCTGATATTTTAAATCCACCTGCTGAACGTGTTATGGATAACCGCTATGAAGGGGATGGAACTGTTCATCCTGAAGATCATTTACTGTTTTTGCATGAATTATGCGGGTTATTCAAGTGTGCAGGTATTTTAATGGATGAAGTTAGGAAGAAATTATTTGTTATGTCGCTATCTGGTGAAGCGGCGCATTGGTATAAACTGCTGAAGGACGGGCGCTCTCTTGATTGGAAGGATATTGTGCCTCTATTTTATTCCAAGTTCTATCCTCCAAGTGAAATTCACAAAGATCGAAACCGTATATATAATTTTTGGCCTCATGATGGAGAGAATATTGCCCAAGCATGGGAGAGATTGAAGTCCTTAATGCTCAAATGCCCCAATCATGAGTTTCCTGGTAATGTCATCATTGATAATTTTTATGCAAGACTTTCTTTTCAGGATAAAACCTTGCTGGATACTTCTTGTTCTGGATCATTCACACGCAATAAAGAAGAGTTTAAATGGGACCTTCTTAATCGGATTCAGGAGAACGCTGAAGATTGGGAGAACAACAAAGGTGAAGAGTCAGGTATAAATTATGATTATGAATGCATTGAAACTTTTATGGATACTGATAAATTTCGAGATATGAGTGCTACTTATGGTCTTGACTCTCAAGTTGCTGCAAATCTTTATAAAGCCTTTGCTTCTCATTTAGAATTGCCTAAAAAGAATTTTGATAAGTATCATGAACCTTTTAAAGAGGCTTGCATGAAGAATGACATTGTTGTTAATGATTGCAATAAGCATGCTCAAACTCCTAAGAATGCTATTTCCTATAAGCATGTTAATTTTTGTGGAATGCATAGACCTTGTGGAATTAATCAAATCGAAGATGAATATTGTATCCATCATAGGAATGAAAAAACTAGGAAGTGGTCTAGGGCTCTAGATGATCTAGGTAAAAAAGTTTGTGCCCTCTATCCTTTTATTTGTGAAGTTTGCCATGAAGTGGGTCATTTTAATTTTCAATGCCCCTCCAATGATAATTTGAACCCAATGAGTGCTGCAAATTTGTATTGTGATGATGAAATTACTCCTAATCAGCATGATGAACTTACTTTATTTTTGTGGTGTGAAGAGCTCTCAAGAAAAATCTCTTTGTTACATATGAGTGATCTTGATATTGATGATGTCCTGCATGGGTGTTTTTCTTATTGCATTGATAATAGCCATACAAATACTTACATACAAAATATTTTAGAAGATGACACCTTGCCAAAATATGATAGGACCGCTGTGTGTTTTCAACTAATTAATGAAAAGGAGGGATCCTCCCAAGTTTCTTCTATTGTTTCTAAAAGAAAATCAGGTTATGCGGACAAGCCACCCTTCAAGCCTCTTCCTCCTAAAGAAGGTAACAAGAAGAAGGGAACGAAGAAGAAGAAGAAGAAGAAGAAGAAGAAGAAGAAGAAGAAGAAGAAGAAGAAGAAGAAGAAGGAGAATAAAAAGAAAGAGGTAACGGCGTATCCCCGCGTGAATGAGATAACGCTAGGTAACCGTAAGTATGTTGCTCCTAATGATTATTGTGATAATGAATCTGAATACGATGATCTTCCTATGCCCTTTACATACATTAGCGATCATGATTTGAATGAGCACACTACTTTTGATATTACAAATCTCTGGGAAACTAATTCTGAAAATGATAATAATTGCCATAGTGTCAGTGCTATCCATGCTTCCTCCCATAATGATATAGAAAGCTCTAAGCTTGGGGAAGAGGTGTTTGAAAATCCTTTTGCTACTGGTCATTATGTTCTTGATACATCTCCTTCTAATAACAATGATGGTATGGTCATAGATAAACCGACTGTGAAAGATAACTATTCTATTTCTTATGATGACACTGTGCCTCCGATCTTTGATGATTATTATAAAGAATGCTATGATATAGGTTATAACTATCCTTATGAAACTTGTCATAGTCATGATTGGATTACCAAAAACAATTCTTTTAATATGCAACTTGTTTACCATGTTCAAATTCTTGATAATAATCTTGCTCCAATTACTATTAATGAGAATAACTCTTCTTATGCCAAAATTAATGATATTTCTATGCATATGAACCATGATAAGAATGTTTTAAGTGATGGGTATATTGTGGATTTCATCAATGATGCTACTGAAAGTTATTATGAGAGAGGGAAATATGGTTATATGCATCTTAATAATATTAAGTTTCCCCTCTTCATGTTGAGAATCTTGAAGTTACTCGTGTTTTATCCTCTTATGCTTGTCACTTTGTTCTTCATGAATTCATTTGTGTACAAGATTCCTTTGCATAGGAAGTGTGTTAGACTCAAATGCTCTCTTTTGCCTCAACTTTTATTTCTTGCGAGTGCATCATTAAAACTGCTAAGCCCATCTTAATGGCTATAAAGAAAGAACTTCTTGGGAGATAACCCATGTGTTATTTTGCTACAGTACTTTGTTTTATATTTGTGTCTTGGAAGTTGTTTACTACTGTAGCAACCTCTCCTTATCTTATTTTTATTGCATTGTTGTGCCAAGTAAAGTCTTTGATAGAAAGGTTGATACTAGATTTGGATTACTGCGCAGAAACAGATTTCTTGCTGTAACGAATCTGGGCCTAATTCTCTGTAGGTAACTCAGAAAATTATGCCAATTTACGTGAGTGATCCTCAGATATGTACGCAACTTTCATTCAATTTGAGCATTTTCATCTGAGCAAGTCTGGTGCCATTTTAAAATTCGTCTTTACGGACTGTTCTGTTTTGACAGATTCTGCCTTTTATTTCGCATTGCCTCTTTTTCTGTGTTGGATGGATTTCTTTGTTCCATTAACTTTCAGAAGCTTTGTGCAATGTCCAGAAGTGTTAAGAATGATTGTGTCACCTCTGAACATGTGAGTTTTTGATTATGCACTAACCCTCTAATGAGTTGTTTTGAGTTTGGTGTGGAGGAAGTTTTCAAGGGTCAAGAGAGGAGGATGATATACTACGATCAAGAAGAATGAAAAGTCTAAGCTTGGGGATGCCCCGGTGGTTCATCCCTGCATATTTCAAGAAGACTCAAGCATCTAAGCTTGGGGATGCCCAAGGCATCCCTTCTTCATCGACAAAGTATCAGGTTCCTTCTCTTGAAACTATATTTTTATTCGGTCACATCTTATGTACTTTACTTGGAGCGTCTGAATGTTTTTGTTTTTGTTTTTGTTTGAATAAATGCTTGTGTGGGAGAGAGACACGCTCCGCTGGTTCGTATGAACACATGTGTTCTTAGCTTTTAATTTTCATGGCGAAGGTTGAAACTGCTTCGTTAATTGTTATATGGTTGGAAACGGGAAATGCTACATGTGGTAATTGGTAAAATGTCCTGGATAATGTGATACTTGGCAATTGTTGTGCTCATGTTTAAGCTCTTGCATCATATACTTTGCACCTATTAGTGAAGAAATACATAGAGCATGCTAAAATTTGGTTTGCATAATTGGTCTCTCTAAGGTCTAGATAATTTCTAGTATTGAGTTTGAACAACAAGGAAGACGGTGTAGAGTCTTATAATGTTTACAATATGTCTTTTATGTGAGTTTTGCTGCACCGGTTCATCCTTGTGTTTGTTTCAAATAAACCTTGCTAGCCTAAACCTTGTATCGAGAGGGAATACTTCTCATGCATCCAAAATCCTTGAGCCAACCACTATGCCATTTGTGTCCACCATACCTACCTACTACATGGTATTTTCCGCCATTCCAAAGTAAATTGCTTGAGTGCTACCTTTAAACAATTCAAAATTTATCACCTCTTATTTGTGTCAATGTTTAATAGCTCATGAGGAAGTATGTGGTGTTTATCTTTCAATCTTGTTGGGCAACTTTCACCAATGGACTAGTGGCTTCATCCGCTTATCCAATAATTTGCAAAAAGAGCTGGCAATGGGATTCCCAGTCCCAAATTAATTAACAAAAATAGACACTCCTCCATGGTATGTGATTGTTGGACGGCACCCGAAGGATTCGGTTAGCCATGGCTTGAGAAAGCAAAGGTGGGGAGGAGTGTCATCATAATAAAACTAAAATAAAAAGGCACTCCTTCATGGTATGAGATTTTTGGCAGGCACCCGAGGATTCGGTTAGCCATGGTTTGTGAAAGAAAGGTTGGAAGGAGTGCCACCCAAAAATAAAATAAAATGGGAGCCGCTCTTTGAAGGTTTGTCTGGCAAGGGGGTTAGAGTACCCACTACCATTCGTTGACAACAACAAACACCTCTCAAAACTTTACTTTTATACTCTCTTGATGTTTTCAAAATCAAAGCTCTAGCACAAATATAGCAATCAATGCTTTCCTCTTTGAAGGACCTTTCTTTTACTTTTATGTTGAGTCAGTTCACCTATTTCTCTCCACCTCAAGAAGCAAACACTTGTGTGAACTGTGCATTGATTCCTACATACTTGCATATTGCACTTATTATATTACTTTGCATTGACAACTATCCATGAGATATACATGTTACAAGTTGAAATCAACCGCTGAAACTTAATATTCCATTGTGTTGCTTCAATGCCTTTACTTTGAATTTATTGCTTTATGAGTTAACTCTTATGCAAGACTTATTGATGCTTGTCTTGAAAGTACTATTCATGAAAAGTCTTTGCTTTATGATTCACTTGTTTACTCATGTCATTACCATTGTTTTGATCGCTGCATTCATTACATATGTTTACAATAGTATGATCAAGATTATGATGGCATGTCACTTCAGAAATTATCTTTGTTATCGTTTTACCTGCTCGGGACGAGCAGAACTAAGGATGCTGATACGTCTCCGACGTATCGATAATTTCTTATGTTCCATGCTACTTTATTGATGATATCTACATGTTTTATGCATACTTTATGTCATATTTATGTGTTTTCCGGAACTAACCTATTGACGAGATGCCGAAGGGCCAGTTGCTGTTTTCTGCTGTTTTGGTTTCAGAAATCCTAGTAAAGAAATATTTTCGGAATCGGACGAAATCAAGACCGAAGACCTTATAATTCCCGGAAGCTTCCGGAGCACCGGAGAAGGACGAGAGGGGAGCCGGGGGGCCCACCCCACGGGCGGCGCGGCCCGGGGGCGCGCCCTAGTGTGTGGGCACCCCGTGGCCTCCTCCGCCTCTTCGCCTATAAATGCCTCCGACCTAAAAACACCGATACATTCGACGAAACCCGAGAAAACCTTCCAGCCGCCGCCATCGCGAAATCAAGATTCGGGGGACAGAAGTCTCTGTTCCGGCACGCCGCCGGGCGGGAATTGCCCGGAGTCATCTCCGCCGTCTCCACCGCCATCTTCACGCCATCGCTGTCTCCATGATGAGGAGGGAGTAATTCACCCCGGGGCTGAGGGCTCCGCTGTGGCTATGTGGTTCATCTCTCCCTCTATGTGATCTAGTTGAATATCATCTATGTGCTACTCTAGTGATGTTATTAAAGTACTCTATTCCTCCTGCACGGTGTAATGGTGACAGTGTGTGCATCCGTGTTAGTACTTGGCGTAGGCTATGATTATGATCTCTTGTAGATTATGAAGTTAACTATTGCTATGATAGTATTGATGTGATCTATTCCTCCTACATGGTGTGAAGGTGACAGTGTGCATGCTATGTTAGTACTTGGTTTAGTCGTGTCGATCTTTCATGCACTCTAAGGTTATTTAAATATGAATATCGAATACTGTGGAGCTTGTTAACTCCGGCATTGAGGGTTCGTGTAATCCTACACAGTTAGTGGTGTTCATCATCCAACAAAAGAGTGTAGAGTGGTTCTATTATGTGATCATTGTTGAGAGTGTCCACTAGTGAAAGCAGGATCCCTGGGCCTTGCTTCCAAGCATCGAATCTCCGTTTGTTTACTGTTTTGTTGCATGTTTACTCGCTGCCATATTTTATTCAGATTGCTATTACCACTCATATACATCCATATTACTTGTATTTCACTATCTCTTCGCCGAACTAGTGCACCTATTAAGTGTGTTGGGGACACAAGAGACTTCTTGCTTTGTGGTTGCAGGGTTGCTTGAGAGGGATATCTTTGACCTCTTCCTCCCTGAGTTCGATAAACCTTGGGTGATCCACTTAAGGGAAACTTGCTGCTGTTCTACAAACCTCTGCTCTTGGAGGCCCAACACTACAGAATAGAAGCACCCGTAGACATGATACGTCTCCGACGTATCGATAATTTCTTATGTTCCATGCTACTTTATTGATGATACCTACATGTTTTATGCACATTATATGTCGTATTTACGCATTTTCTGGAACTAACCTATTAACAAGATGCCGAAGTGCCAGTTCCTGTTTTCTGCTTTTTTTGGTTTCAGAAATCCTAGTAACGAAATATTCTCGGAATTGGACGAAATCACCGCCGAGGTTCCTATTTTTCCACGAAGCTTCCAGACACCCGGAAGGACCGGAGGGGGCCACAGGCCCACGGACCATAGGCCGGCGCGGCACAGGGGGTGGCCGCGCCCCCTATGGTGTCGCCGCCTCGTCACCCTCTGCGCCGCCTCTTCGCCTATATAAAGCCCCTGCATCGAAAACCCTTACGGAGAGAGCCACGATACGCGAAACCTTCCGAGCCGCTGCCATCGCGAAGCCAAGATTTGGGGGACAGGTCTCTGTTCGGCACCCTCCGGACGGGGAAGTGCCCGGAAGGCTTCTCCATCGACACTGCTGCCATCTCCACCACCATCTTCATCACCGCTGCTGCTCCCATGAAGAGGGAGTAGTTCTCCATCGAGGCTCGGGGCTGTACCGGTAGCTATGTGGTTCATCTCTCTCCTATGTACTTCAATACAATAATCTCATGAGCTGCCTTACATGATTGAGATTCATATGATGATGCTTGTAATCTAGATGTCATTATGCTAGTCAAGTGGGTTTTACTTATGTGATCTCCGGAGACTCCTTGTCCCACGTGTGTAAAGGTGACAGTGTGTGCACCGTGTGGGTCTCTTAGGCTATATTTCACAGAATACTTATTCACTGTTATGAATGGCGTAGTGAAGTGCTTATTTATATCCCTTTATGATTGCAATGTGTTTTGTATCACTATTTATCTATGTGCTACTCATGTGATGTTATTAAAGTAGTCTATTCCTCCTGCATGGTGTAATGGTGACAGTGTGTGCATCGTGTAGTTCTTGTCGTAGATTATGATCATGATCTCTTGTAGATTGTGGAGTTAATTGTCATTATGATAGTATTGATGTGATCTATGCCTCCTTCGTAGTGTGATGGTGACAGTGTGCATGCTATGTTAGTACTTGGTGTATTTTGCAAAGATCTATTATACTCTAAGGTTACTTAAACATGAATATCGAATGTTGTGGCGCTTGTTAACTCCGGCATTGAGGGTTCGTGTAATCCTACACAATTAGTGGTGTTCATTATCAAACAAGAGTATATGTAGCACAAAGGAAAGAGAACTTATTTATTATGTGATCAATGTTGAGAGTGTCCACTAGTGAAAGTATGATCCCTAGGCCTTGTTCCTAAATACTGCTATCGCTGCTTGTTTACTGTTCTACTGCATGTTTACTTCCCGCAATATTACTACCATCAATGCACGACAAGCACTTTTCTGCGCGTACTACTGCTCATACTTATTCATACCACATGTATTTCACTATCTCTTCGCCGAACTAGTGCACCTATTAGGTGTGTTGGGGACACAAGAGACTTCTTGCTTTGTGGTTGCAGGGTTGCATGAGAGGGATATCTTTGACCTCTTCCTCCTGAGTTCGATAAACCTTGGGTAATCCACTTAAGGGAAACTTGCTACTGTTCTACAAACCTCTGCTCTTGGAGGCCCAACACTGTCTACAAGAATAGAAGCACCCGTAGACATCAAGCACTTTTATGGCGCCGTTGGGGGGAAAGGTAAAAGGCACTCATACTTCTTCCAGGTAACAGTACTTTTCGGCGCCATTGTGTGTGTGCTCGAAGCTATTTCCTTTAGACTCTGCAATCGCGACATTTGGTTTCTTGTTTACACTAGTTAGGCATAATGGAAAACAACAAAAATATGAGAGATCTTTATGAACTTTATCTTGAATTAGGACATGATGTGTTTGAAGAAAGAATTAAGAAACCCATGGAACTTTATATGCATGCTAATGGGAATGTTGTTACTATGAATGCTTTGAACACCATTGTTGCTAATGCTATGGAAAATTCTAAGCTTGGGGAAGCTGGCTTTGATGAGCATGATATTTTTAGTCCCCCAAGCATTGAGGAGAAAATTTACTTTGATGATACTTTGCCTCCCATTTATGATGATTATAATGATAGTAGTCTTTTGTTACCACCTGTTATGGAGGATAAATTTGATTATGATTACAATATACCTCCTATATTTGATAGCTACTTTGTTGAATTTGCTCCCACTACAATTAATAAGAATGACTATGCTTATGTTGGGAGTAGTAATTATTTTATGCATGAGACTCATGATAAGAATGCTTTATGTGATAGTTATATTGTTGAGTTTGCTCATAATGCTACTGAAAGTTATTATGAGAGAGGAAAATATGGTTGTAAAAATTTTCATGTTACTAAAACACCTCTCTATGTGCTGAAATTTTTGAAGCTACACTTGTTTTATCTTCCTATGCTTGTTACTTTGCTCTTCATGAACTTGTTTATTTACAAGATTCCTATGCATAGGAAGCATGTTAGACTTAAATGTGTTTTGAATTTGCCTTTTGATGCTCTCTTTTGCTTCAACTTCTATTTCTTGCGAGTGCATCATTAAAACTGCTGAGCCCATCTTAATGGCTATAAAGAAAGAACTTCTTGGGAGATAACCCATGTGTTTTTTTACTACAGTACTTTGTTTTATATTTGTGTCTTGGAAGTTGTTTACTACTGTAGCAACCTCTCCTTATCATGTTTTTGTGCCAAGTAAAGTTTCTATGTCAAAGTTGATGTTATATTTGGGATCGCTGCGCAGAAACAGCATTGCTGTCTGTCACGAATCTGGACATAGTTCTCTGTAGAAAATTCGAAAAAATCTGCCAATTTACGAGCGTGATCCTCAGATATGTACGCAACTTTCATTAGTTTTGAGTTTTTCCATTTGAGCAAGTCTGGTGCCATCTTTAAATTCGTCTTTACGGACTGTTCTGTTTTTGACAGATTCTGCTTTTTATTTCGCATTGCCTCTTTTGCTATGTTGGATGAATTTCTTTGATCCATTAATGTCCAGTAGCTTTATGCAATGTCCAGAAGTGAAAAGAATGTTTGTGTCACCTCTGAACATGTGAATTCTTGATTATGCACTAACCCTCTAATGAGTTTGCTTGAAGTTTGGTGTGAAGGAAGTTTTCAAGGGTCAAGAGAGAGGATGATATACTACGATCAAGAAGAATGAAAAGTCTAAGCTTGGGGATGCCCCGGTGGTTCATCCCTGCATATTTCAAGAAGACTCAAGCATCTAAGCTTGGGGATGCCCAAGGCATCCCCTTCTTCATCGACAAAGTATCAGGTTTCTTCTCTTGAAACTATATTTTTATTCGGTCACATCCTATGTACTTTACTTGGAGCGTCGTATGTTTTTGTTTTTGTTTTTGTTTAAATAAATGATTGTTTGGGAGAGAGACACGCTGGTTCGTATGAACACATGTGTTCTTAGCTTTTAATTTTCATGGCGAAGGTTGAAACTGCTTCGTTAATTGTTATATGGTTGGAATTGGAAAATGCTACATGTAGTAATTCTAAAATGTCTTGGATAATGTGATACTTGGCAATTGTTGTGCTCATGTTTAAGCTCTTGCATCATATGCTTTGCACCCATTAATGAAGAAATACATAGAGCTTGCTAAAATTTGATTTGCATATTTGGTCTCTCTAAGGTCTAGATAATATCTAGTATTGAGTTTTGAACAACAAGGAAGACGGTGTAGAGTCTTATAATGTTTACAATATGTCTTTTATGTGAGTTTTGCTGCACCTGTTCATCCTTGAGTTTGCTTCAAATAACCTTGCTAGCCTAAACCTTGTATCGAGAGGGAATACTTCTCATGCATCCAAAATCCTTGAGCCAACTACTATGCCATTTGTGTCCACCATACCTACCTACTACATGGTATTTCTCCGCCATTCCAAAGTAAATTGCTTGAGTGCTACCTTTAAAATTCCATCATTCACCTTTGCAATATATAGCTCATGGGACAAAATAGCCTTAAAAACTATCGTAGTATTGAATATGTACTTATGCACTTTATCTTTTATTAAGTTGCTTGTTGTGCGATAACCATGCTTCTGGGAACGCCATCAACTATTGTTGAATATCATGTGAGTTGCTATGCATGTCCGTCTTGTCTGAAGGATCTATCACCTTAGTGGTTGGAGCATGCAAAATTGTTAGAGAAGAACATTGGGCCGCTAACTAAAGCCATGAATCATGGTGGAAGTTTCAGTTTTGGACATATATCCTCAATCTCATATGAGAATAATAATTGTTGCTACATGCTTATGCATTTAAGAGGAGTCCATTATCTGTTGTCCATGTTGTCCCGGTATGGATGTCTAAGTTGAGAATAATCAAAAGCGAGAAATCCAAAATGCGAGCATTCTCCTTAGACCTTTGTACAGGCGGCATGGAGGTACCCCTTTGTGACACTTGGTTGAAACATGGCATGCGAAGATCCGGTAGTCCAAGCTAAGTAGGACGAGGTGCGGGCACTATTAGTATACTATGCATGAGGCTTGCAACTTGTAAGATATAATTTACATAACTCATATGCTTTATTACTACCGTTGACAAAATTGTTTCATGTTTTCAAAATAAAAGCTCTAGCACAAATACAGCAATCGATGCTTTCCTCTTGAAGGACCATTCTTTTACTTTTATTGTTGAGTCATTTTACCTATCTCCCTCCACCTTAAGAAGCAAACACTTGTGTGAACTGTGCATTGATTCCTACATACTTGCATATTGCACTTGTTATATTACTTTATGTTGACAATATCCATGAGATATACATGTTATAAGTTGAAAGCAACCGCTGAAACTTAATCTTCCTATGTGTTGCTTCAACAACTTTACTTTGATTTATTGCTTTATGAGTTAACTCTTATGCAAGACTTATTGATGCTTGTCTTGAAGTACTATTCATGAAAAGTCTTTGCTTTATGATTCACTTGTTTACTCATGTCATTACCTTTGTTTTGATCGTTGCATTCATTACATATGTTTACAAATAGTATGATCAAAGATTATGATGGCATGTCACTTCAGAAATTATCTTTGTTATCGTTTTACCTGCTCGGGACGAGCAGAACTAAGCTTGGGGATGCTGATACGTCTCCGACGTATCGATAATTTCTTATGTTCCATGCTACTTTATTGATGATACCTACATGTTTTATGCACATTATATGTCGTATTTACGCATTTTAGAACTAACCTATTAACAAGATGCCGAAGTGGTTCTGTTTTCTGTTTTTGGTTTGAAATCCTAGTAAAGAAATATTCTCGGATTGGACGAAATCACCGCCGAGGTTCCTATTTTTCCACGAAGCTTCCAGAACACCCGGGAAGGACCGGAGGGCCACAGGCCCTGGACCATAGGCCGGCGCGGCCAGGGTGGCCCGCGCCCCCCTATGGTGTCGCCGCCTCGTCAGCCCTCCTGCGCCGCCTCTTCGCCTATATAAAGCCCCTGCATCGAAAACCCTTACGGAGAGAGCCACGATACGCGAAACCTTCCAGAGCCGCCGCCATCGCGAAGCCAAGATCTGGGGGACAGGAGTCTCTGTTCCGGCACCACCGGAGGGGAAGTGCCCGGAAGGCTTCTCCATCGACACCGCTGCCATCTCCACCACCATCTTCATCACCGCTGCTGCTCCATGAAGAGGGAGTAGTTCTCCATCGAGGCTCGGGGCTGTACCGGTAGCTATGTGGTTCATCTCTCTCCTATGTACTTCAATACAATAATCTCATGAGCTGCCTTACATGATTGAGATTCATATGATGATGCTTGTAATCTAGATGTCATTATGCTAGTCAAGTGGGTTTTACTTATGTGATCTCCGGAGACTCCTTGTCCCACGTGTGTAAAGGTGACAGTGTGTGCACCGTGTGGGTCTCTTAGGCTATATTTCACAGAATACTTATTCACTGTTATGAATGGCGTAGTGAAGTGCTTATTTATATCCCTTTATGATTGCAATGTGTTTTGTATCACTATTTATCTATGTGCTACTCATGTGATGTTATTAAAGTAGTCTATTCCTCCTGCATGGTGTAATGGTGACAGTGTGTGCATCGTGTAGTTCTTGTAGTAGATTATGATCATGATCTCTTGTAGATTGTGGAGTTAATTGTCATTATGATAGTATTGATGCGATCTATGCCTCCTTCGTAGTGTGATGGTGACAGTGTGCATGCTATGTTAGTACTTGGTGTATTTTGCAAAGATCTATTATACTCTAAGGTTACTTAAACATGAATATCGAATGTTGTGGCGCTTGTTAACTCCGGCATTGAGGGTTCGTGTAATCCTACACAATTAGTGGTGTTCATTATCAAACAAGAGTATATGTAGCACAAAGGAAAGAGAACTTATTTATTATGTGATCAATGTTGAGAGTGTCCACTAGTGAAAGTATGATCCCTAGGCCTTGTTCCTAAATACTTATCGCTGCTTGTTTACTGTTCTACTGTATGTTTACTTCCCGCAATATTACTACCATCAACTGCACGCCAGCAAAGCACTTTTCTGGCGCCGTACTACTGCTCATACTTATTCATACCACCTGTATTTCACTATCTCTTCGCCGAACTAGTGCACCTATTAGGTGTGTTGGGGACACAAGAGACTTCTTGCTTTGTGGTTGCGGGGTTGCATGAGAGGGATATCTTTGACCTCTTCCTCCCTGAGTTCGATAAACCTTGGGTAATCCACTTAAGGGAAACTTGCTACTGTTCTACAAACCTCTGCTCTTGGAGGTCCAACACTGTCTACAAGAATAGAAGCACCCGTAGACATCAGACATCACCCGCGCATTCCTGAAATTCTCCCCAATGACACCGTTCACGTTGACTGCGGTCTGGCCACCCGAGAGCAGCTGCATCAAGCGGTGTACTATCATGGGAGAGAAACCTTTCTTCAACAAAACTTCTCTCAGAAAGTCCCAGCTAACCCGATCGAAGGCTTTCTCAAAGTGCAGTTTGAGAAGAAGGCCCTTCAGTTTCTTGGCCCTCAAGTCATGGGCAATCTCATGTAGGGCGAGCACGCCCTCATGATGCATCTCCCCTTGATGAAAGCTGATTGGCTACGGCCGATAGTCCTATGCGCAAGAGGTGCAAGGCGGGTAGCATAAGCCTTAGCGACGAATTTAAAAATAATGTTAATGAGAGCGATGGGCCTAAAGTGCTTGATGGTGTCCGCACCCTGAACTTTCGGAATAAGAGAAATGACTCCAAAGTTGAGGCGCGCAATGTCGACCCTCCCTAGGGAAAATTAGTTTAGGATCTGGCGGATAGGTTCTCTAAGAATGTCCCGGAATTTCTTAAAGAAAAGGACCGGTAAGCCATCTGGGCCCGGGGCCGAGTCGGGTTTCATGCCCGCAAGCACCTCACCTCATCCAGCTCGTCAGGAGTAAATGTGAGCTCCAAACTTCCTATACGCCCAGGCTTTGGTTCTTTTGTAGGATATACTCTAATCTGTAGCGAGATACTTACTGATGATACTGATGGCGAATCTCTGGTTGGAGGAGAGCATATTTGATATGAGGCATGCCAATATATTTCCAGGTGTAGATATAAATAACTCGTCGAAGATGTTGTGTGAGAAGCAGTCACAAGTGCATCAAACTGATACCGAGAGGAAAGAGAGTCAGGGGATACATCTCTTAGGCCTTATATACGTTGCCTACGACGGAGTAAAGAATTCCAGTAGCCTCTTTTTTCTCACATGATTTTTAATAGCTGGCCAATATCACATATCTTGGTTGGGAGCTAATGTCCAAATTCTCGTGTTAGTGCACTGAGGTTAATTTCCATGTACATTGTTATCTTAGTTTGTGAAAAAAGAACCATGAGTCTCTAACATATTTATAGTCCAGTTCTTGGGCGATGTTTGCGCAACTTGGCTCACAAGAGCCTAAAATGAAGTTATGTTCCATTTCTGTTTGAGTGTTTGTAGTTGAACATTAGGACTGAAAGGTATGAAAGGCTACTTCATTTTGTAATCTGCTATGGCCATTGCTCAGGCTCTTATCTCAATGAATTTGAATCATTCTTTATTAACCTGCTGATATTGTGTTACCTGATATATAATCCTTTATTCTTCTGTATTTGTTCAGCAAATATGCATTTATATCTGAATTTCTGCTCTATTTTTTGGTTTTTTTCGAAATGGAGGAAATATCGCCCCAGCTTCTGCATCCAAATGATGCACACGACTTCTTTTATTAGATTATCCATGAAACCTTACAAGAAACAATACAAAAGATCAAACTCGAAGCAACCTTATTATACCTACAGTGAGATGAAGAGGGTGACAATACACCAACTCACATCATCCAAAACTAAATGCCTTCCCAAACCGCCCAACAGCAGGTAAGAAACACATCCAGTCAAGCAGACTTTCAGCGCACGCCAATGCACACACCACAGGAGTTGCTCCCGCCGTCTTCCTCGACTCCATCTTCAAGAGAGATCATCGCATTAACCTTGCAAGACCTGCCGTCGATGCCACCATGACGCCAGACGGCTCCACCCTCCTGCACGTATACATCATCCCGCATCTGTCGTCGATACCCTGCAGCTCCATGCCACTGAGACTCAGCACCAACAATGTGGTAGATGAACACCACACCACCGAAATCCGCCAACAACCAGCAGCTGCTGCAAAAACGATGCCCCAAGAGGTAGAGCGATGCAGGACGCGCCGCCATCGTCCGATCTGGGAGACCCGGACCTAGGGTTTCCCCCAGAGCAGCCCGAGTGAGAAACCGCGGACTGCGTCGACAGTGCCTTCAAGAAGGTAGCGGCGCGACACGTCGCCATCGTCCGCCAACCGAGGTAGGAACACGGTTTTCACCGGCAGCCGGGCATCCCCAACTCGCCGAGTGTAGTGCCAAGACGGGCAAAGATGACGCCTTCGACAAGGTAACGACGTCGACCGACGCCGCCATCATCCGCCAAGACCGAGGTCGAGGCTCAGTTTTCACCGGCCGCCATGACACCCCGGACTAGATCACCATCGCCGGAAACCTGTGTAAGATCCCATGATCGCCACACAGGACTACCAGCATGGCCGACCACCTCTGACAAAGAAGACGGCCGCCTCCTCCGTCGAACCCGAGGCTGCTGTCCTGGATGTCCTCGAACCGCGGGAGAAACCCAAGGTCACCACCCCGCACCGGCGAGAAGCGGAGGGGATGGCGCAAACCGTCCCACCACCAGCCACCACCGGTGTGCCACCGACGGGAGGCAGGGGAGGCCGCAGCACTCTGGCCACCGTCGCCCCTCCTTCGTCCGACCGCCGCCACCGTCGAGGGGAATACCCAGCCGCCATCCCATCCGCGTCAAGAGGGAAGCCCGCCGCCGCCGCCACGCCCCGCGGCCTTTGCCCGGCGGCGGCGGCGGGAGGAGTCTAGGGTTTCGGGAGGAGGGTGCGGGAGGCTTGTAGAAGTCTCTATAAGCCCATGAAGCTTCTCTTATTGTCGAATCAGAGGGTCTGCTATCTTAAAAATGAGCCTTCTTATTCAGTTAATGAACTCTTTGTCACATCTCATTTGTTTGTATGTAACATGTCATAATCTTTTAATTATTTTGATAGATAGATACCTATGGAAACACGGCTACAATTTTGGTTTTTTAACTCGAGTCTCTGGTTGTATCTGCATCTGGTGTCACTGACTGAGGTTATCTATCTTCTATACATGTTCTTCTGATTGCCAGAGAAGCCCACACCAGTAAGTTGATTACCGATAAGTATGCATTATTACATTTATTGTGGCCAACATGCGAAAGATGATGCTGAACATCATTTGAACATATTCCATGGAATTAGGGACTAAATCTAACACATTTTTTCAGGCAAAAGAGTGGAGTTCTGAAGTGGTTCAGCTCGGAAGTAGTTCAGGCAAAAGAGTGGAGTTCTGAAGAGTGGAGTTCTCTTCTTCTTTATTTAGGGTATATCCAACACATATCAATATGCAAGGCAGTCTTAACCATTGTAAGTGCTTATTCATGTACCAGCTATTAACTTGCAAGATTATCTACTATGTGCACACAACAAATGTTGATGCAGTATGATCATATGTGTCCATGTTAGGAGTGGTACACGCCGTCCCGATCGATACATGAGTTTCAGTGCCTATTGCATGCATCCTATCTACATCATTTTTTGTTTGTCTATTTAGAATACAGTAGTATCTCCTCTGGAGTAATTTATATTGCTGGTTATTTCTCGGGGCCTGCTTAGTACACGGGTATATTTACCGTCACTGCATGATTCAACTGCATTAATCTACTATGATCTACTTCAAAATTGTTCATGTTGTTTGTTCTGAGTACTTTGACAGCTGAAAATTGCATGTTTATCATGCTGCACTTCAAAACATTGGCACGTACCTTTTATCTGCATTTTCCTGTCTATCTACATCTATGTTTGAATTGAACACCCGTTGGTGTTTTTTCCTACTGACAAGATTTGAGTATGATATTTCAGGAAGCAAGTAAATACATTATACCAGTTCTCTTTGGTCCGCTTCCTATGCGGCTTTTTTCAGTGGTTCTATACTGATGGAGATAACTGTTGATTTAAGAGCTTCACTACGTTAGTCCTTATTTGCGGGCCACTACATTAGTCCTTCAAGCTTTATAAGACCATGTTAGATCATATTGTACTTCTTATATACTCCTTGCATACTCCTTATTATCTAGGGGTATTTTTATCTTCGCCTAAATATCTGAAAGTAAAGTTGGTTGTGTTGTACTTCTTATATACTCCTTAATTTTAGGGGCATTTTTCTGCAGAAGTGTACTGTAATGTAGGTAAATTGCAAGTTTTGGTCGCTGGTCGTGTAGTATCATGCTTCATGCTTGCTGTGCTGTTCTCCTCTGAGCTATGATGATTCATGATTGAGTAGGTGAAAGTGAGGTAATTGTTTAGTGAGCAAGCACAAATTCTTGTTGTAGGAGTACTTGATGTACGAGTATTATTATTCCTCTTTGTAGTTGTTGGAGTAGTGTTGTAGTATGAAGTTATATTGCCATTTACTCCAACAGTCAACATACCTAGATGGCATCCAAGCATGCCAGCAGACTGAATTATTCTTGATTTCTGGGAGTAGATGAAGTGAAGTGGAAATTAAGATCGTCAGTTGTTGTTCTGCATTGTTTGCTTCTTCTTCCTCTAAATTGTGACCTTGTTCAGTAGGTGGGCTGAAGTTAATATCAGGAACAACCATTCTTCAGGTGGCGTTCCAGCGACGATCTCGATAGAGGAGCAAGCTTCTTCTTCAGGTGGTAACACTCGTGGTAGCACTTGTTCTTCCTATGGTAGCATCCCTTATTTACCGATGGAGAAAAACGTATCTCATTTGATATTGTCAACTGTATTTAGCTAGATCATATCATTCTCCGTTGTGTGTGACAGGCGTATTGTTCTTTTAGTCGTCTTCAGAAATCTATTTTGCATAAATGTATCTCAATTAAACATGTGTGCCATTTCTTTGACAAGATATGCTATATGTCTTGTTCCAGAATATGCGTTGCACCCCGTTGTGCGGCGGGGGTGCCACGCCGTGAAGACTGGCGTCACACGGAAGGGTTACATCCGTTTCGCTGATAGTTTATTTTTCATAATCTTTTCAACTTTGGAACTCCTTTCCCCACACGTGCAGCAGCGGTTTTTCTCTCCTGTCATTGACTTGCAGCAGCTACACGAGCATTTCTTAGTGATGGGCCTTGCCAAGAGGCAGTAGGAGCATCTCTAGTAGTAACCGAAAAACTCTAATTTTGTATCCTGAAAATGTTTGTTCGGTTGATTTTGCCACTCGCGTAGAATAGAAACTGGTAAAAAAAAATTTAAATTCACGCGGGAGGATTCATCGATGAACACATATTTAGACGATATTTGTTGCTCCGATTGAACACCAAAATTAAATTCTCGTGGGAGTATTCATCGATGAACACATAATTTGAACTACAAACCAAAATTAACTAAAATCCACCGCCACGCGATCTAAATTTGACCAAAATTTGGCCCTGGGGATTCTACACGCGGCGGCGGAGGTGGTGGCGGAGGAAGGCGAGGCGGCGGATGTGTCAAGCTCCTACTCCGAGTCGAGCTCGACGATCTTGAGCTTGACGCAGCGGACGCGTGCCTCCCGATGCTTCGCCTCCTACTCGCGGACTTGGCGGATGGCGTCGGCCTCCTCCTGGTGGAAGGGTGCTCGCGCCTCCGCCTCGAACACGGCCGCTACCTGCGCGATGACGGCCTCCTCCTCCTCCTGTTCGTTGTGGACGTAGTCGCTGGCGGGGAGGAGAGGCGCCCGGGCCGCGTCCTCCTCGTTCTCCGAGCTATCGTACAATGGCGGACGAGGGGGGCGGCACGACCAGCCGGAGGACGAGCCCTCGCCGCCATTTGCATACCACGCGAGGTTCCCCGGGGGCGTGAGCCCCCAGTTCTTCCATCGGCGAGCGCTGCGCTTGCACACCCTCCGGCTGATTCCATTTGCGCCGCTGCGCCTCCGTGCGGAAACCATGGGGCCTTGGCGCCGAGTCTCCGCCGCCCAATCCACTGCCTCCCCTCACGGAGCTTTCGCTGCTAGCCATGGGGAGTTCACGGTGGAGCGAAGCGGCGCTGGCGGTGCGACGATTTCTCGTCCGAGGAGGTGTAGGAAGGCTGCGGAGCGGCGGCCCCGGCGGAGGGGAGTAGGGTTTGAAAACCAAACTCTCCTCCGTGGCTCGTTTTAATATGGCGCGAGCCTCGCGTTTCTTAGGCCCCCTAACTGAGTTTACGGTCAGATGGCGAATTCATGTTAGAGATGCTCTAAGTATAGAGAATCCTCATTCAGGCTCGTCAAGTCGCGTTTCGGACAAAACGGTACTCGTCCTACGTGCTGTCGGCCGGTTGGGCCGACACAAAATACCTGCCAGATGTTCAATAAACCTAGACATATTTTAGTGTATAGTTTACGTAAATCTGGAACAAGTATTTAGGACCAGACGAAATATAATTTTATTTACTTTTTTTGTTTTAACATGTTTTCATTTTTAAATTTTTTAATTTAATGTAATCCATGCTTTTCTTATTAGTTGTCTAAAAGTACGCGACTAATGTAGAACGGAGGCAATATATATTTTCTTGTCTTTTACATTTCATTATTTTCTCATTTATCCTTTTCTAATAAATATATGGAGATTTTTTAATATATATATGAATGTATTATTTGACGTACATGCCATATTTTCTTGATGAATATACGAGCTTCATTTTCTATAATATAAACATTATTAAATTTTATCATATGTAGGTTTTCTCTTAATTTAGGACAATTATAATGATAGAAGGGTAAAGAAATGGTGCGAGCCTCTAATGAAGAAAATTGATGAAATAAAAGTGTAAAATGGGCAACCATGATGTTGAATAAGCGGATAAAGTTTCACAAACTACATTTGATAAGGGTGCGTAGTGTATGGGAATCATGGGCACCATCGAAATTCTGAGAGTCTAGTAGCCCCTTTTCTTATCGGAACACATGGGCGGGGAAGGAGGACGTTGTTGCCACCGTCAAATAGCATGGAGAAGGTAGCACCCCCGTCAACACTCCTCCAGATCTCATCAGCGCCCACATCCACCGCTATCCGGACCCAAGTGTGGAAGTGCCACCCTGGCCGTCTCGCCACACCGTCCTCTCAAATCTTGTCCTATGTCGCTCGGTGCATCCTGTCTAAGCCTCCCCGAACACCATCTTCTTATCCATCGCAGGCGAGCCTACCCCTGCACCCATAAGTCAATTTCTTGTTGGTGGCTCACTCCATACGAGACGTTGTGTTCTTCACCATGGCTTATTGGTGGTTAGCGCGGTGTTGCCAACGCCTTCTAACGTGGGTGTTGGTGGTGACGAGCAGAGAGGCTATGATACTGGCGTCAGAAGAAAAAGAAATGGATGATAAAGAGGGAGAAGGAAAACCAAAATAAGGTGGGTGGTATAGGTGAGGCCTACTAGGTGTGACCGCGTGTCGCGTTTTGAGCATAGACACGGTCACCTCAAATTGAGTTGGTTCGATTTTAGAAAATGAAATCTACAGTTTTTCTCGATGAAATGTCTCATTTCATGGTTACCGGCGTAGTGGAGTTTGTGTTTTGCTCGTCCGATAAACTTTTGACACCGTTTGACAAGACAACCCATAGCGTTCGCATTTTCTTCCAAGTAATGTATGAAGACCGTAAGATACGGAGCTAAATAATATTTCAAAACGGAAAGGGGAGAAAGAGAAAAGGATCCAGTCTAAAACCTCGGTTTCTCCCATTAATCCCTATGGATGCCCTCTCCAGCCACAGCAGCGGCGAACGGCTCCTCCCAATGGACGCTCTCTCCGGCCACAGCGCAGCTCCGCCTCAGCCGCTCCCGCTTCCGCCTGACGACCTCCTCCTGGAGATCCTTCTGCGCCTCCCGCCGGAGCCAATCTACCTCCTCCGCGCCACCCTCGTCTCCAAGCACTGGAGCTCCCTCGTCCACGACGCCCGCTTCCTCCGCCACTTCCGCGCGTTCCACGGGGCGCCGCCCGTGCTCGGCTTCCTAAACAGCCAGGCGGGGCCTCCCCTCTTCGTGCCCACCTCCGGCTCTTTCTCGGTCCCCTCCGCAATGACCACCGACGCCTGGTGGCCCTTAGACTGCCGTCACGGCCGCGCCCTCTTGCTAGGCCGCCCTTCGAAGCTCATGGTCTGGGACATCATGTCCGGCGAGAAGCGGTTCCTGCCGTGGCCACCCACGACCTTCCACGACAACGCTGGCCGATTCTTCAACGGCGCGGTTCTTCGCGCGACCGGCAACGACAACGACGACCGCATCGGCTGCCGTTCGTGCCCGTTCCTCGTGGCCTTCGTGCTCACCCACGACAACCTCGCCTCTGTCTGCGTCTACTCCTCTGAGACCGGCGTCCTCTGTTGCAGGGATACGTCCCATAAGTGCCGTATCGGCTGCACCAAGACGGGGATACACAGAAAAACGTGTGGGATACGTGCCAGACCTGTTGCATGTACCACTCGAGCCACAACCCACATCAAGGCCTCATGCTGTTGTACATACAACGAGTTGGGACTAGAAAAGGCAGCTACTTCTTCAGATCACCACGAATGGAAAAAAGATTAGGCTATTTTATTAACATTAATTTTCTCATCCTCTATAATATTGGTTATTGGTCCTGATTTCTAATGAAATTATGCATATACTAGCCATATCCCCGTAAGTCTATTTTCAGAAAATGCCGTTTCACCGTATCGCCGTATTTTTTAGACGGAAGGCTCAAGGTGAGCCCGGCTTTAACTTAATGAAGCCACAACGGCAGAGTACATAGGACAGATAACACTCAGTACAAGCATGCTCCTATCCGAGCAAAGCACCACAGCACGACTGGGAGGAGTCGCCCCAACGAGGCCTCTCAGCATGCTCCACGAACTAGTCCAATACAAGGGATAACAAGGTGGAAAAGAAGAAAAAAACTAGCTCGACACGGTCCGCCGACGAAGGTCCTCACGCCGGACGGTCCCGGATGTTGGCGTGGAGAGAGCGAAGCCTCCCGATCGCCAACTCCAACGCCTCGCGGTCCTGCCGCCTAGCCACTGGCTTCCACACCTGTAGGTACATGAGCATTTTATATAAGACGTCAGCAGGCTGCGAAGGGAAAATCCCTTCAATAGTAAACTTGTTCCTAATGTTCCAAAGCCCCCTGCACAGGGCCGAACAGCAAATCCAAAGAACCCTTTTCGTTTGGCCTACGAGATCATCCAGGAGCCTATAGAGTTCCGCGAAACAAGTAGGGTTTCAGGTACAACCGAGCAGTTCCCGAACTGCGCTCCACATAAATCTTGCCAGAGGGCAGAGGAAGAAAATGTGGGCGGTGTCTTCCAAGTCCGAACAAAGGGCGCATCGCCCCGACGATGGGCCCCTTCTACGGCGGATATTATCATTCGAGGGAAGGCGTTTCCGGAGGAGTTGCCAGATGAAGATGCGGATTTTCATGGGCACCGCGATCTTCCAGATGGCACTAAAGTGCTTACGCGGCGTCCCCTGACAGAGCTTCCTATATAAGGACTTGACAGAGAATTTGCCCGAGGGTTCAAGGGCCCAGGAGATGATGTCCGGGCCGTTAGAGAGCTACGTCCCAGCAGTCTCCGACAGAAGGAGCGCGAGCTCAATGCGGGCCGGGGGTCCCAGGCTTTGGCGAAAGGTTGGGGCCCCACCCAACGTGCCAAAGCATCTGGAGACCGTGATCTGCGGGTCCGCGGCGATGGAGAAGAGTGCGGGGAACCGGGAGCATAAGGGTCCCGACCCTTGCCACCAGTCACTCCAGAAAAGGGTGGAGGATCCACTACGCACCTGGTGTCTCGCTCCCAGGCGAAACACCGACTTAATCTTTTGGATGGAGTTCCAAAATTGGGAGCCTGATTGGTGGGAGTCCACCAGGAGATCCCTCGACCTGAGATATTTATTTCTGAGGATCTCAGCCCAAAGCCCTTGCTCCCCAGCATAGAGCTTCCAAATCCATTTGGTCATGAGACAAATGTTCATGAGCCTGGTGTCGATGATACCCAGTCCCCCCAAGGACTTGGGCTTGCAGAGCGCTTCCCATCTGACCCAGTGGTATTTGCGCCTCGGGCTATTGGCTTCCCAGAAGAATCTAGCCCGGTGTATTCGTATCCCCGTATCCGTATCGCCGTATTCGTATCCCCGTATCCGTATCCCCGTACCATGTAACATAGCCGGCGTCTGGGGCGACGCCGCCTCTGTCGCCACGGAAGAAGACGTCGAGACGTACCCGACGGCTCTGGTCGAAAACACGCTCTACTGGCAGCTCACCGGCGGTTGCATCCTAGAATTTGATCTGGATAAGCATAGCTTGGATGTGATCGAGCTTCCAGCGGACCTGTTCGGCAGCTACGAAGGCCAGATCCTCCTCATGCCGGCAGAGGATGGAGGCATTGGCTTTGCAGGAGTCAAAGATGATCTCAGTCTCCATCTGTTCTCAAGGGTGGCTAGCGTCGTCGACGGCACGCTACAATGGACACTTCGCAGGTCCATTGATCTGGAAAAGTTTATTCCGCCAGATTTGGTGGATAGATGTAAGCGTCATACATTTCCTCCCGTGGAGGCAATTGGCTTTGCTGAAGACGCTGATGTGATTTTCATTCACGCTGACATTTGCGTCTACATGCTCCATCTCAAGTCTATGCAGTTTGATGAGGTGCCGGAGAAAGGAAGCTATAGCAGCATTTTTCCCTACTCAAGCTTCTACACCGCGGTACTGCCATGTCCTTTATCATGAAGGCATGATAAAAATTTAGCTGTGTATGACGCAATGTTGAATGAACATTTACATTTAAATTGCATAATTTACCTTGCCTGCTGAATTTACTCATCTTATGTTTATGAGTGGACTCATCGTATGCTGTTTTGGATGCTGCAAAGCTCAACTCTGAAACTGAGAGCCATACTGCAAACTGCATATATCTTGTACACAACTTCAAGTACGCAAACCATATAGTTCATTACAGATTATAAATTCCTGGTGATCAACTTCTTATCCAAAGATGAACATTCTTGACACAAACTCTCAAATTCTTGTTTCACACATCCCGCTGGATGCTTTCTTTTTCCCCAACAGTATGCATGCACATTTATGTTATTTTTTAATCTCTCGTTTGCCAATTTTCAAACAAATAATTCCTGCGAACCATGATACAAGTAAAAATCTACTCCTTCCGTCCAATAATATACTCCCTCCGTCCATAAATAGATGCCTGAGGTTTGTCTAAATCTGGATGTATCTATATACTAAATAGCGTCTAGATACATCTAGATTTAGACAAATCTCAGACGTCTATTTATGGACAGAGGTAGTAAGATTTTATTACAACCAATATATGGGTACATTGGTTTACATAACATCTTATATTATGGGACGGAGGGAGTAGGTATATATGGGTATTCTTCCTTTGCCAGTGTTTTAGAAGTCTATATCATCATCCCGACCTTAGATTGTATCATGTGCTTGTAGCATAAGTAGTTATGTAGGACATTCTAATGTGAAATTATACAGTGACACTCAAAATTAACAAATTGGGTTGTCAGTGTTAAACTTTCGTTCCTTTCAATTTTAAGCTATGTGGCTCTCATGTTTGCACGGTGACTTGTCAATCAATTGAGTTTCATGAATTTTGGTTTCATGGAATTGGATTCGTGGAATCCAGGTAGAAGCAGCAACCTCCAGTTGAATCACCTGAAACTGCATGTGGGAAGCATCACCTCAAACTTTGGATCTTGTGCGCAGCAGGTGAAAACTCCCAGTGATGCTGCTGCTTCAGACTTGCTTCAGCTCATGTATTACATACACAATGCATGCCAATACTGTTCCCGGTCCCAATCAAGTTCTTAAGTGCAATAGTGAAATGGCAGGTGATAGTTCAAGAGTTCATGGTGTAGCTAGAAATGTCGACAAAGTTCTGCAGCTAAAAATGTCAACAAAGTTCTGCAGCTAAGTGCAATAGATTTACCAATTAGCACTGACCCATTTGCTCCTTCGCAAGATCAAAATGGTTATCAAGCAAGAAATTCTGCAGCTAATGGATTTCTCAAGTGCACTAGCTAATTAAGATACGTGTGGAGAACAGAACTTGTACTTCTCTGGAATAGGGATGAGGTTGCACATCCAGGTCAAGGAGAACTGAGCAGCTAATTGCAACATTTATCTGTGCTTTGAAATATCAACCCATGATCATCAAACAATGCATCCTGATAATACCAATTCCCAACATTGGGCATGAACCAACAAAACCATTATAGGCAGGCATCCAAGAATAGTAAAAAACTACCAAGAATTGGAATCGTGGAATCCAGGTAGAAGCAGCAACCTCCATTTGAATCACCTGAAACTGCATGTGGGATGCATTGCATCACCTGAAACTTTGGGTCTTGTGCACAGCAGGTGAAAACTTCCAGTGATGCTGCTGCCTCTGACTTGCTTCAGCTCATGTACTACATACACAATGCATACCAATATTGTTCCCGGTCCCAAGCAAGTTCTTAAGTGTAATAGTGCAATGGCAGGTGATAGTTCAAGAGTTCATTGTGTAGCTAAAATTGTCGACAAACACATAGATTTACCAATTAGCACTGATCCGTTTGCTCCTTTCGCAAGATCAAACTGGTTATCAAGCAAGAAATTCTGCAGCTAATGGATTTCTCAAGTGCACTAGCTAATTAAGATACGTGTTGAGAACAGAACTCAATACTTCTGGAATGGGGATGAGGTTACAAATCAAAATCAAGCAGAACTGAGCAGCTAATTCCAATATTTCTCTGTTCTTTGAAATGTCAATCCACGATCATCAAACAATGCATCCTGATAATACCAATTCCAGCATTGTGCATTAACCAACAAAACCATTATAGACATGCATCCAAGAATTGGGTTCGTGGAATCCAGGTAGAAGCAGCAACCTCCAGTTGAATCACGGTCTCGGCACACAAGAACGCAAGAACATGCAAGAAAAACGCAGGGCATGTTTGACAGCGCAGTGGCGAACGCGCGCAAGCGGCGGACGAACAACTAACCGCCGGGCACCTCCTTGCGGGCGCTCATGACCAGCGAAACGCAGTCGTTGGCCGTGACCATCAGTTCCTTGAGGAGGTCGAAGGCGTTGCGGCGCTCGGCGTTGAGGAGGTCGTCCACGCCGGGGAGGAGCGGGCGGTCCAGCAGGAGGCGGAGGCCGAGCACGTGCACGCAGCACTGCTCCACGGCGAGGTACGCCGTGACCGCGTACAGCCTGGCCTCCTGGAGCCTCCGCGAGGCGCGCCGCTGCTTGTCGGCCATGTGGTGGGGGAGGTGGCCGACGCTGGGCAGCGGGTACCAGGGGGCGGGGGAGCCGCCGCGGAGCGCGAGCTCCTCGGCGCTCGCCATCAGGACCGACGCGGCGGCGAGGTCGCTGGACGCGTCACCGAGGGACCGCTGCGCGAGGTCGATCCTGGCGCGAGTGGCCTCGGTGGCGGGCGCGCGCACCGGCCCCGCGAGGCTCCCCCGCGCGTTGCCGATCTTCCAGACGATCGTGTTGAGGTGGCCGTGCGCTTCCACGACCCGGTCCCGGAACAGCGCCTTCCACGCCTCCGCCGCCTCCATCTCTATCTCTTCTGGTTCCGGTGCCGATGGCGGTGGCTGTGGGTTTGGGTTTGGGTTTCTGAATGCTTCCGCCGGCGTGCTCTTTAAATAGCCAGCTGGCGAGGAGGGGGCTCCACGGCCGAACCGAGCAGTTAGAAATCTGAAACCATCGAAGAGAGGTTGTGAGTGTCACAGCTGAGATTAATTTGACTAGGAAGATTAGAGCATCTCCAGCCGTCTCCCCGACGAGCTCCCGGCAACCCCTTTTTACATCCGAACAAGGTTATTTGGTTCAGTCGAGTCCTTGGATCGTCGTTTTCGTCCGGATTTGGGCTTTCATCCATCCGGAGAGCTCAGGCCATCCCGGCCTCCTGTGGCGCGGTCGGGAACTCCGGACGAAACAAAAACGTGCGAAACGGCGAGCAGGCCCGTGTTGTCGGCCACAGAAAGGGTAGTTCCCTCCATTTATTTCGTTTTCCCTCCAAAATGCGCCGCATATACCCATTTTCCCCGCCGAATTTCGGAGGAGCTACCGCCATTCCCCCACAGTTGCAGCTCCTCCTCTTCCCTACCACCACCATGCCGCCGAAGAAGATCGGCGACGACGGCACGCCGAAGGTGAGGAAGCCGCAGGCGCCGAAAGGGAGGCCGCCGGGCTGGACAAATGCAAGGTGGGCGGCGGATGTGGAGCGGCGGCGGACCGAAACTTGCGGCAGGGCGGAGAGGGAGAAGAACCTCACGGCGAAGAGGGCGGCGGCGGCGGCGGCAGATGAACATGTGAGGATGGTCTCCATGTCCATGAACATGGGCCAGCCGCGCATCGGCCAATTCCCCCGTCCATGGCCGACCGAAGGTACGATCGGCTCTCCTTCCACCTTCTCGCCCGCATCACCAGCCATGTTCCAGGACACCTACGTCGCCGGCATGTCGAGGTTTACGCCGTCACTGCCGAAGTACGAGGGCATCTCGCCTGCCCTGCGCCGTGGGCCGCTCTCCTTCCCCAACCCCGGGATGCCGCCGCCGAATGACGGAGTGATGGACGAGATGATCACGTCGGGGCCCATGGCCGCCGCGTCGAGCCCGGGTTTCTTCACACAAGAGGAGGCATGTGCCACGGAAACCGTCGCCTCGCGGGGTGCTGTCGACGATTGGAACAACGGGTTTGGAGATGGCACCCAAGACGTCGATGAAGAAGAGGAGCAGGCCAACCTCGATGAGGAGGAGGACGCGCCTGAGCCCACGGCGACGTCGAAGGGAAGGAAGAAAAGGAAGAAGAACTCGCCGCCGACCGAGCCACGAATCAAATGGATGGGCAAAGAAGAGAAGTGCCTCGCCAAAGCTTGGAAGACCGTTTCCATGAACGGCATTACCAGTGCCAATCAAAACTATGAGGCGTATTGACAGCGGGTGAAGTTGGTGTTTGACGAGCGCAAAATCGTTGATCCCTACTTCAACAAGACGGTGATGATACGCGGCGACAAGGCCATGGGCACCCATTGGGGGATCATGCAGGCGGCGTGCAGCAAGTGGCACGACATACAGGAGGAGATCGAAGCTCGCCCGGTGGGCGGCGCCGACTTTGAGGCCAAGGTATTCTGAGTAGCCGTGTCAAGTCCGCGGACCCTAGATCGCCGAGGTTTGATTTTGATTCGCCGGCCTGTATTTGCAGATGCCGCGGGCGTTCGACATGTACAGCGACGACACCGACGTCCAGATGTTCAAGTTCCTCAACGTGTTCGCCTGGATCGAGAATCGCGATAAGTGGGCGGACGTCCGCCGGAACCTCACGAAGAACAAGGACGAGCAGTGCAACCCCGCCGCTCCAGCCCCTACAGCGTCGGCGGGCCGCCCCAAGCTCGGCCAGAAGAAGTTGAGAGAACTGAAGAAGGCGGGCCATCCAGCCGAAAGGTTGCAGGCGTCTTTCGACAAGTGCTGGGCCTACGCGAGGGCGCACGCCGCCGGGAGGGACGACAAGTACGACGTCCAGTGGAAGGAGATGCTCGCCAACCAGGGCGTCCGGATCGCCTTGCTAAAGGCAACCTCCGCGGTGAAGAAGAGGAACACCGACCTAGCGTTTCTGATCGGCGGCAACAACGGCAAGATGGACGAGGAGACGAGGGCTTGGTACGACGCCCATCGCCAAGACATCCTCCGGCCTCCGTCCACTGGTTCGTCCTCTCATTCGATGTCCACTCCCACCGTTGTGACACCGACGGCCGACGATGCATCGCCGCCCGATTCAACGGCAGACAAGGCGCAGGAAGGGACCGCCGATGAGCATGTTGTCCTCTAGTTTCTGTTTCGATCGCCGGAATGTGGCTGATCGGATCGCCGAACTATTGGCGATGCTTTTGTGTAGTGGGAAGACTATTTTTTGAAACTAAATCCCCACTGATGGGCGAATGACAGGGTGCGACTAGGAATACGTTGCCTCCACATGCTATTTTCATCCAATCCGGTGTTTGTTATGTCCGGATTTCCGCCCAAGGGCCTCAAACGGCTGGAGATGCTCCTAGTCAGTCCCAAACTAGCGCCGATGAGGATGTGGTGTCATGGAGTTCGGGGAGTCTTCTCATCTAGGTCCCTGTACGAGGCCTAACGCAAGGTGCGATGGTGGCTCACTTTAAGAATGTCTCAGAGACACGAGGACCATCGAGAATTATTTATGATTTTTATGTGGCAACTCATTCAGGGCAAGCTATCCTGTTCGGAGCAGGTAGCTAAAAGGAGGGGTCTCTTAGACGGGTTGTGTTCCCTTTGTCGCCTTGAACTAGAGGATTGTAGCTAAATTTTCTTTAGTTGCCCACTTGCGAGGTTTATGTAGAAAGAAGTGTGGAAACTGTGACTGGAACTCAGCGGGATGGAGATTTTTTTGGCTATCTCTCGAGGACTGGAGCATACAATAGGCTAGTTTGGTCCACCTTTATGGCACAATGTTGGACGCTCTGAATTAGAAACAAACTAACTATGCCTGGTTTTTTGATTAGCAAGCTGGCTGACGCTTTCTTTCAAATGTTAGCAGCAATAACGGATGTTGGTGAGACCGAAGGATAGGATCTGTTGTACGCGGCGATGGGGAAGATGAGGCATCTACACGACTCCTACACATGTGTACTGTGGTGCACTTTAGTAAATGTGTGTGACGTAGGAGCGATGACACAACTGATCGATTTTCTGGGTGATTACTATCTTTTTCCTTGACCTAATCAACCATCTAGGTTACAACTGAAAGAGAACGTGGTGAAAAAAAACAAAAGGCGAGGCGAAACTAAAAAACCTCTCCTCCCAGGCGCTCACGCGAGCTGTTCCGGAGGACCCCAACCCTAAAAGTGAGCGACAACCCTTGATTTGCATCTCCCAACCGTCGCTGGTGCCAACACCGCGGTGGGTGGTGGAGGCGCACCCCGATAGCCCCCCTTCGCACAAAGGTTGGACATCACAAGGGTTGTGATGATGGTGGAGTGGTATGCGGGGTGGGACCTTGGCGGACGTCGACGGCGCGCGACGGAGAGCACGGACGAGCTCCAACCTTCGGCATGGCAACAAGGAGGGGGGCGGGGCGATGCGTCGGGACGGTCTGGAGGAGGCAGTGCAAGATGCCATCTTCAAGGTGGTCAAACGGATGATGCCTGGCAAGGGTGGAGTTCCTGGCACATCAGCCACCTCATCCCGTGATGGGGACTAGCAGTGGAGCTTCTCGGTGGTGTGAGCGAGGGGGTTGGAGATTGGGCGGGCTCAATCTGGGCCTTCTCGGGCTAGATCTGTGCCTTTAAGGGTTGGGTCATCTGATCGTTGCCGCCTGGAGCGAGCGTTGAAGGCGAGGACGTCCTGGCCCTTGCTAGAGGTGTTGGGAGGCTGATGTTGTCCCAATCCTCTCAGGCGCATGATACGTCTCCAACGTATCTATAATTTCTGATGTTCCATGCTAGTTTTATGACAATACCTACATGTTTTGTTCACACTTTATATCATTTTTATGTATTTTCTAGAACTAACCTATTAACAAGATGTCGAAGTGCCAGTTCTGTTTTCTGTGTTTTTGGTTTCAGAAATTCTACACAGGAAATATTCTCGGAATTGGACGAAACAAAAGCCCAAGGCCTTATTTTCCACGGAGTGTTCCAGAACACGAAGGAGAGACGGAGAGGGGCCACGAGGTGGCCACCCACCGGCGGCGCGGCCAAGAGGCGCGCCGCCCTGGGGTGGGCCTCGGGACCCGAGGCCACCCTTCCGCCTATATATTCTTCCAGTCGCGAAAACCCTAGGGGAATCGGTCTTCCTCCACGAAAAGTTACGTAGCCGCCGCCATCGCGAAGCCAAGTTCGGGGGACATAAGTCTCTGTTCCGGCACGCCGCCGGACGGGGAAGTGCCCCCGGAATCCATCTCCATCGACACCACTGCCATCTTCATCGCCGTTCTTGTCTCCCATGATGAGGAGGAGTAGTTCTCCCCGGGCTGGGCTCTACCGGTAGCTATGTGGTTCATCTCTCTCTCCCATGATGTGATCTTTATGTGATCATGAGCTTTGTAATCTAGTTGAATATGTAGATCCTATTCTTGTCTATTATGCACTCTAGAGGTTACTTTAATATGAACTCCGGAGTCACTCTCACGGTGTGATGGTGACAGTGTGCGCATCGTGTGTGATTCCTTTATGACGTTGTGGAGCTTGTTTACTTCGGCTTGAGGGTGCTCTTGTATCCCTACACAATGAATGGTGTTTGTTATCCAACAAGAGAGTGTTTAAGAGTAGCATTTATTTATTCAATTATGTGATTATTGTTGAGAGTGTCCACTAGTGAAAGTATGATCCCTAGGCCTTGTTTCTAAGCATTGAAATACCGTTTCCAATAAGTTCTGCTACATGTTCGCTTGCTGCCATTTTTATTTCAGATTGCAATTACTACTTATAATCATCCATATTACTTATATTTCACTATCTCTTCGCCGAACTAGTGCACCTATACATCTGACAAGTGTATTAAGTGTGTTGGGGACACAAGAGACTTCTTGTATCTTAATTGCAGGATTGCTTGAGAGGGATATCTTTGACCTCTACCTCCCTGAGTTCGATAAACCTTGGGTGATTCACTTAAGGGAAACTTGCTGCTGTTCTACAAACATCTGCTCTTGGAGGCCCAACACTGTCTACAGGAATAGAAGCGTGCGTAGACATCAGCGCGGAGACGAGCAAATATACGGATGAAAGCCCAGCCTGACTTGTCAGGCCGGCGTCGAAGGCGCCCACGGGTGTCGACATGTCGTGCCCCTCCTTGGAGGCGTCGTCAAGGTGTGTCAGCGTCTCATGTGCTCTCTCTTGGTTTGGTAGCTAATGAGGACAATCCTACTACTACACTACTACCTCTGTCATTACAAGATGAAGACGATGCTGCTGTGAAGCTCAAGTCCAATGAAGTCAGGATTGGACCAATGACACGAGCTCGTGCGAAGCTAGTCAAGCAACAGGTGAACTTGTTCCTATGTGATACTTTGATCGATGAGAACTTTATACTGCCTAAGTCCTATTACTTATGTATGATCAGGTATGAAGAGGGAACAAGCATCGCACGAGGAGGAGAGGAGCAGCTGGACTATAAGCTGGACGTGAAGTTGGACATGAAGACATCCCATGGAAGCGCGAGGGAGGAGAGGGAGGCATGCGCGAGGGAAGAAGACGCGGTTCAAGCCAGCGCCAGGCCCGGTCAGACCGGCCGCCACGCCGGCGCGCCAGGTCCCTGGCCCGGTCCAACCGGACGCCACGCCGGCGCGCCAGGTCCCTGGCCCGGTCCAACCGGACGCCACGCCGGACCAGCCCGGCGCCGACCGGATACTACACTGGTGCCAACCGGGCAACCATCCAGGGGCCCTGGAGCCTTAGCCCGGTCACCACCCATCGCCATACCCGGTTGAAACCGGATGGCCGGTCCCAGGCCCGGTCGGCCGGCCGTATGACCGGCCGACTCCGAGTCTGTCTCGACCAGATCCGATCTGGTCGGTTTTCTATGTACTTTTCGACCCTGGTCTTCCTGAACCCATATATAAGTGCCTAGGACGCCCCCAAATTAGGTGCAGACCACGTTTAAGATAAACCCTAGTTCATAGTTGATTGCTTTGCAACTCTATTGAATCTCTACACCATATAGCATTGATTTGGTGTTGAACCCTTGAAAGTCTTGTGTGATCTGCTGTTCCATTGGGAATTAGACGGTTGCAACTTACCGCTTCGTGGTCGGTGGCTACGTGCGCAAGTGTGTGGAGTTGCGAATATCTTGTAGGGTTGAAAGTTGTTGCATTGGCGACAGGGACCAATCGAGAGATCTCGTTGTGTCATACAAGTTATCATCCACTTCATCATCAAGTTATCTCCGATGTGTTTATCCCGTGATCATCATCACCACCGTGCTTACTGAGAAGATCGGGCCACCCCTTATCATCTTGGTATCAGATTTCAGTGTTTCCTCGGTAAGCCACCACAATCCACCCTACAGTTGAGTTGTGAGTGTTTTCTATCCAGAAAAAGCCATAAAAGTTAGGGTTAGGGTTTTCCATAGCCTTAGATTGCACTAATTTCGAGATTTAGTTGTTTTTGCGTATCTTTTTCTTCCATCTAGTATTGTTAGGGTTTGAGTCTCCGCTATCATCAAGTTTCAGTTTTTGTTTCTCCGAGTCCACATAGCGTACAGTGTGCTTGTCCCAACCATAGACACAGCCTTTCGATATAAAGTGACTAGGAACTTCCCAAGAAGAGACTAGTTTTACCGCTCGACAGGCTGCTCGTTAGGGTTTTGGTGCTTTGCATTTTCTATTGGTCGTGTTATCAAGGAGTTAAGTCAAAAAAAAAAAAAGCTACAGTAAACGTGAAATATAGAGAAAAAGAAAAAGTTATTCAAAAAAAATTAGCTAAATGTATTACTTAAAACAAGTCCAAGTCCAAGCTGAAGCCTCACGGTTTGTATACTCCTTTACCGGCACCTACTACACCATGGGAGGATATTAGTATGGATTTTGTGTTGGGTTTGCCGCGTAGTAAGAGAGGTCATGATTCTATATTTGTGGTAGTGGATATATTTTCTAAGATGTCACAATTTATTGCCTGCCACAAGAGCGACGACGCGTCGCATATTGCTAACCTGTTTTTCAGGGAGATTGTACGTCTATATGGAGTCCCGAAGACTATTGTTTCTGATCGTGACGTGACGTTTATGAGCTACTTGGAAGACGCTTTGGAGAAAGTGGGGACGAAGCTACTTTGTACTATTGTCATCCCAATGATGGTCAAATTGAAGTGGCGAATAGAACATTGTCACAACTGTTGAGATCCATGATCAAGAAGAACCTGAAGGAGTGAGAAGATTGTTTGCCACATGTGGAGTTTTCTTACAACAGGGCGGTACATTCTACCACAGAGTTGTGTCCTTTTGAGGTGGTGTATGATTTCAAACCCATTACTCCACCTGATATGTTGCCTTTGCCCATACATGAGAGATTCAATATGGAGGCATCAAAGAGGGCAGATTTTGTACGGAAGATACATGTGAAGACTAAAGAGTTGATAGATAAGAAAGGCAAGAGTAATGTTGCAAGGATGAACAAGAAGCGCAAGGAGATGTTGTTCAAGTCTGGTGATATGGTCTGGGTACATTTTCGCAATGATAGGTTCCCGAAGCTACGGAAGTCCAAGTTGCTTCCTCGTGGTGCTGGTCCTTACAAAGTGCCTTCCAAGATCAATGATAATGCATACTCTATAGATCTTCCAATTGATGAGTTTGGTGTCAGCAATTCTTTAGTTGTGGCTGATTTGACACCATATGATGGAGAAGACCTTTGAGCGTCGAGGTAAACGCCTTTTGAAGGGGGGGAGATGATGAGGACATCCCTACTACTACACCAAACCTCCGTCATTACAAGATGAAGACGATGCTGCTGTGAAGCTCAAGTCCAATGAAGTCAGTATTGGACCAATGACACGAGCTCGTGCGAAGCTAGTCAAGCAACAGGTGAACTTGTTCCTATGTGATACTTTGATCGATGAGAACTTTATACTGCATAAGTCCTATTACTTATGCATGATCAGGTATGAAGAGGGAACAAGCATCGCACGAGGAGGAGAGGAGCAGCTGGACCAGAAACTGGACGTGGAGCTGGACATAAAGACATCCCATGGAAGCGCGAGGGAGGAGGGAGGCATGCGAGGGAAGAAGACGCGATTCAAGCCGGCGCAGGCCTCGGACCGGCCGCCACTCGCGCGCCGGTCCACAGCCCGTCCAACCGAACGCCACGCCGGACCAGCCCGGCGCCGACCGGATACTACACTGGTGCCAACCGGGCAACCATCCAGGGGCCCTAGAGCCTTAGCCCGGTCACCACCCGGTGCCATACCCGGTTGAAACCGGTGGCCCGGTCCCAGGCCCGGTCGACCGGACGTATGACCGGCCGACTCCGAGTCTGTCTCGACCAGATCCGATCTGGGTCAGTTTTCTATGTACTTTTTCGACCCCTGGTCGTCCTGAACCCCTGTATAAGTGCCCAGGACAGCCCCAAATTAGGTGCAGATCACGTTTAAGATAAACCCTAGTTCATAGTTGATTGCTTTGCAACTCTATTGAATCTCTACACCATATTGCATTGATTTGGTGTTGAACCCTTTAAAGTCTTGTGTGATCTGTTGTTCCATTGAGAATTAGACGGTTGCAACTTACCGCTTTGTGTTCGGCGGCTACGTGCGCAAGTGTGTGGAGTTGCGAATATCTTGCTGGGTTGAGGGCTGTTGCATTGGCGACATGGACCAATCGAGAGATCTCGTTGCGTCATACAAGTTATCATCCACTTCATCATCAAGTTATCTCCGCTGTGTTCATCCCGTGATCATCATCACCACCGTGCTTACTGAGAAGATCTGGCCACCCCTTATCAGTAGCTGTCTTCGGGCAAAAGCCTAGGTCCTTCGGGTTGGCGCGATGGCGATTTCATCGACGCCGTCCCTCTGTTGGGTGTTTCGTGTTGGAGACAAGTCTTGAAGGTCTTGTTGCGTTTCTTCCGGTGCTCGCCGCTGTCTAAGGTTGATTTTGATGGGTGTTATGCACACCATGGCTAGCGAGTCCATGACGATGCCTTCTCGGGACAGACCTAGTTTCATCATCTTCTATTTTTTATGGTGCATCGACAAGGACTATCCTTTTGGAGTTGTTGTTCTTCTTTGGAGGTGTTCAGCGTCGGGCCAGACGCCGGCTTTGTTGCTTAGCTTAGGATATGTTATTTCGTCTTGTTGTTTTTATCTATGGTGGCTATATTTGGACTAACCGGCGTGAAATTGTGCTATGCTCGTTGCTCGGAACGATTGGTATCTTTCTTGTACTTAAACCTTTAAACCTCTACCTCGCTCTAATATACTCTCGAAAAAAAACAATGAAAAGAGAAGAGCAAGTGATGACGTGCTGAATTAACGTGGGAATGTGGAGATCGTGTGCTGACAATCACAAAACTATATGACAAACGATGAGGATGAAAATTGTATTCACGGATGAAAAGTACTTGGCTCTCTGGAATCGTGTACGGAGGGCTTGTTCTGCCTATGCATTTCACGGGGCAGGTATGTATCTGAATGGATACCCATATGACATATGGAGTAAATTTTCGGAGCGAAGGGGATCTAAACCCAAATTTGCGCCAAAGAGCTATTCACGGAGAGACATGGTGACGGCAAAGGAACACAACGATTTTACCGACAACGGTACCTACCGGTGCTACATTTATCGTCCACTCCCTGCTTTAAAATTGGTGAGCACTTTAACATTTGTCTAATATAAAATTAATAACTAAAACACAAGTGAAATTTTTATGAAACTAAAGTACATGAAAACGTTGTGAAACATTATGACAAAAAATGAAACTGATGACTTCACTACTGACGTCACTTCGGTTAAAAAAGTTTCACAAAAATATTCATGTTTCAGTTATGTTTCATTTATGTTTCAGATTTGTGAAATAATTGATAATCATATGGATGACATCACTGTTAACGTCACTCTTGCAGGTGAAGTTGCCTTTGAAAAGAAGTTTTCGGATGGCGGAGCCCATACCCAATTTTTTTTTATTGTTTTACCCAATTATGCTCAACTGTCCTATTATCAAAAGGAAACGTGATCTTAAACCTAACGTGTGGATGACCGATCGATCACGGCATCATGTTAATTAGGCCACAACATCGATCTCGTGGTCGCCGCCGGCCGGCGTCCTTCTCCCCGTTCTCCGTACCGCGATATGCCCAGATTGAACGCATGGCTCCCCGCGGCAAGAAGATCAAGAAGGCGAGGAGGGAGGAGATAGCAACAGCAACGCTTCCCGACGATGTCATGGAGGACATATTCGCACGGCTGCCGGCAAAGTCCGTGCTCCGGTGCCGCTGCCTCTCCCGCTTCTGGGCCGCCGCTCTCTCCTCGGACGACTTCGCCGACCGCCACCTCCACCGCCGCCGCGGCGCTGTTGTCCCCAGAAAGCTCCTCTTCTTCTGCCAAAACTCCAGAGCTCGGGACAACACCTCGGTTCACGGTTGCTCGCTCCACAGCCCCGACGACGACGATGGCGCGCCGCCGCTCATGGCCGGCCTGCCACGTGGCCTTCGTAACAGCGGCGTAGGCCAGTGCAACGGGCTCTTCATCCTGAGGAACGGCATCACGTGGATGTACTACGTATGGAACCCGTCCACCGGTCAGATGACGGCGCTCCCGAGGGGGCGTAGCACGATGGGCCGGCCGTGGCCATCCGAGCATCACTCGGCCGACAACTGCTGCGAGAGCCTTGGGCTTGGCTACGACGCGCGCAGCAAGAAGCACAAGGTGGTGCGCGTCTGCCACCGTGCCGCCGTCTGCGAGGTCTACGAGCTGGACTCCCCGACGGGGTTCTGGCGACCGCCATGGCGTTGCAGCCGTGCTGGGCTCACTACCCCAGCGTGTTCGCCCAGGGCCACCTGCACTGGAAGGCGCGGAAGCCGCACGAGCACGCGCTCATCGTCTCCTTCTGCCTCGCCGACGAGGCTTTCGGGGTTCTTTCACCACCGCCCGGGGCCGGCCGTTTCGTGCTGTCGGAAATCGACGGACGCCTGTGCCTCTCGACCTCGGCAGCCGAAGTTCGCCGTCAAGACCGTTATGACATTTGGCTTCTGCGCGACCACGAGGCCGGAGGCGCGTGGGATCTACGCTGCCGCGTCGACGTTTCACCGAAGTGTCTGAGGCCGTTACCACGAGAAAAAGGGTTCCTGGAAGGCGGCGTCATGCCGCTCGCCTTCACAGACGGTGGCCGCCGCGTCCTGCTGAGGCCGGGCCTCCGCTCCGACCCCAGGAGGCTATGCGCGTACACTCCGGCGACCGGCGAGATGGAGGAGCTCCCGCTCGGCGGAGCCTCGGTCACGCGCTACGGCGAGTCCGTGACGCAGGCCGTGCTGCTGCTGCCGTACGAGGAGACTGTCGTCTCCCCGGGGACACCATACGAACGCCTCGTCTTTTCGTCGGCGTCGGCGCAGGGCATAGCCCTGCGTCGACTGCCGGCGCTCGACCTCAGGCGGCTGAAGCTCGTCTGTCGGAGCTGGCGTGCGATGGTCGAGAGCGACCGTTTCCTGAAGCTGCACGACGAAGTTGACCACGCTGGAACGGGACTCGACATGGAGTGCTACATGCGGCGTCTCGAAGAGGCCGAGATATTTGAACTCTGTCCATGACCGAGCACCTTCTTTGGGGAGGGGACGTGATCGAGCATCTCCTTCCAACATGATTTTAATTCTGTTTTGTTAATTGACTCAAAATGTTTAATTCAACATTGGGTTATTCACAATGTATCTCTAAACAACTCGGACGATCCACAAGCCCAAAGAAAACAAATGTGATCCTCCTGGCAGATAAGGTTTCTGTCCCCTCCGACGTCGTTCGGTCCACCTCTAATGGCTTCTCAGTCATTGGAGGTACGGCGGGACCTCCGCATCTCGCAGGAGGGAGGGTTCACGTTTGTTTGTTTTGTGTTTTTATGCGTCTTTTTAGGGACGGTGAGGCGGCGTCGACATCTAGAAGTCAGAGTAACATATTTGTACTTTTTATTATTTTTAAAATTCTTGTACTATTGTTGATGACTATTAATAAATCGGTAAAATTTCTAAAAGACAATTATACGTCATATGCTTTAGCATTTATTTGGAACCAAAAGAAAGCTTTCACCATTCCATTCGTAGTTCCATAGGTATATCACTCTACTAAAACTTTCATGATAAATGATAAATACCTTCATAATACTCTTGCATAGTGGTTTTGAACTTTTGATGTGCACCTTAATATAAAGTGCGAATATTTGTCAGTTCATTTTTATTAAATGGTAGGGGGTGGCCAATTCTTACATTGCTGACTGTTGGCTCAACATTGCGTGCTGCAGATTCCGCTACATTTGGCAGGGCATGACACTTGTATCTGGATGGTTCCTCTTCAAATTGAAAATTAAACGTCTGCCCATTTGTTCTTCTATTTTAACCTAAAGACACAACAATTGAGTGAATAAACTCATACTAGTGTGTCCCAACAATCATCTTTGTTTGTTTACAATTAGTTTGAATATACAATGAGAAGTTTTTGCAAATGATGATTTTGTATTCGATGATTTGGTCCATCATATTTTGACTATAAGACTGATAATGCATTTTATATTACATTACAATAAAAAAATCTTGAGATACATGATTTTTATTTGGAGGTTATGAGTGTATGGCTGGTTTCAAATTAGTCAAATATATAAGTAGAATGTCATACAAATTTCAAATAGTTTTTATTATATTTTGGTTTGAAAAAACATATTATTGCTTGTTTGAATGTGACAATTGCATTGTGTATGTGGATATAATTCCAATTTGTAGGAGAAATGGAATTTGAGGAAATTGTTCCTTGGAAACAGGTAGCTTCACCAAATTTATTTTTTGTTATTTTTTACACTTGGCATCTTATGTTTTAACTTGGAAATAGCATGTTTTGTGTCCATGCTGATGTTCTATTCCCCATGGTGGCTGATGCACATGAATGTTCGACTACGAGCCCTCGAGTGAAATATATGGATGAAGGATTGCGTGTAAAGACCCATCGTTGCAGCGGTACAAAATACCGGTTGTAAAATGAAGGTTCAGTTGACCATAAATTAGGGATGTACATGTACATTGGTCAGTCAATTCGATAGTTCTGGCCTGAAATACACTTTTGATTCCAGGTGCATATGCTCCTGCCACTCAAAAAAGCATTTTAAAATGTTTTTTAAAAATTGAACAAATATTTCGCGTATATATGTCGACATTTTAGGTGAGCATACAAATTTTCTTCGAAAACCGATATTTTCTGTGTCCTGTGTAAAAAAAGATAAAGAAATGAGTCAATAAGAGTTATTTTTAGCACCAAATTTTGATTATCTATACACTACATAAACAATATCGTTTTTTTGTGAAACCACTTTGGAGCATATAGAACGTTGAGATGTATGTGCGACATTTTTTTACCAAAATTTTTGACATTTTGAAATACGTTTAAAATTCATTTCAGAAAATCCGAGCATCTACTCCTCCTACTCCTGGGTATCATACCGATCGAAAAATGAATATCCAGTTGACCACAAAGTAGGGCTTCACATTGGTCAGTCAATTCGATAGTTTTCGCAAAAAAAATCGAAAGTTTTCGCACCATGAGCCGGGAGTTGATTATCTAGGTATTGAATCAACTGCTGATAATCCAAATGAGAGCCGGGATGCAATGGAGGAAATGAAGATAATGGATGCTGCAGAAGCATTGGTGCTTCTCCAGGAATCATGTGGCAAGGGTACATCTTCTGATGGCGAGCCGGGAGTTGATTATCCAGGTATTGAATCAGCTGCTGATAATCCAAATGAGGTGCTCCAGGCATGCTTGGACAAGAGAATTTCTGCTGCGGAATGCAACTCTCACCCTGTTGTGGAGATGGAGGTAGAGGAGACAGAACTGACTCGCAATGATGATGGTCAAGGGCTGGTTGATTTTCATGAAAACTCTACTGTGATGGAGCTGAAACGGCCCAAGCTTGATCTCAAGGTTTCAGACAAGAGTGAAAACACAGCCTCTGATGATTCTGAAGGTGGTGATGCATCGGGGAAGCAGACATGTCTGACAGAGCCAATGGCCAGAGAGGTGGATCAGAAACCAGAACAAAAGTTAGATGCCTTAGAGGAACAAGCTGCCAAAGGTACAACGTCTGTTGATGAACCAGGAACTGGTAAACCAGGTGAGGAATCAGGTGCCGATAATATGAATGAGGTGCTCACTTCCTGCTCGGAGAAGAGTTCGTGTTCTGTAGAATGCTATGGAGGTGGTGAGGGTACAAGCGATTTGAAGGAGGCTGCAGGTGCATCTTCTGCATATCCCTATGTTTGTACTGAGAATAGTGGGAATGAAGCCTCTGCTGTAGAGGAGGAAGAGCTGAGTCGCAAGCACAGAAGCCAAGCGCTTGCTGACTGTCCTAAAAAGTCTGCTGTGATAGAAGTAGAACGGAAAAAGCCCAAGCTTGACCACCAGGTTCTTGATAACTCTGTTGTGACGCAAGAGGGAAAACAGAAGGTTTGCATCGATGCCCCAGCTCCCAGAAACAGTTCAGAGGAGGAGATCTCTGACATCGTCGATGGTGAAGCAAACCAGACCGCTTGAGCCACTTCCTTGAAGAAGGGTGGAAATGCGATCCCTGTTCCAGTGGATGAAACAAGATGTACAGCTGAATAATGCTTCTGATCTAAAATCTTTAGGCACCCATTCACTGAGAGTACACTGCCCTGAGGGTGAAGCCTGAACCGCAGTCATATGGCGTGTCGAGAGGTTTCTTGACTCGCCGGTCGTCGGTCTTAAACAGAAACACCATTTCATGTCTACTGGTAGATAGTTATAGGTTACAGTACTGTTATACTTTTCACTGAATGGCAAAAGTCCATGTGGTATTCATTGGGTTCTTGCTTCCGTGGTGAAGTAGTTTTGTCCAGTTACAAGGCATGGATCATTCTCTTCTTTTTCTTTCAGTTTTCGTTTATACTTGTATGCTTCTGTAAATGATCATATCTTGATAACAAGATTGATGTGTAGATGCTGGTTAGCAAAACACGCAACAAAATTTTGTTGCTTGCGTTTGATTCATGAGTAAATACTCCATGGGCATTTACTGATTTGGGAAATTCGAATATAGCAAATTTGGAGTAGTTTGATGCAATTAGTAAATGTCAAATTTTTTGAATTGACCAAGGGATTTGTTGGATGGAATTTTGATCAGTCTTGTGGACTGTAACCGAAAATCTGAAACTGGAATACAGAAACATGGTGGCATTTTATGGAATTTTGATCAGTCTTGTGGACTGTAACCGAAAATCTGAAACTGGAATACAGAAACATGGTGGCATTTTTCCATGCCTGGGGTCATCAGGAGTTTATTGCTGTGATTGCTATATGATAATGCCTGGGGTGATTGCTATCTGATCTTGTTAAGGTTTTTCATCTTAGTTCTTACTATTTAGTGTTTAGTGATGACCACTTCAGTTGTTTACACACACACAAAAAAAAAGATAATGCCGCAGTAGCAAAAAGAATGTGTTGTCTGTCAGACAACCTCTAGGCCACCCTGCACAGGCGTGAGCCAGGCAGGAACGATCCTCTACAGCCATCGGACAACACCATCAGGAGTGAGCCAGGCCGTTAATCACGCTCTGGCCCAGAGGTCAGAATGCATCAACCAGACTTAAGTGCTTGCCTCCTTATTGGTAAAGGATGCAGCGGTACGATCCTATAGAACAGATCCTGTTCAAGTAAGGTCGTGCTACATCAGCTACCTCTCCACGTTATAAGCTGCTCCGTCCGCTCCTAAACTTCCGAGGTGGGACTAAACACCCGGCATCCAGCGCTGCAACGCGTCCTCGGTCAGAGCTTAGGAGGAGTCGTGGGCCTTGGCCCATCCATTTCATTAATGGGATCGAGATAAACGGAGCCCAGCCCGTCTGAGTATTATTTGTCTGGTATTCCGCATCTGAGCTCCCGCCTTGCAGAACTCGGTGAGCCGCCTCGCCGAGGCAACCGCTTCTGCAGGGAGATAGGTGCGTACAGAAGACAGAAATCATTTGCTCCTCCCCAATTTTGTCCTCCATCGCCAGCCATCGCAAGTGGAGTATAGCTGTTGGCCCAGGATCTTATTATGTTCCGATGCACATAGGGTGTTCGAGCGATGTCCTGGTTCCTGTAGTACGCGCGGTGATTGATTGTCTGGTAAATGAAGCGTTCCGACATGGATTTCCGCGTAGTAGTAAACGGGTCTGCCTTGATTGATTCTTGTGAAGCGAGTGGAAATCTAACCGATCTTATCAGTAGTTTTGCGCCTTAGGACACAAACTTTGCAACTCTGTACTCGCTGTTCAAGCAAGCTGACAACATCTTTCCGGCTCCTCCTGATGAGAAGCAGTGTCCTCAGTTTCTGGTTAGTATTAACTGAAAGTACTCATTTCCTTTTCGTTGGTACTTACTTGCCCGTGTTGAAAACTCGGCGAGGGTGGTTTGTTTGCCGGACTGCGTTGCCTTACCGTCTGCGTTGGAGGATGCCGAGGCGGCGGCCTCGGGTAGGTGGCTGTGAGCCGGGGCGGCGGCCCCGGAAGGCGGTGCGGCAGCATCTCTATGGTGCAGGGATGCGGCTTGTCACAGGTGGCGACCCTGGCTGTGTGGCGGTAGGGCAGTCGGCTCGGTCGGACGCGTCCTAGAGGGGACGGTCGGACGTTATGTCGGGCGGCGGCCGGATGAGTTGGTGTGATGTCCGTGGTCTGCGGCCTTTGCCCTGTGCAGCTTGGGTTGCGGGTGGAAGGTTTGTGCGGCGTCGCAGCTCGAGAGCGAGCGGTGGTACGTCGGGGCGGCGGCCCGGAAGGTGGTGGTCTTGGTGGACGCGCGGCGCGCGAGCGGTATGTCGGAGCGGCGGCTCCGGTTGTTCGTCATCTTCGAGGGTGCTTGACCTTGGGTCGCTTGGGCGATAAGGTGACTCTCGACGGTGGGCTTGGGCGGCAACGACAGTGGCGTTGAGCATGGTTTGGGTGCTGCAAGACCGTGTTAGTCGGCTCCGTCCCGGCGTGTCCGAATATCTTCAGGTTGGCCTCCTCTTGCTGTGAAGTCGAAGCTGCCTTTGGGTGGTGTACGATGACCTTCGAGGGGCGGTTCGACGGTGAAGGTCCTTTTCGGCGCAGGTCTTGTGCATCTCCTCTCCGCGGCTCGTCGTCAGAATCGGAGCTACCGGCCTTTTCTTGGGGATCCATCTGTTTGGCATAGGCCAACTCGAGCTTCGCGTTTGTGTAGCTTATGTGGGTAGCCAGGGTGGCTCGGTGTGCCTTCCGGCGTCCTGATGAGAAGCAGTGTCCTCAGTTTCTGGTTAGTATTAACTGAAAGTACTCATTTCCTTTTCGTTGGTACTTACTTGCCCGTGTTGAAAACTCCGTGCCGACACAGGCTACATACCAAAGCATCCGTCATTGTCAATGAATACTTTTTTATTTTAATTTCAGAGCTTGCAAGCTTATTGAGTCAGACTAGTCTTACTGGCTTCCATGGGAAATCAGTCAGTCTCATGGAAGGAGAGGAAAGACTAAACGGGCGGCTCTACATCCACTTATGATATCTGCCCTTCGGTAACCATTACGTTTCCTTGGGGATCCTTATGATCTGATTTATATAGGTTACTTTTCTGATTGACGAGGTTTTTCAGTCTGAGATGACTTTTCTTGATTAGCTGATTGCGCCATATGAACATAAAATTCCATATTTGCCTGGTTTTCTCTACAGACAATTAACTGCCATTTTCTGTAACATCACTGAATATTTCAAGCTTTGAAATTATAGGTCACAACTTCAAATTCATGGCACCAGGACATCACACTAGTCACACAATGAAAAATGCAGCATGAGCACCTTGCCGCAATAACCTTTCATACTGGAATTGGAGTCGTCTTGGTTTTTATTATTGTCTGACTGTTTTATCGCTGACTACTCCATATGAACATGTACTTGATGTAGAGCTGTTGCTTCATTGCAATATTTCAACGTTTGAAATTATGCCATATCTCTTTAACTACATGTCACAAAAGACATAACACTAACCATTGTCACGCCTTTTTTTCTGAAAGTGATGTTAGCAATAGCAATCACAATACTTAAATTTAAGGACCACATCCACCTTATTTAACGACTTGGACGTATCTAACTACAGCCAAGGATGTAGCGGAACTGGATTCATCGGTTTTCAATATTAGCTGATTTTGACGATTTCTCCGTATGAACATAAAAAAATCCACAGGACCCTGTTTTTCTCGGACACTTAATTTATTGCTGGCTATAACATCGTTGGAATATTTCAATGCTGAAATTATGTGATATTCCTAACTACATGTGGCACAAGACATATCACAAATTATTGTCGCACTTGTTTTTTCCTGAAAGTGATATTAGCAACCACAAAAGTCAAAATTAGGGGCCACCTTCACCTTATTTAACGACCTGGACATACACGCAGAAAGGCAAGATGTCATACAATAACCATCTCCAATTCTCCACCTCCTTGCTCAACAATGAACATCAAGAGGACATGGCAGCTCTTGATGCTCCATCTTCTCACTCATATCCTCCTTTTCCTCACATCCAGCTCTCAACCTACCAACAACGGCGATCTGCCGGTGCTCCTGTCATTCAAATCCTTCATAACCAGTGACCCAACACAGACACTGTCCTCTTGGACCTCGGACCTTGCTGGCAATGGTACCAGCACAAAGGTGCCTGATTTCTGCAAATGGATGGGTGTAACCTGCAGCGACCACCGGCACCCTGGCCGTGTCACCGCCATACGCCTGCAGGGTTTGGGCTTGGTCGGCACCATCTGCCCGCAGCTCGGTAACCTGACCCACCTCCGTGTCCTCAATCTTTCCGCCAACAACATGGAAGGTGAGATCCCAGGCAGCATCGGCCACTGTGCAGCACTTCGCACCATGGACCTGAGGGTGAACTACCTTTCTGGCTCTGTGCCTGCTTCTCTGGGTCTCCTATCAAAGCTCTCATTTCTCAACATCAACCATAACAATCTGACTGGTGATATCCCGATGTCGTTCTCAAATCTCACATCCCTCACAAAGCTTAGCATGCGGAAGAACCACCTCCATGGCCAAATCCCAATCTGGTTGGGTAACTTGACATCATTGACACACTTGGAATTAGCCCAGAATGGCTTCACTGGCCATATCTCTCCAGATCTAGGTAAGATGGCTAATCTTGTTAGATTTGACGTCATGGATAACTATCTAGAAGGCCCATTTCCTCTATCCATGTTCAATATTTCTTCCATCGCAGACTTCAACATTGGCTTCAACCAGCTGTCAGGGTCTCTGCCACTTGATATTGGCTTTAAGCTTCCCAAGCTAAATGTTTTCGCCACACATCAGAACCAATTCAAAGGACCAGTACCAGCCTCCTTGTCAAATGCATCCACACTTACATATTTGCTTCTTCGTGGAAATCAGTATCATGGTCTGATTCCACGGGATATTGGCATTCAAGGTCATCTGAGGTTATTTTCGTTAGGATACAATGTGCTTCAAACCACAGAGCCTAGGGATTGGGATTTCCTCACATCCTTAACCAACTGTAGTAACTTGGAAATACTAGACTTTGAGGAAAACAACCTTGAAGGTGTTATGCCAGTTACTATTACCAACTTGTCTACAGAGCTCAACTGGATTACTCTAGGTAGAAACAAAATATCTGGGACCATACCTGCAGGATTAGCGGTGTTTAAGAAACTTACCAAGCTCGTCCTCGCAGATAGCCTTTTCACAGGCACCTTACCTCTAGATATTGGCCAGCTTCCTAGCCTCCAGTACCTTGACCTATCCCATAATAGATTTGATGGGAACATACCACAATCATTAGGCAACATCACACAATTGAGCAACCTCTCTCTATCTAATAACTTTCTGGATGGGAGCATTCCAACAAGCCTTGGCAATCTCACAAAACTTACATATCTGGATCTTTCCGGTAACTCCTTGAAGGGGAAAATCCCACAGGAGATACTTAGTATTCCCTCTCTGACTGTACTTCTCAACCTCTCCAACAATGTTCTAAGTGACTCCATTCCAGCACAGATAGGGAACTTGAATAGCCTCAGCGCAATTGACTTATCAATGAACAAGCTCTCTGGTGGAATCCCAGACGCTCTCAGCAGTTGTGTCCTACTAAATTTCCTATACTTGCAAGGAAATATTTTGCAAGGGCAGATCCCAAAAGGTTTGTCTAATTTGAGAGGCCTTGGAAAATTGGATCTTTCTGATAACAACTTATCAGGATCCATACCTGAGTTCCTCGAGAACCTCAAATTTCTAACGTACCTGAACATCTCCGCCAACAACCTATCTGGTCCTGTGCCTAATACAGGTATCTTTCGCAATGCCACTATACTGTCTCTGACAGGTAATAGCATGCTATGTGGAGGTCCTCCGTTCTTGCAACTCCCTTCATGCCCATCAATAGGTTCACACCAGACTTCGCAGTATAGACGTCGTGTCATACTCTTTTGCATGCTTGGAACTTTGATCTTCTTCATTTTCTCCTTAACTGCATGCTACCTCATGAAGACAAGAATCAAACTAGATAGTGTTGATCAAGAAGCCAGGTTTCACAATGAGAAGCATGAGAGGATATCCTATGCTGAGATAGATGCAGCAACAGAGTCATTCTCAGCCGCAAATTTGATAGGTTCTGGAAGTTCTGGCAATGTGTACACTGGAACTCTAAATATTGATGACAGTTTATATATTGTAGCAATCAAAGTTCTCAATCTTGGCATACGAGGAGCTAACAGAAGCTTCTTGAGAGAGTGTGAAGCCCTAAGGAAGATTCGACACCGGAATCTTGTCAAGGTGATCACTGTTTGTAGCAGTTTTGACCATAATGGTGATGAGTTCAAGGCACTTATCCTAGAATTTGTCTGCAATGGGAATTTAGAGGAGTGGCTGCATCCAAACACAACGACGAACAGCATGACCTTCAGAAGTCTAAGTTTGATGGAAAGGCTGTGCATTGCTCTTGATGTTGCAGAGGCATTGGAATATCTTCACCATCAAATTGAGCCATCCATAGTTCACTGTGATATCAAACCATGCAACATCCTTCTAGATGATGACATCGTTGCTCACGTTACCGACTTTGGTCTAGCAAAGATAATGCATACTAAAGAATGCAAGCACAGTGGTGGTGGAACTGAAAGCAGCTCACTTGTGATTAAAGGCACAATTGGATACGTCGCACCAGGTCAGCAATTCTTTTAATTGGGAATTAATTCTGATGCATCTCGATAATTTTTTCGCATATACATATTCTTAGATAAACTGATAATGTGGTTAGTGTGTCCTAAAGATCTAAATAAATATGCCATATCACTATATGATTTAGCTAAATTGAATTTTCGAGTGCAATCTGCCAAATTTTTGTCTTAGTCATTGCATAACATTATCCAGTAACATCTTTGTTTATATGTCAGAGTATGGCTCAGGATGTGAGGTCTCCACAGACGGTGACATATATAGCTACGGTGTGTTGCTGTTGGAAATACTTACTGGAAGAAGGCCAACTGACAGTTTCACAGATGGTGTGACAAGTCTCGTCAGCTACGTCAAGATGGCCTACCCTACGAATCTACTGGAAATTCTTGATGTTAGTGCAGCCTACAGCGGAAAGTCGCAGCATATCATAGATATATTATTATATCCTATGTTTAAGATTGGTCTAGCTTGCTGCGAGGATTCCCCAAGGCACAGAATGAAGATGAACGATGTAGTGAAGGAACTGAATGCCATAAAGAAGGCATGCTCCGCTCGTATGCCTGTTCGTGGATTTCGAGCAACGGCCTGATCCGGACAAGAAATGAAGTGTTGCAGTCATATCTGCAGCTCTGCTGTTGTCACTCCGTGGCATCGTGTTTAGGGAAGCCTGCTTGCTGCGGTGATTCCAAAGTCACCATTTTACTTTCCATTTTGTCATCAGTTATGTTTATCTGTTTTCGTTTCTAGAATATGCAAGAGTCATGGTGACCTTTTTTTTGTGGGACTTGGCGTCGTTGGCGACCATATTTCATTGCATAGAGACAGTGTTATTTGTTCATGAGTGAGTATTCCGCAGTCATATGCTGATTTGGAAAATTCCACGGGCCTCGCTTTACCAATTTATGTTTTTGCTCATGAATCACTTCTTAGATCTTAAGATCCTCGTGTAAGTATCTGTTGCATGATGTAGCTAGTATGCAAACTTTTGTGTAGTTATATGTTGCTTGGCTCTGAAATCAAGCAAATCAAGTCTGAAATGAAAACCATTTGCCGCGAATCAAGTCTGAAATGAAAACACCCTTTGCTGTCTATGGGTTCGTTGCAGGTTACGATACTGAAATGAAAACCTTTGCTTAATGGCCAGTCCATGCGTGTTTGCTTCAATGGTGAAGCAGTTTTGTACAAAACGGCTGTCATTTCTCGTTATATTGCTAAGTAGTAGCACTGGAGCACTTACTTTGTTTGGTGAGTGGAGATATATTAGGTGGCAACACCCTACAAGAGTTGCAAAAGTAAGAAAAAATACATACAGCTGTGCAAAAAGGATGGTGCCTGTCAGACAACCTCTGGGCCACCCTGCACAGGCGTGAGCCAGGGCAGGAACGATCCTCTACAGCCATCGGATCATCCCATGAAGGAGGATCCAGGCCGTTAATCACGCTCTGGCCGAGAGGTCAGAATGCATCAACCAGACTTAAGTGCTTGCCTCCTTATTGGTAAAGGATGCAGCGGTACGATCCTATAGAACAGATCCTGTTCAAGTAAGGTCGTGCTACAAATGCTGGCTCTCCACCTTATAAGCTGCCTCGTCCGCGTCCAAACTTTCGAGGTGGGACTAAAACACCCGGCATCCAGCGCTGCAGCGCGTCCTCGGTCAGAGCTTAGGAGGAGTCGTGGGCCTTGGCCCATCCATTTTCACTACATCACGGTAGACATTCTGGGGCATTTTTAAGTGCCCTTAAATGTGTAAAATGTGCCCTCAATACTTTTAATGGCACATAAAAATGTGCCGAATTTACTTGCTACTCGGAAAGTATTAAGGGCATTTAAAAAATGTGCCCTCATAGGTATACTTTTTAGGGCACATTTTGCAAGTGCCCTGAAAAGTTTTGAGGGCACATCTAAAATGTGCCCTGAAAAGTTTTAAGGGCACATCCAAAATGTGCCCCGAAAAGTTTTGAGGGCACATCCAAAATATGCCCCGAAAAGTTGTGAGGGCATATCCAAAATGTGCCCCGAAAATTTGTGAGGGCACATACAAAATGTGCCCCGAAAAGTTTTGAGGGCACATCCTAAATGTGCCTCAAAAAGTTTTAAGGGCACATCCGAAATGTGCCCCAAAAAATTTAGAGGGCACATCGGAAATGTGCCCCGAAAAGTTTCCAGGGCAAACCCGAAATGTGCCCCAAAAACTTTATGTGGCACATCCAAATTAGAGTTTGCAAATGCAGTTTTCAAATGTTTTAGATCCAGGATTCAGATTACAGATAGTCTTTCAAATCAAAATTGCAGTTTACAAGTCCACATTTACAGAGATGTCAAGTAATATGGTGTAGATCCGGAATTCAATTTACATAGTTTACAATCAGAGTTTACAAAGATGTCAACTAATATGGTGGGCAGTACACACAGTACAAATTCCACATTAGAAGTTCAAGAATATATCAGATTCTCCTTTGGATGAATCGTACAAAATGATGAGTTGACGACTAATAGCTAGACCACTGTCTGCCTCAGGATCAAGCTGCCCAACTATAAGCTCTCTTTCAGATGCTAGTGCCTTCAAACATTAGAGGTAGACGAGTATAAAGGCCAACTAAAGAAACATCTTCAAGTTACAGGTGAACGGTGCATCTGCATGCATGTTATTTGGGAAGTTTTTTTTAGCAAACACTTATTAGCTCACTGCATATTGGTTCCTATAATATGGATAAGAGCAAGAAAGCACCTGATGCAGCCAGCCCAGCATATCGCGTACATAACGGAGAGGGTCATGAGCAAGTACTTCTATTGGACTAGGAAACCCTCCAGGTCCACCACTAGTAAGAACACTAGCTTTAGTAACATATGTAAAGTCAAATTGGAACATAGATCAAGAACTACATAGTAAGGTCAAATTGGAACATAGATCAATATGTAATTCTTACTCTTCAATTAACGGATTAGTGCTACGAATAAGATACTAGCACGGGTTCTATCAAATATCAAGGACAACGAAGAGAATAAAATTCTTAACTCAAGTTAGAATTTGGGAAAATAAGACATAAAACAAATTCTAGCCTTCACAATTGAAAGAAATAACAATAGAAAATGTGAAGTTAACATAAGACACATAATCAGCTAAAACAATTATTTTTCCTTGAGATGAATAAACCATGTAAATGCCTACTGAAAAAACGACATATCTACCATATATTACTTTAAACGAAATTTTTAGCTTAGGTATACAAGGCATAGATAGTAATACTAGTGATCAACAATATCCAGAAGTTGAAAGAAATACACAAAAAGGCAGTCTAAAAAATGGTGACAGATTCGGGAGTCACGGGTTTAGATGAGCTCACCAGGATGTAAATTTGTATTCATTTCTGTAGGAAGCTCATGATGACTGGACAAAATATCACCAGCATCTTTTGGATTTCTTCTTGATCTTACAACATTTTTTGGGGAACCATAGAAAAATAGAAGACATAATCAGTCCCACAAACTATATTGTTAACAAAAATTAAAGAAAATTAAAAGCCCCACACTTATTATTGATCGGAGGGAATAGTAGAAATATATAAGACAATACTGCCAGTTAAATGTAACAAGAACAAGCTACGAAACAAATACATACTTTTCATCGCATGAGAAGAGACACTTCGCGTAAGCAGCACCAAAGTAGACATTTATGAAAGGCCTAGAGCAAATCCATATTTTCTTCAAGTTCAATGTCATAATTCGTTCCCTTATCAAAAGTGATGAAAACAAGTAGTTCAGTGTAAGAACACAGATGAGCAAGGAAGATAGTAAAATTAAGTTAACCAGGCCTGTTGAGTACCTGCCAAGCCATTGAGCAACTTCAGGTGTCACCTGCATTATACCCATCTTTGTCTCCTTAGTATTTTGATCATAGTTATCCGCAAAGAGTCTCCTTCCACTCGCAATTTCAGCTTGGGCACCTATCATATACTGAGCAAAGTCCACCAGGATAGTTATCACTTAAAAATAACAAGATAATATCTGCTCTACGGATGTAACCCTCCTAGGAGACGTGTAACAAACCATATCTTTTGAAGCTTCCTACACATATTAGCAGCTGTAGATAACGCAACTCTCTGTATACATTCCACCAAAGAAAACAACAGTGAGTAATATTATTGTTTTTAAAAAGTAGAATACTCTGTCATAGTACGAGACAACATTTGTGCAGTATTTAAAACAACAGTACGAGACAAGGGAACTCATGAATCTAAAGCGCCACCAAAGCATTCCAATATCAAAAGCAAACAAAGTAATTCAAGCGTCCTAAGTGATAGTGCTGATAGTGGTAGACTGATCAGTTACCTATTGCAGACCCTCAACTAGCTTCAATAGCACAAAGGGATCACAGAGGATTTGAAACACTTCCAAGCAAATGACATTTAAATGGCACAGTTTTGAATTAGACCCAAGAAGACTATCATCAGGCCATACCATATCAACATGATAGAAAGGCAAAAAAACAAAGCCAGAAACCGGATACAGAAATCTTAGCATCTGCGCAAATACATATGTTCATTCTAGCAATCAAATGGGAAAAGCCAAAGTTATATATCTAACTACTCATCAGTAAGTCCAAATATTATAAATGGCTTGCAACCCTTAAGATTGTAAATGTGTGTGATGTGTATGTTAAGATTGTACAGACAAAATAATCATGCACACAATAACAAGGATGGTTCGCTAAGCAATGATATGGATCAGGGCAACACGACGAAGAAGAAGCATGTACTATAGAAAGCAACTGCGCAAATGTCCACCTGCTCCGCAAGGTCCATGTATTCGATGGTAAGGAGCCAGGCGCAGAAGCATGCGACTGCACCGTAATGCACAACAGAAGAGCACGGCGACGGAAGCACGTCGCATAGGTGGGTGAGAGCCCGCGCCGCCAGCAGCATGATGTCGGGGTTGCTTTTGTGGTTGAGCAGCCCCACGAGAACAGGCACGAACGAGTCCACCGAGAACCCTGAAAGCGAGTCCTCCGTGCCGATGGACAACATCTCGCAGAGCTGCGTCAGCGCCTCCACCTGCCGCCCCTCCTCCCCGTTGGCGCGGAGCCCAGCGAGCATGCTCTTCATCCGCGCCCCCTGCGGCCCGGTCATGGACGAGGACGCGGCGGCGGCGGAGAGCGCGGACGCCGGGAGCATGTCGTCCAGGCCCGCCCCGAGCTTCCTCACCAGCCCCTGCAGCGCGGTGCTGGTGGACGTGAAGCCGTGGGGGAAGGCCCCCTGCCGCGTCGTCGTCGTCGACCATGCCGTCAAAGCTGAGGCCCAGCATCCGCTCGGCCTCGCGCAGGCGGGAGCTCTCGGAGGGCTCCTGCTGCTGCTCCTTGCCTTTGTCGGCGTTGGAGGCGCGGCCGCGGCGGCGGGGCGGGGGGTTGTTGTCGGCCGGGAAGTCCATGGGAGGCTGAGGGGCGGGAGGGTTGGGGGTGGCGGCAGAGGCAGAGGCGGAGGCGGAGCGACGGGCGCGTGGAGTGGGCTGCACGGGGCTTGGGGTGGCGGCGGTGGGGCTAGGGTTAGGGTTGGGTCGGGAGCGCTTGGAGGAGCAGGTGGAGGAGGAGGTGGAAGACGACGAGGCTTCCGCCCGCTTGCGGCTGCGCGTTTCCATACAAGAAGGAAGGCGGAGAGGCGGCGGCCGCCTCGAGCGAGGCGGCGGCAACGGCGGCGGCGCGGCTAGCAGTGGATGGGCGGCGGAGAAGAGGGCATCGATGGATTGGCGATCGGAGGAGATCTGGGATTTGTTGAGGAGGGAGGGAGGCTGGGTGGGGACTGCGTCTGCGTCTTTGTCTGCGTGGCGACGTGGCTCTCTTGGGCTGCAGAAGTGTTCGGCTCTCTGCCTCTCTCCAGTCTCCACGAGCCGTGCTATGCATAAAAACCTGGAAATGGTTTTCCGCGTGTAAATTTCAAAAAAAATAGATAATAATACTAGAACAATCAGAGAAGAGGATTCTAGCCTAATCATGTGTGGATGTTGAGCCGTATGAAAAGAACGTAATGCAAGAAAACATGGGGAGAGTAGATCTATAACAGAATCTGTTCGTGGGTATTAGAAACAACAATCGATTTGGCCAGAACCGGGAAGGAGAAAGCAAAGAAATCTCCAAAAACCAAGGCGCGCTGGCTCCCTTTGGCGACAGGTTTTCTTAAAATAAACACAGACGTTAGTTTTACTAGTTAAGTGCACATGCGTTGCCACGGTTTTTTTACTTTTTTTATCACACATGTTAATATGATGCATGTGAAAAATAATGTGTATAGAAAAGATAACAATATAGTGTTATAAGAACATTGAGATTCGATTTCCTCCTAGAGAAAAGATAATTAATTGAGTGTAAGATGTATCGAAACCAATAGCGAAACTACTTCAAGGATTTTCAGATGCGCAAACCTCGCTTGTCCATCCTACACACTCTTTCCATGTTGCGTCTCCAGGGAATGTTATGAACTTCACGTATATCTCAAATTCCAAAGAAATTTGGGTCAAAGAATTGTATTTGAATAACCTACATAAATCTAGGGTGAGACACCTCACACTAAACGCCTGACTTCATTTTCCCGTTTTTCTTATATAATACATACACCATACTTATCCCATAAAAAAACATACACCATACTTATATTGTAGTACTAATAAATTGCAAAGATTAGGACAAAACAAAAAGAGATCAATCTTGAATTCGGGTATCAAAAATCTGCAAATTTTAGAGGACAAGCTAACAATCAATGATTAAGGAGAAAGGAAAGGGCGTCATGCACATAATTTGTTTATACATGCTCAAATTCTTCTTTGGTCCTCTGATATTGAATAGATTAGTACAATATCAAAAATGATTAGAAGAAAAATAACACAAGATAATTAAAAAAGCATGCATCACACTGAAAAATGTTCTACATGCAACATGAAAAGTTAAAATAAGCCAAAATGGCACATTGGCGGCATAGAGGTCAATACCTGAAATTATAAGATGTACATAAATAAATCTCAAAATCACCTTACAAAAAAATGTTAATATATCATGTGCGTTCCATTTCTCATATGCAAGGATGAAGCCATTATACTTGACTTTATCGAGATGATGAAGCAAGTAATGAAGACATTCTCTACTGCTTTTGCAAGTTAGTTAAGATTAGTTTTCTATATTCCAGTTGCTAGTAAGTACTTTGGATTGTAGTAGCTAAGTATGTTTTGTAATATATAAATAGAATCTGGTCTGTAATAGCTAAGTAGTCCATCTGTGTGATGTAGTTTATTAGTAATCTAAACTTGGTCTGTAATAGATTTAAGTAGTTCATGCTCTAAACTTGGTCTATAACTATTAATCCGTGTTTCCTCTATTGGTGCTTTGTTGTTTTGGGGGCACACCACAAATGTGCCCTCATATCTATTAGGGGCACATGGATTTGTGCCCTCATAGGTATACCTATTAGGGCACATTGAATATGTGCCCTCATAAGTATACCTATGAGGGCACATAGGATATATGCGCCGAAAATTATTTACGGCACATGGGTTTGTGCCCTAATAGATCATACCATTTAGGGCACATCAAAATGTGCCCTAAAAGGTATATTTTTTAGGGCACATCCAAAATGTGCCATAATTTGTATATCCTATAAGGGCACTTAAAATATATGCCTTGATTTGTAACTTTTTAGGGCACGTAGAAAATGTGCTCCTAAGAATGTGCCCCTAAAACCCTACCGTGGTGTAGTGTTTGTTATTGAGATCGAGATAAATTGAGCCCAGCCCGTCTGAGCATTATTTGTCTGGTATTCCGCATCTGAGCTCCCGCCTTGCAGAACTCGGTGAGGCGACTCGCCGGTTCGTCTCGCCGCCGTCGCCGGGGCAACCGCTTCTGCTGGCAGGAAGCGGCTGCAGGGAGATAGGTGCCTAGAGAACACATAAATCATTTGCTCCTCCCCAATTTTGTCCTCCATCGCCAGCCATCGCAAGTGGAGTATATATCTGTTGGCCCAGGATCTTATTATGTTCCGATGCACATAAGGTGTTCGAGCAATGTCATGTTTCCTGTAGTACCCGCGCGGTGCTTGATTGTCTGGTAAATGAAGCGTCCCAACAGGGATTTCCGCGTAGTAAACGGGTCTTCCCTGATTGATTCTTGTGAAGTGAGTGGAAATCTGACTGATCTTATCAGTAGTTTTGTGCCTTAGGAGACAAACTTTGCAACTCTGTACTAGCTGTTCTGTTCAAGCAAGCTGACAACCTCTTTCCGGCTCCTCCTGATGAGAAGTAGTGTCCTCAGTTTCTGGTTAGTATAAACTAAAAATGCTCATTTCCTTTTCGTTGCTACTTACTTTGCCTGTGTTGAAAACTCCGTGCCGACACAGGCTACATACCAAAGCATCCGTCATTGTCAATGAATACTTTTTTATTTTAATTTCAGAGCTTGCAAGCTTATTGAGTCAGACTAGTCTTACCGGCTTCGATGGGAAATCAGTCAGCCTCATGAAAGGAGAGGAAAGCCTAAAAGGGACGGCTCTGCATCCACTTCTGATTTCTGCTCCTTCGGTAACCATCACGTTTCCTTGGGGATCCTTATGATCTGATTTATACAGGCGACTTCTGATTCACGAGGGTTTTCAGTCTTAGATGACTTTTCTTGATAGCTGATTGTGCCATATTAACATAACATTCCATTATTTTTCCTGTTTTTCTCTACATCCAATTTACTGCCATTTTCTGTAAAATCACTGAAATATTTCAAGCTTTGAAATTATAGGCCACAACTTTAACTCATGGCACCAGGACATCACACTAGTCATTTTCACACTACATGTTTTTTGTCCTGACAGGATCTGCCGACATAGAAAAGTGAATTTACTATATATTGAATTATTCATGAATGTCCTGTAAAAACCATTAGGTCAATTAGGTAATACCTCTGGATATATATTGAAGTTCAAAGTGGGTCAGCAAAGCTCACTTAGATAATTAATTAAAATTATGGCATGCTCTTCACAAACAATCATGTCAGACAATGAAAAATGCAGCATGAGCACCATGCCGCAATAACCTTTCATAGCAAAATTGGAGTCATCTTGGTTTTCATCATTATCTGACTGTTTTCTCGCTGATTACTCCATATGAACATAAAAAATTCAAAGGACCCGATTTTTCTCTAACATGTACTTGATGTAGAGCTGCTGTATGATTGCATCATTGGAATATTTCAACGTTTGAAAATATGCCATATCTCTTTAACTACATGTCACAAAAGACAAAACACTAACCATTGTCACGCTTGTTTTTCTGAAAGTGATATTAGCAATAGCAATCACAATACTTAAAATTAAGGACCACATCCACCTTATTTAACGACTTGGACGTATCTAACTACAGCCAAGGATGTAGCGGAACTGGATTCATCGGTTTTCAATATCAGGTGATTTTGACGATTTCTCCGTATGAACATTAAAAAAAATCCACAGCACCCTGTTTTTCTCGGACACTTAATTTATTGCTGGCTATAACATCGTTGGAATATTTCAATGATGAAATTATGTGATATTCCTAATTACATGTGGCACAAAACATAGCACAAATCATCGTCACACTTGTTTTTTCTGAAAGTGATATTAGCAACCACAAAAGTCAAAATTAGGGACCACCTTCACCTTATTTAACGACCTGGACATACACGGCAGAAAGGCAAGATGTCATACAATAATCATTTACACCTCCTTGCTCAATAATGAACATCAAGAGGACATGGCAGCTTTTGATGCTCCATCTTCTCACTCATATCCTACTTTTCCTCACATCCAGCTCTCAACCTACCAACAATGGCGATCTGCCGGTGCTCCTGTCATTCAAATCCTTCATAACCAGTGACCCAACACAGACACTGTTCTCTTGGACCTCGGACCTTGCTGGCAATGGTACCAGCACAAAGGTGCCTGATTTCTGCAAATGGATGGGTGTAACCTGCAGCGACCGCCGGCATCCCGGCCGTGTCACCGCCATACGCCTGCAGGGCTTGGGCTTGGTCGGCACCATCTGCCCGCAGCTCGGTAACCTGACCCACCTCCATGTCCTCAATCTTTCAGACAACAACCTCGAAGGTGAGATCCCAGGCAGCATCGGCAACTGTGCACCACTTCGTGTCGTGGACCTGAGGGATAACTACCTCTCTGGTTCCATGCCTGCATCTCTTGGTCTCCTATCAAAGCTCTCATTTCTCAACATCACCCATAACAACCTGACTGGTGATATTCCGGTGACGTTTTCCAATCTCACATCCCTCACAAACCTTAGCCTGTGGAACAACCACTTCCATGGCCAAATCCCAAGCTGGTTAGGCAACTTGACATCGTTAACACACTTGGAATTAGGCCAGAACGGCTTCACTGGGCATATCCCTCCAGATCTAGGTAAGATAGCTAATCTTGTTAAGTTTGATGTCATGGATAACAAACTGGAAGGCCCTTTTCCTTTATCCATTTTCAACATTTCTTCCATCACATACTTGAACATTGGTTTCAACCATCTGTCAGGGTCTCTGCCACATGAAATTGGCTTTAAGCTTCCCAAGCTAAATCATTTGGCCACACATGACAACCAATTCGAAGGACCAATACCAGCCTCCTTGTCAAATGCATCCACACTTGCATATCTTCTTCTTGGCGGAAATTGGTATCATGGTCTGATTCCACGGGATATTGGCATCCAAGGTCATATGAGGTTATTTTTATTAGGAAGCAATGTGCTTCAAACCAAAGAACCTAGGGATTGGGATTTCCTCAAATCCTTAAGCAACTGTAGCAACTTGGAAATGCTAGACCTTTCACTGAACAACCTTAAAGGTGTTATGCCAGTTAGTATTACCAACTTCTCTGCAGAGCTCATCTGGATTAAACTAGGTGGGAATAAGATAGCTGGGACCATACCTGCGGGTTTAGGAAAGTTTCAAAAGCTTACAATGCTCGCCCTGCAGGATAGCCTCTTCACAGGCACCTTGCCTCTGGATATTGGCCACATTCCTAGCCTCCAGTATCTTGACCTATCCCATAGTAGATTTCATGGACATATTCCACAATCATTAGGCAATATCACGCAGCTGAGCAGCCTTTTTATATCTAATAACTTTCTGGATGGCAGAATCCCGGCAAGCCTTGGTAATCTGACAAAGCTGACATCTCTGATTCTATGTGGTAACTCCCTTAGTGGGGAGATCCCACAAGAGCTACTTGCTATCCCCTCCCTAACCAAACTTCTCATCCTCTCCAACAATGCTCTAAGTGGCTCCATTCCAACACAGATAGGGAATTTAAAAAGCATCGGCATAATCGACCTATCAAAGAACAAGCTGTCTGGTGAAATCCCAGACGCTCTCAGCAGTTGTGTCCAACTGAATCTCCTATACTTGCAAAGAAACATTTTGCAAGGACAGATCCCAAAAGGTTTATCTGATTTGAGAGGCCTCGTGAAGTTGGATCTTTCTGATAACAACTTATCAGGACCCATACCTGAGTTCCTCGAGAACCTCGAATTTCTAACGTACCTGAACCTCTCCACCAACAACCTATATGGTCCTGTGCCTAATACGGGCATCTTCTGCAATGCCAGTGCATTATCGCTCACAGGCAATAGCATGCTATGTGGAGGTCCTCCGTTCTTACAACTCCCTTCATGTCCATCTATAGGTTCGCACCAGGCTTTGCAGCATCGACGTCATGTCATACTCTTTTGCACACTTGGAACTTTGATCTTCTTCATGTGCTCTGTAACTGCATGCTACCTAGTGAAGACAAGAACCAAACCAAATAATGTTGATCAAGAAGTCGGATTTCACAATGAGAAGCATGAGAGGATATCCTATGCTGAGATAGATGCAGCAACAGAGTCATTCTCACCGGCAAATTTGATAGGTTCTGGAAGTTTTGGCGATGTGTATACTGGAACTCTATATCTTGATGCGAGTTTATCTACTGTAGCAATCAAAGTTCTCAATCTTGGCGAACGAGGAGCTAACAGAAGCTTCTTGAGGGAGTGTGAAGCCCTAAGGAAGATTCGACACCGGAATCTTGTCAAGGTGATCACTGTTTGTAGCAGTTCTGACCGTAATGGTGATGAGTTCAAGGCACTTATCCTGGAATATATCTGCAATGGGAATTTAGACGAGTGGCTGCATCCAAACACAACGACTAACAGCATGACCTTTAGAAGACTTGTCTTGATGGAAAGGCTATGCATTGCTCTTGATGTTGCAGAGGCATTGGAATATCTTCACCATCAAATTGATCCATCCATAGTTCACTGTGATATCAAACCATGCAACATCCTTCTAGATGATGACATTGCTGCGCGCGTTACCGACTTTGGTCTAGCAAAAATAATGCATACTGAAGAATGCAAGCCCAGTGGTGGTGGAACTGAAAGCAGCTCACTTGTGATTAAAGGCACAATTGGATATGTCGCGCCAGGTTAGCTATGTTTTTATATTGGAATTAACGTTGATGCATCTTAATAGTTCTTTTGCTGATACATATTCTTAGATAAACTGATAATGTGGTTAGTATATCCTAAAGAGCTAAAAAAAAAATGCAATATCATTATATTATTAACTAAATTGAAATCTCAAGTGCAATGTGCCAAATTTATGTCTTAGTCATTGTGTAGCATTATCCAGTAATAATAACATCTTTGTTTATATGTTTGTCAGAGTATGGATCAGGATCTGAAGTCTCTACAGATGGTGACGTGTATAGCTACGGTGTGTTGCTATTGGAAATATTTACTGGAAGAAGGCCAACTGACAGTTTCACAGATGGTGCGACAAGTATCGTCAGCTACGTCAAGATGGCGTACCCTAACAATCTACTGGAAATACTTGATGTTAGTGCAACCTACAGCGGAAACACGCAGCATATCATAGATATATTTTTATATCCCATGTTTAAGCTTGGTCTAGCTTGCTGCGAGGATTCCCCAAGGCACAGAATGAAGATGAACGATGTAGTGAAGGAACTGAATGCCATAAAGAAGGCATGCTCCGCTCGTATGCCTGTTCGTGGATTTCGAGCAACGGCCTGATCCGGGTGAGCAATGAAGTGTTGCAGTCATATCTGCAGCTCTCCTGTTGTCACTCCGTGGCATCGTCTTTAGGGAAGCCTGCTTGCTGCGGTGATTCCGAAGTCACCATTTTACATTCCATTTTGTCATCATTTATGTTTATCTGTTTTCGTTTCTAGAATATGCAAGAGTCATGGTGACCTCTTTTTTGTGGGACTTGGCGTCGTTTGCGACCATTTTTCATTGCATAGAGACAGTGTTATTTGTTCATGAGTGAGTATTCCGCAGGCATATGCTGATTTGGAAAATTCCACAGGCCTCGCTTTACCAATTTATGATTTTGCTCATGAATCACTTCTTAGATCTTAAGATCCTCGTGTAAGTATCTGTTGCATGATGTAGATAGTATGCAAACTCTTGTGAAATTATATGTTGCTTGGCTCTGAAATCAAGCAAATCAAGTCTGAAATGAAAACACCATTTGCCGCGAATCAAGTCTGAAATGAAAACACCCTTTGCTGTCTGTGTGTTCGTTGCAGGTTACGATACTGAAATGAAAACTTTTGCTTAATGGCCAGCCCATGCGTGTTTGCTTGAATGGTGAAGCAGTTTTGTCCAAAACGGCTGTCATTTCGCGTTATATTGCTTAGTAGTAACATTGGAGCATTTGCTTTGTTTGGTGAGTGTAAGATTAAGGAGATATTAGGTGGCAACACCCTACAAGAGTTGCAAAGTAAGACAAAAAATACATACAGCTGTGCAAGTGTCACAATGCCTCGTTCTGTCTCCTCCGGAAGACCTCATAGTCAAATTCATTTCCCTTGGGTAGAGGCCGCACGGAAACCCCGTTCAGGCTGATGTCAAGTCCTTCTGCACGATGATGATGGGCGGCAAAAGGATGTGGTACTTGACGAGTTGGGTAGCCTCGTGTCAGTCCACACATTTCGGGTCCATGTCATCCGCGGGGTCGGAGTAGTATGTAGAGCAAGCAAGCCAGGAAACGGCAAGCACTAGTGCGTGCGGTGGCTTGGCTATAAAATGACCGCATAGGCGCTATTAATGGCATCATAGAAGGCCAGCCGCCGACCTGCCAGTCATGGCGTGGCTGCTGAGTCAAAGCGGCGTAGAAGGGGAAGCGAGGCAAGCATCGAAGCGGCGCAGGCTTCGGAAGCGTAATAGCCCGCTGACCAGCCGCCAGTAGGGGCCGAGAATACAGACACGTGCCGTGTGCGCGGCGACGCATTTCGGGCCTAAATTTGAACAGTAATGCGTGGGGATGAACACCGATCACTTTACGTCGGGTCATTGGGCTAGAATTTTACCCATTTTCAGTTCGCGCGGATCTAATGGACATATTTGGTCAGTTTGCCTCAGTCAGCTGGAGATGCCCTTACCATGAATCAATGACCTTTTTTGCACGGAAATCAATAGCTTCCCCTACTACATGCATTCATATATTTTTGGTTTTCAGTAACATGAGTACATGATACTTGTATACAGAGACTAAAGAAAACACAGCACAAATTCAGTAAGTGGCCACGCCGAAGAAAAGAATTCGCTGCAACGGAAGGCGAACACACACCATCGTGCATGTAGATTGTAGAACAATAAAGAACTCCGTGTCTCCAGCTAGACAGCCGGGGCAATGGTGTCTTCGTCGTTGACACTCTCTTTGGAGATCTCTTCGAGCGACCTGCCCTTGGACTCTGGCAGCAGCAGCGAGAAGAGCAAGCCTAGAAAGTTGGTGCCGGAGAGCAGGAAGAGCGTATTGCGCATGCCGATACCCGTGGAATACCCTTTCTCGGCTTTTTTCTGGTCCTGGGATGCGTACATGAACCCGAACGCGCCGACGATTGACCCGGCCTTACCGGCAGCGGCGGAGATGCCGTGGCACGTGGACCGGAGCCTGGCCGGGAAGATCTCGGCGGGCACGATGAACGTCGTGCTGTTAGGTCCGAAGTTGGCAAAGAAGAAGGTGAGGCCGTAGAGCACGATGAACCATGTGTGGTGCCCGGGCTTCACCAGGTAGTCATATGGAACGGCAACGGCAAGCATGAAGATGGTCATCATGGCGAAGCCAATGAGCTGGATCCAGAACCTACCGATGATGTCGATGAAAGCGACGGTGAACCAGTAGCCCGGTACAGTGCCGCAGAGTGCGATGAGTGCTTGGGCATGGGCGATTTTGGACAGCTCCTGCAAGGCGCTCATGGCCCTTGCTGGCGGGATCCAGCCGACATTGGTGAAGATGGCCTCCTGCAACAAATTCTGGCTGTAGAAGGCAACGTCCAATAGGAACCAGGTGCTGGTGGTGGCTAGCAGGTGCAACCCGTGGCGCCTAATGAACTCCCGCGAGAAGAGGCCCCAGGTGTCGTCAGAGGCTACCTGAAGCCGGACCTGCTCCTCCTCCTCTGTGATGTCCTTGTTAAGCACTTTGGACATGTCCGTTGTGGCCTGCCTCGTATCATGAGCAATGAGCGCTGTGTACCGTGCGGTCTCAGGCATCTTCATACGCCAGTAGTATGTCAGCATGGCAGGGATGGTGCCGAACATGACGATTATGCGCCACGCGTAGTCAGCCTCCGGCCCGATGGACTCCGCGGTGTTGATGTAGAAGGGCGGCGCCGGGAACATGTTCTGGAACACGGCCGCGACGACGATGGTGACAATGGTGCCGAACAAGATGCCGAAGCCCTGCATGGCGAAGACGGCCGCGATAAAGGTGCCACGGGACTTCTTGTTGGCATACTCGGACATGATGGTGGCTGACAGGGGGTAATCGCCGCCGACGCCGAAGCCGAGCCAGAAGCGGAAGAAACATAGCGTCCCTATGACGCCCTTAGCCCCGTCCCCGAAGGAGAGCCCTGACGCAATTGAACAAAGGACCATGAGGATGAGTGTGAAACCATAGACCCTCTTACGGCCGAGCTTGTCACCGAGCCAGCCAAAGAAGAGCTGGCCCACGAGCGTGCCGCAGAGGGCCACGCCGTTCACGGCGGCTGACAAATTGGCTGGGAGGTTGCCGGGCTCGTTGCTGCGAGGATCGGTGTAGTAGATGCGACCCAGCAGCCTAGTGATGAGAGAGACGCAGAAGAGGTCGTAAGCGTTGGTGAAGAAGCCCATGCCGGCAATCACGATGGCCGTGAAATGATACCATTGCGTCTTGGCGCCGTCGAGTGCTTTTAGCACGTTCAGCTGTTCACCCGCCATGGTCGGTCGGTCGATCAGCTCGCAGCCCCCTTCAAGCTACTTCTTCTCTTTGCTTGCATTTACAGACGACACAAACTAAGCATGTTGATCTAGTATATACTATTACAAGGATTGATATGAATGCCCAGATCGTAGCTTATCGGGTTTGACTTTCATGTTTTCAGTATAGAATTGTGCAAACAATACATTATTGAAGCCATCATGGTTTTTTCTGGGATATACCTGAACGGATCGTGGGCACAACCAAACTGTAAATTAAGTGAAGAGACGGGAGATGGGGGGAGCTCTGGTATACAAATAAGTCATTTAAAATATATAAACTACCACCTTTATTATAAAATGTAAGCCTTTTTAGAAAAATCAACTTATATTTTTATAACGGAGGTGACAGTAAACCTATATACAGAAGATTTAGCAGCAAGCAGGCCCATTATATATATAAATCATTGCCTTCCAGCCTCACCCTCCTCTTTGTTTATTGTCTTTCAAATTGCAACCCGTCCGGTCAATCACAGTTCACACAGGTGTGGCATTTGGTCAGATACGTACTAGCTTATACAAACTTTCTCAGCGCAAGAAAAAAATATGTGAAAAGATCCGAATATGCTCGGGAACCTTGCCAACTGGCCACTAGTTTGTAGCAGTATATGGTATATACTACTCTCCCTTCACTAATATAAGATGTTTTAGGTTTTAGTAGATTGATATCCATTTTGGTATGTATCTAGTCAATTTTTAGTGTGTAGAGTTACTCACTATGGTGTGTATCTAGTTCTTTTTAAAGTGTCTAAAATATCTTATATTTATAAACAAAGGGAGTAGATGATACCTTGCGCGTTGATGCGGAGATTTCCAACTTTCTTTTTATTAAGATCCTAATTTTAACATAGAAATTTGCGACAAATTCACTTGGAATATATTGAACCCCACATAAACGGCTAAGTCTAAATAGAAAATCATATATAACATCCAATTTTTTCATGGAATTAGGTTGGCAATGATTACCATGGAGCTCACAACAAGTAGGAATAGTTAACTCATAACTGGTACTACAACAAAGAAGAGGCGGGATCCGGTGTCCCCCCTCCCCCCGAAAGTTTGAGGTGGTAAGTTGGCCCCGGGCAAAACCAATGTCTAGGCCCGCCGAAACCCAGCTACAGGGCTTGTATGACGCCATATGGGTATACGGGGTAGGAGCTACTTATGCACCACGTCACTACCTCGTGGCCCCACCTCTGATTCCATGTTGATCACGATACCCTCACGGCCCCACCTCCGTTTCCACATCGATCACAGTGCCGGTAATATCGCATGTTGTCGCTCTGGTTGTTTCTAGGGTTTTCGATCTCGATCTCTGAGACCACAGTAAGGAGACGGATCCAAGCACCAGGCTCCATACGCCAAACTGGGTCGCGTACTGCACGAGCGCCTCCGCCCTGCCGTCTTCCACCACCATCGTATCTCCACCTGCGTGAATCTACACCTGATCTACTATGACCTGGAGACGGTTCTAGATCTGAGACTGGAGGATCCATTCCGTGTGGCGTGGTTGGGTCAATCCTCTCGCTAGGGTTTCAGTCATCCGGGATTGACCATACCGTGTGACCTTCCTCCTCCATGGTGGTTTTGTAAGGTAATGCCATCACATATGTAGTTCAATTTGTAACGGCTTGGCAGATGTATTTAGTATGGATTTTTGTTCATGATTTGTAGTGTTTGAGGTAATGGAGGACCGTAGTTCAAGTTGGGCAGAGCAAGATAACAGATAACCGAAAGATGATGATTCTAGTTAAAAACATGTGGATAGGTCTCTGTGTGACAACGTACCTCCCGAACAAGGCTGTAGTGACGGGGACGATTGATGAGGATGATAGTGTGAGTGAACTAGAAATTTATGTCTAGTTGTTTTTATGCCAACCTCCAAATTTGCAATTTATGCTTAGCTGTTGTAAAATTGTGTAGATGGAGATTGATGGTGGTATCGATGGGGCTGATGCTGATTATGTTGACGATGATACCGTTAGTGAACTTGCAATTTATATGCAGTTGTTTTTAGGACAACCTCCAAATTTGCAGCTTATGCGTAGCTGTTTTTAAATTGTTTAGATGTAGATTCATGTTGATAAAGAGCTGAATGATGGTGATGGATTGGACACTGCATTTATTAGTGAGGTATGCAGAGTGCTATCTTTGTGCAACATGCAATAAAAGCTATGACGAAAACATAACTAACCACGTTTTTGTGTTTGTTTGTTCAACTATTAGTTGGCTCTAGTAGTTTGTATGACTATTATGTGTGAATCAAACTTGGAGACTTGTGAAGAATCTAAGAAATCATACTCGGTAAACAAGAGTGAGGTATGATTCTGATATTTATTTTTTTTGTGAAAAATGATGAATGGAAGCAATATACTCTTTGTTTACATGTCTATGTTTTGAATGTGTAGGTGACAACAGTTGCTCAGAAGGAGAATGAATAAAAGATGGAATTGTGCAATGATATTTGGGCGTATGTACTAGAAGATAATGGAGATGGCGTTTATTTATAAGGTTGTGTCTTATGATTTCTACAAGTGCTATGCTAGAATACACGGATTATTCAGAAGTAGAAAGAGAAAGACCAAGAGTAGCAAAGGGCCTTTACAAGAAGTACATAGGAGGAGGTTTGTTTGTTTCATGGAAGGGAAACGTCAAAGCAAATTTCTAACTATGGAGAAGCGCACGGGTAGGTTAAGACCTGAATCTATAAAGTGCATATGGTCGTGAAGCTTGATAGAGAATGCGGGCATTGGCGAGTTGCAATATATGACAATGACAGTCATATCTTAGCTAGACTAGACTAGATGACGCCCCATTTCCTTGATCTCGTAGGAAGATTGAAAATTTCGAGGAAGCTGAGATATTAGCAATGGCAGCTGGGTTAGGATGCACATGATTATGACTTCCTTCGTCAACAAATATGGCCGGTACAACAAAACTAGGTTTACAAGGATTTGTGCAACATGTTCTGCAGGGAGAAGAGAAAGTTACTTGCATATGATGCTGCTACCACAATGGAGAGCTAGAAGAAGAGGTGCCTTTAATTGTTTTTAGAGTATGACGTTGATAGTAAAGGCCGTTTGAAAAGCTTGTTCTAGTGTGATGTTAAGTCACGTCAGGACTACCACAATTACGGTCACGTGGTGTTGTTCTACAACACATATAAGATGATCGGTATGGTATGCCGTTCGTTCCGTTTGTGGGTCTAAACAATCACCGGAAGACCACAATATTTGGGTGTGACATCTTATCAAACGAGACTAAATGTACATATGTTTGGCTGCTTAACACTTTCCTCGGAGAAATGTGTTAGCAGAAACCCAAGTCTACAATCATGGATGTGGATGTTGTGATGATCAAAGCTATTCGAAATGTATTCGCGGGTGTGTAGCACCATATATGTTCATGACACATTGAAAAAAACATGGTGAAACGCCTAAGTTTCAAGTCATTGAATGAGTTCCGATCTGTTTTAAATTACATTACACCACATCGCCGGCCATATTTGAGGAGAGATGGCGCGCATTTGTTCATAAATGGGAGTCTGATAAAAAAAACTTAGCTGACAATGATTGATAATAATAAGAGACTATGGGAAGCGGTGTACCTCTCGTAGGGATTTTGAATTGGTATGAAAAATCAACCAAATAAGTGAAAGTCTGAACTCATGCATGCACTTACACCTCAACTACGATATGGCTCATGTGGATTTAATTTTACACTACGAGAATGGCATTGTCCGTCTACGTGAGAATGAGGTGCACATTCTTTATCTGTGCTAGTTACTAACTCAAAGGAAATTGAGATAGCAGTTGTTGTGAAGGCATTCTCTTCATCCAACTTCTATATCTTGCAAGAAGAGATTAATAAGGTTGAAGGAATAAAGGTTTTATAAAATAATATGGGAATAGATGGAGCACAACACAACAGTTCGTCGTGTCATAAAATATAAACGCAAGAACAATTTTTACGTGGATTATACACTCAACAACTCCAATGACACTATAGAGTGCAGCTACTGAAGGGGCTTCCTAGCAAGCGTATCCTCGGCGTATTGAAGGTACTGAAATTGGTTGAAATACCAAAGTGTTTAGTTCTTTGATGATTCTCAAAAGAAACCAGATGTGAATTTCCTGCGAGGCGCATGAGCGATCTATTTAGATGTGGTTTTTTGGGGCGGAGGAGCGAAACAGATATACAAAACTCAGTGTGTTAGTGTCCGAAGCTTTACATGTCGCATGCAATAACCTAGTTTTGTACAATAGTCAAAGGCTAGTTTTGAGGACACAATTTCTAAGAAACAGGTGTATGACAATGTACCGTGTGGTTCTAGAAGGCCAGTCAATACAGATGCAACTGTAGTAGGTGATTCTATCAAAATATCCACCTTAGGTGTTCCTAAGGAAAACACAAAAGATCGAAATGCATGTGTGAACAAAAAAGGCAAACCACTAGCATTAGCATACGACGAGCGAAGGAGGTCAAGCCGGTGCAGCGCTTGCAAAAAGGTCAGGACACAACAAAGGCAACATGACCGCTTACCCCTATGGAGACTTTGCCCTCTATGGTGATAATCTCCATCCCCTCTCTTCCTTGACTCTCCCCTCCGGCAACCCCTCCAACTTCTCTCCTCCCTGTCGTTGGTGGCCACGGTGGCCGGCAGCGAGGGAGAGGGAGGTTTGGCTCTTTTCCCTTTCGTTTGCATGTGGGACTAGCTTCTAAAATAATGTATATCTAGGGTTTTTGTTCTTCTTCTTCCTCCCTGTGGTGTCCATGGTGGCCATGTTGGGGGAGATCAAACTCCCATTGGTTGCTGCTCCTTCTCCCATGTGCTCCTGTTCAAGAAGGCATTGTTTTTCCATGTCCCCATGGATGGGAGTTCCAGCGGGACTTGCCGTGGTGGCGGGCCATGGTCAACTAGGCCACTGCTGCCTCTGGCCGCAGTGCAAAAAGATGGAGCTGGGGACGGGCTGGGGTCTTCTTTCCTCCGCCGCCTTGTGCCTGGCGGGCCTCCTACTCCCTGCAATTTCAGGACCTCTTCCGTGTGCTTGATGCCAATGGCCTCCACCTCATTTTCAAGTCATGCCTTTGCAATCCAACATCGAAGCAATTGCAGGTTTCTGCATAATGGAGTTGAACCCCTTCTTTGCACTCAGCCTGTTGTTGATCTGTCTGGCATGGGCACTGTTCAAAAAATCGGCCGATTCAATGATTAGTCGGATGCTTAATCGCTACTTGATGGAAACCGATTAGCCGATAAACTTATTTATCATCCGATAAACTTATTTAATCAGCCGATTTGCCTATTAATCGCTAATCATCAGCCCATCGAGTTGACAATGATAAGTGATTTCCTCAACATTGGGCATGGGTCATGAAGATGACGGAGCTGGTGCATTTCAATAGGGCAGTGAGCACACTGAGAGGTACAATTGAGGCAAGTAACTGGAATTTTCAGAGATCAAATTGTTGTTTTGCCTCAAATATGTTTGCGGTTTTGGAGGTTGAGCAACAATTTGTCACCACCACATCAACCCTTGTTCATAATCTGCGCCATGTTGCCATCGTGGTGGTGGTGCAAAGCTTAGATTCTGTTTGCCTGAAGATTTTGGGCGGCATAATTGAGGCGAGTGCTTTAAGTTATCATTTGGCCTCAATGCAAATCAGTGGTAGTGCAGTACACTCAATCGAGCAAGATCATCATCAAAGCTACAGCCAAACCAGTTGCACTTGCTGGTCATTGTCTGATGATCACTTTGTTGAAGATGTAGTCTTTTTGTTGTTCGGGCTGTGTCACCGGAGGTGGACGGCAACTCCTCCGTTGTTGATCCTCGATCATATTTTAATAGCGGGGACACTCTGAGTTTGAGCTCAGTGAAGGTCATTCGGCTAGAGCTCAGCTCTACACCTCGTGTGCATATTCCAGATAGGCCATTGGGAGAGCCACCCGCGGTGTAATATCCCAGTATTTGGGTTTACAAAAATAGAGGAAACAGATGTGTGCATTGCATTCATGCATAGAAAATCCGGGGAATTTTCGCGCTTTAAAGTAAAACAGTCACAGTAACTGAAGTTTCACTTGACCTTGGTGGAATTGAAGTAGCTCATCAAGTCAAGCGCTATAAACTTCAATGTGACTTTGTTAAAACCTTGTTTTGGGTAGAGATGATTTGATCTAAGGGGTTAGATCAAATGGAAATAAAACTAACACAACAACACTTTAATCAAGGATCGAATACTTGATCTTATAAAAGATCATAACATGATAATCCTTGTTATATCATATGAACATCCATTTAATTGGAGATCTAGTAACAATAATTGGAGAAACTATTCTTCACTCATCTTCTCCATGTCTTAAACTAATCCATGATCCTACCATGAGCCTCATGGTATTCATTCTATTTCAATCTTGGAAACAAGACAAGGAGATCAACTTTAGAAGTATATATTCTTCTCTATTCCAAATAGTGTTACATCAAACCTAAAGAGGTGAGAGTCCTATTTTATTTAGGGAGGCAATGACAAACCTTGAGGCAAATCTTGAATATAAATATCCATATGATCACAACATTATCTTCAAGAGGAACCCTAGAGTATTATTCAAGCCTTCCCAAATGAGAGAGACCATTTATTCTAAACCTAGCTTTACCTATTTAAGAATAAAGAACAACCCTTGAACTAAAGTATTAGGTTGAAAACCATTTCCCTTGGAGTGGTGAGATAACCTAATATCACATGGAATAATACCATATCCATGAATTGATAAGGTGAGGAAGAGATTAACCCAATTATGCTAGACAAGTGGAACTTGAGCCTAGATACCTAAGGAGATATTAGGAGAACACCCTAAACCCTTGAATAAACCATTCCTAGGAGGGAGAGCTTAAGCTATGGTGTCACTCAAGTAGTTGAGGCAACACTTGAATGTGAGGGAGAGAACTATCCATATATCAGAATGAGTAAATCATCATTCCTTGAGAAGAACTCTAAGTGGATATCTCAGGCATTCTCCTGGGATATTAACTATAGAGGCAACCATAGCCATTTCCACCCAAGAAAATATAATAGAAGGATTATACCGTAATATCCCAGGATTTGGGGTTACAAAAATAGAGGAAACAGATGTGTGCATTGCATTCATGCATAGAAAATCCGGGGAATTTTCGCGCTTTTATTTAAAACTATCAAAGTGATCGAGGTTTCTCTCGCATTGGTGTAATTGAGTTAGTCATCGATGTGAGTGCGACAAATTTCGACATGACCTTTGTGGAACTATTTGATTTTGAGAGAACACAATTTGAATTCAATTCAAAATTGAATATGAGAAATCCAAGTAATAATTTGAAATGGAATTCGAATTCTAAATTATCATATAAGTTTTAAAAATGTTTAATCAAACAAAATAGATAAAGTGCTTAACATTTAATTACATCATCCAATATTTACAAGTTTCATAAAGACAAGCAATTTAAGAATAAGGATATTATACAATAAGGAAAGCATTTCTTTATTGATATTAACACAATAATACAATGTTTTTACAAATGAATAAATAAAAATGAAATTACAAATATAATTACAAGTTCTGAAAAAAAAAGTAAAAGCCTAAACTAAGTCTTGATCATCATCTTCTTCTCAAATTGAAACCTGCACAACAAAGTCAAACAAATGGTAATGCCAAATGGCAGAGGATTAAAAAAAAAAGAGGTAAAATAGAGGTAGATATTTTCAGCCGAGCCTATCCAACTTTGCTTAGAAGCAAAGCAACCAGCAGCCACACATGCAGCTTACACAACACAGGGTTGTGCTGTCGACCAAAGGCAACACTAGGCCATCATATAAAAGCAAGTCACTTCAGATCAAAAGAGCTGCTGAAGCCTCACTCCCGTATACATCCATTGACCAGCTCAAGAACCTCAAGAACACATCTCAGATCAACAGCTAAAACCATAAATCATTCCCAGGCAGTCACTTAGGAAATCATTAGACTACATGAAGATCACAGCCAAAGCTGCAACAAGAGCCATGGTGAGATAATATCCTAGATGGAGCCGATTCAACCCCAAGGAGGAGAAGAACACCAGGACCAGCAGCAAAACCAGACCAACATCAGGCAAAGCTACATATTGGAAAAGGAGAGAGGTATACCAAAATCATGGAGCTTATTATTTGGATCCCTTCCCAAATAGCATCATCTCATCCAAATCAAATAGTTTATCAAACATAAATTGTTGTGATGATTTTAACATCACCTGATCACAGTTATGATCCAAGCCTAATAAATCACCCTGCATAACTACCAACAACACAAATCTTACTAAGTAATAAACATCCCTGTGCACACTCCTAGGAGGCACCACAGAAAGTATTAAATCCTAGTAGATAGCATATGGGTAGTATTTGCAAGCAATGAACTAGACAAAGATCAAACTATAAATCATCAGTTTAAGTCATGAGAAGTGATTCTCTCAGATCTGCACATAAGTGCTATGCAAGATTCATCATAGAGAATTTTAAGCACCATAGTATCTGTTCTTATTTCCATCTGTGCCTCAACTTATGCATCACTGGCTAGGCAACAAATAAAGCACAAGTATCTGTTCTTATCAAAGGTACATCTTATAGTAAAATATATGCCTGGATGAAGGAATCATCCAAATAGAGGCATCATCAATATATAGCAAACCTGTAGAGCAGCCAGTTATTAATGAACATACTGTAGGAACCCACTTAAGGTCCAGGAAATCACCCCAGGCCAACCAAGTAGTACATAGCTACAGCAAATCCACATCAATCAAGCAGATAAGCCACCAGGATAATCATCAAGTAAACTATCCTCTTCTAGCAACCATAATTGCATCTTATATGTATACACCCATCAATAAGTTACACAGGTGTGTAACTGGAATTTCAGTATAATGAATGTTCTATTTGGACAGTAGAAGCAACCAGTAAGCTATATCTTCCAGGAATGAGCAACCCATTCAAATTCAAGCATCTCCCTGTAGCATTGCCTAGTTATTGAATTAGTACTTGTCAATCTCAAGTAAACCATACACCTGTAAGAAACAAGACTTGCTCCTTACATAATTAAACCACTAAGAATAGTCAACTGTATGCAAACATTTAGTTTTGGCAGAGTTAAGGTACCACTGAAATTACATGTGCTGGGATGAGAACTCATTCAAATGGAGGCACCTAATTAAGCCTATTTCACCTATCAGTGAATTTATTACTTGACTAGCTCAAGTCACAGAGCACAATAATCAGCACATATAATTACTAGAACATGATCAACTGAAACCAATCTTTAATTAGCTCCACTATAACCCAAAAATATACCACACACAAGCACAAGACGCCAGGACATGGTCATAGGCAGAGTGGAGAGGAGAGGAATAGCTCACAGTAGTGCATACGAGTAGAGGAAGAGGCCGACGCCGGGGTTGCGTCCGCGGCACCGTCCCGCCGGCGTCGAGGTCGAGGATGCAGTGGGAACAGCAACATCACCACCACAACCACACCCTGCCAGTAATTCAGCACAGCAGCGCATCGGAGGATGCCAGGGTAGCAGGACACTGCCATCCTACCAGCTTCGCGGTAGCAAACCCCAGTAGTGGAGATGAGGGCGAGGCCACACCGAAGAGCAGCGGCAGCGGAGAGGCCGGAATCGGCCGGAGCCAGCGCAGGCGCGTGAGTACTGGACCAGGTGGCGATGAAGGGAGGCTGGCGGAGACGGCCGTGGCGGCGCCACCTTGACCAACGGCAGCGCTCGCCGAGGCCGGCGATGGCCGAATCGGCCGGCAGTAGCTAGGGTTCTCAGGTTGGCGGCGTGGGTGCGAGTGGCGGCGTCACGAAAGTGAGGAGAGCGGAGGTCGACCGTGTCGGGCGAATGCGCAGCGGCGCCGGTGTCCGGCGGCGAACAAGCCAACCCGCGGGCTAGGGTTAGCCGCGGGCGCGCGTGAGCAAGGAGGAGACTCCGAAGAGGGGAGTCGAAGGAGGATACCGTGGCGGAGCTGGGAGGCCGGTCGGCGACGGCGGATGCGGCCGGCGACGGCGGGCATGGCCGGCGGCTGGCCGGAGCAGCCTCGGCAGGATCGCAAAGAAAGGGGAATCGAGAGGAGAAGAGCCGCGTGCGTGGTGGGATCGACGGGGTATGCGTGTGCGCGTGAAGGCTGATTTGCGTGCGTGTGCGCTTTGGCTGAGCCCAAATCGATTCGTGTGTCATCCGTATACGTGTACCGTGTACGTATTTGCTTCTATTGAACCCTAGCTTCAGCTAAATAAACTAACTAGCTCTAGCCAGATCCTTCCTAAATATAACACAAATTCAATGCTAAAATGTTTGAAAGAGTATTTTAACCTCAATTAAATAAATAAGGTTTTGTTTTGCTTAATCATAAGTTAATAAATAAAAGTTGTTATTTATTTTTAATAATTAACAAAAGAAAGATCTTGTCACCCTCTTTACATTCATAGATCCATAGTAGCAACTAAATACTTGTCATGTCTTCATAAAATAATAGAGACCTATCCCTAATAAATTGGTATTTCATATTCCCATCCAAATCAAACCTAGATGATCAAATAGGATCAAACAAGTCAAAACCCTAGATCCTATTACCAAAGTCATCATCATTATTTATCCCTATTTACCATCACACCATTGTGATGAACTCTAATAGCCACCATGCCTAATATTCTGCATCATTTACCATACTCACTAAACCCTAATAGTGTTAGGTGTTTATAAACCATCCTATTTAGGAATCAACTATTCTTTACTTAGTGAATCCAATAGCAAACCTAGACAACCTCAACCTTAATTGAAATACTTCTTATTGCTTAAATATTATATTCTTCAAAAGTTATCCTTTTGAAGAAATAAAAAAATCATCATTAACCCTGCTTAATAGGACCTATAAAACTAGACTATCGATCACCAATAAGATATACCACCTTAATAGCAACCATTGATAATTAAGATGCTTATGCTTAATTAAGACCATACAAGCCCTAGTAGCTGATGAATCCAACTCTGTTGTGATCCATCAACTCCTTACTCCAGAAACGAATTGGAACCATAGGAAACCATAGAACCCCACAAACCTAATTATCATACTTGTTCATTATTAAAGAACATGTTCTTCAAAAGTTATTCTTTTGAAGTATATGATAAGTAATCATTAACCATGCCATATAGTACTAAAACCAACAATTGTTCATTACATGTTAGGATTATACCAAATCTTATTCTTGTGTACTAATAATGATATTGTTATGATATATTGCATTACTTGTTTATGATACCAGGTAATCAACCCTTAATAAAAACCTTGTTTGTGAATCACTCTAAAAGTGCAACACACCCTAAATCAATCATAACAACTCACTAATCCTAAATCATCGGGGTTAGGTCACGCTTAAAGCGATTGCATCTCATACTTATGCATTATTGCATCATTGCCAATCTTTTAAACATCGTCCTTACCGGACGATGATGCTATTTCAGAATTTGGAGTTATTGCGTATCGAAGACCTTGTCTGCATAATCTTGCAGTCAAGAAAGGCAAGTTCATCACTTGCTCATGTCATTTGAGTATTTTTACCAAATTACTTGCAAAGTACTATGTTTATCACTATTACATAAAAAGCAAAACCACTATTTTCATAACTATGAATATGACTATGTGGTGGGCAATGGAACCATGGATTGTGTTGATATGGTGGAGGTTCCATTGCAAGGGTTTATATCCATCTAGAATTAAACAACAAATGTCATCCAGTGATTCTTGTGCCGTAATATCCGTGTTAACCATAAGATCTGGAGTGGGACGGAATAGTCAATTGTATTTCCACCTCTTGTACATCAACGGATGCGCTTTACCGTAGACCCTTGATCCAAGAGAGGACAAGTGGTACCCTTGATCCAAGAGAGGACAAGTGGTAGGGTGGGGGTCCCGATGAAGTCCCCACGGTTATTGCGGTCTATGATGGGTTGCAATGCGGCGAAGGAGTTCATGGTAGAGACCGAACTGTTGTCGTGGGGGGCCGTCCTTAATGGTATAAGAGCACCGGCGAGGACCCGGGTCGGAGTTTGCAAAAAAGGGTGGGTGTATGAGGTAGCGGAGGAATATGATTGGCTATGACCTTATACCGGGCCTCACACCAAAGGAAGTGTGAACGGAAAGTACACCCGGTTGGCACCAAGGTTAAGATCTCTTATGGGTAAAGCAACACACCTCTGCAGAGTGTAACGAACGTGACCACTCCTCGTTCGGGTTTTACGCGAACGCTATAAAGGAACTCCATGAAGTTCTAGTCAACCGTGAAGGCTGACGGACATAGCTCTTCGAATAAAAGCAACCTTTTGAAGAAATGTTTACAAAAACTTGCATGCCTATGACTTTCTGGTCTATGGCGTAGCTAGTGCATTAAACACCTCTTTCCTATAATGAACTTGTTGAGTACGCTCGTACTCATCCCACTCTTAAATCCCCGCTTAGATATGGAGGCATCGAAGAAGGATCTACAGTGCAACTCGAAGACCGAGGAGTCAACAACTACTTCAAGAGACAGGACCCTGTCAGAGGAGTCAAAGACGCATCCAACAAGGAGAAAACCTAGATTAGCAATAGAAGGGAACTAGCTTCCTAAACCTAGCTCCTATTTAGCTAGAATCTATTCTTAGCCTCTATAACTAGTTAGATACTCTACAAATAGAGTTCGTGATAGGATTAGACTACGAGTCGTTCTTCTGGAGTTTATTTGCAGTTTACCTCATTGTAAAGTAGGAGGTCGTGATGATCTTTTGTAACGAGTCAATGTAATTCTATAGACATGCCTTGGACCCGCATATGTTTCTGTTGTACCACTTTGAGCGATATAATACTAGTGGAACGGTGTTTCACTGGTGTTATGTCAGACTTGCATACTACACCATGCAGTGGTATGCCGGGTCACCACAATACCCTAGTTGGTCAAGATAATGCTTGATCATGGAAGTGAGAAACCAATTTGATGAGAGATACCTTAGGAAGTCAAACCTTGATCATTATAGATTGAGTGATGATCATGAACCTTAAGAACTTGAGGTAGAGATATTAAGAACAAGTTGATCATGCCTAATCCATGATCATGCTCTTAAGAGAGGAGTAGATAAGTTAAATCCTAATAGGATAAGTAGATATCAGTCACCACATGAAATCATAGGGTGGTAACTACTACCTCTGTTTCAAGGAATAAGGCGTCCTCGTTTTACGAGCTTTTTGTTTGACCAAGAATTACTTCAAATATATATAGATTGTTTGTATGAAATTAGCATCATTAGAAAGTGTTTTTCAATACGAATCCAACGGTGTTACATGCATATAATATAATTAAGATTTTGTTGCTTAATTTTTGTGGTCAAAGTTCGTCTTGGAATGCGCGTGCGCCTTATTCCTTGAAACGGAGGTAGTAGTAAGCAACCATAGGCTTATATTCTAACCTTAACCTGTGAACCACTTGGTGATTATAAGTAGAATCTTACCCCATCTATTTTTCATTCATTCATCTATTAAAGAACCTAATAAAACCCTAGAGTTAAACTCTATACTTTATATGGTGAGAAACCATATACCCATATGACCAAAGTTAACTATAAAAAGAACTATAACCAATGTAGTTACTTAAATGATAAATTCAGATTAATAATAGAAGCCAATTGATAGAAGATAAAACTAATTCTCAATATCTTAGAAACTAAAGGAGCACATAAAATGTTAGGTAAGCAACCATCTTATCATGGTTAGGGGATATTAAACCCTAACCAATGCAATATGGTGTAATCCCATATCCACAACCTAGGATATATAACAAACCTATTTTGTGTATCACTTGGATAATCACAACTAAACCTAAGCCACAATTAAATTCCAAACCATGTGCCATTAGGTAAATTTGATTAGAGCCTTAGAACTGCTCACTAGTTAAATCTTATGCTTCAATTAAGGAACATAAGAAACACTTAGTGTTAAGCCCTACGAGTAAACCCATGTGTAGTTAACAACCACTTATTCTTGTAACCAAGAGCAACCTTGAGGGAGACAATACCTACCTTAGGTACTTTCAAGATAGTAATAGTGTTAACTTTACAAGGGGGTTGAAATAGAAATCATAAAACCCTAATAGATTGATGCTCACATAAAACCATATGTGAACACCCAACTTATCAAATAAGATACCAAGTCCTAATGATAACCTCTGAAATACTTTGAGTTGAAATTGTCAACTCTAATAATTCCAAACAGATTGATTCACAAGAAAAACATGAAATTAAAATGAGAATATAAATTCATGCCTAGTTGTTATTTTGAATAAACCAACAAGTATGAAATATAATCAAATCTACATTACTTGCTTCAAATAGGAGTGTGGTGAAATAGTCATTACACTACTCTTAATTGAATTAATATAATAAGAAACCTGCCAACAAAATTTGAATTCAAATCAGATTCAAACCAGAAATATAAAACAAGAAAAGAAAAACAGAAATAAATAAAAAATAAGAAAGAAGATCACCTGGCCGTGACAGCCCACCAGAAGCCCATCATTAAGCAGCCCACCAGCAGCCCAGCACCACCTCCATAGCAGCTTGGCCCAGCCCACCATACATGTTCGTAAAATATCAACGAGGAGGGGCTTCGTCCTCATCCTCTTCTCCTGCATGGTCGACAACACGAAGCCGTGTTCGGCTTCGTCTCGATGCTGGCGGCCTCCCATCGACCGAAGCGTGACGAGGCGCATTTTGGCACCATATAAAGGCTTCAAAACGCACAGCAGCATCGGGTTCTTCCTCCCTTGCTCCAATTTCGTCCCAAATTGAAACCCTAACTCAACCCGGCCGCCATTACCGCCGTCGATGTAGACCTCCCCAGGCCTCGCCGTGGGCACCGTCGTCTTCACCACCCTCGACATGCCCATCGAGCACAGGGAATCGAGCCGGAGTGCCCCGAAGCATCTCCGTCGAGCTCGCCCTCTCCGACGGCCGGAGCCGTCGATTCCGACGATCTGGAGCTCCTCCGACCCTGATGTCGCCTCCATCGTGCTCCTGGTGAGCTACCCATTCTCAGAGACGACTCGGTAGCATCCATTCGCCTCTGGAACGCCCCCGCGCCATGGACCTGTGACCGCCGCCGCGGCACATCGTCGCCGGCCAAGCTCCGGCGACACATAGCTAGCGGCGCCACCCTCAAAGTGCTCACCATCTCGTCATGCGTCTAACCCTACCCTCAGCCCATCCACGGGAGCCCGGGAACGGCGGCGCCGCCGCCAACTGCCCGCCGGCCACCGTGCCTCCTGCCACGTCGTCGATTTTGACCCTGGTCCACGACCGCGTGGCGGCTGACGTGTCTCTGGCCCACAGGTCAGTGACCATGTGGGTAGCCTAACCCGGTACATTTAGTGTTTTTAGTTTAAATCAAATCCATCAATTACTGAAACTTTAAATGGTTATAGAAAAATCATATTAACTCCGAAAAATATAAATGATACATCAAAAATTCATAGAAAAGTAAACTCTATCCAATAAAAATATAATATGAAATTTTTATTTTTAATAAAAATTTAATTCTTTTATACTTAATAATTAAATCTTTTCTTTTATTCCTAATTGAATTAAAATTCAATAATTAGGAAAACCTTCTAAAATAAATAAAAACCAGTAAGAAAATAAATAAAACATTTAAGCTAATTTTCTTTAATTGTTATTTTGTTAAATCTTTATTAGTGGAAATTTAAACCCTAATTAATAATTACCTTAATTATTAATTCATTAAAAATAATAAAATGCCAAATCCAACATTATTTTTATTTCAAAGTTATTTAATAACTTCAATTTCCTTAATGAAATTATTAATCCAAGAATTATAGGGTAACAAGAAAACCCTAGTTCCATATGGTAGAAAAACAGGAAATTCATCATTCCATGTGTAATCCTAAACCCTAGATTCATTTAGAAACCTAGCTTTATTATTACATGAGAACCTTAATTTGCCTCTAACCTAAACTCTAGGTTGGAACTTATGATCATAATACTTTCTTTAATTCATAGAACCATAATTAGCAAATTAAATACTTGTCTTGGCCACATAAAATGTAGAAGACCTATCAATAATATATGGGTATCCCATGTATTCATCTTCCTCAGACCTAAATAATCAAGTAGGATCAACCAAGCCTAAACCCTAGATCCTACTACCAAAACCATCAACCTTACCTATCCATGCTTACCATCACACCAATGTGATAAACCTCAGGAACAACTATGCCAAATCTTGAGCATTACCTAACCATATTCCACTAAACCCTATTAGTGTTGGATACTTATCCACCATCCTATTTAGAAGCCAATTATTCCTTACTTAATAGAACCAATAGTAAAACCTAAACCACCTCAAACCTAATTGAAATACTTCTTATTACTTAAGAAGTATGTTCTTCAAAAGTTATTCTTTTGAAGAAAATATGAAGTAGCCAACAACCCTGCCTAATAGGATCTATAAACCCTAGCTATCTATCACCAATAAGATATAACCAACCTTGATAACACCTATTTATTAGTAGTTGCTTAAGATGCTTATGCTTCACTAAAACCATACAAGCTCTAGTTGTTGATGAGTCCAACAATGTTGAGATCCATTTAATCTTTACTACAGAAACCAATTGGAACCATAGGAAACCATAGAACCCCACAAACCCAATTGTCATACTTGTTCTTTATCAAAGAACTTGTTCTTCAAAAGTTATTATTTTGAAGAATATAACCAGTAATCATTAACCATACCATATAGTACTAAAACTAATAACTGTTCTTTACATACTAACATTATGCCAATTATCATTCCTTGTATGCCTAATTGATTACTATGCTTTATTCTATACCTTGTACATAATACCAAGTAATCACACCTTAATAAGAACCTTGTTTGTGAATCACTCTAAAAGTGCAACACACCCTGAACTAAAAATTACAACTCACTAATCCTAAATCATCGGGTTAGGTCAGCGATTGCATCTCATACTTATGCATTATTGCATCCTTGCCAATCTTTTAAACATCGTCCTTACCGGACGATGATGCTATTTCAGAATTTGGAGTTATTGCGTATCGAAACCTTGTCTGCATAATCTTGCAGTCAAGAAAGGCAAGTTCATCGCTTGCTCATGTCATTTGAGTATTTTTACCAAATTACTTGCAAAGTACTATACTTATCACTCTTGCATAAAAATCAAAAATACTATTTTAATAACTATGAATATGACTATGTGGTGGTCAATGGAACCATGGTATGTGTTGATATGGTGGAGGTTCCATTGCAAGGGTTTATATCCATCTAGGATTAAACAACAAATGTCGTCCAGTGATTCTTGTGCCGTAATACCCGTGTTAACCATAAGATCTGGAGTGGGACGGAGTAGTCAAAAGTGTTTCCACCTCTCGTTCATCAACGGACGCGCTTTACCGTAGACACTTGTTATCTGTCGGGGGCAAGCGGTGGGCGAAGCCTTAAGTCCCCACGGCAGAGACCGTAGACACTTGTCGCCCGAGGAGCAAGCGGTGGGCTGGGGAAGCCTTAAGTTCCCACGGTATTGCGGTCTATGATAGGTTGCAGCTACCGGCGAAGGAGTTTGGTTCGATCCCAAACCGTTGTCGTGGTCGGGGTCCACCCGTGAGTGGGAATAATGGGACCGACGAGGACCCAGGGTCGGGGTATGCAACAAAGGGTGGGTGTTCGAGGTAGCGGAGTAACATGATTGACTAGGACCTTATACCGGGCCTCACACCAAAGGAAGTGTGGACGGAAACACCCGTTGGCACCAAGGTTAAGATCTCTTATGGGTAAAGCAACACACCTCTGCAGAGTGTAACGAATCGTGACCATCACTCCTGTTCGGATATGGAACTGAACACTTCCGGAAAGGAACTCCATGAAGTTCTAGTAAACCGTGAAGGCTGACGGACATAGTTCTTCTGAATAAAAGCAACCTTTTGAAGAAATGATTATGAAAATCTGCATTGGTATTAGACTTTCTGGTCTAATACCATAGCTAGTGCATTAAACACCTCTTTCCTATAATGAACTTGTTGAGTACACTCGTACTCATCCCACTCTTAAATCCCCTGCTTAGATATGGAGGCATCGAAGGAGGATCTACATTGCAACTCGAAGGCCGAGGAGTCAACAACTACTTCAAGGGTCAGGACCTTGTCAGAAGAGTCAGATACCGCATCCAACAAGGAGAAACCTAGATTAGCAATAGAAAGGAACTAGCTTCCTAAAGATAGCTCCTATTTAGCTAGAATCTATTCATAGCCTTTGTAGCTAGGTAAATACTCTACAAATAGAGTTCGTGTTAGGATTAGACTACGAGTCGTTCTTCTGGAGTTTATTTGCAGTTTTACCTCAATGTAAAGTAGGAGGCTGTGATGATCTTATGTAACAGAGTTTGTGTGTAATTCTATAGACATTCCTTGGTGACAAAGGATTAATTTGTCAATGCCTACAGATTGTAGACTAGGGTTTTGCTAGAAGTAGAGGGCAAGTAGATCTCGAAGGTTCAGCAAAGTCGACGATTATGAAAACTAGGGTTATGTTGACAGATTCGATCCTCTTTGTCCCTCGACTCCCTTATATAGGAGGTGGAGCCGAGGGTTTTCGTTTTGTACAAGTTTGAGTCCGGGACGGTTTCTAACTCATCCCGCCAGATTACAAATAACACTTCCTATTACAACTCTAGCTTTCCTTAATATATCTTGGGCTCCCGAATCTTCTTATTCTTCGGATAGTGGGCCTTCAGTAAACCCCGGGTACTATCTTTGGCAGGCCCATTTGGGATGCCTATGTCACTTGGACCCGCATATGTTTCTGTTGTACCACTCTGAGCGATATAATACTAGTGGAACGGTGTTCCATTGGGGTTATACCAGACTTGCATACTACACCATGCAGTGGTATGCCGGGTCACCACAGCTTGGTATCAGAGCAAATGCTTTGACCTTAGGATTAAAACCCTTTAAAGGAGACCTATAGGATTGGTAGTGTCTATAGGAAGTTGTATTAGCTAAGTCAACTATGCTAAACCAAATTCTCTTATGACTTGAGATGGATATTCACTTGAGAATAATCCTGACACACTTGAGTCAAACCTTCTTACCTACCTTTCTTGAGTAAAATTAGTTAGCTAATCCCAAACATGTAGCACACCATTGAAGTCTTAAAACAATAGATAAGTAGACCACAGTTGGTATACAATACCTGGTAGTCCAAAGAGAGGATACAACCATAAGGAAGATATCCTATTGGAAGATGTGTACCAACACATGTTGTGTTCAAGTAAGAGTTATTCAGACCTATAATAGGAACGATATCAAGTGATAAAGGTAAGTATATAAGAAAAATATCCTATTAGAAGGTGTAAACTAATACAAGTAATGGGTAAGTAAATTATCCAAACTTGTAAAACAATTGATAGTAAGGAATGAATATAAGTTATATGAGGTAGTATAAACCATGATGAGTCAATCATGGGAGGAAAGGAAGAGTGATAGGAATAATACATGTCTACATCCATGGTAGAGATAGTAATCATATATGATTCACTTGAGAATCATTATGTGATGGATTAGAACATCATAAATACTTAAGATGAGTACAATAAGGAGTCAGTTGTTCAACGATAGTTCAAGATTTATATTCTAAAATCTTGGCAACTGTGCCAAGTATGCCAGAACTATAGTTGATAGTTTGAAGAAGGCTTTATTCTCATAGCTTATGGAGAAACCCTGGAGTTATAGGTCATATACTCTAATAGTTATGAGTTTAGAGTAGCTAAATTAGAATCTAGAGATAGCATGTGCAGTAGTCCTCAACCAAATGGAAGTTAAGTAGTACCTCCAGAAAAAAATTGGGTTAACCACAACTGTTCCTGACCACTTTGTTTCAAGTTTATCTCCTTGCAAATGTGCAATTAAGATAAATGTTGAGACAAATAGTAGAAATCCACATATTCGTGCTAATTATCACGATATAAACCTATCTTATGTGGTGTTATATACTACACATCTCAGCCTGATGTTTAGAGATGTCTTACTCAACTATGATATTCAGGCTTATGATGGTGTGTATTATAAGCACAAAGCTGAATCTTCTTGGATTTTATCGGATTTTCATTGTTTGACTAGATCCATACATGAAGTTTGACTTCGATATGCAAATGCATGTTGCAATATCAAGTTCTTACTTGATGCTATAGATCTAGAGGGTAATGGTATTCGGGTGAGGAAGTGACGAATTCTAAAGATTCTGAAGATAAGATGAAGGCTCATCACAAGAAGGAAGCAAAATTGTGGGAAGCAACCACAAAACTCCGAAGGAAGTATCAATCAAAACTCATGCTTTGCTTCAACAGAGGAGTACTTTAGTACGGAAGAAGCATGAAGGTGAGAAATCTGGTGATTATGGTGAAGCTGAAGCAGATCCATAATTAATATAGAAGAGGGAATGCATGGGAAATCACTTTGGATACTATATTCATAGTGGTTCTCTTGCAAAATAAACCCTGAAGAAAGGAAGATGGTATATGAAATTATAGCAGATATAAGAAGACCATAGTTGATATCAGAAGACCATAGTTGATATAGGATCAATACTGCGAGATAAAGTAGAAGATGTCTCGTCCAGTTACTCAGAACCTATAATAAAATCCATTTTTAGATATCAAATAGCCACAATTGATATCAACTAGTCCATAATTGGATTCTTCATACCAAGAAGTTGTGAACAAATAAAATTTTGTCAACCAAATAGCAATGACCTATAATCATTTAATCGAAGAATTAACATTGGATGTCCACAATTGAGTGGATGCACCACAGATATTCTTCACAAGACCTAGAAGAGTACAAACCATAAGCTATACTTAGACCAATATTCCAACCATCAATCCAATGGTTGGAAGAAAAGGAGTTGAAGACATAAGAAAACTCTAAGGGTAGAGTAAAGATTGAGTTGGATGTACACTAACTCAATACTTTAAGCTATATAGAAGCAGAAGGTCTGAACTGAGAGGAAGTTCGATCTTATTTTCATAAGATTGTTGAACACTACTTTCAGAAGTATGTCAGACCAGAAGCCGAGGTTTATACCTCGAGGAAGTAAGAAGTGGACTATAACTTGAGAAAGTGAGTAGTATTTACCCAGAAGTACGAAAGCTCAAGTAAGTTAAGCATAAAAGAGTTGGACGAAGAAAATACCATAGACCAAATACAGCTTAAAAGGCCAAAGACCGAAGGAAATTGACCATACCAGAACCACAGACCAATAGAATGATTCCTTTCATGGAACCTAGATAACCCAAAATAGTTATAGGTATCAACTATAAACCATGATTGGATAGACTAAATGAGTCTAATCCATTCTTAGTGAACAAACCATCATGATCATTTCCGTGGTAAGTACCTTACCAAGTACCATTATTGCACTTTTGGTAGTAAGGGAAAACAAAGACCTGTTTATCAATTAGGAGTTTATTATCAAATTAGTCTTCAGTTAAGACCAGAAGCACCAGAAGAATTCCCATCATTGAATCTTCAAGGAGACAGGAAACAAGCTTATAGAGTTGAAAGAAATCAAATAATTAAAGTTAGAAGCCATGGCTCAGAGACAGGTATTATTAGATTCCAGGGAACTGGAGTAAGAAACTAATGTTCAGAGATAGACACTCATGGATTCCAGAAAGAATCTGGACAAGGGATATCTACAATTATATCAAGAAAGATCATCATGGAGTTCGAGAAAAATTGTAGTCTACACAAGTTAGATCCACATTTCGAAACGTGAGAGAGATCAAACTTCGAGGACGAAGTTTAGTTTAAGGGGTAGAGACTGTAATATCCCAGTATTTAGGTTTACAAAAATAGAGGAAACAGATGTGTGCATTGCATTCATGCATAGAAAATCCGGGAATTTTCGCGCTTTAAAGTAAAACAGTCACAGTAACTGAAGTTTCACTTGACCTTGGTGGAATTGAAGTAGCTCATCAAGTCAAGCGCTATAAACTTCAATGTGACTTTGTTAAAACCTTGTTTTGGGTAGAGATGATTTGATCTAAGGGGTTAGATCAAATGGAAATAAAACTAACACAACAGCACTTTAATCAACGATCAAATACTTGATCTTATAAAAGATCATATGATAATCCTTGTTATATCATATGAACATCCATTTAATTGGAGATCCAGTAACAATAATTGGAGAAACTATTCTTCACTCATCTTCTCCATGTCTTAAACTAATCCACGATCCTACCATGAGCCTCATGGTATTAATTCTATTTCAATCTTGGAAACAAGACAAGGAGATCAACTTTAGAAGTATATATTCTTCTCTATTCCAAATAGTGTTACATCAAACCTAAAGAGGTGAGAGTCCTATTTTATTTAGGGAGGCAATGACAAACCTTGAGGCAAATCTTGAATATAAATATCCATATGATCACAACATTATCTTCAAGAGGAACCCTAGAGTATTATTCAAGCCTTCCCAAATGAGAGAGACCATTTATTCTAAACCTAGCTTTACCTATTTAAGAATAAAGAACAACCCTTGAACTAAAGTATTAGGTTGAAAACCATTTCCCTTGGAGTGGTGAGATAACCTAATATCACATGGAATAATACCATATCCATGAATTGATAAGGTGAGGAAGAGATTAACCCAATTATGCTAGACAAGTGGAACTTGAGCCTAGATACCTAAGGAGATATTAGGAGAACACCCTAAACCCTTGAATAAACCATTCCTAGGAGGGAGAGCTTAAGCTATGGTGTTACACTCAAGTAGTTGAGGCAACACTTGAATGTGAGGGAGAGAACTATCCATATATCAGAATGAGTAAATCATCATTCCTTGAGAAGAACTCTAAGTGGATATCTCAGGCATTCTCCTGGGATATTAACTATAGAGGCAACCATAGCCATTTCCACCCAAGAAAATATAATAGAAGGATTATACCCTAGTTGGTCAAGATAATGCTTGATCATGGAAGTGAGAAACCAATTTGATGAGAGATACCTTAGGAAGTCAAACCTTGATCATTATAGATTGAGTGATGATCATGAACCTTAAGAACTTGAGGTAGAGATATTAAGAACAAGTTGATCATGCCTAATCCATGATCATGCTCTTAAGAGAGGAGTAGATAAGTTAAATCCTAATAGGATAAGTAGATATCAGTCACCACATGAAATCATAGGGTGGTAACTAGTAAGCAACCATAGGCTTATATTCTAACCTTAACCTGTGAACCACTTGGTGATTATAAGTAGAATCTTACCCCATCTATTTTTCATTCATTCATCTATTAAAGAACCTAATAAAACCCTAGAGTTAAACTCTATACTTTATATGGTGAGAAACCATATACCCATATGACCAAAGTTAACTATAAAAAGAACTATAACCAATGTAGTTACTTAAATGATAAATTCAGATTAATAATAGAAGCCAATTGATAGAAGATAAAACTAATTCTCAATATCTTAGAAACTAAAGGAGCACATAAAATGTTAGGTAAGCAACCATCTTATCATGGTTAGGGGATATTAAACCCTAACCAATGCAATATGGTGTAATCCCATATCCACAACCTAGGATATATAACAAACCTATTTTGTGTATCACTTGGGTAATCACAACTAAACCTAAGCCACAATTAAATTCCAAACCATGTGCCATTAGGTAAATTTGATTAGAGCCTTAGAACTGCTCACTAGTTAAATCTTATGCTTCAATTAAGGAACATAAGAAACACTTAGTGTTAAGCCCTACGAGTAAACCCATGTGTAGTTAACAACCACTTATTCTTGTAACCAAGAGCAACCTTGAGGGAGACAATACCTACCTTAGGTACTTTCAAGATAGTAATAGTGTTAACTTTACAAGGGGGTTGAAATAGAAATCATAAAACCCTAATAGATTGATGCTCACATAAAACCATATGTGAACACCCAACTTATCAAATAAGATACCAAGTCCTAATGATAACCTCTGAAATACTTTGAGTTGAAATTGTCAACTCTAATAATTCCAAACAGATTGATTCACAAGAAAAACATGAAATTAAAATGAGAATATAAATTCATGCCTAGTTGTTATTTTGAATAAGCCAACAAGTATGAAATATAATCAAATCTATATTACTTGCTTCAAATAGGAGTGTGGTGAAATAGTCATTACACTACTCTTAATTGAATTAATATAATAAGAAACCTGCCAACAAAATTTGAATTCAAATCAGATTCAAACCAGAAATATAAAACAAGAAAAGAAAAACAGAAATAAAAAAAATAAGAAAGAAGATCACCTGGCCGTGACAGCCCACCAGAAGCCCATCATTAAGCAGCCCACCAGCAGCCCAGCACCACCTCCATAGCAGCTTGGCCCATCCCACCATACCTGTTCGTAAAATATCAACGAGGAGGGGCTTCGTCCTCATCCTCTTCTCCTGCATGGTCGACAACACGAAGCCGTGTTCGGCTTCGTCTCGATGCTGGCGGCCTCCCATCGACCGAAGCGTGACGAGGCGCATTCTGGCACCATATAAAGGCTTCAAAACGCACAGCAGCATCGGGTTCTTCCTCCCTTGCTCCAATTTCGTCCCAAATTGAAACCCTAACTCAACCCGGCCGCCATTACCGCCGTCGATGTAGACCTCCCCAGGCCTCGCCGTGGGCACCTTCGTCTTCACCACCCTCGACATGCCCATCCAGCACAAGGAATCGAGCCGGAGTGCCCCGAAGCATCTCCGTCGAGCTCGCCCTCTCCGACGGCCGGAGCCGTCGATTCCGACGATCTAGAGCTCCTCCGACCCTGCTGTCGCCTCCATCGTGCTCCTGGTGAGCTACCCATTCTCAGAGACGACTCGGTAGCATCCATTCGCCTCTGGAACGCCCCCGCGCCATGGACCCGTGACCGCCGCCATGGCACATCGTCGCCGGCCAAGCTCCGGCGACACATAGCTAGCGGCGCCACCCTCAAAGTGCTCACCATCTCGTCATGCGTCTAACCCTACCCTCAGCCCATCCACGGGAGCCCGGGAACGGCGGCGCCGCCGCCAACTGCCCGCCGGCCACCGTGCCTCCTGCCACGTCGTCGATTTTGACCCTGGTCCACGACCGCGTGGCGGCTAACGTGTCTCTGGCCCACAGGACAGTGACCATGTGGGTAGCCTACCCCGGTACATTTAGTGTTTTTAGTTTAAATCAAATCCATCAATTACTGAAACTTTAAATGGTTATAGAAAAATCATATTAACTCCGAAAAATATAAATGATACATCAAAAATTCATAGAAAAGTAAACTCTATCCAATAAAAATATAATATGAAATTTTTATTTTTAATAAAAATTTAATTCTTTTATACTTAATAATTAAATCTTTTCTTTTATTCCTAATTGAATTGAAATTCAATAATTAGGAAAACCTTCTAAAATAAATAAAAACCAGTAAGAAAATAAATAAAACATTTAAGCTAATTTTATTTAATTGTTATTTTGTTAAATCTTTATTAGTGGAAATTTAAACCCTAATTAATAATTACCTTAATTATTAATTCATTAAAAATAATAAAATGCCAAATCCAACATTATTTTTATTTCAAAGTTATTTAATAACTTCAATTTCCTTAATGAAATTATTAATCCAAGAATTATAGGGTAACAAGAAAACCCTAGTTCCATATGGTAGAAAAACAGGAAATTCATCATTCCATGTGTAATCCTAAACCCTAGATTCATTTAGAAACCTAGCTTTATTATTACATGAGAACCTTAATTTGCCTCTAACCTAAACTCTAGGTTGGAACTTATGATCATAATACTTTCTTTAATTCATAGAACCATAATTAGCAAATTAAATACTTGTCTTGGCCACATAAAATGTAGAAGACCTATCAATAATATATGGGTATCCCATGTATTCATCTTCCTCAGACCTAAATAATCAAGTAGGATCAACCAAGCCTAAACCCTAGATCCCACTACCAAAACCATCAACCTTACCTATCCATGCTTAGCATCACACCAATGTGATAAACCTCAGGAACAACTATGCCAAATCTTGAGCACCTAACCATATTCCACTAAACCCTATTAGTGTTGGATACTTATCCACCATCCTATTTAGAAGCCAATTATTCCTTACTTAATAGAACCAATAGTAAAACCTAAACCACCTCAAACCTAATTGAAATACTTCTTATTACTTAAGAAGTATGTTCTTCAAAGTTATTCTTTTGAAGAAAATATGAATTAGCCAACAACCCTGCCTAATAGGATCTATAAACCCTAGCTATCTATCACCAATAAGATATAACCAACCTTGATAACACCTATTTATTAGTAGTTTCTTAAGATGCTTATGCTTCACTAAAACCATACAAGCTCTAGTTGTTGATGAGTCCAACAATGTTGAGATCCATTTAATCTTTACTCCAGAAACCAATTGGAACCATAGGAAACCATAGAACCCCACAAACCCAATTGTCATACTTGTTCTTTATCAAAGAACTTGTTCTTCAAAAGTTATTCTTTTGAAGAATATAACCAGTAATCATTAACCATACCATATAGTACTAAACTGTTAACTGTTCTTTACATATTAACATTATGCCAATTATCATTCCTTGTATGCCCAATTGATTACTATGCTTTATTCTATACGTTTACATAATACCAAGTAATCACACCTTAATAAGAACCTTGTTTGTGAATCACTCTAAAAGTGCAACACACCCTGAACTAAACATTACAACTCACTAATCCTAAATCATCGGGGTTAGGTCACGCTTAGAGCGATTGCATCTCATACTTATGCATTATTGCATCCTTGCCAATCTTTTAAACATCGTCCTTACGATGATGCTATTTCAGAATTTGGAGTTATTGCGTATCGAAGACCTTGTGCATAATCTTGCAGTCAAGAAAGACAAGTTCATCGCTTGCTCATGTCATTTGAGTATTTTTACCAAATTACTTGCAAAGTACTATACTTATCACTCTTGCATAAAAATCAAAAATACTATTTTCATAACTATGAATATGACTATGTGGTGGGCAATGGAACCATGGTATGTGTTGATATGGTGGAGGTTCCATTGCAAGGGTTTATATCCATCTAGGATTAAACAACAAATGTCGTCCAGTGATTCTTGTGCCGTAATACCCGTGTCAACCATAAGATCTGGAGTGGGACGGAGTAGTCAAAAGTGTTTCCACCTCTCGTTCATCAACGGACGCGCTTTCGTAGACACTTGTTATCCGTCGGGGCAAGCGGTGGGAAGCCTTAAGTCCCCACGGCAGAGACCGTAGACACTTGTCGCCCGAGGAGCAAGCGGGGGCCTTAAGTTCCCCACGGTATTGCGGTCTATGATAGGTTGCAGCTACCGACGAAGGAGTTTGGTTCGATCCCAAACGTTGTCGTGGTCGGGGTCCACCCGTGAGTGGGAATAATGGGACCGACGAGGACCCAGGGTCGGGGTATGCAACAAAGGGTGGGTGTTCAAGGTAGCGGAGGAACATGATTGACTAGGACCTTATACCGGGCCTCACACCAAAGGAAGTGTGGACGGGAAGCCCGGTTGGCACCAAGGTTAAGATCTCTTATGGGTAAAGCAACACACCTCGCAGAGTGTAACGAATCGTGACCGTCACTCCTGTTCCGGGATATAGAACTGCGAACACGCCGGAAGGAACTCCATGAAGTTCTAGTAAACCGGTGAAGGACATAGTTCTTCTGAATAAAAGCAACCTTTTGAAGAAATGATTATGAAAACTGCATTGGTATTAGACTTTCTGGTCTAATACCGTAGCTAGTGCATTAAACACCTCTTTCCTATAATGAACTTGTTGAGTACGCTCGTACTCATCCCACTCTTAAATCCCCTTCTTAGATATGGAGGCATCGAAGGAGGATCTACATTGCAACTCGAAGGCCGAGGAGTCAACAACTACTTCAAGGGTCAGGACCCTGTCAGAAGAGTTAGATACCGCATCCAACAAGGAGAAACCTAGATTAGCAGTAGAAAGGAACTAGCTTCCTAAACATAGCTCCTATTTAGCTAGAATCTATTCATAGCCTTTGTAGCTAGGTAAATACTCTACAAATAGAGTTTGTGTTAGGATTAGACTACGAGTCGTTCTTCTGGAGTTTATTTGCAGTTTTACCTCAATGTAAAGTAGGAGGCTGTGATGATCTTATGTAACAGAGTTTGTGTGTAATTCTATAGACATGCCTTGGACCCGCATATGTTTCTGTTGTACCACTCTGAGCGATATAATACTAGTGGAACAGTGTTCCATTGGGGTTATATCAGACTTGCATACTACACCATGCAGTGGTATGCTGGGTCACCACACGCGGGCATCAACTGAATCGCACCTCTATCGAGGCCCTTAAAGACTACAAATGCGGTAATTTCGAATCCGAGTTGCCAACAGATCAACGAACGCCGTATGGTTTCATTTGTAATCTTCAGCATCTTCTAGAGTTTGGATCATCATTTTCTGGCAGCTAGGCACTTGTCTTTCTTGCTCTACTGTTAAGAGCCATGTAAGGATGTACCATGACCTGTAATGCAATATATCTACTTTGTTAAAAAACAAAGACAACATTAAATGCCAATACCATCCTAAGTACTAAGTGGTTTCCTTCATCTTCCCTTTACATATTGTAAACTATGATATTGATTATTTACTTAATCTGTCATATGCAGGCATGGTGCTGAAATGTCACTTCCCCAGGAAGAACATTGAAGATGAGCTAGAGCTACTTACGATATCTTGGATCTGGATATGGAGTTAAATTTAGTTAAATTTTAATTTTGTGTGTATGGTTTGGGTAGGTTGTGGAAAAACATGTAATTTATTGTTGGTGGTATTAGTTGTCAGAAAACATCGAGTTAAATTATAGTTTGATATGTATCATTTCTATGCTATCTTCATCCTCATTTGATGATCTTCTCGACGCTTCGGGTGTAAATCCAGGCCGTTGATCTCGTTCCTTTCGTTGGGCGATTCCGGAGATATAAAAGGGGAAAGCAAAACCTAGTTTAGTCTTACTGCTCATTCCTCCTCCTACCCTCATCCAAAAGCTCTAGCTCTCATGGCGATCAAGGGATCTTGACCCTGATCAAAAGTGATGACGTAGATGTTGCTCCCCTACATACCGTCGGGATTAATCCTAGAGACGAGGACGGAGTGGTGGAGAGTGATGGCGGCGGCGCAAACAGAGCCAAAGCCACGGCCGGGAGAGTTCATCATATTTGTGAGATTCCTCGAGCGCGGCTTGTCTCTGTCGACCTCCAAGTTCCTCCGTCAGTTTTTGTCCTTCTACAATACCAAGATCTCTGATTTGGGGCCGCACAACATTCAGCAGATCTCGCTGTTCGTGGCGCTCTGCGAGTGCTACCTGTGTTGTCCTCCGTAGCCCCCCCCTCCGGCATAGCATCTTCCACGGCCGCGTGACCCACGTGAGCAAGAGCGACCAGACGCTCGCTACGGCCAGATGGATCACCTTCTACGTGAGGCCCGGGGAGGAGTTCATCGACGTGGAGCTTCCCAAAAAGGCGCAGAGCGAGTGGCGGAAGTACTGGTTCTACGCCAAGGAGATGACTCCGATGGGCGAGCTGGCGACCCCTCAATACACCACCAAGCAGAGTAGGCCCCATCGACTCAGTGTCAGGGCGTTGCCGCGGGAGCAGGCGGTGATTGTAAAGGAGCTGCGCGCCCGGACGATAAAAAACCTGAAGTTCACCGACTTGACGGCGATCAACTTGTACAACTGGTGGATCGGCCGGAGGTTGGCCCCTCTTCGCAGCCGCGGCCACTTCATGTGGGAATATACGGGGCAGAACGACGCCACCCGCACGACCGCCGCCGAGTGGGAAGTGGCGGATTACACGAAGGCGCTAGCAAAGATCACCACACTGACCTTCACATCCTTCGATGCGGAGACGCAACCGCACATGCCCGAGAACCCCGGGCCACACGACGGAGGATCAACTCGAAGCACCTCGCCTCCTCCGAAGACGACGACCACACATGCGACGCCGAGCGGCGGGGGTGATGCTGCTCCATCACAGCGGCCCCAGCGGCGGCGATCACGCCCGCGGCCTCGACCGCCTCGACAGCCACCTAGACCAGCCATGGATTCCCTCGTGGGCTTGTGGGGAGTGGCGCTACAGTGGAGGTTGTGCGGCTGCTAGGGTTTGTGTGCAAGAGATGAGATGAGGAAGCCGAGCGCGCGCCCCTGTTTATATACGTCGGAGGCAGCCGAGGGGCATGTCACGCGTAGCATCGCCATTAAGTTCGTTAGCAGAGGTGGACGGCCGCCGCTCGGCAGACAAGGCATCACCATTAACGTGGCACAGACTGCCGAAGCGATACTACGCATCGACATAGGTCGCTGCCAGGTGGGCCCGATGAAACGTCTGCCCATGCGCGAGTGGTCACGCGACGCGACCGCGCTGCATCCATATAGACAAATCCAAGATGTATATTTGGATCATGTTTGCGTCTCCGAACACTGCCCGGTCCCCGGATTATTAAGCAAATATACACATAAAAAATAGAAGTATTTTTTTTATGTATAATATGTTTGTAATTATAGGTTATAGCTAAATGTACACACATGTTTGTACAATAAAGCAAATTGCGTGCTAATAGCATACATATTTTAGCCGATGAACTAACTATATTGTCTAAATATTTAGGGTTGGGCTAATTTTCTCGGATTATCCTCATTGAGGACCTCGGATAATCCGCAAAAAATGGCGGATAATCCGTATCCGCCGTATCATACAATATCCTCACCGTATCCGCCGGATATCCGCTTGAGCACTATCCGCATCCGCATCCATATCCAGCGGATTTCTAAAAATGCATATCATATCCTCAAAAACGGATACGGATGCGGATTCGGAGCGAAAATTATCTTGGGAGCTTCGCGCCCGTTTGCGTCGTCGTGGGTCTTGGACCATATGGGGAGCCCAGCCCATCTGATAACTGTTCTGTTTTTTTTTTTTTCGAGAAGGATAACTGTTCTGTTAACCCGTCGCTTCTCTGCATCAAAACCCTCTGCGTCCCCTTCTCCCCGGCCGCCGGACAGGGGTTCGGCTGCGACGAATCGCCGGCGGAGCGAGCCCTTCCTAGCCTTGGAAACCGCTTCTGCTGGCTGTACACAGACACTACGCCCTCGCCATCGCCGCTAGGGAGCTCCACATGGGGGAGAGAGAGGTGCGTACAGAACAAAGAAATCATGTGCTCTTTCGCACGTGTGCAGTTCGTATGCACGTAAGGTGGTCGACCAAGGTCCTGGTCCAGTAGTTCGCGCGAGGATTAGATTGTCCAATCCGAACGGACTCTGCCTTATCGGTTCTCGTAAACAAGTGGAAACTTAACTGGTTACCACTTGTGTTGCGCCCTCTGAGAAGTGTAGTGTCAGTTTCAGAAGAAAATAATATTACTTTGCACCTCTTATCTTTTCTATGCCAGTTATAAACTAAAGAAACTCATTTTCTTCTCGTTTGCTAATTGCTTGCCCGTGTTGAATATTTGGCACCTATGTGAATGGATGGTCTGCTTCTTTTGCAGGAAGCGCAGGGCGTAGACAGGCTCACCATGCTGACTGATGACATCCTATTGTCTATCCTGGGGAGAGTCGACCATGCCGTGGCAGCAAGGACCAGTGTGCTGTCGAAGCGGTGGAGGAACCTTCCTTGGTTGCTCCCTGAGCTCAACCTCCATGTCAGGGATTTCCTGCCTGCCCCAAGCCCGAACCCCATTGAGGAACAGCACATTGGTCGAGCAATGGCTTCTCTAACCAAATCCACCAGTAGCTTGCTGGGTAACCGCCGCAGCGACCGCACCATCACAAGACTTTCCCTTCAGCTCTACATGACAAGAAATCGCTCGCGTGACATTGGGCTGCTAGTCAGCGACGCCATCGACAGAGAGATGGTAAAAGAGCTGCACCTTGCCATTATTGATGAGAAGGGGGCCAACGACTGCGAAAATGAGGATATGCTAAGGCAGGCTCTGAGGGTAGACAGGTTTTTTAGCGCCTATCCTAGTGTGCTGTGTTGCCTCATGAGGCTCCATCTGGTCAATGCGCGCTTTGCTGAATCGGATTTACATCACCTATTGTTTGACTGCAGCAGGCAACTGCAGCACCTTAGTATCGATAATTGTGACACTGGAGACTGTTCGGTATGGCGGATAGATGCGCCAGATTCAAAACTCAGAATTCTCGAAGTCTACTTTCCCTGCTGGCAAAGACTTGAGGTGCTCTGCCTTCCAAAACTAGAGAGGCTATCTTGGGAGGGCTGGTTTTATTTCCATGCCCCCTTGCTGTTTGGTTCTGTCCCAGCTCTTAAGGAATTGTACCTCTTAAATCCGGCAACTCCTAATCAAAGGGGCTTTAGTTTAGCGGAGGTACTGCATGGAACGACAAATGTAAATACTCTGACATTAAACTTCGCAGGGGAAAAGGTAAAATGATACATATTTTTTCAAGCACTTTGCATATTTCTATTGGTAGGTGATATATTGACCTGGTTAGCACATAATTTCCCTCCATACATGCAAACTGTGTCATTCTTTGCTTGTATATTACCAGCTTTGGATACAGCCAGAAGGGAAGCAACTCCGGGATGCATTCAGCAAGCTCAGGAAGTTGTGTATTCATGGCATCTATGTTGAATTTGACCTGTTCTGGACAATGAATCTCCTTGAAGCTGCTCCATCTATTGAGATATTTGATGTCGAGGTATTTTTACTCATTCCTTTTCGATTTCTTACTGCAACAGGGTACTAGCCTTTTCCAATATTACTCCTAAATTAAAAACACCATCACAATAAGTTTGGATCCGTCACTTTTTAGAGTGTCTTCAGTTTAGAATAGGCTCATTGTCTTGAAAAATAAGTGGTAGGAACCCTAGCATACCCTTTATGAATGGGTGTTTATGCTTCATTCAGGTATATGATCCCTGTGAAGATGTTACAGAAGAACGAATAAAAACTTTCGGTGACAGAGTGAAACCTTCATGGGAGATGCCTCGGTTCACAAGCTCTGGTAAGTGGCAATTGAAAGAACTCCTATTTATTGGCTTTAGGCCCAGTCTGGAGCAACATACCTTGTTTATTCGTGCTGTCATGGATCGAGCTCCAAACTTGAAGACAGTTCTTATCAATATCAAAGACTACAAAGGGTCATGTGAATGTTGTGAGGCGTTGGTTCCAAGGCCTTATCCGGCAGGAGGCACCTTTCCAAGGGAGAAGGCTGAGCAAGAAACGATTGTCAACCAACTTAAAGACAAGGCCTGTTGGTCCTCCCCACAGATAATATTTAGCATCGGTTATTTGATTTATGGCACTTACTGAAATCTGAATGATTTTTTTTTTGTATTTTGAACGCGAGTCCATTTTGTTATTTCCTCGTCCTATTGGCAGCTTGTCTTCACATTCTGCAAACCAAAGCAGAAAATTTAACAGTTGACTTTTTTTTGGTGAAGCATGGCTTCAAGCTGTGTTGCCGTGGCCAGAATGGATCGACAGGCCTCACAGCGAAATCTTATCACTCGCCTGTCGTGCTGACTGCTGAATACAGAGCAGGTGGATGGGAGATGCAAAGCCACATTTTTGCGGTGTATCTTTTTAAATTTTCCCTTTTAACAGATTTCTCAGTGTTGTTTCTCAAAACTTGGATTGAATTCAGAGTTCAAAGTTTATGCCATGATGAATAGTTTCAAAAAAGAACCTGAATTATCATGATTGTTTGTTCTACAGTAGTACAATGGTATCATTTAAGCATTGATACCAGTTGTTTACGCGGAAGCTTCTCAACACTCGTGTACCTGAGCTAGGTCTGTCTGTTTTCCTTTCTATAAAATTGATCTGAAAGTTTTTTCATGTTGCACTGTCTGGGTGCTTCTACATTCCTGGACGGATGTAGAGAAAATCAGTTTCATCTCACGCTGAAACACGACTGGAGAGCTGTCATCGAAGGGTTTGTTTGAATAATGGACTGGTAACCATTACTCATTTGAAAGTTTCCCACGGTGATCTAATATCTTTTAAAGAAAATGACGCGAGAACCCTCGGTGAAGAAATAATGAGATATTTCTATATCGACATATCAGTTGGAATAATCGTAGGCAAATTCCTACCGGCCAAAATCTGAAGAAGAACAAAAACAGAATGGTTCCGCTTACTCACAAGGATGCCGCTTACTACTCAAATCCTTGTTTATTTGGATCTTAAAGGCGCTTGCCAATTTCTACTTGCCGGGCAGCGCCATCCTAGTAGGATTATTTTTGAGTCTATTAGCGGCAAGTTCCACCGCAATGGCCGCGGGTCCCTTTGACTAGATGACCGGGGATCCAAGTGAGAGACTCCTTCGTAAGACCGAGAATCAACTTATAAAGGTCAGCGAGGAGTTGGACCAGGTGAGTGCCCAAGCTATGGCAAACGCACAGCTGTTCCCTTTGCCCTTACCGGGTACAAATGAGGCGGAACAAGCTGATAACATCCGTCCAGTGTGGGCAAAGACTCAAAGAGTATGCAAATGATTACGTTAGGATAAGGATAATTTACTCATGATACACTTACCGAAATCAAGATAAATGCCTAGGCCATCTCGAGTCTTTCTGTCACAACCATACAAAAGGTGCCAACAATGTTTAGCCCTCCAAATAGTTCTAAACTTCTCCCCATTTGAAATGAATCATAACTTGTAAATTAATTTGCTCCAGGGCATAGAACAACAATTTGCTGCAAACATATTACCCAGGCAGCACCCTAGAGCTTGCAACGAACACTAAACAGAAAATTCTGCCGATTTGCGTCACATGAGCGCCAACCTCTGGTTAAAATAGCCGGCTATAGCCGATAGCCGCGAATTCTTTTGAAACTTCGAAAGGCTATAGCCGGGCTATAGCGGGCTATAGCCATATAGCCGATTTACTAAATAAAAAAAATTAGGCAGCATATAATCATATATATATCAATAATTCACAAATTAATAACATAATAACATCTTCACATAGGAGATACACATAATAGTTCACACATAGTTAAATACAGTTTTGTCCAAATATTACAACATCATTACGTAATTTAGGACATAGTTATGCTTGCCGCTCGGCTTGGTGGCTATTTCGCCAAGCAAATAGGCCAATCGACTGAAATTTTTGGTCCAAAATTTTGAGCCCATTGAGCAGGAAGTTAGTGGCTATGCGGCTAAATTAACGCTAAATAGTCTTAGTCGGGCTATTAGCGGCTATATATAGCCTCTAAAGCCTCTAGCTATAGCCGCAGGCCTCCCGAAAGGCTATAGCGCCAGCTATTTTAAACAGAGGCGCCAACGCAACGAGCGGGAGAGGCGGGACGTTGTTGAGGCAGTTTGATAAGCTGTCTGAACAAACAACAAATAAACTTGCACTAACACACTTGGAACGAGAAAATAATCATGGATCGTCACTGGACATTCAGTTCATAAAAATTGAGCACATCCTTTGCATGGTTTATCATGTTCTACGAGAAGAACAGTCTTAACTTCGGAACGCGGCACATAACTGCACTTATAAACAGTGCATGTTGATTCAGCCCCAGCGTAAAGGCAACAAACTGGAGCTCTCTATATTGGCCATTCCTGAACATATCTCCCATGAAGGTTTCACCTTTTTATCACCATGGTTAGTTCCTTATCTTCCCTCCTCAGCCTTGTCGCATGGATGTTCAAAGATCTGAGCGGAAAATCTAACTCTCTTAGCTGGTTTACATACTTTGATCAGTATGCAGGGCAACGAGCTGAGATAACAAACTCCAAAAAAGAAACACACAAAGCAGAGCAAATACAGTTTAAAAAGCATCAAGAACGGCAACACTACATGACAGCAAGAGAGGTCACAGACGGTATTGCGCAAATTGAGGGCTCACTTATTCATTCATTCAATCTGCTGCACCAGCGCACAAGTTTGTAGACAGACAAACACAAGACTAGACAACATCACCGTAGCAACAAAGAAAACACCAGACACAGGACACGCCAACATCAACTGCAGGACACAGAAGGCCACCGGACTTGTGAAGTTGTGAACCCAGACACAGAAGCAACTCAATGGCCAGGCAATTACTGGCCACCACGGAGACGGAGCACCAAGTGAAGGGTGGACTCCTTCTGGATGTTGTAGTCTGCCAGAGTGCGGCCATCCTCAAGCTGCTTGCCGGCGAAAATGAGGCGCTGCTGGTCCGGAGGGATGCCCTCCTTGTCCTGGATCTTTGCCTTCACGTTGTCAATTGTGTCTGAAGACTCAACCTCAAGCGTGATGGTCTTGCCGGTGAGGGTCTTGACAAAGATCTGCATGCCTCCACGGAGACGAAGCACCAGGTGGAGGGTGGACTCCTTCTGGATGTTGTAGTCCGCAAGAGTGCGGCCGTCCTCGAGCTGTTTGCCAGCAAAGATGAGGCGCTGCTGGTCCGGGGGAATGCCCTCCTTGTCCTGGATCTTCGCCTTGACGTTGTCGATCGTGTCAGACGACTCAACCTCCAGGGTGATGGTCTTGCCAGTGAGGGTCTTGACAAAGATCTGCATGCCTCCACGGAGACGAAGCACCAGGTGGAGGGTGGACTCCTTCTGGATGTTGTAGTCCGCAAGAGTGCGGCCGTCCTCGAGCTGCTTGCCAGCAAAGATGAGGCGCTGCTGGTCCGGAGGGATGCCCTCCTTGTCCTGGATCTTTGCCTTGACGTTATCAATCGTGTCAGACGACTCGACCTCCAGGGTGATTGTCTTGCCAGTGAGGGTCTTGACAAAGATCTGCATGCCACCACGGAGGCGGAGCACAAGGTGGAGGGTGGACTCCTTCTGGATGTTGTAATCAGCAAGGGTGCGGCCGTCCTCGAGCTGCTTGCCAGCAAAGATGAGGCGCTGCTGGTCCGGAGGGATGCCCTCCTTGTCCTGGATCTTCGCCTTCACATTGTCGATGGTATCAGAGGACTCAACCTCAAGTGTGATGGTCTTGCCAGTTAGGGTCTTCACAAAGATCTGCATCTGTGAGTAAAAAAAGGAGACCAGACCCAGGATAAGTCACACTGTAAAAGAGAAAATCTACAGGAAATAACCAATTCATAAACAAATTCATGAACCAGAAGGCAACTATCCAACAGATATGAAATCATAACTACTCAAATCAAGTCAGAAGATGAACAAATGGACACCACTAAGCTAGTCGTAGCAGCTTTATGTATGTTTGACACAAGCTAAAAGTATGGATGAATCAACGAACAATATCGTCAATTGCACATGATTTTCAGAGTATAACTTCACAATTGCTGATCCTACAAGCAACTACAAGGCACGGCTAGATAATTTTCCATGCACAGATCAGGCATATGCGGAATATGAAGTGTAGACATCATGAGCTCTATCATGTCAGGAACGGAACCTAGAACGAAGATCCAACATCAATCGAGCGGAATTCAAATCGGTAGATCTACGCGATAATCCAAGCAAAATCGAGAGACGATTTCACGAAACCAAACCACCGAGCCGAATCAACAACAACCGATCAATCAACCATAATATCAAGAGATCGTATTAGCCCGCAGCTCGGCAGATCTATTCCAAACTAGTACTAACACGGAGCTGAATAAATCCACAGCGATTGATACGCTACTCAACTAACAACGATCACGGAACAAGAGGATCGATCGGAGACTCGCGTACCTTGAGGAGGAGGATGAGAGATCCTTCGCTTCGATCGCTCGCAGATTTTTCTGGGGGACGATTGGATGGGGATTGGATGCGTGCAGAGGAGACGGGAGGGGTGGGGATTTATAGTCGGGACGGAGGGAGAGTCCCGAGAGGCCACGGCACGGATGACGGATAGAGGAAGGTTGCGTGATCCGTCTCCACCACGCAATTCCCGGGAAGAAGCCAAGAAGAGGAGACCGGCCGCTGCGGAGATACCCGTTCGCTGCTGCTTGGCGTGTTCGTTTGTTTTTTTTTAACATAATATATTATTTCAGGTTAGCAGCCACCTTATTAAAATCCTTCCCATTCGCTTAGTTACCTTGGTAAGAAAAAGAGCGCGTCTAGAACTTGTTGCTGACAATTCACACCACCATTACATCGTTCAAGAGAGGTTGAAGAATGAAGCTAGGGGGTTCATCGACCTAGTTACAATCTAACTGAACCTTAAAACACTTCTTTGCTAAACTATGAGCTACCATATTTGCTTGTCTTATACAGTGCCGAAACGAGACCTCACCTATTAAGACAGCCAAATCAACACAGACCGCATAAACCGCCGTTGCATCGGAGCTCCATTGGTAAACCCCTTACATGATCCGATCGTCTCCATAGAATCTGATTCCGCCCCAATATTGTTGCATCCCCTCTCACGAGCCAACCTCAACCCCTCCTTCATTGCATAGGCCTCCGCCATCGACACCGAGCCAACGTGTGGCAAGTAATTCGAGCTTGCTTCAATAAAATTGCCCTTATAGTCTCGCAGAACAGCCCCAATTGCACCTGCATGTAAATCTTGAAAGAAAGAGGCATCTACATTCAATTTAACCTCTCTAGGTTTCGGCTTCTCCCATTTTGCATCCGAGGCCCTGTTCTTTTTTGTTATTACCGCAGCATTTATCGTGATCGCCAAGATAGACATCTTGCATCTGTTTAGAGGAGGCACTTCTTCAGCTCTTGCTCGCCTTCTCCGCAGCCACCACATGTACCAGCAAGTGATCATCACCAGTTTCTTGAGATTTATCAAATCGAAGCCCGGCACCTCATTCAAATCTTGGCTCAGAATATGTTCTAGGATTGCCGAACCTGATCTGTCAACGATAATCGCATCATCAATCAAGTGTTGGATATTTAAACTGTGTCAAACCTCTCTGGCTGCTGGACACTCAAAGAGGTGCTTGACATACTTCGCATCTAGAGCACAGATTGGACATGCTGCGGTGTCTCCAATGTGCTGATTTGCCAGGATACATGTCAACACCCGGATTTTTAAGTCCGGATGCCTATTATGTCATTCATCGCAATCCCAGGAATATTGTTGTTGCGAGACATAACAGTTGATACCATAAGGCATCATTCATTACAAACCATCATTGTCTTACAAAAGGGGATCACATGACCCAATATTACACAAATAGTTGATCTATTGATCAACGAACAACATAGTAGCGGAAGCGTAATAGAGGACTATCTAGTTCCACAGCCAACGCTTGACGTCAGGCGACTCCTAGTTGTTGTAGACATCCTGTTGACCGTCATCCTCAAACTGATGCTCTTCTTCATATTCTGGCCATTTGAATAGCCAGGGACACAGCCGTGAGTACTTCAAAGTACTCGCAAACTAATACTAAGTAACTAAGATCAACTTTAATAAGGGGGTGCTAAGCTCTAGTTTTATTTGTATAAAGCCAGTTTTAATTCATAAGTCTTTCATAAAGACCAAGCATAAGTTAACTAGCTCAAGTGGGAACATTAGTGTCATTCCCACAACTCAGTTGTGTTTTCAAATTCAAGTCACCACTTCAACTCAACCATCCTTTTCAAATAAATTTCTAATGATGGAACAGTATGGCCTTTCCAATTGTCCGTAACCGTGGACACGGCTATTCGAATAGTTTTACACTCTGCAGAGGTTGCACACTTGTGCCACAACATTTGATTACATCCGTCGAGATAACTCTGAATAATCGTAACTCAGTACGCGGATCATCAACTCTAACCGTTCACTTACACATCCTAGTATAGGCACCTCTCCCCATGAGCTTGGCCTCCCGGTGAAAACAAACCGTCAACCCGGAACTGCACAGGGCTTGGGCCGGACAATTCACCTCATTCACGTCATTTCACATTTCTCGGAGGCAGCCTCGGCATAACCCCTATGACGCTTGTTTAGAGGGAACCCATACTAAGACATATAAATTTCTAGTTAGACCCTACCCATAATTAGGTATTGTGGGGGTACTTGTATATTGGAAAGGTATCGCATCCAAACCCAACCATTAATTTTTAATCAAGTCACCAAGTCATTCATCTCATTCAAGTCATATTCACCTTCAATCCTTCAAAGTCATTTCATATCACAATGTTCTCATCTAGAGTAGTCAATTTTAGTTATTTAGCACTAGCCACTAGTCATGAGGGGTGCTAACTTAGCTTGATTGCCATAGACTAACTTTGATGATATTGTCTACTCTAGACCAAGTGAATCATAAATCAAAAAGTACTTTGATAAAATAAAGTAATAAAACTTGAAAGCAAAAAGCTTGTAATAAAAACTAGGATAGGTTTAGTAAACATAAAGTAAAAATGTGGGGTGCCTTGCTCTTGGAGAGCTTTGCACTTTGCAAGGGTATTAGCTTGCCTTGGGTGGTGTACTGATCAAAGTGGTCTTCCTCTCCCTGGAAGTAGACCTCCTCCTCCTCGGCGTACTCCTCGGTACTAGCGTCTAAATACGAGTATAATACACACCATCACCACACAAAGCTTAAATACTAAACTAAGCACACACATGAATCACTCCTACTAAGCTATCATAACAACATGCTTATTAGGTGGGTTGATTTAACTTTATTCTTAAGAAAAATAATTTCCTCTCATTATAAATATTAATTTGTGTTTCTATTTATTTCTTGAGAGAAAATAATTTCCTCTCATTGAATCTTATTAAGATTTAATTTCCTCAATTAATACAATATGACCTAGGTTGACCAAAGTCAACCTCTTCATAAGTATTATTTGGGAAAAGGATTTAAATGAGGTACATTACCTCATGCTTGTTAATAACTCATGATTAATGATTTAATATCATCAAATAATTTAATATGAGTTTAAAATGACCATGGTGTCTACCTCATATTAACTTAGTTGAGACAAGATTTAAATGAGAGAGATGCTCTCATACATATTAATAAATGATAAGTTTATTTAAAATGCACTAGAAATAACCATAGGGCCAATTTTTAAACAAGGCCATGATCATACAAACAACTATGCAATATTTTTACATATTTAAAGAGATATATTGAAATATGATTTTTGAGAGTTGGTTTCAACTTAAAAGCATTTTTTTTCATTTTTAATAATTAATTGAAGTGGAAAAAGTCTCTGCCTTGTTTATTTTGTCATAATTATTCTACAAATAATCTAAGGTTGGGACCAGTGTAGTTTTGTAGATATTTTCACAAGGTTTCCAAATATATAAAATTTGTCAAATTTGGTTTAGTGGATTTTATTTTATTAATTTTTGAAAACAGCATCAGGGGCTAATTAACTAAATTCGAAAATTCATATTTGAATTACGTGGGCTGGCGAAAGAGGATGGGCTGCACAGGGGGAAAAAGAAACGGGCGAAACGGTTTTAAATTTTATCGCGGAGCCCAACATGCAACCGGTGCGCTTGGGCCGCCCGACGAGGTGGGGGCCACCTGTCACGGCTCTTACGGCGCGCGGGCGCAAGCTAGGCCGTTGGATCAGAACGAGATCAACGGCGTGTGAGCGTCTGTCTCCGACGGGATTCCGACGAGCTCCCGGCGTGAGTAGGGGTTCGGAGGGCGTACCAGGCCGCGGAGAGGGAGGGCAGGCTGCTCGGTGAAGTGGAAGTAGATGAGGAAGCCCCTGGTTCGCGGAGCTCGGCGAGGCTCCAGTCGATGCAGCTTCCGCGGGCTCCGGCGGCTTCGAGCTCACGATTCGAGCTACTCCGGCGAGGTGGGGTGAAATTGACTGGGGGAGAAGGATCAGTGAGGAGAGGGGAGCAGGTTGTGTGAAGAGATGGAGGGCTGAGGTCCTCTATTTATAGCGGGCGAGGTGGCCGTGGTGTGCTGTGGAGAAGCGACCATGGCGACGCGTCTACAGGGGAAGCTCGTGGACTGGCGATGACGCGCGTGTTGGCGATGTCATGGCGGTCACGCCAGGCGTGATTGTGGTGAAGACGAGGCGGAGATGAGGACGAGCGCATGACGAAGGCGTGCAGTACTGCGGCGGAAGTCGCCGACGGTGTCGTCGTCTACAGGCGTCGAGCGAGCCAATGGGCATGTCTGGCGCGTAGAGGGTGACGTGGGGAAGCTGGTGGCGAGCGGAGAGGTCAAACGGAGGACGGTGGTGACGAGGGGCTTCGACGCTCTGGCGCGTCCAGTGCGCGTCGCGGCGTGCTCTGGCGCGTCGTGGACGTCACTGGGCGTCCTTGTTCTGGCGCGTATGGTGCTCCGTTTCATCGAGCAAGGTGTCTAGCATACGTAGGAGAGTGAGAGGAGTTGCAGTGACATACTTTGGCACGTTAGATTTGAGTAGAAATAAGAATGGCATGGTGAGGGGTTGACATGCCACGGCATGGCATAGTTTTGGATGATCTCATGCATGTACTGGTTTCCTGAGGCTTGGCTTCGGTCCAGAGGATGTAGGAGAGTGTCTTGGATGACCTAGGCAAAGTGGTTTAGGCAACAACACGTTGGATATTAGCAGGTCTAGGGTTGGCAGCAAGGTGCTCACCAGGTGCTCGATGAAATGCCCGCAAGAACAAAATTTGTAAATTTTTGATTGAATTTTGCTGAGTTGAATTCATATAATATTTGAAGTATAATGGTGGTGGTGGTGGTCAAGTTTGAGTTGGTTTGCAAGATTTCAAAATGGGCATGATCTTCATATTGATTCAAAGTCCTCACTTGTCAAACCTCTACTGGTCAACCTAGTCAACTCTAGCCAGGGTGGTCAACATGAAAGTTAATCACCTTGACATGGTCTTGGATGACATAGCTTTGGTTGACCAAGTTTAGATTAGGAAAGGATTTAACCAGAGGGGTAAAGAGGGGATCATGTTAAAAAGCACACAATTGACCATCATCATATGTGAGATGGTTTTGAGTTAAATTTCGATTTGATTCTGGTTTCTTTGATGCATTTGGGTTTGTTTGAGTTATCTAAGTATTTTAGAAACCAAAGATCAAGCCATGGTGGCCTTTGGTGATGATTTGCATAATTGGCATATATGTATGTGAGGGTATTAGACCCAAATTGGTATTTCTTTTATTCTTCTCCAAAAGAGGTGTTATGATCATGAATTAGGGTTTAATAGCAAGTGATCAACATATCAGCACTCATCATGGCAATTGCACAAAAGAAAATCACTCATATGCATGAAACTATATGTGACACTATATGCATATAAAAAGTTTTTGTTTGTTGCAAAATTTGAGTAATTGAAACTCTCTCTTGATTTCATTATTGTTGAAACTTGGGATGTGACAAACCCTTCCCCCTTACAAAAGATCTCGTCCCGAGATCTTAAAGAAAAACTAGGTACTAAAGAGATCTGGGTATTCCTTCTTCATGTCTTCTTCTCGCTCCCAGGTAGCTTCTTCTTCAGTGTGATTGCTCCACTGAATCTTCAGGAACTTGATACTCCTGGTGCGGGTGGTTCTGTATGCTTCTTCCAGGATGCGAATAGGCACTTCGCGATACGTCAAGTCTGAGTTGATGTCCACCGATCTGTGATCAATATTCTTGAACACTTCAGTCTTCTCCGGTACTTCTAGGCATTTCCGGAGCAGTGAGATGTGAAACACATTGTGCACCGCCGCCATTTCTTCCGGTAGTTCCAGTTGGTAAGATACTTCTCGTCGGCGACTCAGAACTTTGAAGGGTCCGACATATCGGGGCGCGAGCTTTCCTTTCAGCTGTCTCATTCCTTTGAGGGGTGACACCTTGAGATAAACAAAATCTCCAATCTCGAATGTCATCTCTCGGCGTCTCTTGTCGCTCTTTGTAATATTTTAACATAGGAACAACGAAGGGTAGATTTAGAAATGGGATGTGCATTTCATCGCAAAACGGGGGAAATTTTCGCGCCTTATTGCAACTAAACCTAAGAGGGATCGAGGTTCTCTCTCATTTTGCACTTAGGGTTAGGCAATGTGAGTTAGGGAAATTTCGACATGATCTCTTTTGTATCTTGTTGATTTGGGGAAATTGAGTTCATTTGACAAGTGTTAATACATTAAACAATAAGCACTACACAATATAAATATGAATTTATAATTCAAACACAAGATAATATTCAAATCATTTTGGATTTCAAAGTGAGTATCAAATACAATATTTAATCAAGAATATACACATTACATAATGCAAAAGCTCATAAACAAAAACTTGAGCTTTATTGATAACACAACACACATTACATTGTCTTTACAAAATTCTTGATACAAGAATTGAGGAATAATAAACAGAAATAAAAATAAAGATTACAATTTAGTTCCTAAACAAAAATCTAGACTTTATGACTTGAAGTATTTCTTCATGGTCATGTCCATCTTCAAAAACCTGCAAAATGCAACATTTACACTAGCCAGAATGTTAGTGTTAGACAAATATTCAGTTTGGACAGAACCAAGTGTCATGCACACTTGTGCTGTTCCAAAACCATGGACAACACAAGATAAGGGCAGCAGCAGACCAAACCTGAGCACACACAGGGGCTCAAGTTTCAGCATATGAGAGCACACAGCTCAAGTGTGCTAGGCAGCAACAGCAAGGCAATGCATCAGCCTAGTCACCAAAGCAACCAGGCTTGTGTGTCAATGCAAGGATAGAAGTAGGGTTCATATAAAAGGGGCACAAACCCTAGAAGCCAGAACCAGTCGACCAGATACAAAATTCACCAGGTAAGGGTGAAGCAGAACAAGCTCAGTTCATCCAGTTCTTGAGCAAGAACAACCAACCCATACAAAACCACTCAACCACCAGGAATCATGGTGACCTGAGAAGATCATCCAAGACCTGGAGGTGAAGAGCTGTGACACAAACCCAAGTCTGCATCAACCAAATATTTCTTTCTAGGAGCTGGAACAAGGTATACCTAGTTCCTGGAAAAGATCCCATGGATCTAAGCCATCATATGCATGAAATAAGCATGGGATGAGCAGATGCTCATATGGGTAGATCATCACTTGGTTTTCACCAAGGATTACTGCCAGTCAAAAGCCACTAACATAGAAAGCATCTAGGTACAGATCCTATGCACAGAAACTAGCACATATGCACAGATGCACACACTAGCCAGATTTGATGCATAGATAGCACCAGTAGATGGCAAGAATTAGCAGCCAAGACTATACAATAAATCCTAAGCATACAACCATCAGAAACCCTAGATTTCTTCACAGGCAAGTATATTGGCATTCATAGTTACTATGATCCCCAAATATACAAGCAAAGATGAGTAGCCAACCAGATCTAGCCAACCATGTGAGCAACCAGTCAGTAGCAAGGCTAGGGTCACTTCACACTTAGCACCAATTGAGAGAAAGCCAAATACAAAGCATCACTATCCAGAAATGGATTCAGACTTTAATTGCTTGTTAAATAATCATGAACAGCAAATTCATATCCAAGCAAGTCATTTAAAATCATCACTGCACAAGCAGTTCATCATAATCAAATTAATACAAGCATGAATTTATCACAGATCCATGCTCAGTACTAACAGTAGCACACTATTGGGCAACACAGTTAATTTATAGCCACAGTATTAGCCAGTAAGCCATCACTGATAATCAATTGATCAAATAGATCAATCATAGCAAGCCAAGTTACACAGAGAGGTTAGCCAGCAAGCAAAGAATGATCCAATGGATCATTGGCTTGCAGGAGTAGCACTGAATCATATCACAGGCACCTCTGGCACACACACAAGTGTCACAGATGCAACACAAGTACACCTAGACAAGCAAGCATGATAGACCAGTGAGCATAAGCAAGTCATCACCAAGCATAGCATGGCATAGTTAGCTCTTGAGCAAGCACAGTAGAGCATGGCAAGTATAGAGCATGCTAGGAGCAGCAGAGAAGCAAAAACAACATGAACAGCATGTAGAGCAGCATGTGCCAGTACCAATAAATGGTAATTGGACCATGAACTTGCAATCAATCCAAGCACAGACGAATTGCATAGGATTAGCATGGCTCTGGTGATCACAGGATCACCAGAGAGCAGCAGAGCTTGAGGAGGAAGAAGAACAGTAAAGGGAGGCGCACAGAGAAGAGGTGGATGCAACACTTACTTGCGCCAGCACAGGCTAGGGCATGGCGAGGCAGTGCTCGCGCGGCCCTAACGGCTGCAAGTCCAGGTAGGCGCCGGCGTTACGCCGACAAGCACAAACACCACCACAGACGGCACGAGACGATGGCACAAGCACGCAAGCGCACTGCGCCAGGTCGGTCTCGGAGGCGCACCCGTCGTCGGCAGACGAGAGTCGCCGAGTTCGTCGAGGAGATTCTCCGCGAGATCCAGATCGGAGGCGATTCGCCAGGAGAAGAAGAGATGGGAAAACCACGCGGACAGATCGATAGATCTGCTCGCGGCGGTTCAGTGCGGTAGGTGGCTACGGCGGAGGAGCTCGGAGTCGGCCGGAGCACGGCGGCGGCCATGGCGGCGACGCCATCGCCACGGGAGTCGCGAGAGAGAAGCTAGGGTTAGGAAAAAGTGAGAGAGGGCCGAGTGAGTGAGAGCGGTGGGCCGTTCGGCTCCACCAAGCCGCTATGGGCACGCCTTAGTGGGCTGTCCCATGGGCTTAGGTTAGTGGGCTGGGCCCAATAGGGGTCCAGGGGGTATTTTAGTCTTTTCACAATTTAGAAAAAGGCCATTATTTCACCAAATTTTAATAAATAAAATACAACTCTAAAAATCCATTAAAAATTGGATTGGTGAATGAAAAATTATTCTTGATAAGAATAAAATATGAAATAAAATTTAATGAACAAATTTAGATTTGTGAATTTTATGAATTTAAAATAAACATTTGGAATTTCAAATTATATTTCCTTGTATTAATAAATCAAGGAAAAATCCCAAATAAGTTTAAATACTTATTTCCAAACATTTCAAAATGAAATTCTATTATTCCAAGTCATTTCTATTTGAAAAAGGTATTTTCCAAAGGAAGATATTCTATTCCTTTTTATTCTCAAAAATATTGAGACAACTCTATTATTTCAAATTATTTTGGAATCAATAATGAATCACCAACATAAAGTAGTTTTACTTTGAATTATGTTACCTTGTGTGAATTAAAGTGATTTATACATTAAAACAATTGCAAATTACTGCCAAAGGCATAAATCTTAACTCAACCCTAAAATTGTAATAACTCATCGGGATAAAGGGTTCAACATAAAATAATACATCCATGCATGCATCATTTGGATTTTATAACATTGTCCTTACCGGACAATGATGCTTCTTTACAGAACCCGAGGTCCAGGTTCCATCCAACGCATTGAACTGCACTATCTCGCAGTCCACAGGCAAGTTCACCCTTGCTCATGTCAAATTTGAGTATTTTCTATTAATTTAACGCAAAGCTATATGACTTATCATTCCTGCATTGAAAATGAAATGTTACTTTTCCAATTATGAATATGACTATGTGGTTGGCAATGGAACCATGGTATGTGTTGATTGGTGGAGGTTCCATTGCAAGGGTACTATTCATCTAGGACTAAGTACCAATGCCGTCCAGTGATTCTAGCGCCGTACATATCGCGTTGACCATAAGATCTATAATGGCTCTGGGGAAGCCAGCTGTATCTTTTCCCTCGCACGCCAACGGACTTGATAGAGCCTGGCGGGGTGCTGGAGGCACTGCCGTAGGTTGGGATAGCCTTTAAAATCCCCATCCGGACGTTTGGATGAGAGGCTCTACCGTCTATGAAGGATTGTCCGACGTACACCGTGGGTAAAGCCGTATGAACGGGAGATGTCTACCGGGGGTGTACGGATGGACAAAAGGGTGGGTTTGCAGGGTCGCGGAGAAGGCGGTGTGGGCTTGGATCTTTATACCTGGCCTCACACCCAGGAAGTGTGAACGGGGGCAAGTCCCTGCGGATGGCAAAAAGGGTGAGATCTCTTATGGGAAAAGTAACGCACCTCAGAGGGTATCAAGAATTGTGGCTGTCACTCCTGTTCCGGAAGGAACTGCGAACGCGGCAGAAAGGAACTCCGTGAAGTTCTAGTCAACCCGTGAAGACTGACGGGCATAGTTTTCAGAATAAAATAAACCTTTTGAAGAAATGATTTCGAAACATGCATTGACCTAAGATTTTCTGATCGAAGGTCGTAGCTAGTGCATCAAACACCTTTTACTCTTTTGAACTTGCTGAGTACCCCTGTACTCACTTTATTTCGACACCCTTGCTAGACTGTGATATGGAAGTGGAGGCCATCACCGATGGAGCACCAGAAGGAAGCTACGAGCTGGTCTACGAGGAACCTGATCTTTCCGGAGGAGTTGAAGGAGTAGACTATGGGATAGTCTACGGACCCGATGACATGGAGGTGGAGGAGTAGTGATATACCTGAGTAGTATAGAGCCGAGCAGCGTAGTGGCATACTTAAATAAGTTGCTGAGCTCTTTTCATATCTAAGTTGGTTTGTACTAGTACCTTATGTTGTAGGGTGTTCTCATCGGACCTGTGAGAATACCAACTTGTTAAGACCATGATTGTAATATATTATCGAGTGTTATGACCTGCAATGTTTCTGTTGTACCACTCTGAGGGATGTGATATTTGTGAAGAAGTCCCTTCATGAAGATCATATCAACGACTTGTATACTACAACATGCAGTGGTATGCTGGGTCACCGCAGCTGGTATCAGAGCAAATGTTGCGACCTTAGGTTGGAAAAACCTAGTATAGGGAAGAAACCTGTAGGAGTCAAGTTGAAATAGTAAAGGATTCTCTAAGAATATGATGTTTATTCACTTGAGAATAGAAAAATCATATATTTTAGTGCGATAATTCTTTATTATAACTATTATTATACACTATCACTACTAATTTTCTGCTTTTGTATACAGCCATAATGGCGTACACATTTCCCAAGAGGACTTTGAGGCAGGTTGAGGGATGGCTCGGTGATTATGAGGGACCACTTACAGATCTCCTGCGTGGGATGCTGAAGGAACTTCACTGTGAAACTCGGATACCTGTTTTCAAGTACACCTATTATGATGGAGAGATAGTAGCCAAGCACAGAGTTTCAGTTCAACTACCTATGCGACTGGAGATGAGCCGTATAATGCCATACGGAGAAGCCAAAACCTTTACCACAGCCTTTCACATGGCCATATTCAAGGCAATCCTTGAAATAAGGCAGCACAAGTCAGTAGAACTGCTATGTTCGGAGTATTCTCATATACCTCATGCCGAGGAAGATGAGGATCCCGCTCTGAATCATCTGCTGATGGCAAACAAACATCCTGAAGTTGCAGCACAGCACATGGACAGTTGTAAGTCTTTACTGACTACGATGTACCTTCTACACGTGAAGATGGTGGGTGAGATTGACCACATGCTAGCTGAGTTCACGGACCCTGATAAAGTCCAAGCTCGGATGCATGATCTGAGGGCACAACCCCAATATACAACACCCTTCTTTAGCCTAAACAACCCTGTAGATTGGAGTGGCCAGGAAACCCAGAGAGATCCACTTACACCCAACTTTGTCCCACATTATCCACATGTGTCAGCATCATATGATTCTGGATATGGGGGAGATAACTCATGGAACCTAAACTGCTCCGAGTCACCAATCGAAAACTCAACCGGTTGGCGTTTCGGGGAACCTTATGGAGATGAGGAGGAACCTATTCCATGTGACACTGGAGATGAAAGTGGTGGGGTTAACCAGTATGTTAACCGACACTACGGGAAGGAAGAGAAAGGTACTGATTCCATTTCTTTAGACTTGGAGATGGGGTTCTCAAAACCATCACAGTACGAGGAAGGTGAAAGCTCCGGAGTGAAGAAGAAGAAGAAGAAGATGAGGGGGCAGGTGAATCGAAACCCTTCATGGATGACCAATGAAGGAGGTATGAATCCTACTGGGGATACATACGAGTCATTGTCCAGTTACTTTGGCATGACTGATCTCTGTCTCGGCACTTCGTCCGATTCAGATTACATACCTACTGGAAGGACCTTTGTTCCGGACGGTGTTCGGAAGACGAGTCGCTGTACCGGATGGACCCCAGGAATGTATGCGGAGGCGAACGAAGATGATGAGGAGTAGAGCTCCAAGGAAGAATAAAGTAGTATAGGTGGTATTGTACTAGAACGTATTTTAAATTCCGTTGGCTTGGGCTTGAAGCCAAATAAGTGGTTATATAAGTACCACATGTAATATATGTGTGTAAGTTATGTAATATACGGTGTATATACATAATAAATGTTTGCTTTGGATTTGCTTCTTGATTTCATTGTGTGACTAGTTCTGGGCAATGAGTTGAGCTCAGAAAACATTTGCATGGTGTAATTATGAGTAATCGCTCTTTGTTACAGGACTAGGGGGAAATGGCGTTAGTTGAAACCGAAGATGCTAGGAGAGAGCGGGAGGCGAAAGAAAAGGAGGAAGCGGATGCCGCAGCTAGAGCAGAGGATGCACCACCACCACCACACCCAATGATGCATCCAGATTTCCAACAGTACATGAGGGCAATGGAAGAAGATAGGAGGAGGTACCAGGAGAGTCAAAACAAGAACATGCAAGATTTCTTTACCCACGTCATCAATGATAGGGGTAATGAAGGCAGGGGAGTAACCTTATCAGACTTCCAGAATGCAAGACCACTACCTTTTGCATCAGCCCCAGAACCAATGGATGCAGAAGACTGGCTCATGGACACTGAAAGAAAGTTGAGGACCGTTGGATGCAATGATGAAGAAAAGATTCGGTATGCCACTTATCTGTTGTCAGGTCCAGCAGCATCATGGTGGGAGAATCTTGTGGCAGTACACCCTCCAGAAAAGGTGTTTACTTGGGAGGAGTTCAAGAAGAAGTTCCGGGATGCCCATGTTCCGGAAAGCGTGGTGGAGCTGAAGAAGAGAGAGTTTGACGAGCTGCATCAGAATACTGCACCTATCATGCAGTATGTCCGAGATTTTAATAGGCTGTCAAGATATGCACCTGAGGAAGTGGACACTGATGAGAAAAGGAAGAAACGATTCATGAAAGGCATGAATCCATATATGAAGATGCAACTGAGGTTGGCACGGACTGCAGAATTCCAGGAACTGATTGATTCGGCAATCACTTTCGAGGATGACTACAGGCAGGTCCAGGAGGATAGGAGGAAGAGGGCTCGTATCGAGCCAAGGAAGTACCCAGTCAGTAAACCGACTCCAGATCGGAGTTTCAAACCACGATTCCGACCTACTGGTAATCAGTATAACCGGGGAGGTCAGAATCAGAATCCAAGGAATCAGATACTCTGTCATAATTGTGGCCAGAGGGGACATGTTCAGAAGGATTGTCAGAAGCCCAGATCATATGCTATGGTTGTGGGAAAGAGGGACACATCAAGCCAGAGTGTCCAAACAAGGCGTCATGGAGTGGACAAAGCTCCGGAGGACGAGGCGGAGGTAACAACAACAACAACAACAACAACAACAACAACAACCGGAACTACAACAACAACAACAACAACAACAAGAGGGGAAAGCCATATGGAAAGCTGAATTGCACAACTTTGGAGCAAGCGGGAGAGTCGGATCAAGCAGTCTTAGGTACGCTCAGCATCCTTACTCATCCTGGCAAAGTATTATTTGATACTGGAGCAACTACATCATTTCTTGCACGGGAATTTGTGGAACAATTCGGGCTTAGATGTTCTAAGTTAGAAACACCTATAACTGTCTTATCTGCGGGGGGAACGATCTTAGTAACCCACGTGAAAGAAGCACAGGTCATAACCATTTGTGACTGTGTATATTTCGCGGACCTATTCATCATCCCCATGAAGGACATATCAGTCATCCTAGGAATGGACTGGTTAACGGAGAATGGCGCAGTAATCAACTGTGGAGACAAGACAGTATCACTCCGAAACTCCATAGGAGGTCAGATAGTGTTTCAAGGAGACAAGTACACTCAGTTGGAGATAGGATTGGAGCTGAATAGTCTGAAGGAGGTGAAGATTGAAGATATCCCTGTAGTGAATGAATTTCAAGATGTATTTCCCAAGGAACTACCGGGAATGCCACCCGATAGAGAGATCGAGTTTACCATAGATCTAATTCCAGGCACAACACCAATAGCTCAACCACCATATAAGATGGGGCCAAAGGAGTTAGTGGAACTGAAGGCTCAGATAGATGAACTGGAACAGAAGGGATTTATCCAAGAAAGTGTGTCACCATGGGGTACACCAGTTATCTTTGTGGATAAAAGAGATGGAGGAAGGAGAATGTGTGGAGATTACAGGAATCTTAACAATGTAACCATCAAGAACAAGTATCCTTTACCCAGAATACAAGATCTTTTTGATCAAGTTCAAGGAGCTGGAGTCTTCTCGAAGATAGATTTAAGGTCAGGATATCACCAAATCAAGATCAAGAAGGAAGATGTGCCAAAAACAGCGTTTGTGTCAAGGTATGGACACCATGAATACTTGGTTGTACCATTTGGACTAACAAATGCACCAGCTATTTTCATGAATTTAATGAACAAGATATTCATGAAGTACTTGGACAAGTTTGTGATCGTGTTTATCGATGACATTCTGATCTATTCCAAAGATAAAGAAGAACATGCCAAGCATTTGAAGATAGTTCTGCAGATTTTAAGGGAACATCAGCTATATGCAAAGTTCAGCAAGTGCCAGTTTTGGTTAGACAGTGTTGAATTTCTTGGACATGTCATAACCAAAGAGGGAATAGCAGTGAATCCAAGCAAGGTTCAGTCAGTATTGGAATGGAAGTCACCTAAGAATGCTAAGGAAATCAGAGGATTCCTTGGTATGGCGGGCTATTATCGGAGATTCATTGAAGGATTTTCGAAGATTGCAGGACCAATGACCAAGTTACTCAAGAAGAATACCCCATTTGTGTGGACTGATGAGTGTGAAACCAGTTTCCAAACACTCAAAGAGAAGTTAACCACGGCACCAGTGTTAGCAGTTCCGGAACCCGGAAAGGATTACACGGTGTATTGTGATGCTTCCAAGAATGGACTTGGATGTGTGCTAATGCAAGATCGGAAGGTGATAGTGATACGTCTCCAACGTATCGATAATTTCTTATGTTCCATGCTACTTTATTGATGATACCTACATGTTTTATGCACATTATATGTCGTATTTACGCATTTTCTGGAACTAACCTATTAACAAGATGCCGAAGTGCCGTTTTTCTGTTTTTGGTTTCGAAATCCTAGTAACGAAATATTCTCGAATTGGACGAAATCAACGCCTGGTTTCCTATTTTGCCCGAAGCATCCAGAACACCCGAGAGCCACGAGGGGAGCCCTGGTGGGCCCAGATGATAGGGTGGCGCGGCCAGGGCTGGGCCCGCGACACCCTATGGTGTGGTCGCCCCTTCGACCCTCCTGCGCCGCCTCTTCGCCTATTTAAAGCCCCTGCATCGAAAACCCTTAGGGAGAGAGCCACGATACGAGAAAGTTCCAGAGCCGCCGTCATCGCGAAGCCAAGATCCGGGGACAGAGTCTCGTCCGGCACCCGCCGAGCGGGGAAGTGCCCCCAAGGCTTCTCCATCTTCATCACCGCTGCCATCTCCACCGCCATCTTCATCACCGCTGCTGCTCCCATGAAGAGGGAGTAGTTCTCCATTGAGGCTCGGGGCTGTACCGGTAGCTATGTGGTTCATCTCTCCTATGTACTTCAATACAATGATCTCATGAGCTGCCTTACATGATTGAGATTCATATGAGTTTTGTATCACTATTCATCTATGTGCTACTCTAGTGATGTTATTAAAGTACTCTATTCCTCCTCCACGTGTGTAAAGGTGACAGTGTGTGCACCGTGTGAGTACTTGGCGTAGGCTATGATTGTGATCTCTTGTAGATTATGAAGTTAACTATTGCTATGATAATATTGATGTGATCTATTCCTCCTACATATGCATGAAGGTGACAGTGTGCATGCTATGCTAGTACTTGGTTTAGTCTTTTGATCTATCTTACACTAAAGGTTACTAAAATATGAGCATTATTGTGGAGCTTGTTAACTCCGGCATTGAGGGTTCGTGTAATCCTACGCAATGTGTTCATCATCCAACAAAAGTGTAGAGTATGCATTTATCTATTCTGTTATGTGATCAATGTTGAGAGTGTCCACTAGTGAAAGTGTAATCCCTAGGCCTTGTTCCTAAATACTGCTGAGTTACTACTGCTTGTTTACTGTTTTACTGTGTTACTACTGCTGCAATACTACCACCATCAACTACACGCCAAGCAAGCTATTTTCTGCACCGTTGCTACTGCTCATATATATTCATACCACCTGTATTTCACTATCTCTTCGCCGAACTAGTGCACCTATTTGGTGTGTTGGGGACACAAGAGACTTCTTGCTTTGTGGTTGCAGGGTTGCATGAGAGGGATATCTTTGACCTCTTCCTCCCTGAGTTCGATAAACCTTGGGTGATCCACTTAAGGAAAACTTGCTTGCTACAAACCTCTGCACTTGGAGGCCCAACACTGTCTACAGGAAAGGAGGGGAACGTAGACATCAAGCACTTTTCTGGCGCCGGGGAGGAAAGGTAAAAGGTACTCACACTCCGGATCTCGGCTACTAAGCTATTTTCCCGCGCCATTGTAAGTACTCGAAGCTATTTCCTTTAGACTCTGCAATTGCGACATTTGGTTTCTTGTTTACACTAGTTAGGCATAATGGAAAACAACAAAAATATGAGAGATCTTTATGAACTTTATCTTGAATTAGGACATGATGTGTTTGAAGAAAGAATTAAGAAACCCATGGAACTTTATATGCATGCTAATGGGAATGTTATTACTATGAATGCTTTGAACACCATTGTTGCTAATGCTATGGAAAATTCTAAGCTTGGGGAAGCTGGTTTTGATGAGCATGATATTTTTAGTCCCCCAAGCATTGAGGAGAAAATTTACTTTGATGATACTTTGCCTCCCATTTATGATGATTATAATGATAGTAGTCTTTTGTTACCACCTGTTATGGAGGATAAATTTGATTATGATTACAATATGCCTCCTATATTTGATAGCTACTTTGTTGAATTTGCTCCCACTACAACTAATAAGAATGACTATGCTTATGTTGGGAGTAGTAATTATTTTATGCATGAGACTCATGATAAGAATGCTTTAAGTGATAGTTATATTGTTGAGTTTGCTCATGATGCTACTGAAAGTTATTATGAGAGAGGAAAATATGGTTGTAGAAATTTTCATGTTACTAAAACACCTCTCTATGTGCTTAAATTTTTGAAGCTACACTTGTTTTATCTTCCTATGCTTGTTACTTTGCTCTTCATGAACTTGTTTATTTACAAGATTCTTATGCATAGGAAGCATGTTAGACTTAAATGTGTTTTGAATTTGCCTCTTGATGCTCTCTTTTGCTTCAACTTCTATTTCTTGCGAGTGCATCATTAAAACTGCTGAGCCCATCTTAACGGCTATAAAGAAAGAACTTCTTGGGAGATAACCCATGTGTTATTTTGCTACAGTACTTTGTTTTATATTTGTGTCTTGGAAGTTGTTTACTACTGTAGCAACCTCTCCTTATCATGTTTTTGTGCCAAGTAAAGTTTCTATGTTAAAGTTGATGTTATATTTGGGATCGCTGCGCAGAAACAGCATTGCTGTCTGTCACGAATCTGGGCACAGTTCTTTGTAGAAAATTCGAAAAAATCTGCCAATTTACGAGCGTGATCCTCAGATATGTACGCAACTTTCATTAGTTTTGAGTTTTTCCATTTGAGCAAGTCTGGTGCCATCTTTAAATTCGTCTTTACGGACTGTTCTGTTTTTGACAGATTCTGCCTTTTATTTCGCATTGCCGCTTTTGTTAAGTTGAATGAGTTTCTTTGTTCCATTAACTTTCAGAAGTTTTGTGCAATGTCCAGAAGTGTTAAGAATGATTGTGTCACCTCTGAACATGTGAATTTTTGATTATGCACTAACCCTCTAATGAGTTTGCTTAAAGTTTGGTGTGAAGGAAGTTTTCAAGGGTCAATAGAAGAGGGTGATATAATGTGATCGAGAAGAGTGAAAGGTCTAAGCTTGAGGATGCCCCGGTGGTTCATCCCTGCATATTTCAAGAAGACTCAAGCATCTAAGCTTGGGGATGCCCAAGGCATCCCCTTCTTCATCGACAACTTATCAGGTTTCTTCTAGTGAAACTATATTTTTATTCGATCACATCTTATGTACTTTACTTGGAGCGTCTGTGTGCTTTTATTTTTGTTTTTGTTTTGTTATCTTAGTTCTCTGAATAAGTTCATCCTTGTGTGGGAGAGAGACACGCTCCGCTGGTTCGTATGAACACATGTGTTCTTAGCTCATAATATTTATGGCGAAGTTTCCTCTTCGTTAAATTGTTATATGGTTGGAATTGGAAAATGCTACATGTAGTAATTGGTAAAATGTCTTGGATAATGTGATACTTGGCAATTGTTGTGCTCATGTTTAAGCTCTTGCATCATATACTTTGCACCTATTAGTGAAGAAATACATAGAGCATGCTAAAATTTGGTTTGCATAATTGGTCTCTCTAAGGTCTAGATAATTTCTAGTATTGAGTTTTGAACAACAAGGAAGACGGTGTAGAGTCTTATAATGTTTACAATATGTCTTTTATGTGAGTTTTGCTGCACCGGTTCATCCTTGAGTTTGCTTCAAATAACCTTGCTAGCCTAAACCTTGTATCGAGAGGGAATACTTCTCATGCATCCAAATACTTGAGCCAATATTCATGCCATTTGTGTCCACCATACCTACCTACTACATGGTATTTCTCCGCCATTCCAAAGTAAATTGCTTGAGTGCTACCTTTAAACCATTCAAAATTTATCACCTCTGATTTGTGTCAATGTTTTATAGCTCATGAGGAAGTATGTGGTGTTTATCTTTCAATCTTGTTGGGCAACTTTCACCAATGGACTAGTGGCTTCATCCGCTTATCCAATAATTTTGCAAAAAGAGCTGGCAATGGGATTCCCAGTCCCAAATTAATTAACAAAAATAGACACTCCTCCATGGTATGTGATTGTTGGACGGCACCCGAAGGATTCGGTTAGCCATGGCTTGAGAAAGCAAAGGTGGGGAGGAGTGTCATCATAATAAAACTAAAATTAAAAGGCACTCCTTCGTGGTATGAGATTGTTGGCAGGCACCCGAGGATTCGGTTAGCCATGGTTTGTGAAAGAAAGGTTGGAAGGAGTGCCACCCAAAAATAAAATAAAATGGGAGCCGCTCTTTGAAGGTTTGTTTGGCAAGGGGGTTAGAGTACCCGCTACCATTCGTTGACAACAACAAACACCTCTCAAAACTTTACTTTTATGCTCTCTATATGTTTTCAAAATCAAAGCTCTAGCACAAATATAGCAATCGATGCTTTCCTCTTTGAAGGACCATTCTTTTACTTTTATTGTTGAGTCAGTTTACCTATCTCCCTCCACCTTAAGAAGCAAACACTTGTGTGAACTGTGCATTGATTCTTACATACTTGCTTATTGCATTTGTTATATTACTCTATGTTGACAATTATCCATGAGATATACATGTTATAAGTTGAAAGCAACCGCTGAAACTTAATCTTCCTTTGTGTTGCTTCAATACCTCTACTTTGAATTATTGCTTTATGAGTTAACTCTTATGCAAGACTTATTGATGCTTGTCTTGAAGTACTATTCATGAAAAGTCTTTGCTTTATGATTCATTGTTTACTCATGTCATTACCATTGTTTTGATCGCTGCATTCATCTCATATGCTTACAATAGTATGATCAAGGTTATGATGGCATGTCACTTAAGAAATTATCTTTGTTATCGTTTTACCTGCTCGGGACGAGCAGAACTAAGCTTGGGGATGCTGATACGTCTCCAACGTATCGATAATTTCTTATGTTCCATGCTACTTTATTGATGATACCTACATGTTTTATGCACATTATATGTCGTATTTACGCATTTTCTGGAACTAACCTATTAACAAGATGCCGAAGTGCTCCTGTTTTCTGCTGTTTTTGGTTTCAGAAATCCTAGTAACGAAATATTCTCGGAATTGGACGAAATCAACGCCTGTGTTCCTATTTTGCCCGGAAGCATCCAGAACAACCGAGAGCCACCAGAGGGGAGCCCTGTGGGCCCAGATGATAGGGTGCGCGGCCAGGGCTGGGCCCGCGCCACCCTATGGTGTGGTCGCCCCTTCGACCCTCCTGCGCCGCCTCTTCGCCTATTTAAAGCCCCTGCATCGAAAACCCTTAGGGAGAGAGCCACGATACGAGAAAAGTTCCAGAGCCGCCGTCATCGCGAAGCCAAGATCTGGGGGATAGGAGTCTCTGTTCCGGCACCCTGCCGGAGCGGGGAAGTGCCCTCGGAAGGCTTCTCCATCTTCATCACCGCTGCCATCTCCACCGCCATCTTCATCACCGCTGCTGCTCCCATGAAGAGGGAGTAGTTCTCCATTGAGGCTCGGGGCTGTACCGGTAGCTATGTGGTTCATCTCTCTCCTATGTACTTCAATACAATGATCTCATGAGCTTCCTTACATGATTGAGATTCATATGAGTTTTGTATCACTATTCATCTATGTGCTACTCTAGTGATGTTATTAAAGTACTCTATTCCTCCTCCACGTGTGTAAAGGTGACAGTGTGTGCACCGTGTGAGTACTTGGCGTAGGCTATGATTGTGATCTCTTGTAGATTATGAAGTTAACTATTGCTATGATAATATTGATGTGATCTATTCCTCCTACATATGCATGAAGGTGACAGTGTGCATGCTATGCTAGTACTTGGTTTAGTCTTTTGATCTATCTTACACTAAAGGTTACTAAAATATGAGCATTATTGTGGAGCTTGTTAACTCCGGCATTGAGGGTTCGTGTAATCCTACGCAATGTGTTCATCATCCAACAAAAGTGTAGAGTATGCATTTATCTATTCTGTTATGTGATCAATGTTGAGAGTGTCCACTAGTGAAAGTGTAATCCCTAGGCCTTGTTCCTAAATACTGCGTTACTACTGCTTGTTTACTGTTTTACTGTGTTACTACTGCTGCAATACCACCACCATCAACTACACGCCAGCAAGCTATTTTCTGGCACCGTTGCTACTGCTCATATATATTCATACCACCTGTATTTCACTATCTCTTCGCCGAACTAGTGCACCTATTTGGTGTGTTGGGGACACAAGAGACTTCTTGCTTTGTGGTTGCAGGGTTGCATGAGAGGGATATCTTTGACCTCTTCCTCCCTGAGTTCGATAAACCTTGGGTGATCCACTTAAGGGAAAACTTCTGCTGTTCTACAAACCTCTGCACTTGGAGGCCCAACACTATCTACAGGAAAGGAGGGGGAACGTAGACATCAGATAGCCTACGGATCAAGACAACTAAAGCCACATGAACATAACTACCCAGTACATGACTTAGAATTGGCGGCAGTTGTGTATGCTTTGAAGAGTTGGAGGCAATTCCTCTATGGATCCAAATGTGAGTTGTATACAGATCACAAAAGCTTGAAGTATTTCTTCACTCAGAAGGAATTAAACATGAGACAAAAGAGATGGTTAGAGTTGATTAAAGACTATGAGCTGACAATCAACTACACACCAGGCAAGGCTAATGTAGTAGCAGATGCTTTAAGCAGGAAGAGTACTGAGAATCAACCTACGGAATGGGAGATTCCGAAGGAACTTCGGAAAGAACTCGAAGAAGCTCAGATTCTGTTTATCCAAGGTGATACAGTGGGAAGCATAGCAACCATGAGGATTATGGATGAAATGTACTCAGACCTAAAGTATGAAATCATTCGGAAGCAAGTAGACGACTTATTCATCCAAGAAGAAATCAAAAGGATTGGAGAAGGAAGACCGTCAGAATTCAATCTTGGAGAGTTTGGTTCTCTGTACTTTCAGAAGAGGTTATGTGTACCGGATGATCCAGAAATAAAGTCAATCATATTGAAGGAAGCACATGAAACCCCTTACTCAATACATCCGGGAAGTACTAAGATGTATATGGATTTGAAGGAAATGTTCTGGTGGAACAACATGAAAAGAGAAATAGCTCAATATGTCTCTGAATGCCATACATGTCAGCGAGTGAAAGCAGAACATCAGAGTCCTGCGGGATTACTCAAACCACTAGAGATACCAGAATGGAAATGGGATGAAATCGGAATGGATTTTGTTACTGGTTTACCAATGACCAGTAAAAAGAAGGATATGATATGGGTAATCGTGGATAGACTTACCAAGAGTGCTCATTTCATAGCCGTAAATACAAAGGACACTGCAGAAAAGCTTGTGGATATTTATGTGAAGGAGATTGTTAGCAAGCATGGAGTACCAAAGAAGATAGTCTCAGATAGAGGTTCAATTTTCACATCAGCGTTCTGGAAACAACTCCAAGAAGCTTTAGGAACCAAGTTGGATTTCAGTACAGCTTATCATCCACAAACCGGAGGACAAACCGAAAGAACCAATCAGATACTTGAAGACATGCTTAGAGCTTGTGCTCTAAACTTTGGAGGCTCATGGGAGGACCATCTACCATTGGCGGAATTCTCATATAACAATAGTTATCAGAGTAGTATCCAGATGGCACCGTACGAAGCATTGTACGGAAGGAAGTGTAGATCACCAATCTGTTGGTTTGAAACCGGAGAGAACAAGGAGTTTACACCGGACTACATCAAGGAGAGACAAGGAGTCATCGAGGTGATCCGGGATAGACTCAAAATAGCCCAAAGTCGACAGAAGAGTTATGCCGACCAGAAGAGACGAGTTTGGGAACCAAAAGTAGGAGACATGGTATATTTGAAAGTTAGCCCAATGAAAGGACTCAAAAGGTTCGGAGTAAAAGGAAAACTAAGTCCTCGATACATAGGACCATTTAAGATACTCAGTCAGAATCGAGAAATAGCTTTTGAGTTGGAACTACCGGAACAGCTCAGTCTAATTCACAATGTTTTTCATGTATCACAACTCAGAAAATGTTTGAAGGCACCTGATGATCCCATTACACATGAAGAAATAGAGCTACAATCAGACTTAACTTATGTGGAGAAGCCTGAAAAGATTCTGGAAGTACAGTGGAAGAAGTTAAGGAATAGAGCAATCAAATACTGCAAGATACAATGGCAACATCATCCTGAACGAGAAGCAACCTGGGAGACCGAAGAAGAGCTCAGGAAGTCCTACCCCGAGTTATTCAGGTACCAATCTTAACTTCGGGACGAAGTTTCTGTTAAGGGGGAGAGGCTGTAATAACCCAGAACATAGGAACAACGAAGGGTAGATTTAGAAATGGGATGTGCATTTCATCGCAAAACGGGGGAAATTTTCGCGCCTTATTGCAACTAAACCTAAGAGGGATCGAGGTTCTCTCTCATTTTGCACTTAGGGTTAGGCAATGTGAGTTAGGGAAATTTCGACATGATCTCTTTTGTATCTTGTTGATTTGGGGAAATTGAGTTCATTTGACAAGTGTTAATACATTAAACAATAAGCACTACACAATATAAATATGAATTTATAATTCAAACACAAGATAATATTCAAATCATTTTGGATTTCAAAGTGAGTATCAAATACAATATTTAATCAAGAATATACACATTACATAATGCAAAAGCTCATAAACAAAAACTTGAGCTTTATTGATAACACAACACACATTACATTGTCTTTACAAAATTCTTGATACAAGAATTGAGGAATAATAAACAGAAATAAAAATAAAGATTACAATTTAGTTCCTAAACAGAAATCTAGACTTTATGACTTGAAGTATTTCTTCATGGTCATGTCCATCTTCAAAAACCTGCAAAATGCAACATTTACACTAGCCAGAATGTTAGTGTTAGACAAATATTCAGTTTGGACAGAACCAAGTGTCATGCACACTTGTGCTGTTCCAAAACCATGGACAGCACAAGATAAGGGCAGCAGCAGACCAAACCTGAGCACACACAGGGGCTCAAGTTTCAGCATATGAGAGCACACAGCTCAAGTGTGCTAGGCAGCAACAGCAAGGCAATGCATCAGCCTAGTCACCAAAGCAACCAGGCTTGTGTGTCAATGCAAGGATAGAAGTAGGGTTCATATAAAAGGGGCACAAACCCTAGAAGCCAGAACCAGTCGACCAGATACAAAATTCACCAGGTAAGGGTGAAGCAGAACAAGCTCAGTTCATCCAGTTCTTGAGCAAGAACAGAACCAACCCATACAAAACCACTCAACCACCAGGAATCATGGTGACCTGAGAAGATCATCCAAGACCTGGAGGTGAAGAGCTGTGACACAAACCCAAGTCTGCATCAACCAAATATTTCTTTCTAGGAGCTGGAACAAGGTATACCTAGTTCCTGGAAAAGATCCCATGGATCTAATCCATCATATGCATGAAATAAGCATGGGATGAGCAGATGCTCATATGGGTAGATCATCACTTGGTTTTCACCAAGGATTACTGCCAGTCAAAAGCCACTAAAATAGAAAGCATCTAGGTACAGATCCTATGCACAGAAACTAGCACATATGCACTGATGCACACACTAGCCAGATTTGATGCATAGATAGCACCAGTAGATGGCAAGAATTAGCAGCCAAGACTATACAATAAATCCTAAGCATACAACCATCAGAAACCCTAGATTTCTTCACAGGCAAGTATATTGGCATTCATAGTTACTATGATCCCCAAATATACAAGCAAAGATGAGTAGCCAACCAGATCTAGCCAACCATGTGAGCAACCAGTCAGTAGCAAGGCTACTGAGGTCACTTCACACTTAGCACCAATTGAGAGAAAGCCAAATACAAAGCATCACTATCCAGAAATGGATTCAGACTTTAATTGCTTGTTAAATAATCATGAACAGCAAATTCATATCCAAGCAAGTCATTTAAAATCATCACTGCACAAGCAGTTCATCATAATCAAATTAATACAAGCATGAATTTATCACAGATCCATGCTCAGTACTAACAGTAGCACACTATTGGGCAACACAGTTAATTTATAGCCACAGTATTAGCCAGTAAGCCATCACTGATAATCAATTGATCAAATGGATCAATCATAGCAAGCCAAGTTACACAGAGAGGTTAGCCAGCAAGCAAAGAATGATCCAATGGATCATTGGCTTGCAGGAGTAGCACTGAATCATATCACAGGCACCTCTGGCACACACACAAGTGTCACAGATGCAACACAAGTACACCTAGACAAGCAAGCATGATAGACCAGTGAGCATAAGCAAGTCATCACCAAGCATAGCATGGCATAGTTAGCTCTTGAGCAAGCACAGTAGAGCATGGCAAGTATAGAGCATGCTAGGAGCAGCAGAGAAGCAAGAACAACATGAACAGCATGTAGAGCAGCATGTGCCAGTACCAATAAATGGTAATTGGACCATGAACTTGCAATCAATCCAAGCACAGACGAATTGCATAGGAATAGCATGGCTCTGGGTGATCACAGGATCACCAGAGAGCAGCAGAGCTTGAGGAGGAAGAAGAACAGTACCAAAGGGAGGCGCACAGAGAAGAGGTGGATGCAACACTTACTTGCGCCTGGAAGCAGAGGCTAGGGCATGGCGAGGCAGTGCTCGCGCGGCCCTAACGGCTGCAAGTCCAGGGTAGGCGCCGGCGTTACGCCGACGAGCACAAACACCACCACAGCACGGCACAGAGACGACGGCACAAGCACTGCAAGCAGCACCTGCGCCAGGTCGGTCTCGGAGGCGCACCCGTCGTCGGCGAGGACGAGAGCTCGCCGGAGTTCGTCGAGGCGATTCTCCGCGAGATCCAGATCGGAGGCGATTCGCCAGGAGAAGAAGAGATGGGAAAAACCACGCGGACAGATCGATAGATCTGCTCGCGGCGGTTCAGGTGCGGTAGGTGGCTACGGCGGAGGAGCTCGGAGTCGGCCGGAGCACGGCGGCGGCCATGGCGGCGACGCCATCGCCACGGGAGTCGCGAGAGAGAAGCTAGGGTTAGGAAAAAGTGAGAGAGGGCCGAGTGAGTGAGAGCGGTGGGCCGTTCGGCTCCAAGCCGCTATGGGCACGCCTTAGTGGGCTGTCCCATGGGCTTAGGTTAGTGGGCTGGGCCCAATATGGGTCCAGGGGGTATTTTAGTCTTTTCACAATTTAGAAAAAGGCCATTATTTCACCAAATTTTAATAAATAAAATACAACTCTAAAAATCCATTAAAAATTGGATTGGTGAATGAAAAATTATTCTTGATAAGAATAAAATATGAAATAAAATTTAATGAACAAATTTAGATTTGTGAATTTTATGAATTTAAAATAAACATTTGGAATTTCAAATTATATTTCCTTGTATTAATAAATCAAGGAAAAATCCCAAATAAGTTTAAATACTTATTTCCAAACATTTCAAAATGAAATTCTATTATTCCAAGTCATTTCTATTTGAAAAAGGTATTTTCCAAAGGAAGATATTCTATTCCTTTTTATTCTCAAAAATATTGAGACAACTCTATTATTTCAAATTATTTTGGAATCAATAATGAATCACCAACATAAAGTAGTTTTACTTTGAATTATGTTACCTTGTGTGAATTAAAGTGATTTATACATTAAAACAATTGCAAATTACTGCCAAAGGCATAAATCTTAACTCAACCCTAAATTGTAATAACTCATCGGGATAAAGGGATTCAACATAAAATAATACATCCATGCATGCATCATTTGGATTTTATAACATTGTCCTTACCGGACAATGATGCTTCTTTACAGAACCCGAGGTCCAGGTTCCATCCAACGCATTGAACTGCACTATCTCGCAGTCCACATGCAAGTTCACCCTTGCTCATGTCAAATTTGAGTATTTTCTATTAATTTAACGCAAAGCTATATGACTTATCATTCCTGCATTGAAAATGAAATGTTACTTTTCCAATTATGAATATGACTATGTGGTTGGCAATGGAACCATGGTATGTGTTGATTGGTGGAGGTTCCATTGCAAGGGTACTATTCATCTAGGACTAAGTACCAATGCCGTCCAGTGATTCTAGCGCCGTACATATCGCGTTGACCATAAGATCTATAATGGCTCTGGGGAAGCCAGCTGTATCTTTTCCCTCCTGCACGCCAACGGACTTGATAGAGCCTGGCGGGGTGCTGGAGGCACTGCCGTAGGTTGGGATAGCCTTTAAAATCCCCATCCGGACGTTTGGATGAGAGGCTCTACCGTCTATGAAGGATTGTCCGACGTACACCGTGGGTAAAGCCGTATGAACGGGAGATGTCTACCGGGGGTGTACGGATGGACAAAAGGGTGGGTTTGCAGGGTCGCGGAGAAGGCGGTGTGGGCTTGGATCTTTATACCTGGCCTCACACCCAGGAAGTGTGAACGGGGGCAAGTCCCTGCGGATGGCAAAAAGGGTGAGATCTCTTATGGGAAAAGTAACGCACCTCTGCAGAGGGTATCAAGAATTGTGGCTGTCACTCCCTGTTCCGGAAGGGAACTGCGAACGCGGCAGGAAAGGAACTCCGTGAAGTTCTAGTCAACCTGTGAAGACTGACGGGCATAGTTTTCAGAATAAAATAAACCTTTTGAAGAAATGATTTCGAAACATGCATTGACCTAAGATTTTCTGATCGAAGGTCGTAGCTAGTGCATCAAACACCTTTTACTCTTTTGAACTTGCTGAGTACCCCTGTACTCACTTTATTTCGACACCCTTGCTAGACTGTGATATGGAAGTGGAGGCCATCACCGATGGAGCACCAGAAGGAAGCTACGAGCTGGTCTACGAGGAACCTGATCTTTCCGGAGGAGTTGAAGGAGTAGACTATGGGATAGTCTACGGACCCGATGACATGGAGGTGGAGGAGTAGTGATATACCTGAGTAGTATAGAGCCGAGCAGCGTAGTGGCATACTTAAATAAGTTGCTGAGCTCTTTTCTTATCTAAGTTGGTTTGTACTAGTACCTTATGTTGTAGGGTGTTCTCATCGGACCTGTGAGAATACCAACTTGTTAAGACCATGATTGTAATATATTATCGAGTGTTATGACCTGCAATGTTTCTGTTGTACCACTCCGAGGGATGTGATATTTGTGAAGAAGTCCCTTCATGAAGATCATATCAACGACTTGTATACTACAACATGCAGTGGTATGCTGGGTCACCGCAATTGCGCAGTCTTGAGGTACTCGCGGATCTTGTGCACCTTCTCTTCGGCTTCTCGAAGAACATCTGGTCCAAAGACTTGGCTTTCTCCGACTTCCGACCAATTCAGAGGGTACGGCACTTCCTTCCGTACAGGGCTTCAAAGGGGGCCATCTGTAAGCTGGCTTGGTAACCGTTGTTGTACGAGAATTCTGCGTAAGGCAAGCAGCCTTCCCACTTGGATCCATATTCCAGTACAGGCTCGAGCATGTCCTCGAGTATCTGGTTGACTCTTTCTGTCCCGTCTGGGGTGATAAGCAGTGCTGAAATTCAGTCGGGTTCCAAGTCCTTCATGTACCTTCTGCCAGAATCTTGAGGTGAACTGCGATCCTCTATCTGACACTATTGACTTCGGGGTTCCGTGCAGGGCGACTATTCTTGAGATGTACAACTCTGCTAGCTTCGGGCCTTGATAAGTGGTTTTGACAGGGATAAAATGGGCTACCTTGGTTAATCTGTCTACCACTACCCAAATAGAATCATTTCCTTTGCTAGATTTGGGCAGTCCGGTGATAAAGTCCATTCCGACTGAGTCCCACTTCCACTCCGGAATCTGTAAGGGTTGCAACAGTCCGGCGGGTCGTTGATGTTCTGCCTTGACTCTCTGACAGATATCACACTTGGCTATGTAGCTCCCGATTTCTCGCTTCATTCCATGCCACCAAAATTGTTCCTTCAAATCTTGATACATCTTGGTACCTCCGGGATGGATAGAGTATAGGGTGTCGTGGGCCTCCTTCAGTATGACTTGCTTCAATTCTGAGTCTGACGGCACACATAGGCGACCGTTGTACCAAAGTATTCCTTCTTCATCTTCGGCGAATCCCGGTGCCTTTCCTGCTGCTATTTGACTCTTGATTCCGTCAATGCTGGCATTTCCCTTCTGGGCTTCCTTGATTTGGCTAATCAAAGTAGGTTGCAGCTCTATGCTGGCTAGATATCCTTCACTAACCAGCTCCAACCTAAACTGTTCAAATTCTTCATGCAGGCTAGGCTGTTCTGCTGCTATCATGGAGTTCAGCTGACACGGCTGTCTACTCAAAGCATCTGCTACTACATTGGCTTTGCCGGGGTGATAGTGGATTTCCATATCATAGTCCTTGATCAGCTCTAACCATCTTCTTTGTCTCATGTTCAGCTCCTTCTGTGTGAAGATATACTTCAGGCTCTTGTGATCCGAATAGATCTCGCATCGATTACCCATGAGGTAATGACGCCAAACTTTCAAGGCTAACACTACGGCTGCAAGTTCGAGGTCATGGGTTGGGTAGTTCTGCTCATGCTGCTTCAACTGCCGGGACAGATAAGATATCACTTTTCCTTCTTGCATCAACACACATCCAAGACCAATCTTAGATGCGTCACAATAAACGTCAAAGGGCTTGGTGATGTCCGGCATGATTAGGATGGGGGCTGTGGTTAGTCTGGTTTTAAGCTGCTGGAAGCTGGCTTCACATTTATCAGTCCATTCAAACTTCTTGTCTTTCTTCAACAGTTGTGTCATTGGCCTGGCAATGCTTGAAAATCCTTCAACAAATCTGCGGTAATATCCGCTAATCCAAGAAATGCACGGACCTCGGTCTGTGTGGTTGGGGTTTTCCATTCTTCAACGGTTTTGATTTTGGCGGGATCTACAGCAATTCCTCCTGCAGACAAGATGTGTCCCAGGAATCCAACCTCTTTCAACCAAAACTCGCACTTGCTGAACTTGGCATACAACTTGTGCTGTCTAAGGGTTTCTAGGATAACCTCCAAATGTTGCTCATGTTCCTCTTCGGTTTTGGAGTAGATAAGGATGTCGTCGATGAAGACAACGACAAACTTGTCCAGAAAGTTCATGAAAATCTTATTCATGAGGTTCATGAAGTAGGCAGGGGCATTGGTTAATCCAAATGACATGACATTGTACTCATACAACCCATATCTTGTGGTAAAGGCAGTCTTGGGGATATCCGATGCACGGATCTTCAGCTGATGGTAACCAGTCCTAAGATCAATCTTAGAGAACACTGTGGCACCGGTCAACTGGTCAAACAGGTCTTCTATCTTTGGCAAGGGGTATTTGTTTTTGATGGTGACATCGTTAAGTTTACGATAATCCGTACATAACCGATTGGCACCATCCTTCTTATCCACAAACAAAACTGGTGATCTCCAAGGCGACGCACTTGGTCGAATCAGACCTTTGAACAACATATCATCCAGTTGCTTCTTCAGCTCCACTAATTCTGCTGGGTTCATGCTATAGGCTCTCTGGGCTATAGGTCCGGTTCCAGGGATTAACTCGATGATAAACTCGATATCCCGATCTGGGGGATACGTCTCCGACGTATCGATAATTTCTTATGTTCCATGCTACTTTATTGATGATACCTACATGTTTTATGCACACTTTATGTCATATTCGTGCATTTTCTGGAACTAACCTATTAACAAGATGCCGAAGTGCCAGTTCCTTCCGCTGTTTTTGGTTTCAGAAATCCTAGTAACAAAATATTCTCGAATCGGACGAAATCAAGACCCGATTCCTATTTTTCCCGAACCATCCGAACACACGAGAATCACCGCAGAGGGGCCACAGGCCCCCATGATACCTTGGCGCGGCCGAGGGGGCCGCGCCGCCCTATGGTGTGGCCCCCGTCAGCCCTCCCGCGCGCGCCTCTTCGCCTATATAAAGCCTCCGTCGCGAAAACCCTAGGAGGTACGACGAAACCACGAAACCTTCCGTAGCCGCCGTCATCGCGAAGCCAAGATCTGGGGGACAGAGTCTCTGTTCCGGCACCCTGCCGGAGCGGGGAAGTGCCCCGGAAGGCTTCTCCATCGACACCGCTGCCATCTCCACCGCCATCTTCATCACCGCTGCTGCTCCCATGAGGAGGGAGTAGTTCTCCATCGAGGCTCGGGGCTGTACCGGTAGCTATGTGGTTCATCTCTCTCCTATGTAGTTCAATACAATAATCTCATGAGCTGCCTTACATGATTGAGATTCATATGATGATGCTTGTAATCTAGATGTCATTATGCTAGTCAAGTGGGTTTTACTTATGTGATCTCCGGAGACTCCTTGTCCCACGTGTGTAAAGGTGACAGGTGTGCACCGTGTGGGTCTCTTAGGCTATATTTCACGAAGTACTTATTCACTGTTGAAGAGCGTAGTGAAGTGCTTATTTATATCTCTTTATGATTGCAATGTGCATCGTATCACAATTTATCTATGTGCTACTCTAGTGATGTGTTATTAAAGTAGTTTTATTCCTCCTGCATGTGTGCAAAGGTGACAGTGTGTGCACCGTGTTAGTACTTGGTTTATGCTATGATCATGATCTCTTGTAGATTGCGAAGTTAACTATTGCTATGATAATATTGATGTGATCTATTCCTCCTACATATGCATGAAGGTGACAGTGTGCATGCTATGCTAGTACTTGGTTTAGTCTTTTGATCTATCTTACACTTAAGGTTACCTAAACATGAGCATTATTGTGGAGCTTGTTAACTCCGGCATTGAGGGTTCGTGTAATCCTACGCAATGTGTTCATCATCCAACAAAAGTGTAGAGTATGCATTTATCTATTCTGTTATGTGATCAATGTTGAGAGTGTCCACTAGTGAAAGTCTAATCCCTAGGCCTTGTTCCTAAATACGCTGAGTTACTGTTTGTTTACCTCATGTGTTACTACTGCTGCAATACTACCACCATCAACTACACGCCAGCACTATTTTCGGGCACCGTTGCTACTGCTCATATATATTCATACCACCTGTATTTCACTATCTCTTCGCCGAACTAGTGCACCTATTTGGTGTGTTGGGGACACAAGAGACTTCTTGCTTTGTGGTTGGGTTGCATGAGAGGGATATCTTTGACCTCTTCCTCCCTGAGTTCGATAAACCTTGGGTGATCCACTTAAGGGAAACTTGCTGCTGTTCTACAAACCTCTGCACTTGGAGGCCCAACACTGTCTACAGAAAGGAGGGGGAACGTAGACATCAAGCTAATTTCTGCGCCGTTGCCGGGGAGGAAAGGTAAAAGGTACTCACACTCCGGATCTCGGCTACTAAGCTATTTTCCGGCGCCGTTAAGTACTCAAAGCTATTTCCTTTAGACTCTGCAATTGCGACATTTGGTTTCTTGTTTACACTAGTTAGGCATAATGGAAAACAACAAAAATATGAGAGATCTTTATGAACTTTATCTTGAATTAGGACATGATGTGTTTGAAGAGAGAATTAAAAAACCCATGGAACTTTATATGCATGATAATGGGAATGTTATTACTATGAATGCTTTGAACACCATTGTTGATAATGCTATGGAAAATTCTAAGCTTGGGGAAGCTGGCTTTGATGAGCATGATATTTTTAGTCCCCCAAGCATTGAGGAGAAAATTTACTTTGATGATACTTTGCCTCCTATTTATGATGATTATAATGATAGTAGTCTTTTGTTACCACCTGTTATGGAGGATAAATTTGATTATGATTACAATATACCTCCTATATTTGATAGCTACTTTGTTGAATTTGCTCCCACTACAATTAATAAGAATGACTATGCTTATGTTGGGAGTAGTAATTATTTTATGCATGAGACTCATGATAAGAATGCTTTAAGTGATAGTTATATTGTTGAGTTTGCTCATGATGCTACTAAAAGTTATTATGAGAGAGGAAAATATGGTTGTAGAAATTTTCATGTTACTAAAATGCCTCTCTATGTGCTGAAATTTTTGAAGCTACACTTGTTTTATCTTCCTATGCTTGTTACTTTGCTCTTCATGAACTTGTTTATTTACAAGATTCCTATGCATAGGAAGCATGTTAGACTTAAATGTGTTTTGAATTTTCCTCTTGATGCTCTCTTTTGCTTCAACTTCTATTTCTTGCGAGTGCATCATCAAAACTGCTGAGCCCATCTTAATGGCTATAAAGAAAGAACTTCTTGGGAGATAACCCATGTGTTTATTTTGCTACAGCAATTTTTGTTTTGTTGAGTCTTGGAAGTTGTTTACTACTGTAGCAACCTCTCCTTATCATGTTTTTGTGCCAAGTAAAGTTTCTATGCCAAAGTTGATGTTATATTTGGGATTGCTGCAGAAACAGCATTGCTGTCTGTCACGAATCTGGGCACAGTTCTCTGTAGAAAATTCGAAAAAATCTGCCAATTTACGAGCGTGATCCTCAGATATGTACGCAACTTTCATTAGTTTTGAGTTTTTCCATTTGAGCAAGTCTAGTGCCAACTTTAAATTCGTCTTTACGGACTGTTCTGTTTTTGACAGATTCTGCCTTTTATTTCGCATTGCCGCTTTTGTTAAGTTGAATGAGTTTCTTTGTTCCATTAACTTTCAGAAGTTTTGTGCAATGTCCAGAAGTGTTAAGAATGATTGTGTCACCTCTGAACATGTGAATTTTGATTATGAACTAACCCTCTAATGAGTTTGCTTGAAGTTTGGTGTGAAGGAAGTTTTCAAGGGTCAAGAGAGGAGTATGATATACTATGATCAAGAGGAGTGAAAGCTCTAAGCTTGGGGATGCCCCGTGGTTCACCCCTGCATATTTTAAGAAGACTCAAGCGTCTAAGCTTGGGGATGCCCAAGGCATCCCCTTCTTCATCGACAACATCATCAGGTTCCTCCCCTGAAACTATATTTTTATTCGGTCACATCTTATGTACTTTACTTGGAGCGTCTGTGTGTGCTTTTATTTTTGTTTTGTTATCTTAGTTCTCTGAATAAGTTCATCCTTGTGTGGGAGAGAGACACGCTCCGCTGGTTCGTATGAACACATGTGTTCTTAGCTCATAATATTCATGGCGAAGTTTCTTCTTCGTTAAATTGTTATATGGTTGGAATTGGAAAATGCTACATGTAGTAATTCTAAAATGTCTTGGGTAATGTGATACTTGGCAATTGTTGTGTTCATGTTTAAGCTCTTGCATCATATACTTTGCACCTATTAATGAAGAAATACATAGAGCTTGCTAAAATTTGGTTTGCATAATTGGTCTCTCTAAGGTCTAGATAATTTCTAGTATTGAGTTTGAACAACAAGGAAGACGGTGTAGAGTCTTATAATGTTTACAATATGTCTTTTATGTGAGTTTTGCTGCACCGGTTCATCCTTGAGTTTGCTTCAAATAACCTTGCTAGCCTAAGCCTTGTATCGAGAGGGAATACTTCTCATGCATCCAAATCCTTGAGCCAACCACTATGCCATTTGTGTCCACCATACCTACCTACTACATGGTATTTCTCCGCCATTCCAAAGTAAATTGCTTGAGTGCTACCTTTAAACCATTCAAAATTTATTACCTCTTATTTGTGTCAATGTTTTATAGCTCATGATGAAGTATGTGGTGTTTATCTTTCAATCTTGTTGGACAACTTTCACCAATGGACTAGTGGCTTCATCCGCTTATCCAATAATTTTGCATAAAGAGCTGGCAATGGGATTCCCAGTCCCAAATTAATTAACAAAAATAGACACTCCTCCATGGTATGTGATTGTTGGACGGCACCCGAAGGATTCGGTTAGCCATGGCTTGAGAAAGCAAAGGTGGGGAGGAGTGTCATCATAATAAAACTAAAATAAAAAGGCACTCCTTCATGGTATGAGATTGTTGGCGCACCCGAGGATTCGGTTAGCCATGGTTTGTGAAAGAAAGGTTGGAAGGAGTGCCACCCAAAAATAAAATAAAATGGGAGCCGCTCTTTGAAGGTTTGTCTGGCAAGGGGGTTAGAGTACCCGCTACCATTCGTTGACAACAACAAACACCTCTCAAAACTTTACTTTTATGCTCTCTTTATGTTTTCAAAATAAAAGCTCTAGCACAAATACAGCAATCGATGCTTTCCTTTTGAAGGACCATTCTTTTACTTTTATTGTTGAGTCAGTTTACCTATCTCCTTCCACCTAAGAAGCAAACACTTGTGTGAACTGTGCATTGATTCCTACATACTTGCATATTGCACTTGTTATATTACTTTATGTTGACAATATCCATGAGATATACATGTTATAAGTTGAAAGCAACCGCTGAAACTTAATCTTCCTATGTGTTGCTTTAACACCTTTACTTTGATTTATTGCTTTATGAGTTAACTCTTATGCAAGTCTTATTGATGCTTGTCTTGAAGTACTATTCATGAAAAGTCTTTGCTTTATGATTCAGTTGTTTACTCATGTCATTACCATTGTTTTGATCGCTGCATTCATTACATATGTTTACAAATAGTATGATCAAGATTATGATGGCATGTCACTTCAGAAATTATCTTTGTTATCGTTTTACCTGCTCGGGACGAGCAGAACTAAGCTTGGGGATGCTGATACGTCTCGACGTATCGATAATTTCTTATGTTCCATGCTACTTTATTGATGATATCTACATGTTTTATGCACACTTTATGTCATATTCGTGCATTTTCTGGAACTAACCTATCAACAAGATGCCGAAGTGCCAGTTCCTGTTTTCTGCTGTTTTTGGTTTCAGAAATCCTAGTAACGAAATATTCTCGGAATCGGACGAAATCAAGACCCGATTCCTATTTTTCCCGGAACCATCCGAACACACGAGAATCACCGAGAGGGGCCACAGGGCCCCGGATGATACCGGCGCGCGAGGGGCCGCGCGCCTATGGTGTGGCCCCCTGTGCCCTCCTGCGCCGCCTCTTCGCCTATATAAAGCCTCCGTCGCGAAAACCTAGGAGGTACGACGAAATCCACGAAACCTTCCAGAGCCGCCGTCATCGCGAAGCCAAGATCTCGGGGGACAGGAGTCTGTTCCGGCACCCTGCCGGAGCGGGGAAGTGCCCCGGAAGGCTTCTCCATCGACACCGCTGCCATCTCCACCGCCATCTTCATCACCGCTGCTGCTCCCATGAGGAGGGAGTAGTTCTCCATCGAGGCTCGGGGCTGTACCGGTAGCTATGTGGTTCATCTCTCTCCTATGTAGTTCAATACAATAATCTCATGAGCTGCCTTACATGATTGAGATTCATATGATGATGCTTGTAATCTAGATGTCATTATGCTAGTCAAGTGGGTTTTACTTATGTGATCTCCGGAGACTCCTTGTCCCACGTGTGTAAAGGTGACAGTGTGTGCACCGTGTGGGTCTCTTAGGCTATATTTCACGAAGTACTTATTCACTGTTGAAGAGCGTAGTGAAGTGCTTATTTATATCTCTTTATGATTGCAATGTGCATCGTATCACAATTTATCTATGTGCTACTCTAGTGATGTGTTATTAAAGTAGTTTTATTCCTCCTGCATGTGTGCAAAGGTGACAGTGTGTGCACCGTGTTAGTACTTGGTTTATGCTATGATCATGATCTCTTGTAGATTGCGAAGTTAACTATTGCTATGATAATATTGATGTGATCTATTCCTCCTACATATGCATGAAGGTGACAGTGTGCATGCTATGCTAGTACTTGGTTTAGTCTTTTGATCTATCTTACACTTAAGGTTACCTAAACATGAGCATTATTGTGGAGCTTGTTAACTCCGGCATTGAGGGTTCGTGTAATCCTACGCAATGTGTTCATCATCCAACAAAAGTGTAGAGTATGCATTTATCTATTCTGTTATGTGATCAATGTTGAGAGTGTCCACTAGTGAAAGTCTAATCCCTAGGCCTTGTTCCTAAATACTGCTGAGTTACTGCTTGTTTACTGTTTTACTGTGTTACTACTGCTGCAATACTACCACCATCAACTACACGCCAGCAAGCTATTTTCTGGCACCGTTGCTACTGCTCATATATATTCATACCACTTGTATTTCACTATCTCTTCGCCGAACTAGTGCACCTATTTGGTGTGTTGGGGACACAAGAGACTTCTTTCTTTGTGGTTGCAGGGTTGCATGAGAGGGATATCTTTGACCTCTTCCTCCCTGAGTTCGATAAACCTTGGGTGATCCACTTAAGGGAAACTTGCTGTCTGCCTACAAACCTCTCACTTGGAGGCCCAACACCGTCTACGGAAAGGAGGGGAACGTAGACATCAGGGGCATACTGGTAGATCATCCGAAACACATCGATGACGACCCCGATCTGATCCAGAGTTGGTTTGGCTATACTTTGGTTGCAGGTGAAATTTCTGGGCAGTTTCTCAAACACATGTTCTATTGTTATTCCGGTGCTACTAGTCATGGTGATGGCCTTCTTGGCACTATCAATCCATGATGTTTCGCCATCCAATCCATACCCAGTACTACTTCCAATCCTTTTGTTCCCAGAACAATTAAGTTTGCAAAAAACACTATTTCTTGAATTCTGATGGGTACTTCTTTGCAAAATTTTCTAGCTTTAGTGGTTGATCCAGGTATTTGAACTATCATGACATGTTTCAAGCTGATTGGTTGAATCTTACTAGTGCACACAAAATCTTCGTAACAAATGAATGCGATGCTCCCGAATCAAACAACACTCTTGCTGGTATTGAGTTAACAGAGAACATACCCAGACCACGTCTGGTGCTTCCTGGGCTTCCTCGGCGTTCATGTGGTAGAGGCGACCTCCGCGGTTGTTCGGGTTGTTGGGGGCGAACTTCTTGCCGGTGGAGACACGGCGCTGCTGCTGAGCGTGCAGGGGTTGCCGGCGAGCTTGGCCAGCCTTTTGGGGCACTCATTGGAGTAGTGTCCCACAATGCCGCATTCATAACAGGTGATAGTGGCCTTGTCCTTGGGAGCGACGGGGATAGCATTGCTCCCGGTCCTCGGGGCTGTGTTGGAGTTATTGGGGTTGTTGTTGGCAGGGGCTCTCTGCGGAGCGCGGTAGGTTGCTGTTGTGGTGCACATAGTTGCTGTTGTGGTTGTTGTGGTGGGGGCCTCCGGGCCTTGGGTTTCCTCCGCTCCGGTTCTGAAAACCGGGGCGCGACATCTGGTTCTGGGGCTTGGTGTTTCTGGGGTTGAAACCACCGCTTGAGCTGGGGCGAAACCGTGGGGTATTGCTGGGCCCACTTTGGTTCATCATGCGGCGCTTTCGGTTCTCATTTGCTTGGTGCAGTTTGCCTTCCATCTGGATGGCAGAATCCACGAGGGCTTCGAGGTCGGCGAAGGGGATGTTGACTAAGACTGTCTGCATTTCATCATGCAGACCGTTGAGGAATCTCTCCTTCCGTTTCTCGGTGGTGTCAGTTTCATCGGGGGCGTACCTTGACAGGGTGAGGAACCTGTCGCGGTATTCTACCACCGACATTCTTCCTTCCTTCAGTTCACGGAATTCATCCCTCATTTTCTTGATCAAACCTGGTGGCACGTGATACTTGCTAAACTTGAGCTTGAAGTCAGCCCAAGTCATCATTTGTCCAGCATTTAATGCACGGGCGCTTGTCCACCAAGCTCTTGCTGGTCCGGCAAGGTAGTGCGTAGCAAACAGCACCTTCTCATTTTCATCCACTCCAGCTACCTCCAAGTTGTTTTCCATTGTTTGCAGCCAATCATCTGCATCTAAGGGTTCTTCCGTCTTGCTGAAGACAGGTGGGTTGGTGTTTTGGAAATTCTTAAGTTTGGATCCTGATGATCATGGTTTCCATGGCCCTGATTGGCGATCTGCTGCAGTGCTGCTATGTTGGCTTGCCTTTCAGCCCTTCATCTTCTCTGTCGGCCAACAGGGTTTGCAGCAGTTGCATCATTGCATCATGATTGCGGTTCAGAGGGGCCATCTGAACAGGTAGATAGATCATGAGATAAGAGGGAATTCTCTATGGCTTATTTTGAGTTAAGTTTAAACTTAAAACTTGAAGTCTTTTGATGATGCACATAACACACATTTTATTTATTCACAACAAACATCACACCTTACAAGTTAAAACACTAAGGGTTTTAAGAACCCTTCTTCCACAAACTATGATACATGGTGCGGGATACAACTCACACCTACGTAAGTGAAGCTAGTGCAACTACTCCTCATCGTCTTCATCGACATCGATGGGAATGATCCCATCC